>CAWWDK010000189.1:0-588664 GCA_963942575.1 Priocnemis perturbator | reverse complement strand
GAAACGCGGTGCATCGTGCGTTTCGCTTACAAAACGTGAGAACTAGCAAGATTTCGAGTGTAGCCCAATTGCGCACAAGACCGATTGCGCACGTGCCGATTGCACACGTTCCAATTGCGCACGTCCCGATTGCACACGTCCCGATTGCACACGTTCCGTTTGCACACAAGACCTATTGCGCACGTTCCTTTTGCGCACAAGACCGATTGCTCACGTTCCGATTGCACACGAGCCGATTGCGCACGTCCTGAAGCCGATGTCCCGTTTGCACACAAGCACTATTGCGCACGTCCCTTTTGCGCACAAGGCCGATTGCTCACGTTGCGATTGCACACGGACTGATTGTGCACAAGACTCATTGCACACGACGATTGCATACGGCCCGGCTGCAACCCGGATCAATTGCAGACGGGCGAGTTGCATAGTAAAGTGCCAATAAAATAGTGGATGGACAGTGCGTATTTACATTGCGGGCTACGTGTCAACGGCGTGACGTTCATGGACGTTAAATGTAACATAAATAGTGCAGAGTTACAGTGCGGGGCGCGTGGAATATCTGCAGAATCGTTCCCGCGCCAGTCTGAACCATTCATATAGAGAATCACTCGTGAAATCGACTTGTAAAGTTTGAAAATACATGTGACACGTGGGAGCATAACCTGATCCAAGGTGGCCTAAATCGTCCGTCGTTCGGAACAAGGCACAATTTCTTCGAAAATCATCTTTGACATGTTTCTAACTCATTCAAAAGAAACTAAGGAGCACGATTGAAAGGTATGTATGGATCGAATTAGTTTGTTTTCCGGTTATTTTATGAAATGGCTATGTTATTTTTATAAGTAAAGAGGCTCGTCATTAATGAATATAAATCTTTTTATTTCAGATATCATACTGTATCAACACTGCATTAGCTAATAGTTACTTTAAGGTTTTATGCAAGTGAACTTGGAGACTGGATTATAGAGATGGTTACAGAAGCTATAACGTCTTTGAGTCTACAGGACGCAAAAGAACGCAGTATAGTTCTAAGGACATTCAAGATTAATGCGGTGGTGAATGGCAGGGGCCAAATTTAGGGTGACAAATTGCTCTGAATACATCATGTGTAAGCAACTAATAAGAATAGACTTAAAGGGTGTGTATGCAATAACATATGAAATGAAATGTATAATTTCAACTTTATTTTTTTTATTTTACTTATAATAGAATTATGTCTCAAAATATATATCCTGTTATGGATTATAGAAACGACCATTCACTGCCGGTTGAAGCCAAGACACCTTCTGATCATAATGAAGTCCTGGACGAGGATAGAGATGTTTGAAGCAATTCCGATTCCGCACCACAAATTTGGAAAATAGTAACATAAAGTCATTAATAATAAGATTACAGAGAAGACTGCTATCAGTGAATACATTAATATTTTACAAAGTAATAACGTATTTACGTCCTCAATATATCCATTGCCCCTATGGAAATCTGTATTTACAGGACACAAAAGAATGCTGTGTCCCGGACTAAGCGAATGCAAGATGGTTGCGTTGGGGAACAGCAGGAGCCAATTGTTTCTTTTAAAAGAATGAATCCGAGTGGATCGTGACACAAGAGATTAATTGTTTCACGTTAAATGTCGAGGATTTCTTGGATATCGATTTAAATCAGTCCTTTTCAGGGCTACAACGTGAATCCAAACGTTGACAACTCTCGTTCAATAAAATTTCCTATGTACACACGTATAATTATTTCAATGGCTTGTATGAAAGTACTGTTGTGCCGGCCTATTGGCATCGACTAGTTTACTTTAAGATACGCGAAATGTAATAGGTGGTAACGAAATCGAGTTCGAAAGTCTTTCAGTTCAAGAGTTTTATTTTAGGACTAACTGACAGAGTGACGGTGTCTATGCCAGGACTGGAGATGGTCTTTTGCGGTCCTGGGGACCTTTATATGTTTCTAAAAGGAGCTTGGAGGTGGAATTTGAAAAAGGACAGAATGTTTTAGAAAGGAAGTATTTTTGGAGTTTGCTCAGGTGTTGATACGTAATCAAAGTGAAATTTTATCATTATGTCAAGCTCAACAATTGAAGGGAATTTTTATGGGTTTATGTTCCTGTTGAGGGTTTGCTTACTTTGGCGGAACATTTGGCAACGGAAAGGTTTATCGGTAGGTTTGTTCAGGAAGGAATTTGTGGAAGTCCGACTAATGTGACGATTGGATTGGAAAATGTGATAGGAAGGCATAACAGTACGTTATTTCCAGAGTTAGATGACTACAATCGGAATGACCGTCTAGGTTTCCATGTAGAAGGGAGACCGTGCGAAATGACAAAATGGGCAAATGACGTAGAAATGTGCAGGATATATGAAAGTTGTGTCGGGCTAAAATCCAAACAATTTGAGATCTCAGATTGAATCAAATGTTGTATGGGGATGTTCGATTGTCTTCAAGAATCGATTTTATAAGGTAAACAATAGATTCGTCGAAAAGTCGTGGATAATAATTGTTATGTTGGTTGGTTGCTACGCGCCGTACAATCGATTTTGTAAGTTAAGTAATCGTTAATAATAAATAGAATGATTGGTTGGTTATTACGTCGAAGATTCTATTTTTTAGAATTGTAACATACCTACAAACATTTAATGAAATTTGAAACCTGAAATTGGTTAGTTTTTGAACTTTCACAACTTTCATAAATACCTGCATATTTATACATTATTTGCCCATTTTCTCATATTTCTGGGTCCCTCTTGTATATTGAAACCAAGTATGTCATTCCGCTTGTAGCCATCTAACGCTGACAACAACATACTTCCATATGGCTTCCATACAAGCCATAGAAATAATCAGGAATATTTTATTGAACGAGAGTTGTCAACATTTGGAATCACTTTGAGGCCCTGAAAAGGGCTGTTTTGAATGGATATCAAGGAAATCCTTGAAACTTGACATCAGAAAACCAGTCGCTTGTCTCCTGCGGCACACAGATTGATTCTCTTGAAACCAAGATTTAGCTCCAGCTGTTCCCTACCACTACCACTCTGCGTTTGCTTAGGCCTGCATACAGCTTTCTTTTGTGACCAGTAGACTCCGGTTTCAATTAGGACAGTGGATATGTTGTGGATGAAAAGATGTTATTGCTTGTGTAATCTTCTTTATAATCCAGCCGACGATAGGATTGCAAATAGCACAAAAATCAGCAATCAGAAGTCCACAGAATCTAGTTGCATAGAACCTTAAAGTAACTATATCCACGCAAGTAAAACTCTACAAGAACTCAACATATCCTCGACTATATCAACATGTATACATACATATATACTGACTTAGAATTGTTCGAGAAGCACGCGGGTCTCTCTTTTATAGGGATTTTTGTAAATTACACGTTTTTGTGTCATTTTAATTGATTCGAACCCACGCCCTTTCGGACTGGTGCCTAAAGAAGGAAAAGGATACTTGGAGGAACAGGCGAGGACGGAAACAGAAAGGTGCAATCTCTCTCTCCCGGGTTTTTGCACAGTTTTCCCTGGGAGCGACGGGTGAATGCCGGAGACGAGTGCTTCCGACGGCCGTGCAAGCCATCTTGGAATCCGCATGCACCGAGAAATCATCATTTCCTCCTAATAATTCGGAAGATACCGTACAAACGATTTCGTCCGGAAGAAGGAGCTGGGAGCTGCCTGGAGGTCCATCGCTGCCTGAAGATATAGGCATAAAGTATTGTTAAATTAATAGGATAAGAACGTTCAGTCATTTATTCAAAATGAGTCGGAGAAAGAGAAATGCAAAGCGAGCTAGGTAGGTTGGTAAATTATACATCAGGATCGGAAATTTCAAATGGGTTAGAGGTCGAGGATGTGGCCGTTGAAAATTGTCCCGTACAACCTTTGCCTAAAACAAGGGGATTTGAAATAGTAAGTATGGTGCCAGCAGAAGGAAATTCTGTTGTGGAAAATCTGCTAAATGAAGGATCTGTCGGGGAAATTGATAGTGCCAGTACTTTTATTGACCCCGCTAAAAACAATCGGAGTTTTATGTCTTTTAAATTCGCAGCGGAATCAATACCCAAATTCGATGGAAATTCATGTTCATTACAAAAATTTATTAGTCAGAGTGAGTTGGCGAATTCGGTTATTAATCCCAGGGAACGAAAAAACCTTTTCCTTTTAATTAAAAATCGGATTGGGGGTCGAGCTGAGCGGCTAATAGCAAACCGTCAACAGCCCAGGAATCTAGAAGAACTTTTAGACTTATTAAGATCTATTTATTTGCGATCTTGTAATTTAGACCAAATACAAGATAAAATGAAAGAAATTAAGCAGGGTTGAAATGAAAATTTAAAGGATTATCGGTTGAGAATTGAAGATATTCTTAATCAGGGAAGAGATGTCGCAAAAGGAAAATTTTCGATGGAACAATGCCAGGGAATAACAATGCTCTTGAATAAGACAGCCGTTCGGAATTTTCGTTTAGGTCTTCAAAATAATCTTTTAAGTAATATGCTGATAGATCAAAGTCAAAATTTGTTACAGATCATGGACGAAGCACTATTTTGCGAATAGGAAATTACTTAAAATCTGTGGACTCACACGTTATACTCTTCAAAACACAAAAATCTATCAAACAATTACAGATTATCGTAAATGCTATCAATGTGGAAAATTATGCCATATACGAAGGAATTGTTCTCAGAATTGAATGAGTCAGCCTCACTCACAGAATTTCAATTGTACCCGTTGCAATATTTGCGGAGACCCGAATCACACGGGGAACGAGTGCTTTAGAAGGCCGAAAGGAAATTATTGGCCTGTACAAAGAGCGCAGGAACCTGGAGTGTGCAATTCTTTCCAAAAGTCCGATAAAATAAACTGTCACACTGCTCCACCAAATGGCGGACCAGGGAGCAGAAAATTCATTGCACGCCGGAACCCAGCAACTGATTTAAAATAAATGTGAACATCAGCCATATACCCACAATAACCCTTCATGGCAAATTATTTAGAAGAGGAATTTCGAAATTTCTAATGGACACAGGCTCTCAATATAATAAAAAGGGGGGAATTAATTAACAATGTGAATATGAATACAGATGTTTGTTATAAGCTTACCGGTATTGGTCCTGAGATAGTCTGCACAAATGGGGAAACATACATTCATATTTGTGGTGTGAAAGTGAAATTCCAATTTGTTGCAGATGAGTTTCTGAAAAGGAAATTCTGCAGCACGTTAAGTACGCTTAACCTGAACTATAACCAATATCTACAATGGTACTGCAATGTAGTTCTTAAAGTTTACAGGCGGAATTTACAGCTTGGTAACGTACGCTTCACGCTTTAGATGAATCTAACACAAATTAACAATGCAGGAATATCGAATAAATACCACTTCAGATCAAATTAAGTTTTCCTTACCTCCGGTAGAACTAGAAGAGTTTGAGGTTATGCCTCCAGCACCATGATCAGCAAGTTGGAAATTTTAATAATGCTCAGGCCAAAGCAGATGCGCAGAGTTTTTCTAAAATTGTTGAATCATTACATTTACGTCTTAATAATTTGGAGGTAACAAGCCTTCTCAAACTAATATATATGAAATCTTATAACATTGAAGGGTGTAAAACCTGATCCAGGCAAAGTCAAGGCTGTCAAGAATATCCCAATAACTAAAAACAAGAAAAGTTTAAAACAATTCTAAGGCCTTGTTGATTATTACAGGAGATTTATGGATGGAATGGCCAAAATAGCAAAGCTACAGTACATTCTGTCACATTGTCACTACTGGAGCTCCAGTCACATTGTCAATGGGCTGCGTCTGCGCCCATGTATGCGTCATTCCTACGCCTATATTACCTCGAGCGGAGTCAGTCAAGCGTGTGATGTTTATGAGGCGTGAAGCGACGCGGCTCCTTTGTCGAGAGTTCGCGGTTTGGTTTTTTATAATACAATCACATAATTTTTCACATTTTGCTTTTTGTTTTATCTAAAATAGTGATTAATATATTGATGAGATTTTTCCGCGTAAAATGAAATCAAACATGATATTAATCGGACCATATTTACTTATTTATTACTGTGACGTTCTATTTTCATATACGCTGCATATATACATTATTAAATTTGTACGAATAATAAATAAAAAAGAATCGAATAAAAAGACATAAATCGATGACGAGGACGAGTTAAAAATAATAAAAAACAACAACAAATAAAATAAATAAATCTACGAACATTTCCTAATTTATTTACCGGGCTTGTCTGCTTATCTTCCTAATAACATAAATCCTGGACGATAGGACCAGTCACAATTTAAAATACATATCTAAAATCTCAGTTTCACATGTTCCGCGTCACACTTATTTATAATATTCTATCCCGGTCGTGGAGATATAACATTAATACAATTAAAATATAGGGCTTAGTCCTTATCGCTACTCGGCTCTACTCTTACTCGCATACTCTTTTACATTGCCAGTGAGCTGAGATCCGTAGTACGACAACGTGAGAGAGAAGGACGCGAGGCGCGAAAACCCTGTCCTTCTCTGTCACATTGTCATACTACGGTTTTCAGCTCACTGACAATGTGAGAGAGTATACTACGATCAGTAAATGTGATCTCAATTACACCATGTTTGATCTCATTTTTATCCCAATAATTTCATGATTACGTTATACAATTTTTCATACAGGAAAATTTAATAATAAAAAGCGATAAGAATCGTCTTTAATATAGCATTTGGTACGCTGAGTTTTAAATGGCTCAGTTGCCTCGACTGTGCTTTTTTACTCTCTTTTGTTCGCTGTCCTTTTCTTCGTTCGGCGAACTACAAAGGCGGGTCGCGAGGCTCGAAAACCGTGTCTATTATCTCCAAGTGGTCCGAACCATTGAACTATATACACCTGGAATCAGAACATTGTTACGGGACCGTCGTTGGTAAAGGTCTTCCTTGAGTATAAATAACTCTACGTTTGGTTGTTTTAAGAAAAACAGGTTTTTATTGTTGCTTATTCGTGGATAATTTTACACTTTGTTAAACGCACTTGGTAACTCCAGACTCGGTGGTTTCTGGCTAACTGACTTTTGGGTGAAAAGGGCCTTTCTTAAGTACTACGGGCGCGGACCCTAACCCTCAGACCTAAGGGGTGGGGGTAGGTCTAGCGTTACACCCCCTTGGTTGGATTCGTCTTGCTCCTGGAAGACGTGGTTCGAGCCGCCTGGTTGTTTCAACCAGTGGTCCAGTTGTGGCTAATTTACTCAACGGTGTCAGTCGAAGCTCCCCTTGTGACGTCTGTTTTACCGTTGCCAGTAGGAACACTATTAATATTGTCGTCATCTATAACAGATTGGTAATAAGGTTTAGTTCTATCAATGTGCACTCTAATGTGTTTGTTGTTTTGGAGTATGGTGAGATTGTTATTGTCGTGGGCTTCTGTCACGGCGTATGGTCCAAGCCATTCACTGTCAAGTTTTTTGAGTCTGCGCTCATTATGGAGTAATATTAAGTCTCCAACTTCATAAAGTGGATGTTTCCTGGTAATTTTGGAATCTTGGTATTTCCTTGATCGTTCCTTTGCTTGTTGGATTCTTTGTCTGGCAAGGTTGATGCCAGACTCGTGCCTCTGACGCCATTTTTCCACCAGTTGATTGTAGGAGACACTTGATGTTCCGGCTAGTGCTGATGGTATGGTTGCCTTTCTACCGAAGGTTAATTCGAAAGGTGTAAATTCAAGGCTTTCGTGGACTGAGGTATTATACGCAAACGCGATAGACTGTAGAGTCTCGTCCCAATACTGGTTTCTTTGAGCACTTTCGAAACTGGTTTTAATTAGATCCCGTATTACTGCATGTGCGCGTTCTAAACTTCCATTTCCTTGTGGATGGTAAGCGGTGGTTTTAATGTGGTCGATTTGGAATACTCGTTCGAATTCCTTCATCGTGTCGGATATGAAATTCGAACCTTGGTGGGTTAGAATGTTTTTTGGTGTAGAGAACGTATAAATGTAATGTTCCAGCAGGGCGGTGAATACTTCTTCGGATGTTATTCCTTTTAGTGGACACAGTAAGATATATTTCGTCAGAACGTCTTGTATGGTGAGAACGTATCGATTCCTCTTTTGGGAGAGAGGTAGTGGGCCGAATATATCAAGTGCGATTTTGTCATTCGGTGCAGTAGGTGTATCAGGTATTATCGCAGGCGCCTTTTGCCTGATTCGCACCAATTTTTCTATCTGGCATTGTTGGCATTTCCTGATGTATTCTACCATGTCCTGATGTATTCTACCAATGTGCACTCTAATGTGTTTGTTGTTTTGGAGTATGGTGAGATTGTTATTGTCGTTGGCTTCTGTCACGGCGTATGGTCCAAGCCATTCACTGTCAAGTTTTATGAGTCTGCGCTCATTATGGAGTAATATTAAGTCTCCAACTTCATAAAGTGGATGTTTCCTGGTAATTTTGGAATCTTGGTATTTCCTTGATCGTTCCTTTGCTTGTTGGATTCTTTGTCTGGCAAGGTTGATGCCAGACTCGTGCCTCTGACGCCATTTTTCCACCAGTTGATTGTAGGAGACACTTGATGTTCCGGCAAGTGCTGATGGTATGGTTGCCTTTCTACCGAAGGTTAATTCGAAAGGTGTAAATTCGTGGCTTTCGTGGACTGAGGTATTATACGCAAACGCGATAGACTGTAGAGTCTCGTCCCAATACTGGTTTCTTTGCGCACATTCGAGACTGGTTTTAATTAGATCCCGTATTACTGCATGTGCGCGTTCTAAACTTCCATTTCCTTGTGGATGGTAAGCGGTGGTTTTAATGTGGTCGATTTGGAATACTCGTTCGAATTCCTTCATCGTGTCGGATATGAAATTCGAACCTTGGTCGGTTAGAATGTTTTTTGGTGTAGAGAACGTATAAATGTAATGTTCCAGCAGGGCGGTGAATACTTCTTCGGATGTTATTCCTTTTAGTGGACACAGTAAGATATATTTCGTCAGAACGTCTTGTATGGTGAGAACGTATCGATTCCTCTTTTGGGAGAGAGGTAGTGGGCCGAATATATCAAGTGCGATTTTGTCATTCGGTGCAGTAGGTGTATCAGGTATTATCGCAGGCGCCTTTTGCCTGATTCGCACCAATTTTTCTATCTGGCATTGTTGGCATTTCCTGATGTATTCTACCATGTCCTGATGTATTCTCCCAATGGGCAATCTAATGTGTTTGTTGTTTTGGAGTATGGTGAGATTGTTATTGTCGTGGGCTTCTGTCACGGCGTATGGTCCAAGCCATTCACTGTCAAGTTTTTTGAGTCTGCGCTCATTATGGAGTAATATTAAGTCTCCAACTTCATAAAGTGGATGTTTTCTGGTAATTTTGGAATCTTGGTATTTCCTTGATCGTTCCTTTGCTTGTTGGATTCTTTGTCTGGCAAGGTTGATGCCAGACTCGTGCCTCTGTCGCCATTTTTCCACTAGTTGATTGTAGGAGACACTTGATGTTCCGGCTAGTGCTGATGGTATGGTTGCCTTTCTACCGAAGGTTAATTCGAAAGGTGTAAATTCGTGGCTTTCGTGGACTGAGGTATTATACGCAAACGCGATAGACTGTACAGTCTCGTCCCAATACTGGTTTCTTTGAGCACTTTCGAGACTGGTTTTAATTAGATCCCGTATTACTGCATGTGCGCGTTCTAAACTTCCATTTCCTTGTGGATGGTAAGCGGTGGTTTTAATGTGGTCGATTTGGAATACTCGTTCGAATTCCTTCATCGTGTCGGATATGAAATTCGAACCTTGGTCGGTTAGAATGTTCTTTGGTGTAGAGAACGTATAAATGTAATGTTCCAGCAGGGCGGTGAATACTTCTTCGGATGTTATTCCTTTTAGTGGACACAGTAAGATATATTTCGTCAGAACGTCTTGTATGGTGAGAACGTATCGATTCCTCTTTTGGGAGAGAGGTAGTGGGCCGAATATATCAAGTGCGATTTTGTCATTCGGTGCAGTAGGTGTATCAGGTATTATCGCAGGCGCCTTTTGCCTGATTCGCACCAATTTTTCCTTCTGGCATTGTTGACATTTCCTGATGTATTCTACCATTTCTTGGTCCATATTGACCCAATCGTGTTGTTCCTTGAGTCTTTTAATCGAACGGTTCTCTCCAAAATGTTGCGTGGCGGTTTATCCAGGGCATTCTGCTAGTAACTGTTGTTTTTGTTCGTGTGTCAGTTTGTTCTGTGAAGTGAAGCAAATCTTAATGACGCTCTGCAGTTTGTTACCCAGGAAGTTAAACATATCGTTGAGGACTTCTCTTTCCCAAGTGGTGGTGGTTGGATCGGTAATTCGGAACTGGTACATCTTAATGTTGCCCTTTTTGAGGAAGGCGATTGCCAACCCGAGTTCCTCTATCCATTTGGCCTCGTTATACGGTCCTAGTGACGCGATGTCCTCGTCTTCGGTGGTGTCCTTGGAAACTTTCATCCAATGTCCTTTGTTGGTTGACTGGAGTATTCTTATTTTGTCTTCCGGATGTACGCTCTGGTTCCATAAAGTGTATTCATTATACCAATTAGTTGTTTGTAATGCGTCAATTTCATCGTTGGCTTCGTCTTCTCCCTGGTCGATTCTTGTCGGTGGTTCGTCAGCTTCAGGTACATCTCGTGTGGGTAAAACTCTCGAAAGAGCATCTGCGGCTGGATTCTCCTTGCCTTTGACGTATTCGATGGTGTAGTCATATTCCTCAAGTTTTAGTCTCCAATGAAGTAGTCGTGATGACGGGTCCTTTACATTGAATAGCCATACTAAGGCTCGATGGTCTGTCTGAATTTTAAACTTTCTGCCTAGTAGGTATTGTCTGAGTCTTTTGACACTCCAAACTATACCAGGCAGTTCCTTTTCAGTTGTGCTGTAATTTCTTTCAGGTGCGTTTAGTACTCGTGATATGTAGCAACACGGGTGCCCGTTTTGTGATAGCACTGCTCCGAGTCCTACGTTTGATGCGTCAGTCGTCAATGTAAATTCCTGCCCGTAGTCTGGATACTTCAAAACCGGGGACATACAGAGTTTTGCTTTTAACGCCTCAAAACTGGCTTGGCATTCACTCGTCCACTTGAAGTCTACGTCTTTTCTTGTGCGTTCCGTAAGAGGCTTTCCAATAGTCGAAAAATTCTTGATAAATTTACGGTAATAACCTGCAAGTCCCAGGAAGGATTTTATTTCCTCCGGTGTTCGTGGCTGCTTAAATTCGTTCACTGCATCAAGTTTTGCAGGATTTGGCTTTACTCCGTCCTTGGTTATGATATGGCCTAAATACTCGAGTTCTGGTCTGAGGTACTCACATTTGTCAGGCTGAAGTTTCAGCCCTGCTTGTCGAAGTCGATCCAGTAGTATTATCAGGTTCTCGTTATGCTCTTGCATCCTTGAGCCAAATACTACTATATCGTCTAGGTAGGCGAAACATATTTTGCCAATTAGTCCTTTCAACGCCATGTCCATCATGCGTTGGAATGTGGCTGGGGCATTTTTTAATCCGAAGGGCATACGGTTGTATTCGATGTGTCCTTCAGGAGTGGAGAATGCCGTGAATTTTTTCGATTCTTCCTCCATAGGAATCTGGTGGAACCCTGAGCTAAGGTCAAAGGCCGAAAAGAACTTTGCCTTTCCTAAGTGGTCGAGTATGTCGTCGATCACGGGTAAAGGGTAAGCGTCTTGTTCTGTTTTCTCGTTTAGCTTCCTGAAGTCGATCACTATTCTCCACTTTTTTTCACCTGATGCATCGGTTTTCTTCGGTACAACCCATATGGGTGAGTTGTACGGAGATGTCGAATGCGCGACGATTCGTTTGTTCAACATATCCCTTATTTGTATGGATATCTCCTGTCTATGGCACTCTGGTGGTCTGTACGAGGCGTTGTTGATCGGCTTATTGTCTGTAAGTTTGATGGTATGTTCAGCTACTTTAGAAGAGGGTAGCGGGTCACCTGGTAGTGTAAACACGTCATGGTAGTTGGAGATAATCTTCCATATGTTGTTCCGATCTGAATCTTCGGCGTGGTCGAGTCGGATGTTTTCCAGTAGCAGTTGTACTCTGCTACTAATTTCCATTGGTGAAATCTGATTTACTCTATTTCTCTGAATTCGGATAGGCTGCATGTTTATTTCCTGGTGTTTGATATTAATATCATTTGTGGCGTTGTTGTAGATGGGTACGCGTACCCTATGGTTATTTACTGTGTATACCGAATCTGGTATTTCCGGATGGTCAAAAATGCTACATGCCCTTTCTTGAGTCCGCATTGCACGTTAAGAACGCGTGTTGTTTGTGCGGGGACATAATAGCCATCGTCATAAAGACGGTGACTAATGCCGTCGAGCGTCAGCGTGTTGTTGTTAAGATTATACCTGAATGATTGTAGCAAGGGTTGTCCTATAATCCCGTCCTCAGGTATTGGGAATTCTGACGGTACTGCATGAAATGTGTGTTTCTTTCTATGTAGCATGAGGGTCACGGAATATGGTGATATGTGCTTGTCGTTGCCCATCAAAAACTCTTTTTTTGTTGGTTCTCGGTCGGTTGTTGGTGGAATCAGAGATTCTTTCACAATGTTTATTGAGGATCCGGAGTCGTTGAGGTATCGTCCTGTTCTGCCGGTTCGTCCCAATGTCCATTGGCATGACTGTAGTCGGGCGGAAATAGCACTGACTCGGTCAAGTACTGCTCCTGAAGCTGGTCTATCAGTTCGTCGCTTATCTCGTCGTCCCAATTGTCCTGGATTCGGTTCACTTGTTGAGGCGGGCGCCTTAGACCTGGGTCTCCCCGAAAATTTTTGCGGAAGCACTGAGCCTCGGTGTGCCCAAGTTTCTTGCAAAAATTGCAGGTCAACTTTGCACATTCTTCGAAGGGCCTACTGTAGGTTGGTGGATTAGCAGAGGCAGGTCGATTCTGGGAAGGTGGCCTTTGTTCATTTGTCCGTCGGTACTGGAAATGGTTGGTACCTGCAGGACGTGGGCGTGGTGCCGAGGGTCGAATACGGTTTGCCTTTTCCCGGATCCATACCTCGGTTTCCATTGCATCTGTTTGTGCTTCGTTCAGGTCAGTGGGTCTTAGGCTCCGAACTTGGGTACCTATGTCGTCGCGTAGACCCATTATGTATGATTTTACCGCGTTCCTCTCCTCTGTTTTTATGGCTATGCGTTGCTCGGTCGCATTTGTCTCATTTTGTATAGCGTATTTTAGTTCGTTTAATTTTTCGCGGAATCGTTGACTGTATGACTGTACGCTTTCACTGTGCAGCTGTCTTGTTTGTAAGAGCTTGGAGCGGGCGAGTTCATAGGACGTCGTACCGCTTAGATTTTGCCGAAGGGCCAGGTACAACTCTTCGTATGTATTCGTTTGGGTAAAACGAATAGCACGTTCGGCATTGCCGATTATTTTCTCGTCGAGGATGAAGTCGAGCAGGCGGTCGGGCTCTTTGCACTGTATTCTATAGTGCGCACAGTGCGGATTATTTCGCTGGCTGGCGCGAGTTCTCTGTTGCGATCGCCCTGGGAACCGGTATGTCTGGGCGGACTATTTTCTGGGGAACTCCCGTGATCGTGGCGTCCCGTGGGTTGCTCCTTTCGTGAGTTCTTCGATGGTCCGCTGGCCTCATCTTCGGTGAAATCTGTTCCCAGGTGTCTCCAAATATCCTTATTTTCTTTATATCGCTTTACGTTTCCTTCTCCCAGTGTACGTATAGCTGCAGTGGACACGTCCAATTTCGTTTCTAGTTGCTCCAATTTTTGGAGCAGAAGTGCCATGGGGTCCGTCTCCTGAGGCGTTGTTGTCGGGGACTGTGCCTTCGACATCCTCGAGTTTGAGTTAAGCGGGTTCTGGATACGTTCAATCACGTCACTGTCCGAACTGCTGGGGCTTTCCGTGGAATAGCCTCGTATAGTGCGGTATTTGATGAACGCCAGAGTTCAGTAATAAGTGAACTTTCTTTCCCCTTTCTCTTCTTTTTTATTTATGGTCAGGTGGTATTAATACCGTGCAATCCTCGCAAGTTGCTACAAACTTGTCTGGATGTACAGGTAAATTTTTTATTTTTGTTAACGAGAGATATGGGCTCGCAAGCTGAGTCTCACGGAGTTAGGTTACCTTTATTTCCTTTTCTGGATGTTCCAAGCTCCTCCTTGAAATGGCTCAGCGATGATTTCCTCACTTTTAAATTTTCAAACACGTTCCAATGGTTCGTGGTCAAGGATTGTTCCCGTTGATCCTTCAGTGTCCGTGTTGATCTTCGTATAACGCAACGCGTTCAGGGACGATTTCTTCTTCCGGAATAACGTCGTGAGAGACAATCCTGGCAGGATCGCCAATTTGTTACGGGACTGTCGGTGGTAAAGGTCTTCCTTGAGTATAAATAACTCTACGTTTGGTTGTTTTAAGAAAAACAGGTTTTTATTGTTGCTTATTCGTGGATAATTTTACACTATGTTAAACGCACTTGGTAACTCCAGACTCGATGGTTTCTGGCTAACTGACTTTTGGGTGAAAAGGGTCTTTCTTAAGTACTACGGGCGCGGACCCTAACCCTCAGACCTAAGGGGTGGGGGTAGGTCTAGCGTTACAAACATCCATATGTAAAGTCGCCGAAAAGCGGGACAGAGAGAGAGAGAGTATGATTCCAGGGATACCTGTCCTTTGTTAACTGTACGATCCGTTTCAAAAATATCGTTGTAGCAGACGAGAGCCCAGTCAAGAAATTAAACCGCGTAAATCGGTGGATTACAAACAAGTGCAAACGTGCAAACCAGTTGAATCAAGGCACTTTATCCAAGCGGCAGAAACTAGGTTATGTCGTGTTGTATTAAAAATTGCAAAAGCGTGTGGACGAAGAATGGGGATATTACTTTTCACAGGTAATTAGGAATAAAAGTAAAAGTGCGTAGCATATATGAGGAATATTGTCAGCATATGGAGTTCTGAACACCATTCGTGTCGGCCCTGATTGGACCTAAGCTGTGCGCATCGCACACAGACTGACAGACGCGCACGTACACTGCGACACAAATGGTGTTCAGAGCTCCATATGCTGACACTGATGAGGAAAAGCATTTTTTATTCCCAATTAATTATATCCAAATTGTCTTTATTTACAGCTTTCCCAAGGATCCGGCATCATTTGCAGAATTTGTAACGGCAATACCGCCGACATTCGTAAAAAAAATTACGAAGGACACCACCATTTGCAGTAAACATTTTATATATGATTCATTTCAGGTAACACCATCTGGACAGAACCGCCTAAAGCAGAGAGTAATACCCACATTGTTTGACTACGATGTGGATTATTCAATAGCAAGTAGTTCAACAAATGTGGTATGTAAATATCTATATCGTGCATATTACTTAAACATTCTAGTGAAACTTATCGCCTCGGATACCCACTATGGGTCAATTTGACCCGAAGCCTGAAGATCGTCAACCCATTTTTTGAGCAAAATAAAAATGTTCGCCTACGTACATTTTCGCGACGTTGCAATATATTTTAAACGTTGACAATTTGTTTATAAATTGTTTATACAATTTTTTACAAAATTAAAATTTTTGCTTCCGTGCATTATAGCGTCGTTGCAATGTATTTTACGATTGTTGATAATTTGTTTATAAATTGTTCACAACTTCTTTCGAGGAAAATTTATAAAATTTTCTGCGACATGGTCGTTAGTATTTTATAACGCGTTGAATTTACTGTGCGGTTCTCGTCTCACATAAATTTATACAGATAAAATGTCGGGTTGCCGTCCTGCAGGATGGGTCAGAATGACGTGGGATTGCGTGTCTCCTTTTTTCAGTCGGGTGTCCGAGAGTTAAAGTGTTTCAAATATGTTAACGATGTAAGTACATTTGTATTATTACTTTAATCACAAGGCACCATGATTGATTTAGGTTCAACCTTCAACGAGTACAGGGATCATACAAAATTTGCATGCAGGACCCAGCAAATATTCAACAAATATTGAGGATACCGATAACGAAATGGTAGGTTGTATGACATACTAAATAGGACCGCGCCAGTAATATAAGGCATGTGTGTTTATAAGTGTAAATTGAGAAACTGTCATAAATTTATATTATATTATAGATAATAGAAGCTGCAAATACCAGCTGTGATACAAATGTCACACTTCACCAGAACTGCTCTTCTAATGATGATGTG
The DNA here is from genome assembly GCA_963942575.1 of Priocnemis perturbator. Classification (NCBI taxonomy): domain Eukaryota; kingdom Metazoa; phylum Arthropoda; class Insecta; order Hymenoptera; family Pompilidae; genus Priocnemis; species Priocnemis perturbator. Next base: position 572,475 of record CAWWDK010000189.1, on the reverse strand, counting down.
TTGCATGCTGAAAAGTTACATGTATGTTATTATGTTTTGTTTTATGATCTTTCATTCATATTTTGTAAAATGTTAATAGTATCAAGTGTGTCATATTCAAGGTAGAATTTATCTTTACAGTCAGGACCTGCAATCAACAGAAGATCACAGGACATTGGCACACAAACATCATCCCGGATTTTAAGCAGACAGAATAAAATGGTAACTTTGCGTAAAAAAGTAAGAGTGCTACAGAAGCGGTTGCAGCGACGCAACAATAGATTAAAAACGATGGAAGACTTGGTTCGGCATTTAATACTATTCTGTCCTTTGTTACCTGTACTACCCTTTCAATAATGTTGTGTACGCCGTTAAAATATACGGAACTGAACTATCTTTGCTGTACTACCCTTTTGTTGCTTCTATGACAAAAGGGTCTATGGTAAGTCGTAATAAAAACAGAATGTGTTTGAAGAAAAACTGTTCCCATACAAGAAATATAGACTATATATGTTTCATAATTTGCAATTTGTATACAGAGAGATAATTCCAAATGTGTATAATCAATCAGGCATCTATTACAATTTCTGACTGTGGCAATAGCATGTGAAACTTGTTAATTACCAGTATATATATTATTTTATTCCTAAATAAATGTTAATGGGTGAACCTGAACGAGGAAACACTACTTTCAAACGCATAGAAAAATTAAAAAAAAGTAACACCGACTTCAAAAATCGAACATTATTTTATATTGTTCAGTGCATTTTTGAAGTCTGTTAAATAGGATACTTTCTCAAACAAAATTAATAATATCAATCAAAATTATTGTAATATTTATTTTATTTATGGTCTATGTCTATTTGGAAAAAACAAAAAATGAGCAAGTATTATATTTTTACATCCACCATGAACAATTCCCAAAGGAAAGCAATTTCGATATGTATTAACAATTAACCTTCATTACTTCTAAAACAAAAAATTATGTATAATTTGAATGCGTTTGATAATATTTTTTACTTTATTTTGTGATCATATACATTAATTTCTGTGACATACTGACATCACCTACTGAAATATCTAAATAGAAGAGAGCAACTCTTTTCGAACCGGTCATATCTAGTCAAATCTCTGTGGAACTTACGTCGAACGGCGCAAATCGACTGTATGTCCCAAAGGTCCAGTGGTAAGAGTGAGACAGAATACCAAAATATCTTTCTTCTCTCTCTAACAGCGAGGCGCGGCTGTTCCTGCACCCGTGCACATTCCAGGTATTCTATAGTTCAATGTAGCCAATTGAATGGTGGAGTCGCAAGCGGTCTTGCACGGAACTACAAAAGTTACTAGGAATATATATACGTTGGTTTCCAAATCATTGGACTCGCTACGTGCACATTATACACAATAACGCACGTTTAAAATAAATTATTTATATGAAATTGAAGTAATAGTGTAACATAAAATAGTGTGTATATATATACAAGTAATAGTATATATAATACGGTAATTTTTATTATATTTACGTGCCATTATACACAATAACGCAGGTTTAAAATGAATTATTTATATGAAATTAAAATAATAGTGTAACATAATATAGTGTGTATATATATATATAAGTAATAGTATATGTAATACGATATTTTTATTATATTTGAAGGGTTACGTTAAAGTAAATTCATAATAACACTGTAATCAATTTATTAATCCTATTATAATTCACCTAAATATACATCAAATATCAGTGACATATGTGAAGTACATTTTGGTTTACAAACAATGGTATTTATTCGCGTCGTCAAATCAATAAAACGTATCCTATCCATATAAACTGACAGACATTCAAAAGCTGCCTAACGTGATCTCGCCTGTATGTATGGCGAAGTAGTATTCACCTCTGAATTCCTCTTCCTCACGATATCCAGGCCACATGTTGGAATAGCATATGTGTATTTCCCCCGGATATTCGTTATGTCGGTATTGATTGTCCTTACGATTTTCCGAAGATGTCATCATGCTAAGTGGGTTCATACAAAATTGTTTTAATAATGTGAAGAACTGATGAAATTTATATTGACAGTCAATAGCTAAAAATATAAATGTACACGTACCTCAGATCAATTGTCTCATAATGTACATGACTTTTGCAGTCCATGTTACTTCCAGTCACCAATATGGGGCCAGAACAATTTAGTGCTCAGGTCATTCTTGATAATATAATATAGGCAATGAACCTGTACAATGAAGACATTTATTACATTGAAACTTCATATCAAATGCAATGCCCTGAACAGGGACCAACCCACCATAGCAGCAACTACATTTTACATTTGTTTCCAACACCAAGTTGAACAGCGGAATCAGGAAAAGAATCGTATACATAATGTATAATGTAGGATTGCCCTCTTCTGGGTTGAGAATGGAATGAATCAATATATTTCAACCCTTACATGTTTCAAAACAATTAGTTTCCTCATCAGGAGTCTATAACATACAAAAGTGAACTAATGTAAATGTCTATTACATTTTAGTTGTAGATCTAGCGGATGTATCCTATTGTGGTGGTACTCACGTAAATTGATATAGGATGCAGTATTGAGATGGTATATGTTTGAAAATTTAACCAATTTTTCCTATGTGATTCATTCAATTTTTTCACATTGCACAGTGTCTGAAAGCAAATCAGTGCGTTAAAGAAACCATGGCCAGAAATATGCAAAGCTTACATAATTTTCAACATTTCTCACATTGTAAAATTTTAACTCTCCAAGATTTGACACATTTCTGCATTTTAATTTTGTAATATTAACCAATCTCACCGGTCTTCGCCAATCGCTGATTGGATTAGGATCGTTTCGTTTCACGTTTGAACAATATTTTGGATGCTTTCTAATACAACACATACTTACGGATGAATATATTTATGTTAAAGTATATGACTCGATGTCTCCCAAGAAGTGTTTGTGGTGTCGGTATGTTTACCTTTAGCAGAGTGAAGGGCCGGCATTAAACGTTTCAACCCCACAGATAGCAATTTTTCTTAAGGAAACGGGGGCGCACCGAAGAAAAAAAAATGTTGCAGAATAATTTTCAGAGCGCGGCACCCTATAAGGTACCCACTTTGCCGAATAATAGGCCCTTCACTATACGTAGTACCCTGCAAGACCGCTTGCGACTCCACCGTTCATATTGGCTTCATTCCCCAGATCCTGATCTCGCATCCATTGTATAGAGATCAGTGCTCCGTCCCCTTATTCCTATGTCCATGTCCGCAACACGTGGCGGCAATTGGTCGGCGCGACAAAGTGGCGTCGCCAGCCTCCTGTGAACCGGGTTAATCTCTATCCAACTTTATCCTATACAACGTCAGTTTGTCTCGACCATTCTCAACCGTTCTGAGTTCTGACACAGACGAGGTATAGAATAGACACCGCATCTTATGGACCTTCGTGTCACACGTCTAGAAATACCGACGGAGCAGAAAACGAGGCAAGTTGGAGCGCCCTCTGCGTATGCGAACGGCAGAAGTCATAGGCCCGTATTCAAATACTGCGCTTAGGCCTCGGCTTGAGTCGGGATTACGTAAACCTGGCTCAGACGCGTAATCCGGGTTCAGAAACCTGGCTTGGATCAGATTCTCAAACCAGGATTACATTTGCGTGCCCCCACTCCGATTAAACCCCGCCCACCGTGTTGTTACACGGGTACACAGGCTTCTCGCATAAAAGTGTAGAGGTCGGTCGGAGTGGGGGTCGAGAAATGTAAGCCTAGCCTGAGAGGCCTTGGAAAGGCCTCTTGAGCCGGGATTACGGCCGTTTTTCGCGCCAAATCTGTAAAAATATAACCAAACGTTTACACGACTGTTTAGCAGTTCAGCAGTGTTAAGGTTGGATAAGGTAATGTTCACCCATGGACAATCAGCAAGAAGTAAATTGAGGAGAAGAATAGAGAACTGCAGTTTCGAAATAGACAGATTGTTCGCGATGATGAGCTCATTCAGGGTGTTCCAGTAGTACAAAGTGTAGAGGATTTGCAAATTTATGAAAGAAAACTTAAAACTTCTGCATTTTTATAAAAATCGGTAATTATTTTTTAATAACATCTTTCGTGTAAAACATACTACAAAAATGACCTTTCGATCAATAGTTACGTCGCAGTCTCAAAAATATAATAGTGATTACAATACAGATTTATAAGTTAAGGTTATTTATTATTTATTATTACATTTGTAGTAGAACTTGATAATTGAGGATTAATCAAAATAATATATTCTATAACATAAATTGGCTTGAATTATTTACAATGTTAAACAGAATCATATGGAGAGTGTAATATTGAATAAATATTCTTGGAACTTTGAGGCAATATTCCGTGTCATATTCATGCAATATTCCCACAAGTTACGAAGAGGCGGACATAGTAATATCGCTGCAACATTCTTGCAATAATCCGGCGAAGTCACCTGCAAGGTTTCGCATTGTAAAGTAATATTTATACAACCTTCCAACAATATTCCTTGCTGTCTGGGTAGCCGAGATTCAGACAAGAAGAACGGTACATGAGCGAGTGAATAAATGCTGCTTTTCATTAGTTGTAATGCAAAATCTGTAAAAACAACCAAAAGCGTCCACACGACTGTTCAGTAGTGTTCAGGTAATGTTCAGCCATGGACAACCAGCAAGAAGTAAATATTGAGGAGGAGAATTTGAAACTTGCAGTTCCGAGACGGATTGTTCGCCATAATTGGTATAATTAATCAATCGGCAAGGCATCGATTTCAACGCACATCTTGTTAAAATTGGAATTGGGTGGCCGTGAAAACTATCTCGAATGTTCCGCCTTTTTAGTGACATTACACCTCAGCGCTCCGTGCGGCCCATGGGTGATTTGGCCGATGGTGTTGATACAAGACTCTTACGCAGCATGCGGAATATTATATAAGTAAGTTCCTGTGGCTCATGTCTGACGATAATACAACACTCTTCTCTCATTCGTGGTCCTAAATCGGATAATTCCGAAGTTTCCCGCAAGCGAAGCAAGCCGCATGCAGTGTCAGCATATCGACTCTGAACACCATTCGTGTCGCAGGTATGTGCGTGTCGGTGTGCGATGCGCGCAGCTTAGGCCCAATCAGGGCCTTAGCATCGCACACAGGCGAGCACGTACACTGCAACACGCATGGTGTTTAGAGCTCGATATGCTGGCACTGGCCGCATGGCACGCCTTGGCCACGCCCATTATCCAATGACTGCCAGGATCTCCCTTCCACGCGACGTCTAAACCGCGTTTGTGAATACACGAAAAATCTGAACCCGGATTACGCATCTGAGCCAGGTTTACGTAATCCCGACTCAAGCCAAGGTCGAAGCGCAGTATTTGAATACGGGCCTCAGAATCGGCTATCATGCAGCTTCTCCCTTTGGCCAATGGCGGCGTCTGCGAGCTGCACGATAGCCGAAACCGAAATTATTAATTACGGCCAAACTACGATTTCGTAAACTGCGAAATCGATACAGCTGCTTGCGAAAACTATTCGTATACGATTGAGACCGTTAGAGATGAGATATGTCAAAATTATTTCGTTACTCTATGTCCGAAGAGCGATTCTCGCCTCGGCCAACGGCGGCGCTTGCGAGCCAATCAACGCTGAACGATAGCCGATTCTGAAATTATTAATTACGGGCAAATTACGATTTCGTAAACTCCGAAATCGATACAGTAGCTTGCGAAAACTATTCGTAAACGATTGGGACCGTTGTACACGAGATACGTCAAAGTTATTTCGCCACTTTCTGCATCTCCTTTCGCCAACGGCGGCGCTTGCGAGCAAATCAACGCTGCACGATAGCCGATTATGAAATTGTTAATTACAGGCAAACTACGATGTCGTAAACTCCGAAATCGATACAGCGGCTTGCGAAAACCATTCGTAAATGATTGAGACCGTTAGAGATGAGATACTTCAAAATTATTTCGTTACTCTATGTCCGAAGAGCGATTCTCGCCCCGGCCAACGGCGGCGCTTGCGAGCTGCACGTTAGCCGATCCTGAAATTGTTAATAACGAGCAAAATACGATTTCGTAAACTCCGAAATCGATACAGTAGCTTGCGAAAACTATTCGTAAACGATTGAGACCGTTATACACGAAATACGTCAAAGTTATTTCGCCAATTTCTGCATCTCCTTTGGCCAACGGCGGCGCTTGCGAGCAAATCAACGCTGCACGATAGCCGATTATGAAATTGTTAATTACAGGCAAACTACGACTTCGTAAACTCTGAAATCGTTACAGTGGCTTGCGTTAACTATTCGTAAACGATTGAGACCGTTAGAGATGAGATACGTCAAAATTATTTCGTTACTCTATGTCCAAAGAGCGATTCTCGCCTCGGCCAACGGCGGCGCTTGCGAGCTGCACGTTAGCCGTTCCTGAAATTGTTAATAACAAGCAAAATACGATTTCGTAAAGTCCGAAATCGATACAGCAGCTTGCGAAAACTATTCGTAAACGATTGAGACCGTTACACACGAGATACGTCAAAATTATTTCGCCAGATTGCATCTGGTCAGCTTCTGCTTTCGGCCACTGGAGGCGCTTGCAAGACCAACATTACCCGATTCTCGAAATTGTTAATTACGGCCAAAATACGATTTCGTAAACTCCGAAATCGATACAGCAGCTTGCAAAACTATTCGTAAACGATTGAGACCGTTACACACGAGATACGTCAAAATTATTTCGCCAGGTTCTGCATCTGGTCAGCTTCTGCTTTCGGCCACTGGAGGCGCTTGCAAGACCTACATTACCCGATTCTCGAAATTGTTAATTACGGCCAAACTACGATTTCGTAAACTCTCAAATCGATACAGCATCTTGCGAAAACTATTCGTAAACGATTGAGACCATTACACACGACATACGTCGAAATTATTTCGCCACGTTCTACATCTGGACAGCTTCGCTCCCCGGCCACTGTGGCGCTGCGCGGTTGCAGACGATAATTACTAGATATTAAAATTGTTAATTATGGGCAAACTACGATTTCGTAAACTCTAAAATCGATTGCGCAAACTTGCGTAAACTATTCGTAAACGATTGAGACCAAAATAAGCGAAATCGGTGTAAGTCGTCTGCTAACTATACACCCACCTAAAAATTGTTAATTACGGGCAAACTACGATTTCGTAAACTCTGAAATCGATTGCGTAAACTATTCGTAAACGATTGAGACCAAAATAAGCGAAATCGGTGATAGTTGTCTGCTAACTATACGGCGGTGAACATATCAATCTAAATCAAGATAGGGCGATAGCGTTTGAACGGCTTTGTAAAAATGCTGAAAAGCAGAAGCAACGTTTCGATAAAACGCGCAGAACAAATATTGTATATAAAGACGGCGACTCTGTTTTTGTAAAACCCGCCGATACAAGAAGGGCGAAAACAGACCGTAAGTTGAGGGTCCATTTGTAATTTTGAAAACCCTGGCAAATGATCGTTATGAGATATTGGGCAAAAGTGGTAGGCCACAAATTGTGCCTAAGGACCGATTGCGTCCTTGGAAGGGCGAATGGATGGCTGATAACGATGCCACTGATAGTGAGCGAGAGAACACGGATGAGCCATGTTAGCGTTGTACGTTTATGTTTGCTTATGTTTGTTTATGTTTGTCTATGTTTGTTATGTTTGCTTATATTTTGTTAATACTATGTGAGATCTTTTGTAGCTGAGTTGTTTTGTTCCTCTTGCATGGAAAATAGAAAATAAATAAATAAAAAAAAAAAAAATTAAATGACTATAAAAAGTACGTTTTTGTCATTGCCTTTTTCTTTGTTCTCACATATAAAAACTTTACTATCCATGAAAGAGGCTGCATGATTGAAAACATATGTTGGAAGATGGAAGTTGGTTGCGTTTGAGAGTAACGATAGCACGATGCAGGTTGCTGCGCGTGGCTGTAGACGTTACGATCTCTGGAAGACGCTGTGTGATGGAAGTGCGCGTGCACGGTCCATCTGCCGACACACTTGTGAGTGTTGTCTGGGTTTTTGGGTAAGGTGCTAGAAGGCACTGTCGCATATTGTTGTGTGACGTGGTTTAGCCTTGTGTTTGAGACCACGGGGCCGAAGTGACGCTTTGTGTCTGTTGGCAAGTTTGCAATGAGTGATTGCTGCGATGTAACACTATGTGGTGGCTGCTAGCTGTATTACATTGGAAAATACTGTTGTATTGAAAGCTGTTATGCATGAGAGAATAAGAGTTTTGCTCAAAGGGTAATGATGCTTCTCGAGAACGCGAAGCAGGTCAGTTTGGCCGTGTTAGCGATGCATTTGATTTCGCCCATAACACGCGGTAATTCGACAGTGGCACACGACAGTGCGTTGCTATGTCACCTGTTCTTGGAGGCGCCGAGAATCGCGGATCATATGTTTACCTCGGCGGCCGGTGCATTGACCTGCGTCTCAGTAAGAGTAAGCATTGTAAACAAATGCGAGAGTGAATCTCGCCGAAGATCGGAGCAGGCTTTGCCTGTTGGAAAGAGGACGGAGCTTGACCCCTCTGCACTTCCCCCAGAATCGCTAAAACGAACACATCTCGTCGAGCTATTTTGCGGGTTTCTAACATGCCTGTGCTTGCTGCCTGTGCTTGCTGCCTGTGCTTGCTGTGTTGCCTGTGCTTGCTGCCTGTGCTTGCTGTGCTGCCTGTGCTTGCTGCCTGTGCTTGCTGTGCTGCCTGTGCTTGCTGCCTGTGCTTGCTGCCTGTGCTTGCTGTACTTGCTGTGCTGCCTGTGCTTGCTGTGCTGCCTGTGCTTGCTGCCTGTGCTTGCTGTGCTGCCTGTGCTTGCTGCCTGTGCTTGCTATGCTGCCTGTGCTTGCTGTGCTGCCTGTTAGCGATGCATTTGATTTCGCCCATAACACGCAGTAATTCGACAGTGGCACACGACAGTGCGTTGCTGTGTCACCTGTTTTTGGAGGCGTCGAGAGTCGCGGATCATATGTTTACCTCGGCGGCCGGTGCATTGACCTGCGTCTCAGTAAGAGTAAGCATTGTAAACAAATGCGAGAGTCAATCTCGCCGAAGATCGGAGCAGGCTTTGCCTGTTGGAAAGAGGACGGAGCTTGACCCCTCTGCACTTCCCCCAGAATCGCTAAAACGAACACATCTCGTCGAGCTATTTTGCGGGTTTCTAGCATACCTGTGCTTGCTGCCTGTGCTTGCTGCCTGTGCTTGTTGTGCTGCCTGTGCTTGTTGTGCTGCCTGTGCTTGCTGTGCTGCCTGTGCTTGTTGCCTGTGTTTGCTGTGCTGCCTGTGCTTGCTGTTTGTGCTTGCTGTGCTGCCTGTGCTTGCTGCCTGTGCTTGCTGTGCTGCCTGTGCTTGCTGCCTGTACTTGCTGCCTGTGCTTGCTGTGCTGCCTGTGCTTGCTGCCTGTGCTTGCTGTGCTGCCTGTGCTTGCTGCCTGTGCTTGCTGTGCTGCCTGTGCTTGCTGCCTGTCCTTGCTGTGCTGCCTGTGCTTACTGTGCTGCCTGTGCTTGCTCTGCTGCCTGTGCTTGCTGCCTGTGCTTGCTGCCTGTGCTTGCTGCCTGTGCTTGCTGTGCTGCCTGTGCTTGTTGCCTGTGCAAGCTGCCTGTGCTTACTGTGCTGCCTGTGCTTGTTGCCTGTGCTTGCTGCGTGTGCTTGCTATGCTGCCTGTGCTTGCTGCCTGTACTTGCTGTGCTGCCTGTGCTTGCTGTGCTCCCTGTGCTGTGCTGCCTGTGCTTGCTGTGCTGCCTGTGCTTGCTGCCTGTGCTTGCTGTGCTGCCTGTGCTTGCTGCCTGTGCTTGCTGTGCTGCCTGTGCTTGCTGCCTGTGCTTGCTATGCTGCCTGTGCTTGCTGTGCTGCCTGTGCTTGCTCTGCTGCCTGTGCTTGCTGCCTGTGCTTGCTGCCTGTGCTTGCTGCCTGTGCTTGCTGTGCTGCCTGTGGTTGCTGCCTGTGCTTTCTGTGCTTGCTGTGCTGCCTGTGCCTGCTGTGCTGCCTGCGCTTGCTGCCTGTGCAGCCTGTGCTTGCGGTGCAGCCTGTGCTTGCTGCCTGTGCTTACTGTGCTGCCTGTGCTTGCTGCCTGTGCTTGCTGTGCCGCCTGTGCTTGTTGTGCTGCCTGTGCTTGCTGTGCTGCCTGTGCTTGCTGCCTGTGCTTACTGTGCTGCCTGTGCTTGTTGCCTGTGCTTGCTGCGTGTGCTTGCTGTGCTGCCTGTGCTTGCTGCCTATACTTGCTGTGCTGCCTGTGCTTGCTGTGCTGCCTGTGCTTGCTGCCTGCGCTTGCTCTGCTGCCTGAGCTTGCTGTGCTGCCTGTGCTTGCTGCCTGTGCTTGCTGTGCTGCCTGTGCTTGCTGCCTGTGCTTGCTGTGTTTGCTATGCTGCCTGTGCAAGCTGCCTGTGCTTACTGTGCTGCCTGTGCTTGTTTCCTGTGCTTGCTGCGTGTGCTTGCTGTGCTGCCTGTGCTTGCTGCCTGTACTTGCTGTGCTGCCTGTGCTTGCTGTGCTCCCTGTGCTGTGCTGCCTGTGCTTGCTGTGCTGCCTGTGCTTGCTGTGCTCCCTGTGCTGTGCTGCCTGTGCTTGCTGTGCTGCCTGTGCTTGTTGCCTGTGCTTGCTGTGCTGCCTGTGCTTGCTGTGCTGCCTGTGCTTGCTGCCTGTGCTTGCTGTGCTGCCTGTGCTTGCTGCCTGTGCTTGCTATGCTGCCTGTGCTTGCTGTGCTGCCTGTGCTTGCTCTGCTGCCTGTGCTTGCTGCCTGTGCTTGCTGCCTGTGCTTGCTGCCTGTGCTTGCTGTGCTGCCTGTGGTTGCTGCCGGTGCTTTCTGTGCTTGCTGTGCTGCCTGTGCCTGCTGTGCTGCCTGCGCTTGCTGCCTGTGCTGCCTGTTCTTCCTGTGCAGCCTGTGCTTGCTGTGCAGCCTGTGCTTGCTGCCTGTGCTTACTGTGCTGCCTGTGCTTGCTGCCTGTGCTTGCTGTGCCGCCTGTGCTTGTTGTGCTGCCTGTGCTTGCTGTGCTGCCTGTGCTTGCTGCCTGTGCTTACTGTGCTGCCTGTGCTTGTTGCCTGTGCTTGCTGCGTGTGCTTGCTGTGCTGCCTGTGCTTGCTGCCTATACTTGCTGTGCTGCCTGTGCTTGCTGCCTGTGCTTGCTGTGCTGCCTGTGCTTGCTGTGCTGCCTGTGCTTGCTGCCTGTGCTTGCTGTGCCGCCTGTGCTTGTTGTGCTGCCTGTGCTTGCTGTGCTGCCTGTGCTTGCTGCCTGTGCTTGCTGTGCTGTCTGTGCTTGCTGCCTGTGCTTGCTGTGCTGCCTGTGCTTGCTGCCTGTGCTTGCTGCCTGTGCTTGCTGCCTGTGCTGCCTGTGCTTGCTGCCTGTGCTTGCTGTGCTGCCTGAGCCGCCTGTGCTTGCTGCCTGTGCTTGCTGTGCTGCCTGTGCTTGCTGCCTGTGCTTGCTGTGCTATCTGTTCTTGCTGCGCTGCCTGTGCTTGCTGCCTATGCTTGCTGCCTGTGCTTTCTGTGCTGCCTGTGCTGGCTGCCTGTGCTTACTCTGCTGCCTGTGCTTGCTGCCTGTGCTTGCTGCCTGTGCTTGCTGCCTGTGCTTTCTGTGCTTGCTGTGCTGCCTGTGCCTGCTGTGCTGCCTGCGCCTGCTGCCTGTGCTTGCTGCCTGTGGTTGCTGCCTGTGCTTTCTGTGCTTGCTGTGCTGCCTGTGCCTGCTGTGCTGCCTGCGCTTGCTGCCTGTGCTGCCTGTGCTTGCTGTGCAGCCTGTGCTTGCTGTGCAGCCTGTGCTTGCTGCCTGTGCTTACTGTGCTGCCTGTGCTTGCTGCCTGTGCTTGCTGTGCCGCCTGTGCTTGTTGTGCTGCCTGTGCTTGCTGCCTGTGCTTACTGTGCTGCCTGTGCTTGTTGCCTGTGCTTGCTGCGTGTGCTTGCTGTGCTGCCTGTGCTTGCTGCCTATACTTGCTGTGCTGCCTGTGCTTGCTGTGCTGCCTGTGCTTGCTGCCTGTGCTGCCTGTGCTTGCTGCCTGTGGTTGCTGCCTGTGCATTCTGTGCTTGCTGTGCTGCCTGTGCCTGCTGTGCTGCCTGCGCTTGCTGCCTGTGCTGCCTGTGCTTGCTGTGCAGCCTGTGCTTGCTGTGCCGCCTGTGCTTGTTGTGCTGCCTGTGCTTGCTGTGCTGCCTGTGCTGGCTGCCTGTGCTTACTGTGCTGCCTGTGCTTGTTGCCTGTGCTTGCTGCGTGTGCTTGCTGTGCTGCCTGTGCTTGCTGCCTATACTTGCTGTGCTGCCTGTGCTTGCTGTGCTGCCTGTGCTTGCTGCCTGTGCTGCCTGTGCTTGCTGCCTGTGCTTGCTGCCTGTGCTTGCTGCCTGTGCTTGCTGTGCTGCCTGTGCTCGCTGCCTGTGCTTGCTGTACTTGCAGTGCTGCCTGTGCTTGCTGCCTGTGCTTACTGTGCTGCCTGTGCTTGTTGCCTGTGCTTGTTGCCTGTGCTTGTTGCCTGTGCTTGCTGCGTGTGCTTGCTGCCTGTACTTGCTGTGCTGCCTGTGCTTGCTGTGCTGCCTGTGCTTGCTGCCTGTGCTTGCTGTGCTGCCTGTGCTTTCTGCCTGTGCTGCCTGTGCTTGCTGTGCTTGCTATGCTGTCTGTGCAAGCTGCCTGTGCTTACTGTGCTGCCTGTGCTTGCTGGGCTGCCTGTGCTTGTTGCCTGTGCTTGCTGCGTGTGCTTGCTGTGCTTGCTGCCTGTACTTGCTGTGCTTGCTGTGCTGCCTGTGCTTGCTGCCTGTGCTTGCTGTGCTGCCTGTGCTTGCTGCCTGTGCTTGCTGTGCCGCCTGTGCTTGTTGTGCTGCCTGTGCTTGCTGTGCTGCCTGTGCTTGCTGCCTGTGCTTGCTGTGCCGCCTGTGCTTGTTGTGCTGCCTGTGCTTGCTGTGCTGCCTGTGCTTGCTGTGCTGCCTGTGCTTGCTCCCTGTGCTTGCTATGCTACCTGTGCTTGCTGTGCTGCCTGTTAGCGATGCATTTGATTTCGCCCATAACACGCGGCAATTCGACAGTGGCACACGACAGTGCGTTCCTGTGTCACCTGTTTTTGGAGGCGCCGAGAGTCGCGGATCATATGTTTACCTCGGCGGCCGGTGCATTGACCTGCGTCTCAGTAAGAGTAAGCATTGTAAACAAATGCGAGAGTGAATCCCGCCGAAGATCGGAGCAGGCTTTGCCTGTTGGAAAGAGGACGGAGCTTGACCCCTCTGCACTTCCCCCAGAATCGCTAAAACGAACACATCTCGTCGAGCTATTTTGCGGGTTTCTAACATGCCTGTGCTTGCTGTGCTGCCTGTGCTTGCTGCCTGTGCTTGCTGTTGTGCCTGTGCTTGCTGCCTGTGCTTGCTGGCTGTGCTGCCTGTGCTTGCTGTGCTGCCTGTGCTTGCTGCCTGTGTTTGCTGTGCTGCCTGTGCTGCCTGTGCTTGCTGCCTGTGCTTGCTGTGCTGCCTGTGCTTGCTGCCTGTGCTTACTGTGCTGCCTGTGCTTGTTGCCTGTGCTTGTTGCTTGTGCTTGCTGCGTGTGCTTGCTGTGTTGCCTGTGCTTGCTGCCTGTACTTGCTGTGCTGCCTGTGCTTGCTGTGCTGCCTGTGCTTGTTGCCTGTGCTTGCTGCGTGTGCTTGCTGTGCTTGCTGCCTGTACTTGCTGTGCTGCCTGTGCTTGCTGCCTGTACTTGCTGTGCTGCCTGTGCTTGCTGCCTGTACTTGCTGTGCTGCCTGTGCTTGCTGTGCTGCCTGTGCTTGCTGCCTGTGCTTGCTGTGCTGCCTGTGCTTGCTGCCTGTGCTTGCTGCCTGTGCTTGCTGTGCTGCCTGTGCTTGCTCCCTGTGCTTGCTATGCTGCGTGTGCTTGCTGTGCTGCCTGTTAGCGATGCATTTGATTTCGCCCATAACACGCGGTAATTCGACAGTGGCACACGACAGTGCGTTCCTGTGTCACCTGTTTTTGGAGGCGCCGAGAGTCGCGGATCATATGTTTACCTCGGCGGCCGGTGCATTGACCTGCGTCTCAGTAAGAGTAAGCATTGTAAACAAATGCGAGAATGAATCTCGCCGAAGATCGGAGCAGGCTTTGCCTGTTGGAAAGAGGACGGAGCTTGACCCCTCTGCACTTCCCCCAGAATCGCTAAAACGAACACATCTCGTCGAGCTATTTTGCGGGTTTCTAACATGCATGTGCTTGCTGTGCTGCCTGTGCTTGCTGCCTGTGCTTGCTGTTGTGCCTGTGCTTGCTGCCTGTGCTTGCTGTTGTGCCTGTGCTTGCTGCCTGTGCTTGCTGGCTGTGCTGCCTGTGCTTGCTGTGCTGCCTGTGCTTGCTGCCTGTGTTTGCTGTGCTGCCTGTGCTGCCTGTGCTTGCTGCCTGTGCTTGCTGTGCTGCCTGTGCTTGCTGCCTGTGCTTGCTGTGCCGCCTGTGCTTGTTGTGCTGCCTGTGCTTGCTGTGCTGCCTGTGCTTGCTGCCTGTGCTTGCTGTGCTGTCTGTGCTTGCTGCCTGTGCTTGCTGCGCTGCCTGTGCTTGCTGCCTGTGCTTGCTGCCTGTGCTGCCTGTGCTTGCTGCCTGTGCTTGCTGCCTGTGCTTGCTGCCTGTGCTTGCTGTGCTGCCTGTGGTTGCTGCCTCTGCTTTCTGTGCTGCCTGTGCTTGCTGTGCTGCCTGTGCTTGCTGCCTGTGCTTGCTGTGCTGCCTGTGCTTGCTGTGCTGTCTGTTCTTGCTGCGCTGCCTGTGCTTGCTGCCTGTGCTTGCTGCCTGTGCTTGCTGTGCTGCCTGTGCTTGCTGCCTGTGCTTGCTGTGCTGCGTGTGCTTGCTGCGCTGCCTGTGCTTGCAGCCTGTGCTTGCTGTGCTGCCTGTGCTTGCTCTGCTGCCTGTGCTTGCTGCCTGTGCTTGCTGTGCTGCCTGTGCTTGCTGCCTGTGCTTGCTGTGCCGCCTGTGCTTGTTGTGCTGCCTGTGCTTGCTGTGCTGCCTGTGCTTGCTGCCTGTGCTTTCTGTGCTGCCTGTGCTTGCTGTGCTGCCTGTGCTTGCTGCGCTGCCTGTGCTTGCTGCCTGTGCTTGCTGCCTGTGCTTGCTGCCTGTGCTTGCTGTGCTGTCTGTGCTTGCTGTGCTGTCTGTGCTTGCGGCCTGTGCTTGCTGCGCTGCCTGTCCTTGCTGCCTGTGCTTGCTGCCTGTGCTGCCTGTGCTTGCTGTGCTGCCTGTGCTTGCTGCCTGTGCCTGCTGTGCTGCCTGTGCTTGCTGTGCTGTCTGTTCTTGCTGCGCTGCCTGTGCTTGCTGCCTGTGCTTGCTGCCTGTGCTTGCTGCCTGTGCTTGCTGCCTGTGCTTTCTGTGCTGCCTGTGCTTGCTGCCTGTGCTTGCTGCCTGTGCTGCCTGTGCTTGCTGCCTGTGCTGTGCTGCCTGTGCTTGCTGCCTGTGCTTTCTGTGCTGCCTGTGCTTTCTGTGCTGCCTGTGCCTGCTGTGCTGCCTGCGCTTGCTGCCTGTGCTTGCTGTGCTGCCTGTGCTTGCTGCCTGTGCTTTCTGTGCTGCCTGTGCTTGCTGTGCTGCTTGAGCTGCCTGTGCTTGCTGCCTGTGCTTGCTGCCTGTGCTTGCTGTGCTGCCTGTGCTTGCTGCCTGTGCTTGCTGTGCTGCCTGTGCTTGCTGTGCTGTCTGTTCTTGCTGCGCTGCCTGTGCTTGCTGCCTGTGCTTGCTGCCTGTGCTTGCTGCCTGTGCTTGCTGTGCTGCCTGTGCTTGCTGCCTGTGCTTGCTGTGCTGCGTGTGCTTGCTGCGCTGTCTGTGCTTGCTGCCTGTGCTTGCTGTGCTGCCTGTGCTTGCTCTGCCGCCTGTGCTTGCTGCCTGTGCTTGCTGCCTGTGCTTGCTGTGCTGCCTGTGCTTGCTGCCTGTGCTTGTTATGCTGCCTGTGCTTGTTATGCTGCCTGTGCTTGCTGTGCTGCCTGTGCTTGCTGCCTGTGCTTTCTGTGCTGCCTGTGCTTGCTGTGCTGCCTGTGCTTGCTGCCTGTGCTTGCTGTGCTGCCTGTGCTTGTTGCGCTGCCTGTGCTTGCTGCCTGTGCTTGCTGCCTGTGCTTGCTGTGCTGCCTGTGCTTGCTGTGCTGCCTGTGCTTGCTGCCTGTGCTTGCTGCGCTGCCTGTCCTTGCTGCCTGTGCTTGCTGCCTGTGCTGCCTGTGCTGCCTGTGCTTGCTGCCTGTGCCTGCTGTGCCGCCTGTGCTTGCTGTGCTGTCTGTTCTTGCTGCGCTGCCTGTGCTTGCTGCCTGTGCTTGCTGCCTGTGCTTGCTGCGCTGCCTGTCCTTGCTGCCTGTGCTTGCTGCCTGTGCTGCCTGTGCTTGCTGTGCTGCCTGTGCTTGCTGCCTGTGCTTGCTGTGCTGCCTGTGCTTGCTGCCTGTGCTTGCTGCCTGTGCTTGCTGTGCCGCCTGTGCTTGTTGTGCTGCCTGTGCTTGCTGCCTGTGCTTACTGTGCTGCCTGTGCTTGCTGCCTGTGCTTGCTGTGCCGCCTGTGCTTGTTGTGCTGCCTGTGCTTGCTGTGCTGCCTGTGCTTGCTGCCTGTGCTTACTGTGCTGCCTGTGCTTGTTGCCTGTGCTTGCTGCGTGTGCTTGCTGTGCTGCCTGTGCTTGCTGCCTATACTTGCTGTGCTGCCTGTGCTTGCTGCCTGTGCTTGCTGTGCTGCCTGTGCTTGCTGTGCTGCCTGTGCTTGCTGCCTGTGCTTGCTGTGCCGCCTGTGCTTGTTGTGCTGCCTGTGCTTGCTGTGCTGCCTGTGCTTGCTGCCTGTGCTTGCTGTGCTGTCTGTGCTTGCTGCCTGTGCTTGCTGTGCTGCCTGTGCTTGCTGCCTGTGCTTGCTGTGCTGCCTGAGCCGCCTGTGCTTGCTGCCTGTGCTTGCTGTGCTGCCTGTGCTTGCTGCCTGTGCTTGCTGTGCTATCTGTTCTTGCTGCGCTGCCTGTGCTTGCTGCCTATGCTTGCTGCCTGTGCTTTCTGTGCTGCCTGTGCTGGCTGCCTGTGCTTACTCTGCTGCCTGTGCTTGCTGCCTGTGCTTGCTGCCTGTGCTTGCTGCCTGTGCTTTCTGTGCTTGCTGTGCTGCCTGTGCCTGCTGTGCTGCCTGCGCCTGCTGCCTGTGCTTGCTGCCTGTGGTTGCTGCCTGTGCTTTCTGTGCTTGCTGTGCTGCCTGTGCCTGCTGTGCTGCCTGCGCTTGCTGCCTGTGCTGCCTGTGCTTGCTGTGCAGCCTGTGCTTGCTGTGCAGCCTGTGCTTGCTGTGCAGCCTGTGCTTGCTGCCTGTGCTTACTGTGCTGCCTGTGCTTGCTGCCTGTGCTTGCTGTGCCGCCTGTGCTTGTTGTGCTGCCTGTGCTTGCTGCCTGTGCTTACTGTGCTGCCTGTGCTTGTTGCCTGTGCTTGCTGCGTGTGCTTGCTGTGCTGCCTGTGCTTGCTGCCTATACTTGCTGTGCTGCCTGTGCTTGCTGTGCTGCCTGTGCTTGCTGCCTGTGCTGCCTGTGCTTGCTGCCTGTGGTTGCTGCCTGTGCATTCTGTGCTTGCTGTGCTGCCTGTGCCTGCTGTGCTGCCTGCGCTTGCTGCCTGTGCTGCCTGTGCTTGCTGTGCAGCCTGTGCTTGCTGTGCCGCCTGTGCTTGTTTTGCTGCCTGTGCTTGCTGTGCTGCCTGTGCTGGCTGCCTGTGCTTACTGTGCTGCCTGTGCTTGTTGCCTGTGCTTGCTGCGTGTGCTTGCTGTGCTGCCTGTGCTTGCTGCCTATACTTGCTGTGCTGCCTGTGCTTGCTGTGCTGCCTGTGCTTGCTGCCTGTGCTGCCTGTGCTTGCTGCCTGTGCTTGCTGCCTGTGCTTGCTGCCTGTGCTTGCTGTGCTGCCTGTGCTCGCTGCCTGTGCTTGCTGTACTTGCAGTGCTGCCTGTGCTTGCTGCCTGTGCTTACTGTGCTGCCTGTGCTTGTTGCCTGTGCTTGTTGCCTGTGCTTGTTGCCTGTGCTTGCTGCGTGTGCTTGCTGCCTGTACTTGCTGTGCTGCCTGTGCTTGCTGTGCTGCCTGTGCTTGCTGCCTGTGCTTGCTGTGCTGCCTGTGCTTTCTGCCTGTGCTGCCTGTGCTTGCTGTGCTTGCTATGCTGTCTGTGCAAGCTGCCTGTGCTTACTGTGCTGCCTGTGCTTGCTGGGCTGCCTGTGCTTGTTGCCTGTGCTTGCTGCGTGTGCTTGCTGTGCTTGCTGCCTGTACTTGCTGTGCTGCCTGTGCTTGCTGCCTGTGCTTGCTGTGCTGCCTGTGCTTGCTGCCTGTGCTTGCTGTGCCGCCTGTGCTTGTTGTGCTGCCTGTGCTTGCTGTGCTGCCTGTGCTTGCTGCCTGTGCTTGCTGTGCCGCCTGTGCTTGTTGTGCTGCCTGTGCTTGCTGTGCTGCCTGTGCTTGCTGTGCTGCCTGTGCTTGCTCCCTGTGCTTGCTATGCTACCTGTGCTTGCTGTGCTGCCTGTTAGCGATGCATTTGATTTCGCCCATAACACGCGGCAATTCGACAGTGGCACACGACAGTGCGTTCCTGTGTCACCTGTTTTTGGAGGCGCCGAGAGTCGCGGATCATATGTTTACCTCGGCGGCCGGTGCATTGACCTGCGTCTCAGTAAGAGTAAGCATTGTAAACAAATGCGAGAGTGAATCCCGCCGAAGATCGGAGCAGGCTTTGCCTGTTGGAAAGAGGACGGAGCTTGACCCCTCTGCACTTCCCCCAGAATCGCTAAAACGAACACATCTCGTCGAGCTATTTTGCGGGTTTCTAACATGCCTGTGCTTGCTGTGCTGCCTGTGCTTGCTGCCTGTGCTTGCTGTTGTGCCTGTGCTTGCTGCCTGTGCTTGCTGGCTGTGCTGCCTGTGCTTGCTGTGCAGCCTGTGCTTGCTGCCTGTGCTTACTGTGCTGCCTGTGCTTGCTGTGCCGCCTGTGCTTGTTGTGCTGCCTGTGCTTGCTGTGCTGCCTGTGCTTGCTGCCTGTGCTTACTGTGCTGCCTGTGCTTGTTGCCTGTGCTTGCTGCGTGTGCTTGCTGTGCTGCCTGTGCTTGCTGCCTATACTTGCTGTGCTGCCTGTGCTTGCTGTGCTGCCTGTGCTTGCTGCCTGCGCTTGCTCTGCTGCCTGAGCTTGCTGTGCTGCCTGTGCTTGCTGCCTGTGCTTGCTGTGCTGCCTGTGCTTGCTGCCTGTGCTTGCTGTGTTTGCTATGCTGCCTGTGCAAGCTGCCTGTGCTTACTGTGCTGCCTGTGCTTGTTGCCTGTGCTTGCTGCGTGTGCTTGCTGTGCTGCCTGTGCTTGCTGCCTGTACTTGCTGTACTGCCTGTGCTTGCTGTGCTCCCTGTGCTGTGCTGCCTGTGCTTGCTGTGCTGCCTGTGCTTGCTGTGCTCCCTGTGCTGTGCTGCCTGTGCTTGCTGTGCTGCCTGTGCTTGTTGCCTGTGCTTGCTGTGCTGCCTGTGCTTGCTGTGCTGCCTGTGCTTGCTGCCTGTGCTTGCTGTGCTACCTGTGCTTGCTGCCTGTGCTTGCTATGCTGCCTGTGCTTGCTGTGCTGCCTGTGCTTGCTCTGCTGCCTGTGCTTGCTGCCTGTGCTTGCTGCCTGTGCTTGCTGCCTGTGCTTGCTGTGCTGCCTGTGGTTGCTGCCGGTGCTTTCTGTGCTTGCTGTGCTGCCTGTGCCTGCTGTGCTGCCTGCGCTTGCTGCCTGTGCTGCCTGTTCTTGCTGTGCAGCCTGTGCTTGCTGTGCAGCCTGTGCTTGCTGCCTGTGCTTACTGTGCTGCCTGTGCTTGCTGCCTGTGCTTGCTGTGCCGCCTGTGCTTGTTGTGCTGCCTGTGCTTGCTGTGCTGCCTGTGCTTGCTGCCTGTGCTTACTGTGCTGCCTGTGCTTGTTGCCTGTGCTTGCTGCGTGTGCTTGCTGTGCTGCCTGTGCTTGCTGCCTATACTTGCTGTGCTGCCTGTGCTTGCTGCCTGTGCTTGCTGTGCTGCCTGTGCTTGCTGCCTGTGCTTGCTGTGCCGCCTGTGCTTGTTGTGCTGCCTGTGCTTGCTGTGCTGCCTGTGCTTGCTGCCTGTGCTTGCTGTGCTGTCTGTGCTTGCTGCCTGTGCTTGCTGTGCTGCCTGTGCTTGCTGCCTGTGCTTGCTGCCTGTGCTGCCTGTGCTTGCTGCCTGTGCTTGCTGTGCTGCCTGAGCCGCCTGTGCTTGCTGCCTGTGCTTGCTGTGCTGCCTGTGCTTGCTGCCTGTGCTTGCTGTGCTATCTGTTCTTGCTGCGCTGCCTGTGCTTGCTGCCTATGCTTGCTGCCTGTGCTTTCTGTGCTGCCTGTGCTGGCTGCCTGTGCTTACTCTGCTGCCTGTGCTTGCTGCCTGTGCTTGCTGCCTGTTTTTTCTGTGCTTGCTGTGCTGCCTGTGCCTGCTGTGCTGCCTGCGCCTGCTGCCTGTGCTTGCTGCCTGTGGTTGCTGCCTGTGCTTTCTGTGCTTGCTGTGCTGCCTGTGCCTGCTGTGCTGCCTGCGCTTGCTGCCTGTGCTGCCTGTGCTTGCTGTGCAGCCTGTGCTTGCTGTCTGTGCTTACTGTGCTGCCTGTGCTTGCTGCCTGTGCTTGCTGTGCCGCCTGTGCTTGTTGTGCTGCCTGTGCTTGCTGCCTGTGCTTACTGTGCTGCCTGTGCTTGTTGCCTGTGCTTGCTGCGTGTGCTTGCTGTGCTGCCTGTGCTTGCTGCCTATACTTGCTGTGCTGCCTGTGCTTGCTGTGCTGCCTGTGCTTGCTGCCTGTGCTGCCTGTGCTTGCTGCCTGTGGTTGCTGCCTGTGCATTCTGTGCTTGCTGTGCTGCCTGTGCCTGCTGTGCTGCCTGCGCTTGCTGCCTGTGCTGCCTGTGCTTGCTGTGCAGCCTGTGCTTGCTGTGCCGCCTGTGCTTGTTGTGCTGCCTGTGCTTGCTGTGCTGCCTGTGCTGGCTGCCTGTGCTTACTGTGCTGCCTGTGCTTGTTGCCTGTGCTTGCTGCGTGTGCTTGCTGTGCTGCCTGTGCTTGCTGCCTATACTTGCTGTGCTGCCTGTGCTTGCTGTGCTGCCTGTGCTTGCTGCCTGTGCTGCCTGTGCTTGCTGCCTGTGCTTGCTGCCTGTGCTTGCTGCCTGTGCTTGCTGTGCTGCCTGTGCTCGCTGCCTGTGCTTGCTGTACTTGCAGTGCTGCCTGTGCTTGCTGCCTGTGCTTACTGTGCTGCCTGTGCTTGTTGCCTGTGCTTGTTGCCTGTGCTTGTTGCCTGTGCTTGCTGCGTGTGCTTGCTGCCTGTACTTGCTGTGCTGCCTGTGCTTGCTGTGCTGCCTGTGCTTGCTGCCTGTGCTTGCTGTGCTGCCTGTGCTTTCTGCCTGTGCTGCCTGTGCTTGCTGTGCTTGCTATGCTGTCTGTGCAAGCTGCCTGTGCTTACTGTGCTGCCTGTGCTTGTTGTGCTGCCTGTGCTTGCTGTGCTGCCTGTGCTTGCTGCCTGTGCTTGCTGTGCTGTCTGTGCTTGCTGCCTGTGCTTGCTGTGCTGCCTGTGCTTGCTGCCTGTGCTTGCTGCCTGTGCTTGCTGCCTGTGCTGCCTGTGCTTGCTGCCTGTGCTTGCTGTGCTGCCTGAGCCGCCTGTGCTTGCTGCCTGTGCTTGCTGTGCTGCCTGTGCTTGCTGCCTGTGCTTGCTGTGCTATCTGTTCTTGCTGCGCTGCCTGTGCTTGCTGCCTATGCTTGCTGCCTGTGCTTTCTGTGCTGCCTGTGCTGGCTGCCTGTGCTTACTCTGCTGCCTGTGCTTGCTGCCTGTGCTTGCTGCCTGTGCTTGCTGCCTGTGCTTTCTGTGCTTGCTGTGCTGCCTGTGCCTGCTGTGCTGCCTGCGCCTGCTGCCTGTGCTTGCTGCCTGTGGTTGCTGCCTGTGCTTTCTGTGCTTGCTGTGCTGCCTGTGCCTGCTGTGCTGCCTGCGCTTGCTGCCTGTGCTGCCTGTGCTTGCTGTGCAGCCTGTGCTTGCTGTCTGTGCTTACTGTGCTGCCTGTGCTTGCTGCCTGTGCTTGCTGTGCCGCCTGTGCTTGTTGTGCTGCCTGTGCTTGCTGCCTGTGCTTACTGTGCTGCCTGTGCTTGTTGCCTGTGCTTGCTGCGTGTGCTTGCTGTGCTGCCTGTGCTTGCTGCCTATACTTGCTGTGCTGCCTGTGCTTGCTGTGCTGCCTGTGCTTGCTGCCTGTGCTGCCTGTGCTTGCTGCCTGTGGTTGCTGCCTGTGCATTCTGTGCTTGCTGTGCTGCCTGTGCCTGCTGTGCTGCCTGCGCTTGCTGCCTGTGCTGCCTGTGCTTGCTGTGCAGCCTGTGCTTGCTGTGCCGCCTGTGCTTGTTGTGCTGCCTGTGCTTGCTGTGCTGCCTGTGCTGGCTGCCTGTGCTTACTGTGCTGCCTGTGCTTGTTGCCTGTGCTTGCTGCGTGTGCTTGCTGTGCTGCCTGTGCTTGCTGCCTATACTTGCTGTGCTGCCTGTGCTTGCTGTGCTGCCTGTGCTTGCTGCCTGTGCTGCCTGTGCTTGCTGCCTGTGCTTGCTGCCTGTGCTTGCTGCCTGTGCTTGCTGTGCTGCCTGTGCTCGCTGCCTGTGCTTGCTGTACTTGCAGTGCTGCCTGTGCTTGCTGCCTGTGCTTACTGTGCTGCCTGTGCTTGTTGCCTGTGCTTGTTGCCTGTGCTTGTTGCCTGTGCTTGCTGCGTGTGCTTGCTGCCTGTACTTGCTGTGCTGCCTGTGCTTGCTGTGCTGCCTGTGCTTGCTGCCTGTGCTTGCTGTGCTGCCTGTGCTTTCTGCCTGTGCTGCCTGTGCTTGCTGTGCTTGCTATGCTGTCTGTGCAAGCTGCCTGTGCTTACTGTGCTGCCTGTGCTTGCTGGGCTGCCTGTGCTTGTTGCCTGTGCTTGCTGCGTGTGCTTGCTGTGCTTGCTGCCTGTACTTGCTGTGCTTGCTGTGCTGCCTGTGCTTGCTGCCTGTGCTTGCTGTGCTGCCTGTGCTTGCTGCCTGTGCTTGCTGTGCCGCCTGTGCTTGTTGTGCTGCCTGTGCTTGCTGTGCTGCCTGTGCTTGCTGCCTGTGCTTGCTGTGCCGCCTGTGCTTGTTGTGCTGCCTGTGCTTGCTGTGCTGCCTGTGCTTGCTGTGCTGCCTGTGCTTGCTCCCTGTGCTTGCTATGCTACCTGTGCTTGCTGTGCTGCCTGTTAGCGATGCATTTGATTTCGCCCATAACACGCGGCAATTCGACAGTGGCACACGACAGTGCGTTCCTGTGTCACCTGTTTTTGGAGGCGCCGAGAGTCGCGGATCATATGTTTACCTCGGCGGCCGGTGCATTGACCTGCGTCTCAGTAAGAGTAAGCATTGTAAACAAATGCGAGAGTGAATCCCGCCGAAGATCGGAGCAGGCTTTGCCTGTTGGAAAGAGGACGGAGCTTGACCCCTCTGCACTTCCCCCAGAATCGCTAAAACGAACACATCTCGTCGAGCTATTTTGCGGGTTTCTAACATGCCTGTGCTTGCTGTGCTGCCTGTGCTTGCTGCCTGTGCTTGCTGTTGTGCCTGTGCTTGCTGCCTGTGCTTGCTGGCTGTGCTGCCTGTGCTTGCTGTGCTGCCTGTGCTTGCTGCCTGTGTTTGCTGTGCTGCCTGTGCTGCCTGTGCTTGCTGCCTGTGCTTGCTGTGCTGCCTGTGCTTGCTGCCTGTGCTTACTGTGCTGCCTGTGCTTGTTGCCTGTGCTTGTTGCTTGTGCTTGCTGCGTGTGCTTGCTGTGTTGCCTGTGCTTGCTGCCTGTACTTGCTGTGCTGCCTGTGCTTGCTGTGCTGCCTGTGCTTGTTGCCTGTGCTTGCTGCGTGTGCTTGCTGTGCTGGCTGCCTGTACTTGCTGTGCTGCCTGTGCTTGCTGCCTGTACTTGCTGTGCTGCCTGTGCTTGCTGTGCTGCCTGTGCTTGCTGCCTGTGCTTGCTGTGCTGCCTGTGCTTGCTGCCTGTGCTTGCTGCCTGTGCTTGCTGTGCTGCCTGTGCTTGCTCCCTGTGCTTGCTATGCTGCGTGTGCTTGCTGTGCTGCCTGTTAGCGATGCATTTGATTTCGCCCATAACACGCGGTAATTCGACAGTGGCACACGACAGTGCGTTCCTGTGTCACCTGTTTTTGGAGGCGCCGAGAGTCGCGGATCATATGTTTACCTCGGCGGCCGGTGCATTGACCTGCGTCTCAGTAAGAGTAAGCATTGTAAACAAATGCGAGAGTGAATCTCGCCGAAGATCGGAGCAGGCTTTGCCTGTTGGAAAGAGGACGGAGCTTGACCCCTCTGCACTTCCCCCAGAATCGCTAAAACGAACACATCTCGTCGAGCTATTTTGCGGGTTTCTAACATGCATGTGCTTGCTGTGCTGCCTGTGCTTGCTGCCTGTGCTTGCTGTTGTGCCTGTGCTTGCTGCCTGTGCTTGCTGTTGTGCCTGTGCTTGCTGCCTGTGCTTGCTGGCTGTGCTGCCTGTGCTTGCTGTGCTGCCTGTGCTTGCTGCCTGTGTTTGCTGTGCTGCCTGTGCTGCCTGTGCTTGCTGCCTGTGCTTGCTGTGCTGCCTGTGCTTGCTGCCTGTGCTTGCTGTGCCGCCTGTGCTTGTTGTGCTGCCTGTGCTTGCTGTGCTGCCTGTGCTTGCTGCCTGTGCTTGCTGTGCTGTCTGTGCTTGCTGCCTGTGCTTGCTGCGCTGCCTGTGCTTGCTGCCTGTGCTTGCTGCCTGTGCTGCCTGTGCTTGCTGCCTGTGCTTGCTGCCTGTGCTTGCTGCCCGTGCTTGCTGTGCTGCCTGTGGTTGCTGCCTGTGCTTTCTGTGCTGCCTGTGCTTGCTGTGCTGCCTGTGCTTGCTGCCTGTGCTTGCTGTGCTGCCTGTGCTTGCTGTGCTGTCTGTTCTTGCTGCGCTGCCTGTGCTTGCTGCCTGTGCTTGCTGCCTGTGCTTGCTGTGCTGCCTGTGCTTGCTGCCTGTGCTTGCTGTGCTGGCTGCCTGTACTTGCTGTGCTGCCTGTGCTTGCTGCCTGTACTTGCTGTGCTGCCTGTGCTTGCTGTGCTGCCTGTGCTTGCTGCCTGTGCTTGCTGTGCTGCCTGTGCTTGCTGCCTGTGCTTGCTGCCTGTGCTTGCTGTGCTGCCTGTGCTTGCTCCCTGTGCTTGCTATGCTGCGTGTGCTTGCTGTGCTGCCTGTTAGCGATGCATTTGATTTCGCCCATAACACGCGGTAATTCGACAGTGGCACACGACAGTGCGTTCCTGTGTCACCTGTTTTTGGAGGCGCCGAGAGTCGCGGATCATATGTTTACCTCGGCGGCCGGTGCATTGACCTGCGTCTCAGTAAGAGTAAGCATTGTAAACAAATGCGAGAGTGAATCTCGCCGAAGATCGGAGCAGGCTTTGCCTGTTGGAAAGAGGACGGAGCTTGACCCCTCTGCACTTCCCCCAGAATCGCTAAAACGAACACATCTCGTCGAGCTATTTTGCGGGTTTCTAACATGCATGTGCTTGCTGTGCTGCCTGTGCTTGCTGCCTGTGCTTGCTGTTGTGCCTGTGCTTGCTGCCTGTGCTTGCTGTTGTGCCTGTGCTTGCTGCCTGTGCTTGCTGGCTGTGCTGCCTGTGCTTGCTGTGCTGCCTGTGCTTGCTGCCTGTGTTTGCTGTGCTGCCTGTGCTGCCTGTGCTTGCTGCCTGTGCTTGCTGTGCTGCCTGTGCTTGCTGCCTGTGCTTGCTGTGCCGCCTGTGCTTGTTGTGCTGCCTGTGCTTGCTGTGCTGCCTGTGCTTGCTGCCTGTGCTTGCTGTGCTGTCTGTGCTTGCTGCCTGTGCTTGCTGCGCTGCCTGTGCTTGCTGCCTGTGCTTGCTGCCTGTGCTGCCTGTGCTTGCTGCCTGTGCTTGCTGCCTGTGCTTGCTGCCCGTGCTTGCTGTGCTGCCTGTGGTTGCTGCCTGTGCTTTCTGTGCTGCCTGTGCTTGCTGTGCTGCCTGTGCTTGCTGCCTGTGCTTGCTGTGCTGCCTGTGCTTGCTGTGCTGTCTGTTCTTGCTGCGCTGCCTGTGCTTGCTGCCTGTGCTTGCTGCCTGTGCTTGCTGTGCTGCCTGTGCTTGCTGCCTGTGCTTGCTGTGCTGCGTGTGCTTGCTGCGCTGCCTGTGCTTGCAGCCTGTGCTTGCTGTGCTGCCTGTGCTTGCTCTGCTGCCTGTGCTTGCTGCCTGTGCTTGCTGTGCTGCCTGTGCTTGCTGCCTGTGCTTGCTGTGCCGCCTGTGCTTGTTGTGCTGCCTGTGCTTGCTGTGCTGCCTGTGCTTGCTGCCTGTGCTTTCTGTGCTGCCTGTGCTTGCTGTGCTGCCTGTGCTTGCTGCGCTGCCTGTGCTTGCTGCCTGTGCTTGCTGCCTGTGCTTGCTGCCTGTGCTTGCTGTGCTGTCTGTGCTTGCTGTGCTGTCTGTGCTTGCGGCCTGTGCTTGCTGCGCTGCCTGTCCTTGCTGCCTGTGCTTGCTGCCTGTGCTGCCTGTGCTTGCTGTGCTGCCTGTGCTTGCTGCCTGTGCCTGCTGTGCTGCCTGTGCTTGCTGTGCTGTCTGTTCTTGCTGCGCTGCCTGTGCTTGCTGCCTGTGCTTGCTGCCTGTGCTTGCTGCCTGTGCTTGCTGCCTGTGCTTTCTGTGCTGCCTGTGCTTGCTGCCTGTGCTTGCTGCCTGTGCTGCCTGTGCTTGCTGCCTGTGCTGTGCTGCCTGTGCTTGCTGCCTGTGCTTTCTGTGCTGCCTGTGCTTTCTGTGCTGCCTGTGCCTGCTGTGCTGCCTGCGCTTGCTGCCTGTGCTTGCTGTGCTGCCTGTGCTTGCTGCCTGTGCTTTCTGTGCTGCCTGTGCTTGCTGTGCTGCTTGAGCTGCCTGTGCTTGCTGCCTGTGCTTGCTGCCTGTGCTTGCTGTGCTGCCTGTGCTTGCTGCCTGTGCTTGCTGTGCTGCCTGTGCTTGCTGTGCTGTCTGTTCTTGCTGCGCTGCCTGTGCTTGCTGCCTGTGCTTGCTGCCTGTGCTTGCTGCCTGTTCTTGCTGCGCTGCCTGTGCTTGCTGCCTGTGCTTGCTGCCTGTGCTTGCTGCCTGTGCTTGCTGCCTGTGCTTGCTGTGCTGCGTGTGCTTGCTGCGCTGTCTGTGCTTGCTGCCTGTGCTTGCTGTGCTGCCTGTGCTTGCTCTGCTGCCTGTGCTTGCTGCCTGTGCTTGCTGCCTGTGCTTGCTGTGCTGCCTGTGCTTGCTGCCTGTGCTTGTTATGCTGCCTGTGCTTGTTATGCTGCCTGTGCTTGCTGTGCTGCCTGTGCTTGCTGCCTGTGCTTTCTGTGCTGCCTGTGCTTGCTGTGCTGCCTGTGCTTGCTGCCTGTGCTTGCTGTGCTGCCTGTGCTTGTTGCGCTGCCTGTGCTTGCTGCCTGTGCTTGCTGCCTGTGCTTGCTGTGCTGCCTGTGCTTGCTGTGCTGCCTGTGCTTGCTGCCTGTGCTTGCTGCGCTGCCTGTCCTTGCTGCCTGTGCTTGCTGCCTGTGCTGCCTGTGCTGCCTGTGCTTGCTGCCTGTGCCTGCTGTGCCGCCTGTGCTTGCTGTGCTGTCTGTTCTTGCTGCGCTGCCTGTGCTTGCTGCCCGTGCTTGCTGCCTGTGCTTGCTGCGCTGCCTGTCCTTGCTGCCTGTGCTTGCTGCCTGTGCTGCCTGCGCTTGCTGTGCTGCCTGTGCTTGCTGCCTGTGCTTGCTGTGCTGCCTGTGCTTGCTGCCTGTGCTTGCTGCCTGTGCTTGCTGTGCCGCCTGTGCTTGTTGTGCTGCCTGTGCTTGCTGCCTGTGCTTACTGTGCTGCCTGTGCTTGCTGCCTGTGCTTGCTGTGCCGCCTGTGCTTGTTGTGCTGCCTGTGCTTGCTGTGCTGCCTGTGCTTGCTGCCTGTGCTTACTGTGCTGCCTGTGCTTGTTGCCTGTGCTTGCTGCGTGTGCTTGCTGTGCTGCCTGTGCTTGCTGCCTATACTTGCTGTGCTGCCTGTGCTTGCTGCCTGTGCTTGCTGTGCTGCCTGTGCTGCCTGTGCTTGCTGCCTGTGCTTGCTGCCTGTGCTGCCTGTGCTTGCTGCCTGTGCTGTGCTGCCTGTGCTTGCTGCCTGTGCTTTCTGTGCTGCCTGTGCTTTCTGTGCTGCCTGTGCCTGCTGTGCTGCCTGCGCTTGCTGCCTGTGCTTGCTGTGCTGCCTGTGCTTGCTGCCTGTGCTTTCTGTGCTGCCTGTGCTTGCTGTGCTGCTTGAGCTGCCTGTGCTTGCTGCCTGTGCTTGCTGCCTGTGCTTGCTGTGCTGCCTGTGCTTGCTGCCTGTGCTTGCTGTGCTGCCTGTGCTTGCTGTGCTGTCTGTTCTTGCTGCGCTGCCTGTGCTTGCTGCCTGTGCTTGCTGCCTGTGCTTGCTGCCTGTTCTTGCTGCGCTGCCTGTGCTTGCTGCCTGTGCTTGCTGCCTGTGCTTGCTGCCTGTGCTTGCTGTGCTGCCTGTGCTTGCTGCCTGTGCTTGCTGTGCTGCGTGTGCTTGCTGCGCTGTCTGTGCTTGCTGCCTGTGCTTGCTGTGCTGCCTGTGCTTGCTCTGCTGCCTGTGCTTGCTGCCTGTGCTTGCTGCCTGTGCTTGCTGTGCTGCCTGTGCTTGCTGCCTGTGCTTGTTATGCTGCCTGTGCTTGTTATGCTGCCTGTGCTTGCTGTGCTGCCTGTGCTTGCTGCCTGTGCTTTCTGTGCTGCCTGTGCTTGCTGTGCTGCCTGTGCTTGCTGCCTGTGCTTGCTGTGCTGCCTGTGCTTGTTGCGCTGCCTGTGCTTGCTGCCTGTGCTTGCTGCCTGTGCTTGCTGTGCTGCCTGTGCTTGCTGTGCTGCCTGTGCTTGCTGCCTGTGCTTGCTGCGCTGCCTGTCCTTGCTGCCTGTGCTTGCTGCCTGTGCTGCCTGTGCTGCCTGTGCTTGCTGCCTGTGCCTGCTGTGCCGCCTGTGCTTGCTGTGCTGTCTGTTCTTGCTGCGCTGCCTGTGCTTGCTGCCTGTGCTTGCTGCCTGTGCTTGCTGCGCTGCCTGTCCTTGCTGCCTGTGCTTGCTGCCTGTGCTGCCTGTGCTTGCTGTGCTGCCTGTGCTTGCTGCCTGTGCTTGCTGTGCTGCCTGTGCTTGCTGCCTGTGCTTGCTGCCTGTGCTTGCTGTGCCGCCTGTGCTTGTTGTGCTGCCTGTGCTTGCTGCCTGTGCTTACTGTGCTGCCTGTGCTTGCTGCCTGTGCTTGCTGTGCCGCCTGTGCTTGTTGTGCTGCCTGTGCTTGCTGTGCTGCCTGTGCTTGCTGCCTGTGCTTACTGTGCTGCCTGTGCTTGTTGCCTGTGCTTGCTGCGTGTGCTTGCTGTGCTGCCTGTGCTTGCTGCCTATACTTGCTGTGCTGCCTGTGCTTGCTGCCTGTGCTTGCTGTGCTGCCTGTGCTTGCTGTGCTGCCTGTGCTTGCTGCCTGTGCTTGCTGTGCCGCCTGTGCTTGTTGTGCTGCCTGTGCTTGCTGTGCTGCCTGTGCTTGCTGCCTGTGCTTGCTGTGCTGTCTGTGCTTGCTGCCTGTGCTTGCTGTGCTGCCTGTGCTTGCTGCCTGTGCTTGCTGTGCTGCCTGAGCCGCCTGTGCTTGCTGCCTGTGCTTGCTGTGCTGCCTGTGCTTGCTGCCTGTGCTTGCTGTGCTATCTGTTCTTGCTGCGCTGCCTGTGCTTGCTGCCTATGCTTGCTGCCTGTGCTTTCTGTGCTGCCTGTGCTGGCTGCCTGTGCTTACTCTGCTGCCTGTGCTTGCTGCCTGTGCTTGCTGCCTGTGCTTGCTGCCTGTGCTTTCTGTGCTTGCTGTGCTGCCTGTGCCTGCTGTGCTGCCTGCGCCTGCTGCCTGTGCTTGCTGCCTGTGGTTGCTGCCTGTGCTTTCTGTGCTTGCTGTGCTGCCTGTGCCTGCTGTGCTGCCTGCGCTTGCTGCCTGTGCTGCCTGTGCTTGCTGTGCAGCCTGTGCTTGCTGTGCAGCCTGTGCTTGCTGCCTGTGCTTACTGTGCTGCCTGTGCTTGCTGCCTGTGCTTGCTGTGCCGCCTGTGCTTGTTGTGCTGCCTGTGCTTGCTGCCTGTGCTTACTGTGCTGCCTGTGCTTGTTGCCTGTGCTTGCTGCGTGTGCTTGCTGTGCTGCCTGTGCTTGCTGCCTATACTTGCTGTGCTGCCTGTGCTTGCTGTGCTGCCTGTGCTTGCTGCCTGTGCTGCCTGTGCTTGCTGCCTGTGGTTGCTGCCTGTGCATTCTGTGCTTGCTGTGCTGCCTGTGCCTGCTGTGCTGCCTGCGCTTGCTGCCTGTGCTGCCTGTGCTTGCTGTGCAGCCTGTGCTTGCTGTGCCGCCTGTGCTTGTTGTGCTGCCTGTGCTTGCTGTGCTGCCTGTGCTGGCTGCCTGTGCTTACTGTGCTGCCTGTGCTTGTTGCCTGTGCTTGCTGCGTGTGCTTGCTGTGCTGCCTGTGCTTGCTGCCTATACTTGCTGTGCTGCCTGTGCTTGCTGTGCTGCCTGTGCTTGCTGCCTGTGCTGCCTGTGCTTGCTGCCTGTGCTTGCTGCCTGTGCTTGCTGCCTGTGCTTGCTGTGCTGCCTGTGCTCGCTGCCTGTGCTTGCTGTACTTGCAGTGCTGCCTGTGCTTGCTGCCTGTGCTTACTGTGCTGCCTGTGCTTGTTGCCTGTGCTTGTTGCCTGTGCTTGTTGCCTGTGCTTGCTGCGTGTGCTTGCTGCCTGTACTTGCTGTGCTGCCTGTGCTTGCTGTGCTGCCTGTGCTTGCTGCCTGTGCTTGCTGTGCTGCCTGTGCTTTCTGCCTGTGCTGCCTGTGCTTGCTGTGCTTGCTATGCTGTCTGTGCAAGCTGCCTGTGCTTACTGTGCTGCCTGTGCTTGCTGGGCTGCCTGTGCTTGTTGCCTGTGCTTGCTGCGTGTGCTTGCTGTGCTTGCTGCCTGTACTTGCTGTGCTTGCTGTGCTGCCTGTGCTTGCTGCCTGTGCTTGCTGCCTGTGCTTGCTGTGCCGCCTGTGCTTGTTGTGCTGCCTGTGCTTGCTGTGCTGCCTGTGCTTGCTGCCTGTGCTTGCTGTGCCGCCTGTGCTTGTTGTGCTGCCTGTGCTTGCTGTGCTGCCTGTGCTTGCTGTGCTGCCTGTGCTTGCTCCCTGTGCTTGCTATGCTACCTGTGCTTGCTGTGCTGCCTGTTAGCGATGCATTTGATTTCGCCCATAACACGCGGCAATTCGACAGTGGCACACGACAGTGCGTTCCTGTGTCACCTGTTTTTGGAGGCGCCGAGAGTCGCGGATCATATGTTTACCTCGGCGGCCGGTGCATTGACCTGCGTCTCAGTAAGAGTAAGCATTGTAAACAAATGCGAGAGTGAATCCCGCCGAAGATCGGAGCAGGCTTTGCCTGTTGGAAAGAGGACGGAGCTTGACCCCTCTGCACTTCCCCCAGAATCGCTAAAACGAACACATCTCGTCGAGCTATTTTGCGGGTTTCTAACATGCCTGTGCTTGCTGTGCTGCCTGTGCTTGCTGCCTGTGCTTGCTGTTGTGCCTGTGCTTGCTGCCTGTGCTTGCTGGCTGTGCTGCCTGTGCTTGCTGTGCTGCCTGTGCTTGCTGCCTGTGTTTGCTGTGCTGCCTGTGCTGCCTGTGCTTGCTGCCTGTGCTTGCTGTGCTGCCTGTGCTTGCTGCCTGTGCTTACTGTGCTGCCTGTGCTTGTTGCCTGTGCTTGTTGCTTGTGCTTGCTGCGTGTGCTTGCTGTGTTGCCTGTGCTTGCTGCCTGTACTTGCTGTGCTGCCTGTGCTTGCTGTGCTGCCTGTGCTTGTTGCCTGTGCTTGCTGCGTGTGCTTGCTGTGCTTGCTGCCTGTACTTGCTGTGCTGCCTGTGCTTGCTGCCTGTACTTGCTGTGCTGCCTGTGCTTGCTGTGCTGCCTGTGCTTGCTGCCTGTGCTTGCTGTGCTGCCTGTGCTTGCTGCCTGTGCTTGCTGCCTGTGCTTGCTGTGCTGCCTGTCCTTGCTGCCTGTGCTGCATGTGCTTGCTGTGCTGCCTGTGCTTGCTGCCTGTGCCTGCTGTGCTGCCTGTGCTTGCTGTGCTGTCTGTTCTTGCTGCGCTGCCTGTGCTTGTTGTGCTGCCTGTGCTTTTTGCCTGTGCTTGCTGTGCTGCCTGTGCTTGCTGCCTTTGCTTGCTGCCTGTGCTTGCTGTGCTGCCTGTGCTTGCTGCCTGTGCTTTCTGTGCTTCCTGTGCTGCCTGTGCTTGCTGCCTGTGCTTGCTGCCTGTGCTTGCTGTGCTGCCTGTGCTTGCTGTGCTGCCTGTGCTTGCTGCCTGTGCTTGCTGTGCTGCCTGTGCTTGCTGCCTGTGCTTGCTGTGCTGCCTGTGCTTGTTGTGCTGTCTGTTCTTGCTGCGCTGCCTGTGCTTGCTGCCTGTGCTTGCTGCCTGTGCTTGCTGTGCTGCCTGTGCTTGCTGTGCTGCCTGTTCTTGCTGCGCTGCCTGTGCTTGCTGCCTGTGCTTGCTGCCTGTGCTTGCTGTGCTGCCTGTGCTTGCTGCCTGTGCTTGCTGTGCTGCGTGTGCTTGCTGCGCTGCCTGTGCTTGCAGCCTGTGCTTGCTGTGCTGCCTGTGCTTGCTGCGCTGCCTGTGCTTGCTGCCTGTGCTTGCTGCCTGTGCTGCCTGTGCTTGCTGTGCTGTCTGTGCTTGCTGTGCTGTCTGTGCTTGCGGCCTGTGCTTGCTGCGCTGCCTGTCCTTGCTGCCTGTGCTTGCTGCCTGTGCTGCCTGTGCTTGCTGTGCTGCCTGTGCTTGCTGCCTGTGCCTGCTGTGCTGCCTGTGCTTGCTGTGCTGTCTGTTCTTGCTGCGCTGCCTGTGCTTGCTGCCTGTGCTTGCTGCCTGTGCTTTCTGTGCTGCCTGTGCTTGCTGCCTGTGCTTTCTGTGCTGCCTGTGCTTGCTGCCTGTGCTTGCTGCCTGTGCTGCCTGTGCTTGCTGTGCTGCCTGTGCTTGCTGCCTGTGCCTGCTGTGCTGTCTGTTCTTGCTGCGCTGCCTGTGCTTGCTGCCTGTGCTTGCTGCCTGTGCTGTGCTGCCTGTGCTTGCTGCCTGTGCTTTCTGTGCTGCCTGTACCTGCTGTGCTGCCTGCGCTTGCTGCCTGTGCTTGCTGTGCTGCCTGTGCTTGCTGCCTGTGCTGCCTGTGCTTGCTGCCTGTGCCTGCTGTGCTGTCTGTTCTTGCTGCGCTGCCTGTGCTTGCTGCCTGTGCTTGCTGCCTGTGCTTTCTGTGCTGCCTGTACCTGCTGTGCTACCTGCGCTTGCTGCCTGTGCTTGCTGCCTGTGCTTGCTGTGCCGCCTGTGCTTGCTGCCTGTGCTTGCTGCCTGTGCTGCCTGTGCTTGCTGTGCTGCCTGTGCTTGCTGCCTGTGCCTGCTGTGCTGCCTGTGCTTGCTGTGCTGTCTGTTCTTGCTGCGCTGCCTGTGCTTGCTGCCTGTGCTTGCTGCCTGTGCTTGCTGCCTGTGCTTGCTGCCTGTGCTTTCTGTGCTGCCTGTGCTTGCTGCCTGTGCTTGCTGCCTGTGCTGCCTGTGCTTGCTGTGCTGCCTGTGCTTGCTGCGCTGCCTGTGCTAGCTGCCTGTGCTTGCTGTGCTGCCTGTGCTTGCTGCCTGTGCTTGCTGTGCTGCCTGTGCTTGCTGTGCTGTCTGTTCTTGCTGCGCTGCCTGTGCTTGCTGCCTGTGCTTGCTGCCTCTGCTTGCTGTGCTGCCTCTGCTTGCTGTGCTGCCTCTGCTTGCTGTGCTGCCTGTGCTTGCTGCCTGTGCTTGCTGTGCTGCCTGTGCTTGCTGCCTGTGCTTGCTGCCTGTGCTTGTTGTGCTGCCTGTGCTGCCTGTGCTTGCTGCCTGTGCTTGCTGTGCTGCCTGTGCTTGCTGCCTGTGCTTGCTCTGCTGCCTGTGCTTGCTGCCTGTGCTTGCTGTGCTGTCTGTGCTTGCTGTGCTGCCTGTGCTTGCTGCCTGTGCTAGCTGTGCTGCCTGTGCTCGCTGCCTGTGCTTGCTGTACTTGCTGTGCTGCCTGTGCTTGCTGCCTGTGCTTACTGTGCTGCCTGTGCTTGTTGCCTGTGCTTGTTGCCTGTGCTTGCTGCGTGTGCTTGCTGTGCTGCCTGTGCTTGCTGCCTCTACTTGCTGTGCTGCCTGTGCTTGCTGTGCTGCCTGTGCTTGCTGCCTGTGCTTGCTGTGCCGCCTGTGCTTGTTGTGCTGCCTGTGCTGCCTGTGCTTGCTGCCTGTGCTTTCTGTGCTGCCTGTCCCTGCTGCCTGTGCTTGCTGCCTGTGCTTGCTGTGCTGCCTGTGCTTGCTGCCTGTGCTTGCTGTGCTGCCTCTGCTTGCTGTGCTGCCTGTGCTTGCTGCCTGTCCTTGCTGTGCTGCCTGTGCTTGCTGTGCTGCCTGTGCTTGCTCTGCTGCCTGTGCTTGCTGCCTGTGCTTGCTGCCTGTGCTTGCTGTGCTGCCTGTGGTTGCTGCCTGTGCTTTCTGTGCTTGCTGTGCTGCCTGTGCCTGCTGTGCTGCCTGCGCTTGCTGCCTGTGCTGCCTGTTCTTGCTGTGCAGCCTGTGCTTGCTGTGCAGCCTGTGCTTACTGTGCTGCCTGTGCTTGCTGCCTGTGCTTGCTGTGCTTGCTATGCTGCCTGTGCAAGCTGCCTGTGCTTACTGTGCTGCCTGTGCTTGTTGCCTGTGCTTGCTGCGTGTGCTTGCTGTGCTGCCTGTGCTTGCTGCCTGTACTTGCTGTGCTGCCTGTGCTTGCTGTGCTCCCTGTGCTGTGCTGCCTGTGCTTGCTGTGCTGCCTGTGCTTGCTGCCTGTGCTTGCTGTGCTGCCTGTGCTTGCTGTGCTGCCTGTGCTTGCTGCCTGTGCTGCCTGTGCTTGCTGCCTGTGCTTGCTATGCTGCCTGTGCTTGCTGTGCTGCCTGTGCTTGCTCTGCTGCCTGTGCTTGCTGCCTGTGCTTGCTGCCTGTGCTTGCTGCCTGTGCTTGCTGTGCTGCCTGTGGTTGCTGCCTGTGCTTTCTGTGCTTGCTGTGCTGCCTGTGCCTGCTGTGCTGCCTGCGCTTGCTGCCTGTGCAGCCTGTGCTTGCGGTGCAGCCTGTGCTTGCTGCCTGTGCTTACTGTGCTGCCTGTGCTTGCTGCCTGTGCTTGCTGTGCCGCCTGTGCTTGTTGTGCTGCCTGTGCTTGCTGTGCTGCCTGTGCTTGCTGCCTGTGCTTACTGTGCTGCCTGTGCTTGTTGCCTGTGCTTGCTGCGTGTGCTTGCTGTGCTGCCTGTGCTTGCTGCCTATACTTGCTGTGCTGCCTGTGCTTGCTGTGCTGCCTGTGCTTGCTGCCTGCGCTTGCTCTGCTGCCTGTGCTTGCTGTGCTGCCTGTGCTTGCTGCCTGTGCTTGCTGTGCTGCCTGTGCTTGCTGCCTGTGCTTGCTGTGTTTGCTATGCTGCCTGTGCAAGCTGCCTGTGCTTACTGTGCTGCCTGTGCTTGTTGCCTGTGCTTGCTGCGTGTGCTTGCTGTGCTGCCTGTGCTTGCTGCCTGTACTTGCTGTGCTGCCTGTGCTTGCTGTGCTCCCTGTGCTGTGCTGCCTGTGCTTGCTGTGCTGCCTGTGCTTGCTGTGCTGCCTGTGCTTGCTGCCTGTGCTTGCTGTGCCGCCTGTGCTTGCTGCCTGTGCTTGCTGCCTGTGCTGCCTGTGCTTGCTGTGCTGCCTGTGCTTGCTGCCTGTGCCTGCTGTGCTGCCTGTGCTTGCTGTGCTGTCTGTTCTTGCTGCGCTGCCTGTGCTTGCTGCCTGTGCTTGCTGCCTGTGCTTGCTGCCTGTGCTTGCTGCCTGTGCTTTCTGTGCTGCCTGTGCTTGCTGCCTGTGCTTGCTGCCTGTGCTGCCTGTGCTTGCTGTGCTGCCTGTGCTTGCTGCGCTGCCTGTGCTTGCTGCCTGTGCTTGCTGTGCTGCCTGTGCTTGCTGCCTGTGCTTGCTGTGCTGCCTGTGCTTGCTGTGCTGTCTGTTCTTGCTGCGCTGCCTGTGCTTGCTGCCTGTGCTTGCTGTGCTGCCTCTGCTTGCTGTGCTGCCTCTGCTTGCTGTGCTGCCTGTGCTTGCTGCCTGTGCTTGCTGTGCTGCCTGTGCTTGCTGCCTGTGCTTGCTGCCTGTGCTTGTTGTGCTGCCTGTGCTGCCTGTGCTTGCTGCCTGTGCTTGCTGTGCTGCCTGTGCTTGCTGCCTGTGCTTGCTCTGCTGCCTGTGCTTGCTGCCTGTGCTTGCTGTGCTGTCTGTGCTTGCTG
The DNA here is from genome assembly GCA_963942575.1 of Priocnemis perturbator. Lineage (NCBI taxonomy): Eukaryota > Metazoa > Arthropoda > Insecta > Hymenoptera > Pompilidae > Priocnemis > Priocnemis perturbator. Next base: position 536,397 of record CAWWDK010000189.1, on the reverse strand, counting down.
TGCTGCCTGTGCTTGCTGCCTGTGCTAGCTGTGCTGCCTGTGCTCGCTGCCTGTGCTTGCTGTACTTGCTGTGCTGCCTGTGCTTGCTGCCTGTGCTTACTGTGCTGCCTGTGCTTGTTGCCTGTGCTTGTTGCCTGTGCTTGCTGCGTGTGCTTGCTGTGCTGCCTGTGCTTGCTGCCTCTACTTGCTGTGCTGCCTGTGCTTGCTGTGCTGCCTGTGCTTGCTGCCTGTGCTTGCTGTGCCGCCTGTGCTTGTTGTGCTGCCTGTGCTGCCTGTGCTTGCTGCCTGTGCTTTCTGTGCTGCCTGTCCCTGCTGCCTGTGCTTGCTGCCTGTGCTTGCTGTGCTGCCTGTGCTTGCTGCCTGTGCTTGCTGTGCTGCCTCTGCTTGCTGTGCTGCCTGTGCTTGCTGCCTGTCCTTGCTGTGCTGCCTGTGCTTGCTGTGCTGCCTGTGCTTGCTCTGCTGCCTGTGCTTGCTGCCTGTGCTTGCTGCCTGTGCTTGCTGCCTGTGCTTGCTGCCTGTGCTTGCTGTGCTGCCTGTGGTTGCTGCCTGTGCTTTCTGTGCTGCCTGTGCCTGCTGTGCTGCCTGCGCTTGCTGCCTGTGCTGCCTGTTCTTGCTGTGCAGCCTGTGCTTGCTGTGCAGCCTGTGCTTACTGTGCTGCCTGTGCTTGCTGCCTGTGCTTGCTGTGCTTGCTATGCTGCCTGTGCAAGCTGCCTGTGCTTACTGTGCTGCCTGTGCTTGTTGCCTGTGCTTGCTGCGTGTGCTTGCTGTGCTGCCTGTGCTTGCTGCCTGTACTTGCTGTACTGCCTGTGCTTGCTGTGCTCCCTGTGCTGTGCTGCCTGTGCTTGCTGTGCTGCCTGTGCTTGCTGCCTGTGCTTGCTGTGCTGCCTGTGCTTGCTGTGCTGCCTGTGCTTGCTGCCTGTGCTGCCTGTGCTTGCTGCCTGTGCTTGCTATGCTGCCTGTGCTTGCTGTGCTGCCTGTGCTTGCTCTGCTGCCTGTGCTTGCTGCCTGTGCTTGCTGCCTGTGCTTGCTGCCTGTGCTTGCTGCCTGTGCTTGCTGTGCTGCCTGTGGTTGCTGCCTGTGCTTTCTGTGCTTGCTGTGCTGCCTGTGCCTGCTGTGCTGCCTGCGCTTGCTGCCTGTGCAGCCTGTGCTTGCTGTGCTGCCTGTGCTTGCTGCCTATACTTGCTGTGCTGCCTGTGCTTGCTGCCTGTGCTTGCTGTGCTGCCTGTGCTTGCTGTGCTGCCTGTGCTTGCTGCCTGTGCTTGCTGTGCCGCCTGTGCTTGTTGTGCTGCCTGTGCTTGCTGTGCTGCCTGTGCTTGCTGCCTGTGCTTGCTGTGCTGTCTGTGCTTGCTGCCTGTGCTTGCTGTGCTGCCTGTGCTTGCTGCCTGTGCTTGCTGCCTGTGCTGCCTGTGGTTGCTGCCTGTGCTTTCTGTGCTGCCTGTGCCTGCTGTGCTGCCTGCGCTTGCTGCCTGTGCTGCCTGTTCTTGCTGTGCAGCCTGTGCTTGCTGTGCAGCCTGTGCTTACTGTGCTGCCTGTGCTTGCTGCCTGTGCTTGCTGTGCTTGCTATGCTGCCTGTGCAAGCTGCCTGTGCTTACTGTGCTGCCTGTGCTTGTTGCCTGTGCTTGCTGCGTGTGCTTGCTGTGCTGCCTGTGCTTGCTGCCTGTACTTGCTGTGCTGCCTGTGCTTGCTGTGCTGCCTGTGCTTGCTGTGCTGCCTGTGCTTTCTGCCTGTGCTGCCTGTGCTTGCTGTGCTTGCTATGCTGTCTGTATAAGCTGCCTGTGCTTACTGTGCTGCCTGTGCTTGCTGGGCTGCCTGTGCTTGTTGCCTGTGCTTGCTGCGTGTGCTTGCTGCCTGTACTTGCTGTGCTTGCTGTGCTGCCTGTGCTTGCTGCCTGTGCTTGCTGTGCTGCCTGTGCTTGCTGCCTGTGCTTGCTGTGCCGCCTGTGCTTGTTGTGCTGCCTGTGCTTGCTGTGCTGCCTGTGCTTGCTGCCTGTGCTTGCTGTGCCGCCTGTGCTTGTTGTGCTGCCTGTGCTTGCTGTGCTGCCTGTGCTTGCTGTGCTGCCTGTGCTTGCTCCCTGTGCTTGCTATGCTACCTGTGCTTGCCGTGCTGCCTGTTAGCGATGCATTTGATTTCGCCCATAACACGCGGCAATTCGACAGTGGCACACGACAGTGCGTTCCTGTGTCACCTGTTTTTGGAGGCGCCGAGAGTCGCGGATCATATGTTTACCTCGGCGGCCGGTGCATTGACCTGCGTCTCAGTAAGAGTAAGCATTGTAAACAAATGCGAGAGTGAATCCCGCCGAAGATCGGAGCAGGCTTTGCCTGTTGGAAAGAGGACGGAGCTTGACCCCTCTGCACTTCCCCCAGAATCGCTAAAACGAACACATCTCGTCGAGCTATTTTGCGGGTTTCTAACATGCCTGTGCTTGCTGTGCTGCCTGTGCTTGCTGCCTGTGCTTGCTGTTGTGCCTGTGCTTGCTGCCTGTGCTTGCTGGCTGTGCTGCCTGTGCTTGCTGTGCTGCCTGTGCTTGCTGCCTGTGCCTGCTGTGCTGCCTGCGCTTGCTGCCTGTGCTGCCTGTGCTTGCTGTGCAGCCTGTGCTTGCTGTGCCGCCTGTGCTTGTTGTGCTGCCTGTGCTTGCTGTGCTGCCTGTGCTGGCTGCCTGTGCTTACTGTGCTGCCTGTGCTTGTTGCCTGTGCTTGCTGCGTGTGCTTGCTGTGCTGCCTGTGCTTGCTGCCTATACTTGCTGTGCTGCCTGTGCTTGCTGTGCTGCCTGTGCTTGCTGCCTGTGCTGCCTGTGCTTGCTGCCTGTGCTTGCTGCCTGTGCTTGCTGCCTGTGCTTGCTGTGCTGCCTGTGCTCGCTGCCTGTGCTTGCTGTACTTGCAGTGCTGCCTGTGCTTGCTGCCTGTGCTTACTGTGCTGCCTGTGCTTGTTGCCTGTGCTTGTTGCCTGTGCTTGTTGCCTGTGCTTGCTGCGTGTGCTTGCTGCCTGTACTTGCTGTGCTGCCTGTGCTTGCTGTGCTGCCTGTGCTTGCTGCCTGTGCTTGCTGTGCTGCCTGTGCTTTCTGCCTGTGCTGCCTGTGCTTGCTGTGCTTGCTATGCTGTCTGTGCAAGCTGCCTGTGCTTACTGTGCTGCCTGTGCTTGCTGGGCTGCCTGTGCTTGTTGCCTGTGCTTGCTGCGTGTGCTTGCTGTGCTTGCTGCCTGTACTTGCTGTGCTTGCTGTGCTGCCTGTGCTTGCTGCCTGTGCTTGCTGTGCTGCCTGTGCTTGCTGCCTGTGCTTGCTGTGCCGCCTGTGCTTGTTGTGCTGCCTGTGCTTGCTGTGCTGCCTGTGCTTGCTGCCTGTGCTTGCTGTGCCGCCTGTGCTTGTTGTGCTGCCTGTGCTTGCTGTGCTGCCTGTGCTTGCTGTGCTGCCTGTGCTTGCTCCCTGTGCTTGCTATGCTACCTGTGCTTGCTGTGCTGCCTGTTAGCGATGCATTTGATTTCGCCCATAACACGCGGCAATTCGACAGTGGCACACGACAGTGCGTTCCTGTGTCACCTGTTTTTGGAGGCGCCGAGAGTCGCGGATCATATGTTTACCTCGGCGGCCGGTGCATTGACCTGCGTCTCAGTAAGAGTAAGCATTGTAAACAAATGCGAGAGTGAATCCCGCCGAAGATCGGAGCAGGCTTTGCCTGTTGGAAAGAGGACGGAGCTTGACCCCTCTGCACTTCCCCCAGAATCGCTAAAACGAACACATCTCGTCGAGCTATTTTGCGGGTTTCTAACATGCCTGTGCTTGCTGTGCTGCCTGTGCTTGCTGCCTGTGCTTGCTGTTGTGCCTGTGCTTGCTGCCTGTGCTTGCTGGCTGTGCTGCCTGTGCTTGCTGTGCTGCCTGTGCTTGCTGCCTGTGTTTGCTGTGCTGCCTGTGCTGCCTGTGCTTGCTGCCTGTGCTTGCTGTGCTGCCTGTGCTTGCTGCCTGTGCTTACTGTGCTGCCTGTGCTTGTTGCCTGTGCTTGTTGCTTGTGCTTGCTGCGTGTGCTTGCTGTGTTGCCTGTGCTTGCTGCCTGTACTTGCTGTGCTGCCTGTGCTTGCTGTGCTGCCTGTGCTTGTTGCCTGTGCTTGCTGCGTGTGCTTGCTGTGCTTGCTGCCTGTACTTGCTGTGCTGCCTGTGCTTGCTGCCTGTACTTGCTGTGCTGCCTGTGCTTGCTGTGCTGCCTGTGCTTGCTGTGCTGCCTGTGCTTGCTGCCTGTGCTTGCTGCCTGTGCTTGCTGTGCTGCCTGTGCTTGCTCCCTGTGCTTGCTATGCTGCGTGTGCTTGCTGTGCTGCCTGTTAGCGATGCATTTGATTTCGCCCATAACACGCGGTAATTCGACAGTGGCACACGACAGTGCGTTCCTGTGTCACCTGTTTTTGGAGGCGACGAGAGTCGCGGATCATATGTTTACCTCGGCGGCCGGTGCATTGACCTGCGTCTCAGTAAGAGTAAGCATTGTAAACAAATGCGAGAGTGAATCTCGCCGAAGATCGGAGCAGGCTTTGCCTGTTGGAAAGAGGACGGAGCTTGACCCCTCTGCACTTCCCCCAGAATCGCTAAAACGAACACATCTCGTCGAGCTATTTTGCGGGTTTCTAACATGCATGTGCTTGCTGTGCTGCCTGTGCTTGCTGCCTGTGCTTGCTGTTGTGCCTGTGCTTGCTGCCTGTGCTTGCTGTTGTGCCTGTGCTTGCTGCCTGTGCTTGCTGGCTGTGCTGCCTGTGCTTGCTGTGCTGCCTGTGCTTGCTGCCTGTGTTTGCTGTGCTGCCTGTGCTGCCTGTGCTTGCTGCCTGTGCTTGCTGTGCTGCCTGTGCTTGCTGTGCCGCCTGTGCTTGTTGCCTGTGCTTGCTGCGTGTGCTTGCTGTGCTGCCTGTGCTTGCTGTGCTGTCTGTGCTTGCTGCCTGTGCTTGCTGCGCTGCCTGTGCTTGTTGCCTGTGCTTGCTGCGTGTGCTTGCTGTGCTTGCTGCCTGTACTTGCTGTGCTGCCTGTGCTTGCTGCCTGTACTTGCTGTGCTGCCTGTGCTTGCTGTGCTGCCTGTGCTTGCTGCCTGTGCTTGCTGTGCTGCCTGTGCTTGCTGCCTGTGCTTGCTGCCTGTGCTTGCTGTGCTGCCTGTGCTTGCTCCCTGTGCTTGCTATGCTGCGTGTGCTTGCTGTGCTGCCTGTTAGCGATGCATTTGATTTCGCCCATAACACGCGGTAATTCGACAGTGGCACACGACAGTGCGTTCCTGTGTCACCTGTTTTTGGAGGCGCCGAGAGTCGCGGATCATATGTTTACCTCGGCGGCCGGTGCATTGACCTGCGTCTCAGTAAGAGTAAGCATTGTAAACAAATGCGAGAGTGAAACTCGCCGAAGATCGGAGCAGGCTTTGCCTGTTGGAAAGAGGACGGAGCTTGACCCCTCTGCACTTCCCCCAGAATCGCTAAAACGAACACATCTCGTCGAGCTATTTTGCGGGTTTCTAACATGCATGTGCTTGCTGTGCTGCCTGTGCTTGCTGCCTGTGCTTGCTGTTGTGCCTGTGCTTGCTGCCTGTGCTTGCTGCCTGTGCTTGCTGGCTGTGCTGCCTGTGCTTGCTGTGCTGCCTGTGCTTGCTGCCTGTGTTTGCTGTGCTGCCTGTGCTGCCTGTGCTTGCTGCCTGTGCTTGCTGTGCTGCCTGTGCTTGCTGCCTGTGCTTGCTGTGCCGCCTGTGCTTGTTGTGCTGCCTGTGCTTGCTGTGCTGCCTGTGCTTGCTGCCTGTGCTTGCTGTGCTGTCTGTGCTTGCTGCCTGTGCTTGCTGCGCTGCCTGTGCTTGCTGCCTGTGCTTGCTGCCTGTGCTGCCTGTGCTTGCTGCCTGTGCTTGCTGCCTGTGCTTGCTGCCTGTGCTTGCTGCCTGTGCTTGCTGCCTGTGCTTGCTGTGCTGCCTGTGGTTGCTGCCTGTGCTTTCTGTGCTGCCTGTGCCTGCTGTGCTGCCTGCGCTTGCTGCCTGTGCTGCCTGTGCTTGCTGTGCAGCCTGTGCTTGCTCTGCTGTCTGTGCTTGCTGCCTGTGCTTGCTGCGCTGCCTGTCCTTGCTGCCTGTGCTTGCTGCCTGTGCTGCCTGTGCTTGCTGTGCTGCCTGCGCTTGCTGCCTGTGCTTGCTGTGCTGCCTGTGCTTGCTGCCTGTGCTTGCTGTGCTGCCTGTGCTTGCTGTGCTGTCTGTTCTTGCTGCGCTGCCTGTGCTTGCTGCCTGTGCTTGCTGCCTGTGCTTGCTGTGCTGCCTGTGCTTGCTGCCTGTGCTTGCTGTGCTGCGTGTGCTTGCTGCGCTGCCTGTGCTTGCAGCCTGTGCTTGCTGTGCTGCCTGTGCTTGCTCTGCTGCCTGTGCTTGCTGCCTGTGCTTGCTGTGCTGCCTGTGCTTGCTGCCTGTGCTTGCTGTGCCGCCTGTGCTTGTTGTGCTGCCTGTGCTTGCTGTGCTGCCTGTGCTTGCTGCCTGTGCTTTCTGTGCTGCCTGTGCTTGCTGTGCTGCCTGTGCTTGCTGCGCTGCCTGTGCTTGCTGCCTGTGCTTGCTGCCTGTGCTTGCTGCCTGTGCTTGCTGTGCTGTCTGTGCTTGCTGTGCTGTCTGTGCTTGCGGCCTGTGCTTGCTGCGCTGCCTGTCCTTGCTGCCTGTGCTTGCTGCCTGTGCTGCCTGTGCTTGCTGTGCTGCCTGTGCTTGCTGCCTGTGCCTGCTGTGCTGCCTGTGCTTGCTGTGCTGTCTGTTCTTGCTGCGCTGCCTGTGCTTGCTGCCTGTGCTTGCTGCCTGTGCTTGCTGCCTGTGCTTGCTGCCTGTGCTTTCTGTGCTGCCTGTGCTTGCTGCCTGTGCTTGCTGCCTGTGCTGCCTGTGCTTGCTGCCTGTGCTGTGCTGCCTGTGCTTGCTGCCTGTGCTTTCTGTGCTGCCTGTGCTTTCTGTGCTGCCTGTGCTTGCTGCCTGTGCTTGCTGTGCTGCCTGTGCTTGTTGCGCTGCCTGTGCTTGCTGCCTGTGCTTGCTGCCTGTGCTTGCTGTGCTGCCTGAGCTGCCTGTGCTTGCTGCCTGTGCTTGCTGTGCTGCCTGTGCTTGCTGCCTGTGCTTGCTGTGCTGCCTGTGCTTGCTGTGCTGTCTGTTCTTGCTGCGCTGCCTGTGCTTGCTGCCTGTGCTTGCTGCCTGTGCTCTCTGTGCTGCCTGTGCTTGCTGCCTGTGCTTGCTGTGCTGCCTGTGGTTGCTGCCTGTGCTTTCTGTGCTTGCTGTGCTGCCTGTGCCTGCTGTGCTGCCTGCGCTTGCTGCCTGTGCTGCCTGTGCTTGCTGTGCAGCCTGTGCTTGCTCTGCTGTCTGTGCTTGCTGCCTGTGCTTGCTGCGCCGCCTGTCCTTGCTGCCTGTGCTTGCTGCCTGTGCTGCCTGTGCTTGCTGTGCTGCCTGTGCTTGCTGCCTGTGCTTGCTGTGCTGCCTGTGCTTGCTGCCTGTGCTTGCTGTGCTACCTGTGCTTGCTGTGCTGTCTGTTCTTGCTGCCTGTGCTTGCTGCCTGTGCTTGCTGTGCTGCCTGTGCTTGCTGCCTGTGCTTGCTGCGCTGCCTGTGCTTGCTGCCTGTGCTTGCTGTGCTGCCTGTGCTTGCTCTGCTGTCTGTGCTTGCTGCCTGTGCTTGCTGCGCTGCCTGTCCTTGCTGCCTGTGCTGCATGTTCTTGCTGTGCTGCCTGTGCTTGCTGCCTGTGCCTGCTGTGCTGCCTGTGCTTGCTGTGCTGTCTGTTCTTGCTGCGCTGCCTGTGCTTGCTGTGCTGCCTGTGCTTTTTGCCTGTGCTTGCTGTGCTGCCTGTGCTTGCTGCCTGTGCTTGCTGCCTGTGCTTGCTGTGCTGCCTGTGCTTGCTGCCTGTGCTTTCTGTGCTTCCTGTGCTGCCTGTGCTTGCTGCCTGTGCTTGCTGCCTGTGCTTGCTGTGCTGCCTGTGCTTGCTGTGCTGCCTGTGCTTGCTGCCTGTGCTTGCTGTGCTACCTGTGCTTGCTGCCTGTGCTTGCTGTGCTGCCTGTGCTTGCTGTGCTGTCTGTTCTTGCTGCGCTGCCTGTGCTTGCTGCCTGTGCTTGCTGCCTGTGCTTGCTGTGCTGCCTGTGGTTGCTGCCTGTGCTTGCTGTGCTGCGTGTGCTTGCTGCGCTGCCTGTGCTTGCAGCCTGTGCTTGCTGTGCTGCCTGTGCTTGCTCTGCTGCCTGTGCTTGCTGCCTGTGCTTGCTGTGCTGCCTGTGCTTGCTGTGCCGCCTGTGCTTGTTGTGCTGCCTGTGCTTGCTGTGCTGCCTGTGCTTGCTGCCTGTGATTTCTGTGCTGCCTGTGCTTGCTGTGCTGCCTGTGCTTGCTGCCTGTGCTTGCTGTGCTGCCTGTGCTTGCTGCGCTGCCTGTGCTTGCTGCCTGTGCTTGCTGCCTGTGCTTGCTGTGCTGCCTGTGCTTGCTGTGCTGTCTGTGCTTGCTGTGCTGTCTGTGCTTGCGGCCTGTGCTTGCTGCGCTGCCTGTCCTTGCTGCCTGTGCTTGCTGCCTGTGCTGCCTGTGCTTGCTGTGCTGCCTGTGCTTGCTGCCTGTGCCTGCTGTGCTGCCTGTGCTTGCTGTGCTGTCTGTTCTTGCTGCGCTGCCTGTGCTTGCTGCCTGTGCTTGCTGCCTGTGCTTTCTGTGCTGCCTGTGCTTGCTGCCTGTGCTTTCTGTGCTGCCTGTGCTTGCTGCCTGTGCTTGCTGCCTGTGCTGCCTGTGCTTGCTGTGCTGCCTGTGCTTGCTGCCTGTGCCTGCTGTGCTGTCTGTTCTTGCTGCGCTGCCTGTGCTTGCTGCCTGTGCTTGCTGCCTGTGCTGTGCTGCCTGTGCTTGCTGCCTGTGCTTTCTGTGCTGCCTGTACCTGCTGTGCTGCCTGCGCTTGCTGCCTGTGCTTGCTGTGCTGCCTGTGCTTGCTGCCTGTGCCTGCTGTGCTGTCTGTTCTTGCTGCGCTGCCTGTGCTTGCTGCCTGTGCTTGCTGCCTGTGCTGTGCTGCCTGTGCTTGCTGCCTGTGCTTTCTGTGCTGCCTGTACCTGCTGTGCTGCCTGCGCTTGCTGCCTGTGCTTGCTGTGCTGCCTGTGCTTGCTGCCTGTGCTTGCTGTGCCGCCTGTGCTTGCTGCCTGTGCTTGCTGCCTGTGCTTTCTGTGCTGCCTGTGCTTGCTGCCTGTGCTTGCTGCCTGTGCTGCCTGTGCTTGCTGTGCTGCCTGTGCTTGCTGCGCTGCCTGTGCTTGCTGCCTGTGCTTGCTGTGCTGCCTGTGCTTGCTGCCTGTGCTTGCTGTGCTGCCTGTGCTTGCTGTGCTGTCTGTTCTTGCTGCGCTGCCTGTGCTTGCTGCCTGTGCTTGCTGCCTGTGCTTGCTGCCTGTGCTTGCTGTGCTGCCTGTGCTTGCTGCCTGTGCTTGCTGTGCTGCGTGTGCTTGCTCTGCTGCCTGTGCTTGCTGCCTGTGCTTGCTGCCTGTGCTTGCTGCGCTGCCTGTGCTTGCAGCCTGTGCTTGCTGTGCTGCCTGTGCTTGCTCTGCTGCCTGTGCTTGCTGCCTGTGCTTGCTGCCTGTGCTTGCTGTGCTGCCTGTGCTTGCTGCCTGTGCTTGCTGTGCCGCCTGTGCTTGTTGTGCTGCCTGTGCTTGCTGTGCTGCCTGTGCTTGCTGCCTGTGATTTCTGTGCTGCCTGTGCTTGCTGTGCTGCCTGTGCTTGCTGCCTGTGCTTGCTGTGCTGCCTGTGCTTGCTGCGCTGCCTGTGCTTGCTGCCTGTGCTTGCTGCCTGTGCTTGCTGTGCTGCCTGTGCTTGCTGTGCTGTCTGTGCTTGCTGTGCTGTCTGTGCTTGCGGCCTGTGCTTGCTGCGCTGCCTGTCCTTGCTGCCTGTGCTTGCTGCCTGTGCTGCCTGTGCTTGCTGTGCTGCCTGTGCTTGCTGCCTGTGCCTGCTGTGCTGCCTGTGCTTGCTGTGCTGTCTGTTCTTGCTGCGCTGCCTGTGCTTGCTGCCTGTGCTTGCTGCCTGTGCTTTCTGTGCTGCCTGTGCTTGCTGCCTGTGCTTGCTGCCTGTGCTGCCTGTGCTTGCTGTGCTGCCTGTGCTTGCTGCCTGTGCCTGCTGTGCTGTCTGTTCTTGCTGCGCTGCCTGTGCTTGCTGCCTGTGCTTGCTGCCAGTGCTGTGCTGCCTGTGCTTGCTGCCTGTGCTTTCTGTGCTGCCTGTACCTGCTGTGCTGCCTGCGCTTGCTGCCTGTGCTTGCTGTGCTGCCTGTGCTTGCTGCCTGTGCTGCCTGTGCTTGCTGCCTGTGCCTGCTGTGCTGTCTGTTCTTGCTGCGCTGCCTGTGCTTGCTGCCTGTGCTTGCTGCCTGTGCTGTGCTGCCTGTGCTTCCTGCCTGTGCTTTCTGTGCTGCCTGTACCTGCTGTGCTGCCTGCGCTTGCTGCCTGTGCTTGCTGTGCTGCCTGTGCTTGCTGCCTGTGCTTGCTGTGCCGCCTGTGCTTGCTGCCTGTGCTTGCTGCCTGTGCTGCCTGTGCTTGCTGTGCTGCCTGTGCTTGCTGCCTGTGCCTGCTGTGCTGCCTGTGCTTGCTGTGCTGTCTGTTCTTGCTGCGCTGCCTGTGCTTGCTGCCTGTGCTTGCTGCCTGTGCTTGCTGCCTGTGCTTGCTGCCTGTGCTTTCTGTGCTGCCTGTGCTTGCTGCCTGTGCTTGCTGCCTGTGCTTGCTGCCTGTGCTGCCTGTGCTTGCTGTGCTGCCTGTGCTTGCTGCGCTGCCTGTGCTTGCTGCCTGTGCTTGCTGTGCTGCCTGTGCTTGCTGCCTGTGCTTGCTGTGCTGCCTGTGCTTGCTGTGCTGTCTGTTCTTGCTGCGCTGCCTGTGCTTGCTGCCTGTGCTTGCTGCCTGTGCTTGCTGCCTGTGCTTGCTGTGCTGCCTGTGCTTGCTGCCTGTGCTTGCTGTGCTGCGTGTGCTTGCTCTGCTGCCTGTGCTTGCTGCCTGTGCTTGCTGCCTGTGCTTGCTGTGCTGCCTGTGCTTGCTGCCTGTGCTTGCTGTGCCGCCTGTGCTTGTTGTGCTGCCTGTGCTTGCTGTGCTGCCTGTGCTTGCTGCCTGTGCTTTCTGTGCTGCCTGTGCTTGCTGTGCTGCCTGTGCTTGCTGCCTGTGCTTGCTGTGCTGCCTGTGCTTGTTGCGCTGCCTGTGCTTGCTGCCTGTGCTTGCTGCCTGTGCTTGCTGTGCTGCCTGTGCTTGCAGTGCTGCCTGTGCTTGCTGCCTGTGCTTGCTGCGCTGCCTGTCCTTGCTGCCTGTGCTTGCTGCCTGTGCTGCCTGTGCTGCCTGTGCTTGCTGCCTGTGCCTGCTGTGCTGCCTGTGCTTGCTGTGCTGTCTGTTCTTGCTGCGCTGCCTGTGCTTGCTGCCTGTGCTTGCTGCCTGTGCTTGCTGCCTGTGCTTTCTGTGCTGCCTGTGCTTGCTGCCTGTGCTTGCTGCCTGTGCCTGCTGTGCTGCCTGTGCTTGCTGCCTGTGCTTTCTGTGCTGCCTGTGCTTGCTGCCTGTGCTTGCTGCCTGTGCTTTCTGTGCTGCCTGTGCTTGCTGCCTGTGCTTGCTCTGCTGTCTGTGCTTGCTGCCTGTGCTTGCTGCGCTGCCTGTCCTTGCTGCCTGTGCTTGCTGCCTGTGCTGCCTGTGCTTGCTGTGCTGCCTGTGCTTGCTGCCTGTGCCTGCTGTGCTGCCTGTGCTTGCTGTGCTGTCTGTTCTTGCTGCGCTGCCTGTGCTTGCTGCCTGTGCTTGTTGCCTGTGCCTGCTGTGCTGCCTGTGCTTGCTGTGCTGTCTGTTCTTGCTGCGCTGCCTGTGCTTGCTGCCTGTGCTGCCTGTGCTTGCTGTGCAGCCTGTGCTTGCTCTGCTGTGTGTGCTTGCTGCCTGTGCTTGCTGCGCTGCCTGTCCTTGCTGCCTGTGCTTGCTGCCTGTGCTGCCTGTGCTTGCTGTGCTGCCTGTGTTTGCTGCCTGTGCTTGCTGTGCTGCCTGTGCTTGCTGCCTGTGCTTGCTGTGCTGCCTGTGCTTGCTGTGCTGCCTGTGCTTGCTGTGCTGTCTGTTCTTGCTGCGCTGCCTGTGCTTGCTGCCTGTGCTTGCTGCCTGTGCTTGCTGTGCTGCCTGTGCTTGCTGCCTGTGCTTGCTGTGCTGCGTGTGCTTGCTGCGCTGCCTGTGCTTGCTGCCTGTGCTTGCTGTGCTGCCTGTGCTTGCTCTGCTGTCTGTGCTTGCTGCCTGTGCCTGCTGTGCTGTCTGTTCTTGCTGCGCTGCCTGTGCTTGCTGCCTGTGCTTGCTGCCTGTGCTGTGCTGCCTGTGCTTGCTGCCTGTGCTTTCTGTGCTGCCTGTACCTGCTGTGCTGCCTGCGCTTGCTGCCTGTGCTTGCTGTGCTGCCTGTGCTTGCTGCCTGTGCTTGCTGTGCCGCCTGTGCTTGCTGCCTGTGCTTGCTGCCTGTGCTGCCTGTGCTTGCTGCCTGTGCCTGCTGTGCTGTCTGTTCTTGCTGCGCTGCCTGTGCTTGCTGCCTGTGCTGTGCTGCCTGTGCTTGCTGCCTGTGCTTTCTGTGCTGCCTGTACCTGCTGTGCTGCCTGCGCTTGCTGCCTGTGCTTGCTGTGCTGCCTGTGCTTGCTGCCTGTGCTTGCTGTGCCGCCTGTGCTTGCTGCCTGTGCTTGCTGCCTGTGCTGCCTGTGCTTGCTGTGCTGCCTGTGCTTGCTGCCTGTGCCTGCTGTGCTGCCTGTGCTTGCTGTGCTGTCTGTTCTTGCTGCGCTGCCTGTGCTTGCTGCCTGTGCTTGCTGCCTGTGCTTGCTGCCTGTGCTTGCTGCCTGTGCTTTCTGTGCTGCCTGTGCTTGCTGCCTGTGCTTGCTGCCTGTGCTTGCTGCGCTGCCTGTGCTTGCTGCCTGTGCTTGCTGTGCTGCCTGTGCTTGCTGCCTGTGCTTGCTGTGCTGCCTGTGCTTGCTGTGCTGTCTGTTCATGCTGCGCTGCCTGTGCTTGCTGCCTGTGCTTGCTGCCTGTGCTTGCTGCCTGTGCTTGCTGTGCTGCCTGTGCTTGCTGCCTGTGCTTGCTGTGCTGCGTGTGCTTGCTGCGCTTCCTGTGCTTGCTGCCTGTGCTTGCTGTGCTGCCTGTGCTTGCTCTGCTGCCTGTGCTTGCTGCCTGTGCTTGCTGTGCTGCCTGTGCTTGCTGCCTGTGCTTGCTGTGCCGCCTGTGCTTGTTGTGCTGCCTGTGCTTGCTGTGCTGCCTGTGCTTGCTGCCTGTGCTTTCTGTGCTGCCTGTGCTTGCTGTGCTGCCTGTGCTTGCTGCCTGTGCTTGCTGTGCTGCCTGTGCTTGTTGCGCTGCCTGTGCTTGCTGCCTGTGCTTGCTGCCTGTGCTTGCTGTGCTGCCTGTGCTTGCTGTGCTGCCTGTGCTTGCTGCGCTGCCTGTGCTTGCTGCCTGTGCTTGCTGCCTGTGCTTGCTGTGCTGCCTGTGCTTGCTGTGCTGCCTGTGCTTGCTGCCTGTGCCTGCTGTGCTGCCTGTGCTTGCTGTGCTGTCTGTTCTTGCTGCGCTGCCTGTGCTTGCTGTGCTGCCTGTGCTTTTTGCCTGTGCTTGCTGTGCTGCCTGTGCTTGCTGCCTGTGCTTGCTGCCTGTGCTTGCTGTGCTGCCTGTGCTTGCTGCCTGTGCTTTTTGTGCTGCCTGTGCTTGCTGCCTGTGCTTGCTGTGCTGCCTGTGCTTGCTGTGCTGTCTGTTCATGCTGCGCTGCCTGTGCTTGCTGCCTGTGCTTGCTGCCTGTGCTTGCTGCGCTGCCTGTGCTTGCTGCGCTGCCTGTGCTTGCAGCCTGTGCTTGCTGTGCTGCCTGTGCTTGCTCTGCTGCCTGTGCTTGCTGCCTGTGCTTGCTGCCTGTGCTTGCTGTGCTGCCTGTGCTTGCTGCCTGTGCTTGCTGTGCCGCCTGTGCTTGTTGAGCTGCCTGTGCTTGCTGTGCTGCCTGTGCTTGCTGCCTGTGCTTTCTGTGCTGCCTGTGCTTGCTGTGCTGCCTGTGCTTGCTGCCTGTGCTTGCTGTGCTGCCTGTGCTTGCTGCGCTGCCTGTGCTTGCTGCCTGTGCTTGCTGCCTGTGCTTGCTGCCTGTGCTTGCTGTGCTGCCTGTGCTTGCTGTGCTGTCTGTGCTTGCTGTGCTGTCTGTGCTTGCGGCCTGTGCTTGCTGCGCTGCCTGTCCTTGCTGCCTGTGCTTGCTGCCTGTGCTGCCTGTGCTTGCTGTGCTGCCTGTGCTTGCTGCCTGTGCCTGCTGTGCTGCCTGTGCTGCCTGTGCTTGCTGTGCTGTCTGTTCTTGCTGCGCTGCCTGTGCTTGCTGCCTGTGCTTGCTGCCTGTGCTTTCTGTGCTGCCTGTGCTTGCTGCCTGTGCTTGCTGCCTGTGCTGCCTGTGCTTGCTGTGCTGCCTGTGCTTGCTGCCTGTGCCTGCTGTGCTGTCTGTTCTTGCTGCGCTGCCTGTGCTTGCTGCCTGTGCTGTGCTGCCTGTGCTTGCTGCCTGTGCTTTCTGTGCTGCCTGTACCTGCTGTGCTGCCTGCGCTTGCTGCCTGTGCTTGCTGTGCTGCCTGTGCTTGCTGCCTGTGCTTTCTGTGCTGCCTGTGCTTGCTGTGCTGCCTGAGCTGCCTGTGCTTGCTGCCTGTGCTTGCTGCCTGTGCTTGCTGTGCTGCCTGTGCTTGCTGCCTGTGCTTGCTGTGCTGCCTGTGCTTGCTGCGCTGCCTGTGCTTGCTGCCTGTGCTTGCTGTGCTGCCTGTGCTTGCTGCCTGTGCTTGCTGTGCTGTCTGTTCTTGCTGCGCTGCCTGTGCTTGCTGCCTGTGCTTGCTGCCTGTGCTTGCTGCCTGTGCTTGCTGTGCTGCCTGTGCTTGCTGCCTGTGCTTGCTGTGCTGCGTGTGCTTGCTGCGCTGCCTGTGCTTGCTGTGCTGCCTGTGCTTGCTCTGCTGCCTGTGCTTGCTGCCTGTGCTTGCTGCCTGTGCTTGCTGTGCTGCCTGTGCTTGCTGTGCCGCCTGTGCTTGTTGTGCTGCCTGTGCTTGCTGTGCTGCCTGTGCTTGCTGCCTGTGCTTTCTGTGCTGCCTGTGCTTGCTGTGCTGCCTGTGCTTGCTGCCTGTGCTTGCTGTGCTGCCTGTGCTTGTTGCGCTGCCTGTGCTTGCTGCCTGTGCTTGCTGCCTGTGCTTGCTGTGCTGCCTGTGCTTGCTGCCTGTGCTTGCTGCGCTGCCTGTCCTTGCTGCCTGTGCTTGCTGCCTGTGCTGCCTGTGCTGCCTGTGCTTGCTGCCTGTGCCTGCTGTGCTGCCTGTGCTTGCTGTGCTGTCTGTTCTTGCTGCGCTGCCTGTGCTTGCTGCCTGTGCTTGCTGCCTGTGCTTGCTGCCTGTGCTTTCTGTGCTGCCTGTGCTTGCTGCCTGTGCTTGCTGCCTGTGCTGCCTGTGCTTGCTGTGCTGCCTGTGCTTGCTGCCTGTGCCTGCTGTGCTGCCTGTGCTTGCTGTGCTGTCTGTTCTTGCTGCGCTGCCTGTGCTTGCTGCCTGTGCTTGCTGCTTGTGCTTGCTGCCTGTGCTTGCTGCCTGTGCTTTCTGTGCTGCCTGTGCTTGCTGCCTGTGCTTGCTTTGCTGTCTGTGCTTGCTGCCTGTGCTTGCTGCGCTGCCTGTCCTTGCTGCCTGTGCTTGCTGCCTGTGCTGCCTGTGCTTGCTGTGCTGCCTGTGCTTGCTGCCTGTGCCTGCTGTGCTGCCTGTGCTTGCTGTGCTGTCTGTTCTTGCTGCGCTGCCTGTGCTTGCTGCCTGTGCTTGTTGCCTGTGCCTGCTGTGCTGCCTGTGCTTGCTGTGCTGTCTGTTCTTGCTGCGCTGCCTGTGCTTGCTGCCTGTGCTTGCTGCTTGTGCTTGCTGCCTGTGCTTGCTGCCTGTGCTTTCTGTGCTGCCTGTGCTTGCTGCCTGTGCTTGCTCTGCTGTCTGTGCTTGCTGCCTGTGCTGTCTGTGCTTGCTGTGCTGCCTGTGCTTGCTGCCTGTGCTTGCTGTGCTGCCTGAGCTGCCTGTGCTTGCTGCCTGTGCTTGCTGTGCTGCCTGTGCTTGCTGCCTGTGCTTGCTGTGCTGCCTGTGCTTGCTGTGCTGTCTGTTCTTGCTGCGCTGCCTGTGCTTGCTGCCTGTGCTTGCTGCCTGTGCTTTCTGTGCTGCCTGTGCTTGCTGCCTGTGCTTGCTGCCTGTGCTTGATGCCTGTGCTTTCTGTGCTGCCTGTGCCTGCTGTGCTGCCTGCGCTTGCTGCCTGCGCTTGCTGCCTGTGCGTGCTGCCTGTGCTTGCTTTGCTGCCTGTGCTTGCTGCCTGTGCTTGCTGTGTTGCCTGTGCTTGATGCCTGTGCTTGCTGTGCTGCCTGTGCTTGCTCTGCTGCCTGTGCTTGCTGCCTGTGCTTGCTGCCTGTGCTTTCTGTGCTTGCTGTGCTTGCTGTGCCGCCTGTGCTTGTTGTGCTGCCTGTGCTTGCTGTCCTGCCTGTGCTTGCTGCCTGTGCTTACTGTGCTGCCTGTGCTTGTTGCCTGTGCTTGTTTCGTGTGCTTGCTGTGCTGCCTGTGCTTGCTGCCTATACTTGCTGTGCTGCATTTGCTTGCTGCCTGTGCTTGCTGCCTGTGCTGCCTGTGCTTGCTGCCTGTGCTTGCTGTGCTGCCTGTGCTTGCTGCCTGTGCTTACTGTGCTGCCTGTGCTGTGCTGCCTGTGCTTGCTGTGCTGCCTGTGCTTGCTGCCTGTGCTTGCTGTGCTGCGTGTGCTTGCTGCGCTGCCTGTGCTTGCAGCCTGTGCTTGCTGTGCTTGCTGCCTGTGCTTGCTGCCTGTGCTTGCTGTGCTGCCTGTGCTTGCTGCCTGTGCTTGCTGTGCCGCCTGTGCTTGCTGCCTGTGCTTGCTGTGCTGCCTGTGCTTGCTGCCTGTGCTTTCTGTGCTGCCTGTGCTTGCTGTGCTGCCTGTGCTTGCTGCCTGTGCTTGCTGTGCTGCCTGTGCTTGCTGCGCTGCCTGTGCTTGCTGCCTGTGCTTGCTGCCTGTGCTTGCTGCCTGTGCTTGCTGTGCTGCCTGTGCTTGCTGTGCTGTCTGTGCTTGCTGTGCTGTCTGTGCTTGCGGCCTGTGCTTGCTGCGCTGCCTGTCCTTGCTGCCTGTGCTTGCTGCCTGTGCTGCCTGTGCTTGCTGTGCTGCCTGTGCTTGCTGCCTGTGCCTGCTGTGCTGCCTGTGCTTGCTGTGCTGTCTGTTCTTGCTGCGCTGCCTGTGCTTGCTGCCTGTGCTTGCTGCCTGTGCTTGCTGCCTGTGCTTTCTGTGCTGCCTGTGCTTGCTGCCTGTGCTTGCTGCCTGTGCTGCCTGTGCTTGCTGTGCTGCCTGTGCTTGCTGCCTGTGCCTGCTGTGCTGTCTGTTCTTGCTGCGCTGCCTGTGCTTGCTGCCTGTGCTGTGCTGCCTGTGCTTGCTGCCTGTGCTTGCTGTGCTGCCTGTGCTTGCTGTGCTGCCTGTGCTTGCTGCCTGTGCTTGCTGTGCTGCCTGTGCTTGCTGTGCTGCCTGTGCTTGCTGCCTGTGCTTGCTGTGCTGCCTGTGCTTGCTGCCTGTGCTTGCTGTGCTGCCTGTGCTTGCTGCCTGTGCTTGCTGTGCTGCGTGTGCTTGCTGCGCTGCCTGTGCTTGCTGCCTGTGCTTGCTGTGCTGCCTGTGCTTGCTCTGCTGCCTGTGCTTGCTGCCTGTGCTTGCTGCCTGTGCTTGCTGTGCTGCCTGTGCTTGCTGCCTGTGCTTGCTGTGCCGCCTGTGCTTGTTGTGCTGCCTGTGCTTGCTGTGCTGCCTGTGCTTGCTGCCTGTGCTTTCTGTGCTGCCTGTGCTTGCTGTGCTGCCTGTGCTTGTTGCGCTGCCTGTGCTTGCTGCCTGTGCTTGCTGCCTGTGCTTGCTGTGCTGCCTGTGCTTGCTGTGCTGCCTGTGCTTGCTGCCTGTGCTTGCTGCGCTGCCTGTCCTTGCTGCCTGTGCTTGCTGCCTGTGCTGCCTGTGCTGCCTGTGCTTGCTGCCTGTGCCTGCTGTGCTGCCTGTGCTTGCTGTGCTGTCTGTTCTTGCTGCGCTGCCTGTGCTTGCTGCCTGTGCTTGCTGCCTGTGCTTGCTGCCTGTGCCCGCTGTGCTGCCTGTGCTTGCTGTGCTGTCTGTTCTTGCTGCGCTGCCTGTGCTTGCTGCCTGTGCTTGCTGCTTGTGCTTGCTGCCTGTGCTTGCTGCCTGTGCTTTCTGTGCTGCCTGTGCTTGCTGCCTGTGCTTGCTCTGCTGTCTGTGCTTGCTGCCTGTGCTTGCTGCGCTGCCTGTCCTTGCTGCCTGTGCTTGCTGCCTGTGCTGCCTGTGCTTGCTGTGCTGCCTGTGCTTGCTGCCTGTGCCTGCTGTGCTGCCTGTGCTTGCTGTGCTGTCTGTTCTTGCTGCGCTGCCTGTGCTTGCTGCCTGTGCTTGTTGCCTGTGCCTGCTGTGCTGCCTGTGCTTGCTGTGCTGTCTGTTCTTGCTGCGCTGCCTGTGCTTGCTGCCTGTGCTTGCTGCTTGTGCTTGCTGCCTGTGCTTGCTGCCTGTGCTTTCTGTGCTGCCTGTGCTTGCTGCCTGTGCTTGCTCTGCTGTCTGTGCTTGCTGCCTGTGCTGCCTGTGCTTGCTGTGCTGCCTGTGCTTGCTGCCTGTGCTTGCTGTGCTGCCTGAGCTGCCTGTGCTTGCTGTGCTGCCTGTGCTTGCTGCCTGTGCTTGCTGTGCTGCCTGTGCTTGCTGTGCTGTCTGTTCTTGCTGCGCTGCCTGTGCTTGCTGCCTGTGCTTGCTGCCTGTGCTTTCTGTGCTGCCTGTGCTTGCTGCCTGTGCTTGCTGCCTGTGCTTTCTGTGCTGCCTGTGCCTGCTGTGCTGCCTGCGCTTGCTGCCTGCGCTTGCTGCCTGTGCGTGCTGCCTGTGCTTGCTTTGCTGCCTGTGCTTGCTGCCTGTGCTTGCTGTGTTGCCTGTGCTTGATGCCTGTGCTTGCTGTGCTGCCTGTGCTTGCTCTGCTGCCTGTGCTTGCTGCCTGTGCTTGCTGCCTGTGCTTGCTGCCTGTGCTTTCTGTGCTTGCTGTGCTTGCTGTGCCGCCTTTGCTTGTTGTGCTGCCTGTGCTTGCTGTGCTGCCTGTGCTTGCTGCCTGTGCTTACTGTGCTGCCTGTGCTTGTTGCCTGTGCTTGTTTCGTGTGCTTGCTGTGCTGCCTGTGCTTGCTGCCTATACTTGCTGTGCTGCATTTGCTTGCTGCCTGTGCTTGCTCCCTGTGCTGCCTGTGCTTGCTGCCTGTGCTTGCTGTGCTGCCTGTGCTTGCTGCCTGTGCTTGCTGTGCTGCCTGTGCTTGCTGCCTGTGCTTGCTGTACTTGCTGTGCTCTCTGTGCTTGCTGCCTGTGCTTACTGTGCTGCCTGTGCTTGTTGCCTGTGCTTGCTGTGCTGCCTGTGCTTGCTGTGCTGCCTGTGCTGTGCTGCCTGTGCTTGCTGTGCTGCCTGTGCTTGCTGCCTGTGCTTGCTGTGCTGCGTGTGCTTGCTGCGCTGCCTGTGCTTGCAGCCTGTGCTTGCTGTGCTGCCTGTGCTTGCTCTGCTGCCTGTGCTTGCTGCCTGTGCTTGCTGCCTGTGCTTGCTGTGCTGCCTGTGCTTGCTGCCTGTGCTTGCTGTGCCGCCTGTGCTTGTTGAGCTGCCTGTGCTTGCTGTGCTGCCTGTGCTTGCTGCCTGTGCTTTCTGTGCTGCCTGTGCTTGCTGTGCTGCCTGTGCTTGCTGCCTGTGCTTGCTGTGCTGCCTGTGCTTGCTGCGCTGCCTGTGCTTGCTGCCTGTGCTTGCTGCCTGTGCTTGCTGCCTGTGCTTGCTGTGCTGCCTGTGCTTGCTGTGCTGTCTGTGCTTGCTGTGCTGTCTATGCTTGCGGCCTGTGCTTGCTGCGCTGCCTGTCCTTGCTGCCTGTGCTTGCTGCCTGTGCTGCCTGTGCTTGCTGTGCTGCCTGTGCTTGCTGCCTGTGCTTGCTGCCTGTGCTTGCTGTGCTGCCTGTGCTTGCTGCGCTGCCTGTGCTTGCTGCCTGTGCTTGCTGCCTGTGCTTGCTGCCTGTGCTTGCTGTGCTGCCTGTGCTTGCTGTGCTGTCTGTGCTTGCGGCCTGTGCTTGCTGCGCTGCCTGTCCTTGCTGCCTGTGCTTGCTGCCTGTGCTGCCTGTGCTTGCTGTGCTGCCTGTGCTTGCTGCCTGTGCCTGCTGTGCTGCCTGTGCTTGCTGTGCTGTCTGTTCTTGCTGCGCTGCCTGTGCTTGCTGCCTGTGCTGTGCTGCCTGTGCTTTCTGTGCTGCCTGTGCTTGCTGCCTGTGCTTGCTGCCTGTGCTGCCTGTGCTTGCTGTGCTGCCTGTGCTTGCTGCCTGTGCCTGCTGTGCTGTCTGTTCTTGCTGCGCTGCCTGTGCTTGCTGCCTGTGCTGTGCTGCCTGTGCTTGCTGCCTGTGCTTTCTGTGCTGCCTGTACCTGCTGTGCTGCCTGCGCTTGCTGCCTGTGGTTGCTGTGCTGCCTGTGCTTGCTGCCTGTGCTTTCTGTGCTGCCTGTGCTTGCTGTGCTGCCTGAGCTGCCTGTGCTTGCTGCCTGTGCTTGCTGCCTGTGCTTGCTGTGCTGCCTGTGCTTGCTGCCTGTGCTTGCTGTGCTGCCTGTGCTTGCTGCGCTGCCTGTGCTTGCTGCCTGTGCTTGCTGTGCTGCCTGTGCTTGCTGCCTGTGCTTGCTGTGCTGTCTGTTCTTGCTGCGCTGCCTGTGCTTGCTGCCTGTGCTTGCTGCCTGTGCTTGCTGTGCTGCGTGTGCTTGCTGCGCTGCCTGTGCTTGCTGTGCTGCCTGTGCTTGCTGTGCTGCCTGTGCTTGCTGCCTGTGCTTTCTGTGCTGCCTGTGCTTGCTGTGCTGCCTGTGCTTGCTGCCTGTGCTTGCTGTGCTGCCTGTGCTTGTTGCGCTGCCTGTGCTTGCTGCCTGTGCTTGCTGCCTGTGCTTGCTGTGCTGCCTGTGCTTGCTGTGCTGCCTGTGCTTGCTGCCTGTGCTTGCTGCGCTGCCTGTCCTTGCTGCCTGTGCTTGCTGCCTGTGCTGCCTGTGCTGCCTGTGCTTGCTGCCTGTGCCTGCTGTGCTGCCTGTGCTTGCTGTGCTGTCTGTTCTTGCTGCGCTGCCTGTGCTTGCTGCCTGTGCTTGCTGCCTGTGCTTTCTGTGCTGCCTGTGCTTGCTGCCTGTGCTTGCTGCCTGTGCTGCCTGTGCTTGCTGTGCTGCCTGTGCTTGCTGCCTGTGCCTGCTGTGCTGCCTGTGCTTGCTGTGCTGTCTGTTCTTGCTGCGCTGCCTGTGCTTGCTGCCTGTGCTTGCTGCTTGTGCTTGCTGCCTGTGCTTGCTGCCTGTGCTTTCTGTGCTGCCTGTGCTTGCTGCCTGTGCTTGCTCTGCTGTCTGTGCTTGCTGCCTGTGCTTGCTGCGCTGCCTGTCCTTGCTGCCTGTGCTTGCTGCCTGTGCTGCCTGTGCTTGCTGTGCTGCCTGTGCTTGCTCTGCTGCCTGTGCTTGCTGCCTGTGCTTGCTGCCTGTGCTTGCTGTGCTGCCTGTGCTTGCTGCCTGTGCTTGCTGTGCCGCCTGTGCTTGTTGTGCTGCCTGTGCTTGCTGTGCTGCCTGTGCTTGCTGCCTGTGCTTTCTGTGCTGCCTGTGCTTGCTGTGCTGCCTGTGCTTGCTGCCTGTGCTTGTTGCGCTGCCTGTGCTTGTTGCGCTGCCTGTGCTTGCTGCCTGTGCTTGCTGCCTGTGCTTGCTGTGCTGCCTGTGCTTGCTGTGCTGCCTGTGCTTGCTGCCTGTGCTTGCTGCGCTGCCTGTCCTTGCTGCCTGTGCTTGCTGCCTGTGCTGCCTGTGCTGCCTGTGCTTGCTGCCTGTGCCTGCTGTGCTGCCTGTGCTTGCTGTGCTGTCTGTTCTTGCTGCGCTGCCTGTGCTTGCTGCCTGTGCTTGCTGCCTGTGCTTGCTGCCTGTGCTTGCTGCCTGTGCCCGCTGTGCTGCCTGTGCTTGCTGTGCTGTCTGTTCTTGCTGCGCTGCCTGTGCTTGCTGCCTGTGCTTGCTGCTTGTGCTTGCTGCCTGTGCTTGCTGCCTGTGCTTTCTGTGCTGCCTGTGCTTGCTGCCTGTGCTTGCTCTGCTGTCTGTGCTTGCTGCCTGTGCTTGCTGCGCTGCCTGTCCTTGCTGCCTGTGCTTGCTGCCTGTGCTGCCTGTGCTTGCTGTGCTGCCTGTGCTTGCTGCCTGTGCCTGCTGTGCTGCCTGTGCTTGCTGTGCTGTCTGTTCTTGCTGCGCTGCCTGTGCTTGCTGCCTGTGCTTGTTGCCTGTGCCTGCTGTGCTGCCTGTGCTTGCTGTGCTGTCTGTTCTTGCTGCGCTGCCTGTGCTTGCTGCCTGTGCTTTCTGTGCTGCCTGTGCTTGCTGCCTGTGCTTGCTCTGCTGTCTGTGCTTGCTGCCTGTGCTTGCTGCGCTGCCTGTCCTTGCTGCCTGTGCTTGCTGCCTGTGCTGCCTGTGCTTGCTGTGCTGCCTGTGCTTGCTCTGCTGCCTGTGCTTGCTGCCTGTGCTTGCTGCCTGTGCTTTCTGTGCTGCCTGTGCTTGCTGCCTGTGCTTGCTCTGCTGTCTGTGCTTGCTGCCTGTGCTTGCTGCGCTGCCTGTCCTTGCTGCCTGTGCTTGCTGCCTGTGCTGCCTGTGCTTGCTGTGCTGCCTGTGCTTGCTGCCTGTGCCTGCTGTGCTGCCTGTGCTTGCTGTGCTGTCTGTTCTTGCTGCGCTGCCTGTGCTTGCTGCCTGTGCTTGTTGCCTGTGCCTGCTGTGCTGCCTGTGCTTGCTGTGCTGTCTGTTCTTGCTGCGCTGCCTGTGCTTGCTGCCTGTGCTTGCTGCTTGTGCTTGCTGCCTGTTCTTGCTGCCTGTGCTTTCTGTGCTGCCTGTGCTTGCTGCCTGTGCTTGCTCTGCTGTCTGTGCTTGCTGCCTGTGCTGCCTGTGCTTGCTGTGCTGCCTGTGCTTGCTGCCTGTGCTTGCTGTGCTGCCTGAGCTGCCTGTGCTTGCTGTGCTGCCTGTGCTTGCTGCCTGTGCTTGCTGTGCTGCCTGTGCTTGCTGTGCTGTCTGTTCTTGCTGCGCTGCCTGTGCTTGCTGCCTGTGCTTGCTGCCTGTGCTTTCTGTGCTGCCTGTGCTTGCTGCCTGTGCTTGCTGCCTGTGCTTGCTGCCTGTGCTTTCTGTGCTGCCTGTGCCTGCTGTGCTGCCTGCGCTTGCTGCCTGCGCTTGCTGCCTGTGCGTGCTGCCTGTGCTTGCTTTGCTGCCTGTGCTTGCTGCCTGTGCTTGCTGTGTTGCCTGTGCTTGATGCCTGTGCTTGCTGTGCTGCCTGTGCTTGCTCTGCTGCCTGTGCTTGCTGCCTGTGCTTGCTGCCTGTGCTTGCTGCCTGTGCTTTCTGTGCTTGCTGTGCTTGCTGTGCCGCCTGTGCTTGTTGTGCTGCCTGTGCTTGCTGTGCTGCCTGTGCTTGCTGCCTGTGCTTACTGTGCTGCCTGTGCTTGTTGCCTGTGCTTGTTTCGTGTGCTTGCTGTGCTGCCTGTGCTTGCTGCCTATACTTGCTGTGCTGCATTTGCTTGCTGCCTGTGCTTGCTCCCTGTGCTGCCTGTGCTTGCTGCCTGTGCTTGCTGTGCTGCCTGTGCTTGCTGCCTGTGCTTGCTGTGCTGCCTGTGCTTGCTGCCTGTGCTTGCTGTACTTGCTGTGCTCTCTGTGCTTGCTGCCTGTGCTTACTGTGCTGCCTGTGCTTGTTGCCTGTGCTTGCTGTGCTGCCTGTGCTTGCTGTGCTGCCTGTGCTGTGCTGCCTGTGCTTGCTGTGCTGCCTGTGCTTGCTGCCTGTGCTTGCTGTGCTGCGTGTGCTTGCTGCGCTGCCTGTGCTTGCAGCCTGTGCTTGCTGTGCTGCCTGTGCTTGCTCTGCTGCCTGTGCTTGCTGCCTGTGCTTGCTGCCTGTGCTTGCTGTGCTGCCTGTGCTTGCTGCCTGTGCTTGCTGTGCCGCCTGTGCTTGTTGAGCTGCCTGTGCTTGCTGTGCTGCCTGTGCTTGCTGCCTGTGCTTTCTGTGCTGCCTGTGCTTGCTGTGCTGCCTGTGCTTGCTGCCTGTGCTTGCTGTGCTGCCTGTGCTTGCTGCGCTGCCTGTGCTTGCTGCCTGTGCTTGCTGCCTGTGCTTGCTGCCTGTGCTTGCTGTGCTGCCTGTGCTTGCTGTGCTGTCTGTGCTTGCTGTGCTGTCTATGCTTGCGGCCTGTGCTTGCTGCGCTGCCTGTCCTTGCTGCCTGTGCTTGCTGCCTGTGCTGCCTGTGCTTGCTGTGCTGCCTGTGCTTGCTGCCTGTGCTTGCTGCCTGTGCTTGCTGTGCTGCCTGTGCTTGCTGCGCTGCCTGTGCTTGCTGCCTGTGCTTGCTGCCTGTGCTTGCTGCCTGTGCTTGCTGTGCTGCCTGTGCTTGCTGTGCTGTCTGTGCTTGCGGCCTGTGCTTGCTGCGCTGCCTGTCCTTGCTGCCTGTGCTTGCTGCCTGTGCTGCCTGTGCTTGCTGTGCTGCCTGTGCTTGCTGCCTGTGCCTGCTGTGCTGCCTGTGCTTGCTGTGCTGTCTGTTCTTGCTGCGCTGCCTGTGCTTGCTGCCTGTGCTGTGCTGCCTGTGCTTTCTGTGCTGCCTGTGCTTGCTGCCTGTGCTTGCTGCCTGTGCTGCCTGTGCTTGCTGTGCTGCCTGTGCTTGCTGCCTGTGCCTGCTGTGCTGTCTGTTCTTGCTGCGCTGCCTGTGCTTGCTGCCTGTGCTGTGCTGCCTGTGCTTGCTGCGCTGCCTGTGCTTGCTGCCTGTGCTTGCTGCCTGTGCTTGCTGCCTGTGCTTTCTGTGCTGCCTGTGCTTGCTGCCTGTGCTTGCTGCCTGTGCTGCCTGTGCTTGCTGTGCTGCCTGTGCTTGCTGCCTGTGCCTGCTGTGCTGTCTGTTCTTGCTGCGCTGCCTGTGCTTGCTGCCTGTGCTGTGCTGCCTGTGCTTGCTGCCTGTGCTTGCTGTGCTGCCTGTGCTTGCTGCCTGTGCTTGCTGTGCTGCCTGTGCTTGCTGTGCTGCCTGTGCTTGCTGCCTGTGCTTGCTGTGCTGCCTGTGCTTGCTGCCTGTGCTTGCTGTGCTGCCTGTGCTTGCTGCCTGTGCTTGCTGTGCTGCGTGTGCTTGCTGCGCTGCCTGTGCTTGCTGCCTGTGCTTGCTGTGCTGCCTGTGCTTGCTCTGCTGCCTGTGCTTGCTGCCTGTGCTTGCTGCCTGTGCTTGCTGTGCTGCCTGTGCTTGCTGCCTGTGCTTGCTGTGCCGCCTGTGCTTGTTGTGCTGCCTGTGCTTGCTGTGCTGCCTGTGCTTGCTGCCTGTGCTTTCTGTGCTGCCTGTGCTTGCTGTGCTGCCTGTGCTTGCTGCCTGTGCTTGCTGTGCTGCCTGTGCTTGTTGCGCTGCCTGTGCTTGCTGCCTGTGCTTGCTGCCTGTGCTTGCTGTGCTGCCTGTGCTTGCTGTGCTGCCTGTGCTTGCTGCCTGTGCTTGCTGCGCTGCCTGTCCTTGCTGCCTGTGCTTGCTGCCTGTGCTGCCTGTGCTGCCTGTGCTTGCTGCCTGTGCCTGCTGTGCTGCCTGTGCTTGCTGTGCTGTCTGTTCTTGCTGCGCTGCCTGTGCTTGCTGCCTGTGCTTGCTGCCTGTGCTTGCTGCCTGTGCCCGCTGTGCTGCCTGTGCTTGCTGTGCTGTCTGTTCTTGCTGCGCTGCCTGTGCTTGCTGCCTGTGCTTGCTGCTTGTGCTTGCTGCCTGTGCTTGCTGCCTGTGCTTTCTGTGCTGCCTGTGCTTGCTGCCTGTGCTTGCTCTGCTGTCTGTGCTTGCTGCCTGTGCTTGCTGCGCTGCCTGTCCTTGCTGCCTGTGCTTGCTGCCTGTGCTGCCTGTGCTTGCTGTGCTGCCTGTGCTTGCTGCCTGTGCCTGCTGTGCTGCCTGTGCTTGCTGTGCTGTCTGTTCTTGCTGCGCTGCCTGTGCTTGCTGCCTGTGCTTGTTGCCTGTGCCTGCTGTGCTGCCTGTGCTTGCTGTGCTGTCTGTTCTTGCTGCGCTGCCTGTGCTTGCTGCCTGTGCTTGCTGCTTGTGCTTGCTGCCTGTGCTTGCTGCCTGTGCTTTCTGTGCTGCCTGTGCTTGCTGCCTGTGCTTGCTCTGCTGTCTGTGCTTGCTGCCTGTGCTGCCTGTGCTTGCTGTGCTGCCTGTGCTTGCTGCCTGTGCTTGCTGTGCTGCCTGAGCTGCCTGTGCTTGCTGTGCTGCCTGTGCTTGCTGCCTGTGCTTGCTGTGCTGCCTGTGCTTGCTGTGCTGTCTGTTCTTGCTGCGCTGCCTGTGCTTGCTGCCTGTGCTTGCTGCCTGTGCTTTCTGTGCTGCCTGTGCTTGCTGCCTGTGCTTGCTGCCTGTGCTTGCTGCCTGTGCTTTCTGTGCTGCCTGTGCCTGCTGTGCTGCCTGCGCTTGCTGCCTGCGCTTGCTGCCTGTGCGTGCTGCCTGTGCTTGCTTTGCTGCCTGTGCTTGCTGCCTGTGCTTGCTGTGTTGCCTGTGCTTGATGCCTGTGCTTGCTGTGCTGCCTGTGCTTGCTCTGCTGCCTGTGCTTGCTGCCTGTGCTTGCTGTCTGTGCTTGCTGCCTGTGCTTTCTGTGCTTGCTGTGCTTGCTGTGCCGCCTGTGCTTGTTGTGCTGCCTGTGCTTGCTGTGCTGCCTGTGCTTGCTGCCTGTGCTTACTGTGCTGCCTGTGCTTGTTGCCTGTGCTTGTTTCGTGTGCTTGCTGTGCTGCCTGTGCTTGCTGCCTATACTTGCTGTGCTGCATTTGCTTGCTGCCTGTGCTTGCTCCCTGTGCTGCCTGTGCTTGCTGCCTGTGCTTGCTGTGCTGCCTGTGCTTGCTGCCTGTGCTTGCTGTGCTGCCTGTGCTTGCTGCCTGTGCTTGCTGTACTTGCTGTGCTCTCTGTGCTTGCTGCCTGTGCTTACTGTGCTGCCTGTGCTTGTTGCCTGTGCTTGCTGTGCTGCCTGTGCTTGCTGTGCTGCCTGTGCTGTGCTGCCTGTGCTTGCTGTGCTGCCTGTGCTTGCTGCCTGTGCTTGCTGTGCTGCGTGTGCTTGCTGCGCTGCCTGTGCTTGCAGCCTGTGCTTGCTGTGCTGCCTGTGCTTGCTCTGCTGCCTGTGCTTGCTGCCTGTGCTTGCTGCCTGTGCTTGCTGTGCTGCCTGTGCTTGCGGCCTGTGCTTGCTGCGCTGCCTGTCCTTGCTGCCTGTGCTTGCTGCCTGTGCTGCCTGTGCTTGCTGTGCTGCCTGTGCTTGCTGTGCTGCCTGTGCTTGCTGCCTGTGCTTGCTGCCTGTGCTTGCTGTGCTGCCTGTGCTTGCTGCGCTGCCTGTGCTTGCTGCCTGTGCTTGCTGCCTGTGCTTGCTGCCTGTGCTTGCTGTGCTGCCTGTGCTTGCTGTGCTGTCTGTGCTTGCGGCCTGTGCTTGCTGCGCTGCCTGTCCTTGCTGCCTGTGCTTGCTGCCTGTGCTGCCTGTGCTTGCTGTGCTGCCTGTGCTTGCTGCCTGTGCCTGCTGTGCTGCCTGTGCTTGCTGTGCTGTCTGTTCTTGCTGCGCTGCCTGTGCTTGCTGCCTGTGCTGTGCTGCCTGTGCTTTCTGTGCTGCCTGTGCTTGCTGCCTGTTCTTGCTGCCTGTGCTGCCTGTGCTTGCTGTGCTGCCTGTGCTTGCTGCCTGTGCCTGCTGTGCTGTCTGTTCTTGCTGCGCTGCCTGTGCTTGCTGCCTGTGCTGTGCTGCCTGTGCTTGCTGCCTGTGCTTTCTGTGCTGCCTGTACCTGCTGTGCTGCCTGCGCTTGCTGCCTGTGGTTGCTGTGCTGCCTGTGCTTGCTGCCTGTGCTTTCTGTGCTGCCTGTGCTTGCTGTGCTGCCTGAGCTGCCTGTGCTTGCTGCCTGTGCTTGCTGCCTGTGCTTGCTGTGCTGCCTGTGCTTGCTGCCTGTGCTTGCTGTGCTGCCTGTGCTTGCTGCGCTGCCTGTGCTTGCTGCCTGTGCTTGCTGTGCTGCCTGTGCTTGCTGCCTGTGCTTGCTGTGCTGTCTGTTCTTGCTGCGCTGCCTGTGCTTGCTGCCTGTGCTTGCTGCCTGTGCTTGCTGTGCTGCGTGTGCTTGCTGCGCTGCCTGTGCTTGCTGTGCTGCCTGTGCTTGCTGTGCTGCCTGTGCTTGCTGCCTGTGCTTTCTGTGCTGCCTGTGCTTGCTGTGCTGCCTGTGCTTGCTGCCTGTGCTTGCTGTGCTGCCTGTGCTTGTTGCGCTGCCTGTGCTTGCTGCCTGTGCTTGCTGCCTGTGCTTGCTGTGCTGCCTGTGCTTGCTGTGCTGCCTGTGCTTGCTGCCTGTGCTTGCTGCGCTGCCTGTCCTTGCTGCCTGTGCTTGCTGCCTGTGCTGCCTGTGCTGCCTTTGCTTGCTGCCTGTGCCTGCTGTGCTGCCTGTGCTTGCTGTGCTGTCTGTTCTTGCTGCGCTGCCTGTGCTTGCTGCCTGTGCTTGCTGCCTGTGCTTTCTGTGCTGCCTGTGCTTGCTGCCTGTGCTTGCTGCCTGTGCTGCCTGTGCTTGCTGTGCTGCCTGTGCTTGCTGCCTGTGCCTGCTGTGCTGCCTGTGCTTGCTGTGCTGTCTGTTCTTGCTGCGCTGCCTGTGCTTGCTGCCTGTGCTTGCTGCTTGTGCTTGCTGCCTGTGCTTGCTGCCTGTGCTTTCTGTGCTGCCTGTGCTTGCTGCCTGTGCTTGCTCTGCTGTCTGTGCTTGCTGCCTGTGCTTGCTGCGCTGCCTGTCCTTGCTGCCTGTGCTTGCTGCCTGTGCTGCCTGTGCTTGCTGTGCTGCCTGTGCTTGCTCTGCTGCCTGTGCTTGCTGCCTGTGCTTGCTGCCTGTGCTTGCTGTGCTGCCTGTGCTTGCTGCCTGTGCTTGCTGTGCCGCCTGTGCTTGTTGTGCTGCCTGTGCTTGCTGTGCTGCCTGTGCTTGCTGCCTGTGCTTTCTGTGCTGCCTGTGCTTGCTGTGCTGCCTGTGCTTGCTGCCTGTGCTTGCTGTGCTGCCTGTGCTTGTTGCGCTGCCTGTGCTTGCTGCCTGTGCTTGCTGCCTGTGCTTGCTGTGCTGCCTGTGCTTGCTGTGCTGCCTGTGCTTGCTGCCTGTGCTTGCTGCGCTGCCTGTCCTTGCTGCCTGTGCTTGCTGCCTGTGCTGCCTGTGCTGCCTGTGCTTGCTGCCTGTGCCTGCTGTGCTGCCTGTGCTTGCTGCCTGTGCCTGCTGTGCTGCCTGTGCTTGCTGTGCTGTCTGTTCTTGCTGCGCTGCCTGTGCTTGCTGCCTGTGCTTGCTGCCTGTGCTTGCTGCCTGTGCTTGCTGCCTGTGCCCGCTGTGCTGCCTGTGCTTGCTGTGCTGTCTGTTCTTGCTGCGCTGCCTGTGCTTGCTGCCTGTGCTTGCTGCTTGTGCTTGCTGCCTGTGCTTGCTGCCTGTGCTTTCTGTGCTGCCTGTGCTTGCTGCCTGTGCTTGCTCTGCTGTCTGTGCTTGCTGCCTGTGCTTGCTGCGCTGCCTGTCCTTGCTGCCTGTGCTTGCTGCCTGTGCTGCCTGTGCTTGCTGTGCTGCCTGTGCTTGCTGCCTGTGCCTGCTGTGCTGCCTGTGCTTGCTGTGCTGTCTGTTCTTGCTGCGCTGCCTGTGCTTGCTGCCTGTGCTTGTTGCCTGTGCCTGCTGTGCTGCCTGTGCTTGCTGTGCTGTCTGTTCTTGCTGCGCTGCCTGTGCTTGCTGCCTGTGCTTGCTGCTTGTGCTTGCTGCCTGTGCTTGCTGCCTGTGCTTTCTGTGCTGCCTGTGCTTGCTGCCTGTGCTTGCTCTGCTGTCTGTGCTTGCTGCCTGTGCTTGCTGCGCTGCCTGTCCTTGCTGCCTGTGCTTGCTGCCTGTGCTGCCTGTGCTTGCTGTGCTGCCTGTGCTTGCTCTGCTGCCTGTGCTTGCTGCCTGTGCTTGCTGCCTGTGCTTTCTGTGCTGCCTGTGCTTGCTGCCTGTGCTTGCTCTGCTGTCTGTGCTTGCTGCCTGTGCTTGCTGCGCTGCCTGTCCTTGCTGCCTGTGCTTGCTGCCTGTGCTGCCTGTGCTTGCTGTGCTGCCTGTGCTTGCTGCCTGTGCCTGCTGTGCTGCCTGTGCTTGCTGTGCTGTCTGTTCTTGCTGCGCTGCCTGTGCTTGCTGCCTGTGCTTGTTGCCTGTGCCTGCTGTGCTGCCTGTGCTTGCTGTGCTGTCTGTTCTTGCTGCGCTGCCTGTGCTTGCTGCCTGTGCTTGCTGCTTGTGCTTGCTGCCTGTGCTTGCTGCCTGTGCTTTCTGTGCTGCCTGTGCTTGCTGCCTGTGCTTGCTCTGCTGTCTGTGCTTGCTGCCTGTGCTGCCTGTGCTTGCTGTGCTGCCTGTGCTTGCTGCCTGTGCTTGCTGTGCTGCCTGAGCTGCCTGTGCTTGCTGTGCTGCCTGTGCTTGCTGCCTGTGCTTGCTGTGCTGCCTGTGCTTGCTGTGCTGTCTGTTCTTGCTGCGCTGCCTGTGCTTGCTGCCTGTGCTTGCTGCCTGTGCTTTCTGTGCTGCCTGTGCTTGCTGCCTGTGCTTGCTGCCTGTGCTTGCTGCCTGTGCTTTCTGTGCTGCCTGTGCCTGCTGTGCTGCCTGCGCTTGCTGCCTGCGCTTGCTGCCTGTGCGTGCTGCCTGTGCTTGCTTTGCTGCCTGTGCTTGCTGCCTGTGCTTGCTGTGTTGCCTGTGCTTGATGCCTGTGCTTGCTGTGCTGCCTGTGCTTGCTCTGCTGCCTGTGCTTGCTGCCTGTGCTTGCTGCCTGTGCTTTCTGTGCTTGCTGTGCTTGCTGTGCCGCCTGTGCTTGTTGTGCTGCCTGTGCTTGCTGTGCTGCCTGTGCTTGCTGCCTGTGCTTACTGTGCTGCCTGTGCTTGTTGCCTGTGCTTGTTTCGTGTGCTTGCTGTGCTGCCTGTGCTTGCTGCCTATACTTGCTGTGCTGCATTTGCTTGCTGCCTGTGCTTGCTCCCTGTGCTGCCTGTGCTTGCTGCCTGTGCTTGCTGTGCTGCCTGTGCTTGCTGCCTGTGCTTGCTGTGCTGCCTGTGCTTGCTGCCTGTGCTTGCTGTACTTGCTGTGCTCTCTGTGCTTGCTGCCTGTGCTTACTGTGCTGCCTGTGCTTGTTGCCTGTGCTTGCTGTGCTGCCTGTGCTGTGCTGCCTGTGCTTGCTGTGCTGCCTGTGCTTGCTGCCTGTGCTTGCTGTGCTGCGTGTGCTTGCTGCGCTGCCTGTGCTTGCAGCCTGTGCTTGCTGTGCTGCCTGTGCTTGCTCTGCTGCCTGTGCTTGCTGCCTGTGCTTGCTGCCTGTGCTTGCTGTGCTGCCTGTGCTTGCTGCCTGTGCTTGCTGTGCCGCCTGTGCTTGTTGAGCTGCCTGTGCTTGCTGTGCTGCCTGTGCTTGCTGCCTGTGCTTTCTGTGCTGCCTGTGCTTGCTGTGCTGCCTGTGCTTGCTGCCTGTGCTTGCTGTGCTGCCTGTGCTTGCTGCGCTGCCTGTGCTTGCTGCCTGTGCTTGCTGCCTGTGCTTGCTGCCTGTGCTTGCTGTGCTGCCTGTGCTTGCTGTGCTGTCTGTGCTTGCTGTGCTGTCTATGCTTGCGGCCTGTGCTTGCTGCGCTGCCTGTCCTTGCTGCCTGTGCTTGCTGCCTGTGCTGCCTGTGCTTGCTGTGCTGCCTGTGCTTGCTGCCTGTGCTTGCTGCCTGTGCTTGCTGTGCTGCCTGTGCTTGCTGCGCTGCCTGTGCTTGCTGCCTGTGCTTGCTGCCTGTGCTTGCTGCCTGTGCTTGCTGTGCTGCCTGTGCTTGCTGTGCTGTCTGTGCTTGCGGCCTGTGCTTGCTGCGCTGCCTGTCCTTGCTGCCTGTGCTTGCTGCCTGTGCTGCCTGTGCTTGCTGTGCTGCCTGTGCTTGCTGCCTGTGCCTGCTGTGCTGCCTGTGCTTGCTGTGCTGTCTGTTCTTGCTGCGCTGCCTGTGCTTGCTGCCTGTGCTGTGCTGCCTGTGCTTTCTGTGCTGCCTGTGCTTGCTGCCTGTGCTTGCTGCCTGTGCTGCCTGTGCTTGCTGTGCTGCCTGTGCTTGCTGCCTGTGCCTGCTGTGCTGTCTGTTCTTGCTGCGCTGCCTGTGCTTGCTGCCTGTGCTGTGCTGCCTGTGCTTGCTGCCTGTGCTTTCTGTGCTGCCTGTACCTGCTGTGCTGCCTGCGCTTGCTGCCTGTGGTTGCTGTGCTGCCTGTGCTTGCTGCCTGTGCTTTCTGTGCTGCCTGTGCTTGCTGTGCTGCCTGAGCTGCCTGTGCTTGCTGCCTGTGCTTGCTGCCTGTGCTTGCTGTGCTGCCTGTGCTTGCTGCCTGTGCTTGCTGTGCTGCCTGTGCTTGCTGCGCTGCCTGTGCTTGCTGCCTGTGCTTGCTGTGCTGCCTGTGCTTGCTGCCTGTGCTTGCTGTGCTGTCTGTTCTTGCTGCGCTGCCTGTGCTTGCTGCCTGTGCTTGCTGCCTGTGCTTGCTGTGCTGCGTGTGCTTGCTGCGCTGCCTGTGCTTGCTGTGCTGCCTGTGCTTGGTGTGCTGCCTGTGCTTGCTGCCTGTGCTTTCTGTGCTGCCTGTGCTTGCTGTGCTGCCTGTGCTTGCTGCCTGTGCTTGCTGTGCTGCCTGTGCTTGTTGCGCTGCCTGTGCTTGCTGCCTGTGCTTGCTGCCTGTGCTTGCTGTGCTGCCTGTGCTTGCTGTGCTGCCTGTGCTTGCTGCCTGTGCTTGCTGCGCTGCCTGTCCTTGCTGCCTGTGCTTGCTGCCTGTGCTGCCTGTGCTGCCTGTGCTTGCTGCCTGTGCCTGCTGTGCTGCCTGTGCTTGCTGTGCTGTCTGTTCTTGCTGCGCTGCCTGTGCTTGCTGCCTGTGCTTGCTGCCTGTGCTTTCTGTGCTGCCTGTGCTTGCTGCCTGTGCTTGCTGCCTGTGCTGCCTGTGCTTGCTGTGCTGCCTGTGCTTGCTGCCTGTGCCTGCTGTGCTGCCTGTGCTTGCTGTGCTGTCTGTTCTTGCTGCGCTGCCTGTGCTTGCTGCCTGTGCTTGCTGCTTGTGCTTGCTGCCTGTGCTTGCTGCCTGTGCTTTCTGTGCTGCCTGTGCTTGCTGCCTGTGCTTGCTCTGCTGTCTGTGCTTGCTGCCTGTGCTTGCTGCGCTGCCTGTCCTTGCTGCCTGTGCTTGCTGCCTGTGCTGCCTGTGCTTGCTGTGCTGCCTGTGCTTGCTCTGCTGCCTGTGCTTGCTGCCTGTGCTTGCTGCCTGTGCTTGCTGTGCTGCCTGTGCTTGCTGCCTGTGCTTGCTGTGCCGCCTGTGCTTGTTGTGCTGCCTGTGCTTGCTGTGCTGCCTGTGCTTGCTGCCTGTGCTTTCTGTGCTGCCTGTGCTTGCTGTGCTGCCTGTGCTTGCTGCCTGTGCTTGCTGTGCTGCCTGTGCTTGTTGCGCTGCCTGTGCTTGCTGCCTGTGCTTGCTGCCTGTGCTTGCTGTGCTGCCTGTGCTTGCTGTGCTGCCTGTGCTTGCTGCCTGTGCTTGCTGCGCTGCCTGTCCTTGCTGCCTGTGCTTGCTGCCTGTGCTGCCTGTGCTGCCTGTGCTTGCTGCCTGTGCCTGCTGTGCTGCCTGTGCTTGCTGTGCTGTCTGTTCTTGCTGCGCTGCCTGTGCTTGCTGCCTGTGCTTGCTGCCTGTGCTTGCTGCCTGTGCTTGCTGCCTGTGCCCGCTGTGCTGCCTGTGCTTGCTGTGCTGTCTGTTCTTGCTGCGCTGCCTGTGCTTGCTGCCTGTGCTTGCTGCTTGTGCTTGCTGCCTGTGCTTGCTGCCTGTGCTTTCTGTGCTGCCTGTGCTTGCTGCCTGTGCTTGCTCTGCTGTCTGTGCTTGCTGCCTGTGCTTGCTGCGCTGCCTGTCCTTGCTGCCTGTGCTTGCTGCCTGTGCTGCCTGTGCTTGCTGTGCTGCCTGTGCTTGCTGCCTGTGCCTGCTGTGCTGCCTGTGCTTGCTGTGCTGTCTGTTCTTGCTGCGCTGCCTGTGCTTGCTGCCTGTGCTTGTTGCCTGTGCCTGCTGTGCTGCCTGTGCTTGCTGTGCTGTCTGTTCTTGCTGCGCTGCCTGTGCTTGCTGCCTGTGCTTGCTGCTTGTGCTTGCTGCCTGTGCTTGCTGCCTGTGCTTTCTGTGCTGCCTGTGCTTGCTGCCTGTGCTTGCTCTGCTGTCTGTGCTTGCTGCCTGTGCTGCCTGTGCTTGCTGTGCTGCCTGTGCTTGCTGCCTGTGCTTGCTGTGCTGCCTGAGCTGCCTGTGCTTGCTGTGCTGCCTGTGCTTGCTGCCTGTGCTTGCTGTGCTGCCTGTGCTTGCTGTGCTGTCTGTTCTTGCTGCGCTGCCTGTGCTTGCTGCCTGTGCTTGCTGCCTGTGCTTTCTGTGCTGCCTGTGCTTGCTGCCTGTGCTTGCTGCCTGTGCTTGCTGCCTGTGCTTTCTGTGCTGCCTGTGCCTGCTGTGCTGCCTGCGCTTGCTGCCTGCGCTTGCTGCCTGTGCGTGCTGCCTGTGCTTGCTTTGCTGCCTGTGCTTGCTGCCTGTGCTTGCTGTGTTGCCTGTGCTTGATGCCTGTGCTTGCTGTGCTGCCTGTGCTTGCTCTGCTGCCTGTGCTTGCTGCCTGTGCTTGCTGCCTGTGCTTGCTGCCTGTGCTTTCTGTGCTTGCTGTGCTTGCTGTGCCGCCTGTGCTTGTTGTGCTGCCTGTGCTTGCTGTGCTGCCTGTGCTTGCTGCCTGTGCTTACTGTGCTGCCTGTGCTTGTTGCCTGTGCTTGTTTCGTGTGCTTGCTGTGCTGCCTGTGCTTGCTGCCTATACTTGCTGTGCTGCATTTGCTTGCTGCCTGTGCTTGCTCCCTGTGCTGCCTGTGCTTGCTGCCTGTGCTTGCTGTGCTGCCTGTGCTTGCTGCCTGTGCTTGCTGTGCTGCCTGTGCTTGCTGCCTGTGCTTGCTGTACTTGCTGTGCTCTCTGTGCTTGCTGCCTGTGCTTACTGTGCTGCCTGTGCTTGTTGCCTGTGCTTGCTGTGCTGCCTGTGCTTGCTGTGCTGCCTGTGCTGTGCTGCCTGTGCTTGCTGTGCTGCCTGTGCTTGCTGTGCTGCGTGTGCTTGCTGCGCTGCCTGTGCTTGCAGCCTGTGCTTGCTGTGCTGCCTGTGCTTGCTCTGCTGCCTGTGCTTGCTGCCTGTGCTTGCTGCCTGTGCTTGCTGTGCTGCCTGTGCTTGCTGCCTGTGCTTGCTGTGCCGCCTGTGCTTGTTGAGCTGCCTGTGCTTGCTGTGCTGCCTGTGCTTGCTGCCTGTGCTTTCTGTGCTGCCTGTGCTTGCTGTGCTGCCTGTGCTTGCTGCCTGTGCTTGCTGTGCTGCCTGTGCTTGCTGCGCTGCCTGTGCTTGCTGCCTGTGCTTGCTGCCTGTGCTTGCTGCCTGTGCTTGCTGTGCTGCCTGTGCTTGCTGTGCTGTCTGTGCTTGCTGTGCTGTCTATGCTTGCGGCCTGTGCTTGCTGCGCTGCCTGTCCTTGCTGCCTGTGCTTGCTGCCTGTGCTGCCTGTGCTTGCTGTGCTGCCTGTGCTTGCTGCCTGTGCTTGCTGCCTGTGCTTGCTGTGCTGCCTGTGCTTGCTGCGCTGCCTGTGCTTGCTGCCTGTGCTTGCTGCCTGTGCTTGCTGCCTGTGCTTGCTGCCTGTGCTTGCTGTGCTGCCTGTGCTTGCTGTGCTGTCTGTGCTTGCGGCCTGTGCTTGCTGCGCTGCCTGTCCTTGCTGCCTGTGCTTGCTGCCTGTGCTGCCTGTGCTTGCTGTGCTGCCTGTGCTTGCTGCCTGTGCCTGCTGTGCTGCCTGTGCTTGCTGTGCTGTCTGTTCTTGCTGCGCTGCCTGTGCTTGCTGCCTGTGCTGTGCTGCCTGTGCTTTCTGTGCTGCCTGTGCTTGCTGCCTGTGCTTGCTGCCTGTGCTGCCTGTGCTTGCTGTGCTGCCTGTGCTTGCTGCCTGTGCCTGCTGTGCTGTCTGTTCTTGCTGCGCTGCCTGTGCTTGCTGCCTGTGCTGTGCTGCCTGTGCTTGCTGCCTGTGCTTTCTGTGCTGCCTGTACCTGCTGTGCTGCCTGCGCTTGCTGCCTGTGGTTGCTGTGCTGCCTGTGCTTGCTGCCTGTGCTTTCTGTGCTGCCTGTGCTTGCTGTGCTGCCTGAGCTGCCTGTGCTTGCTGCCTGTGCTTGCTGCCTGTGCTTGCTGTGCTGCCTGTGCTTGCTGCCTGTGCTTGCTGTGCTGCCTGTGCTTGCTGCGCTGCCTGTGCTTGCTGCCTGTGCTTGCTGTGCTGCCTGTGCTTGCTGCCTGTGCTTGCTGTGCTGTCTGTTCTTGCTGCGCTGCCTGTGCTTGCTGCCTGTGCTTGCTGCCTGTGCTTGCTGTGCTGCGTGTGCTTGCTGCGCTGCCTGTGCTTGCTGTGCTGCCTGTGCTTGCTGTGCTGCCTGTGCTTGCTGCCTGTGCTTTCTGTGCTGCCTGTGCTTGCTGTGCTGCCTGTGCTTGCTGCCTGTGCTTGCTGTGCTGCCTGTGCTTGTTGCGCTGCCTGTGCTTGCTGCCTGTGCTTGCTGCCTGTGCTTGCTGTGCTGCCTGTGCTTGCTGTGCTGCCTGTGCTTGCTGCCTGTGCTTGCTGCGCTGCCTGTCCTTGCTGCCTGTGCTTGCTGCCTGTGCTGCCTGTGCTGCCTGTGCTTGCTGCCTGTGCCTGCTGTGCTGCCTGTGCTTGCTGTGCTGTCTGTTCTTGCTGCGCTGCCTGTGCTTGCTGCCTGTGCTTGCTGCCTGTGCTTTCTGTGCTGCCTGTGCTTGCTGCCTGTGCTTGCTGCCTGTGCTGCCTGTGCTTGCTGTGCTGCCTGTGCTTGCTGCCTGTGCCTGCTGTGCTGCCTGTGCTTGCTGTGCTGTCTGTTCTTGCTGCGCTGCCTGTGCTTGCTGCCTGTGCTTGCTGCTTGTGCTTGCTGCCTGTGCTTGCTGCCTGTGCTTTCTGTGCTGCCTGTGCTTGCTGCCTGTGCTTGCTCTGCTGTCTGTGCTTGCTGCCTGTGCTTGCTGCGCTGCCTGTCCTTGCTGCCTGTGCTTGCTGCCTGTGCTGCCTGTGCTTGCTGTGCTGCCTGTGCTTGCTGCCTGTGCCTGCTGTGCTGCCTGTGCTTGCTGTGCTGTCTGTTCTTGCTGCGCTTCCTGTGCTTGCTGCCTGTGCTTGTTGCCTGTGCCTGCTGTGCTGCCTGTGCTTGCTGTGCTGTCTGTTCTTGCTGCGCTGCCTGTGCTTGCTGCCTGTGCTTGCTGCTTGTGCTTGCTGCCTGTGCTTGCTGCCTGTGCTTTCTGTGCTGCCTGTGCTTGCTGCCTGTGCTTGCTCTGCTGTCTGTGCTTGCTGCCTGTGCTGCCTGTGCTTGCTGCCTGTGCTTGCTGTGCTGCCTGAGCTGCCTGTGCTTGCTGCCTGTGCTTGCTGTGCTGCCTGTGCTTGCTGCCTGTGCTTGCTGTGCTGCCTGTGCTTGCTGTGCTGTCTGTTCTTGCTGCGCTGCCTGTGCTTGCTGCCTGTGCTTGCTGCCTGTGCTTTCTGTGCTGCCTGTGCTTGCTGCCTGTGCTTGCTGCCTGTGCTTGCTGCCTGTGCTTTCTGTGCTGCCTGTGCCTGCTGTGCTGCCTGCGCTTGCTGCCTGCGCTTGCTGCCTGTGCGTGCTGCCTGTGCTTGCTTTGCTGCCTGTGCTTGCTGCCTGTGCTTGCTGCCTGTGCTTGCTGTGTTGCCTGTGCTTGATGCCTGTGCTTGCTGTGCTGCCTGTGCTTGCTCTGCTGCCTGTGCTTGCTGCCTGTGCTTGCTGCCTGTGCTTGCTGCCTGTGCTTTCTGTGCTTGCTGTGCTTGCTGTGCCGCCTGTGCTTGTTGTGCTGCCTGTGCTTGCTGTCCTGCCTGTGCTTGCTGCCTGTGCTTACTGTGCTGCCTGTGCTTGTTGCCTGTGCTTGTTTCGTGTGCTTGCTGTGCTGCCTGTGCTTGCTGCCTATACTTGCTGTGCTGCATTTGCTTGCTGCCTGTGCTTGCTGCCTGTGCTGCCTGTGCTTGCTGCCTGTGCTTGCTGTGCTGCCTGTGCTTGCTGCCTGTGCTTGCTGTGCTGCCTGTGCTTGCTGCCTGTGCTTGCTGTACTTGCTGTGCTCTCTGTGCTTGCTGCCTGTGCTTACTGTGCTGCCTGTGCTGTGCTGCCTGTGCTTGCTGTGCTGCCTGTGCTTGCTGCCTGTGCTTGCTGTGCTGCGTGTGCTTGCTGCGCTGCCTGTGCTTGCAGCCTGTGCTTGCTGTGCTTGCTGCCTGTGCTTGCTGCCTGTGCTTGCTGTGCTGCCTGTGCTTGCTGCCTGTGCTTGCTGTGCCGCCTGTGCTTGCTGCCTGTGCTTGCTGTGCTGCCTGTGCTTGCTGCCTGTGCTTTCTGTGCTGCCTGTGCTTGCTGTGCTGCCTGTGCTTGCTGCCTGTGCTTGCTGTGCTGCCTGTGCTTGCTGCGCTGCCTGTGCTTGCTGCCTGTGCTTGCTGCCTGTGCTTGCTGCCTGTGCTTGCTGTGCTGCCTGTGCTTGCTGTGCTGTCTGTGCTTGCTGTGCTGTCTGTGCTTGCGGCCTGTGCTTGCTGCGCTGCCTGTCCTTGCTGCCTGTGCTGCCTGTGCTTGCTGTGCTGCCTGTGCTTGCTGCCTGTGCCTGCTGTGCTGCCTGTGCTTGCTGTGCTGTCTGTTCTTGCTGCGCTGCCTGTGCTTGCTGCCTGTGCTTGCTGCCTGTGCTTGCTGCCTGTGCTTTCTGTGCTGCCTGTGCTTGCTGCCTGTGCTTGCTGCCTGTGCTGCCTGTGCTTGCTGTGCTGCCTGTGCTTGCTGCCTGTGCCTGCTGTGCTGTCTGTTCTTGCTGCGCTGCCTGTGCTTGCTGCCTGTGCTGTGCTGCCTGTGCTTGCTGCCTGTGCTTTCTGTGCTGCCTGTACCTGCTGTGCTGCCTGCGCTTGCTGCCTGTGCTTGCTGTGCTGCCTGTGCTTGCTGCCTGTGCTTTCTGTGCTGCCTGTGCTTGCTGTGCTGCCTGAGCTGCCTGTGCTTGCTGTGCTGCCTGAGCTGCCTGTGCTTGCTGCCTGTGCTTGCTGCCTGTGCTTGCTGTGCTGCCTGTGCTTGCTGCCTGTGCTGCCTGTGCTTGCTGTGCTGCCTGTGCTTGCTGCCTGTGCCTGCTGTGCTGTCTGTTCTTGCTGCGCTGCCTGTGCTTGCTGCATGTGCTGTGCTGCCTGTGCTTGCTGCCTGTGCTTTCTGTGCTGCCTGTACCTGCTGTGCTGCCTGCGCTTTCTGCCTGTGCTTGCTGTGCTGCCTGTGCTTGCTGCCTGTGCTTTCTGTGCTGCCTGTGCTTGCTGTGCTGCCTGAGCTGCCTGTGCTTGCTGCCTGTGCTTGCTGCCTGTGCTTGCTGTGCTGCCTGTGCTTGCTGCCTGTGCTTGCTGTGCTGCCTGTGCTTGCTGCCTGTGCTTGCTGCTTGTGCTTGCTGCCTGTGCTTGCTGCCTGTGCTTTCTGTGCTGCCTGTGCTTGCTGCCTGTGCTTGCTCTGCTGTCTGTGCTTGCTGCCTGTGCTGCCTGTGCTTGCTGTGCTGCCTGTGCTTGCTGCCTGTGCTTGCTGTGCTGCCTGAGCTGCCTGTGCTTGCTGCCTGTGCTGCCTGTGCTTGCTGCCTGTGCTTGCTGTGCTGCCTGTGCTTGCTGTGCTGTCTGTTCTTGCTGCGCTGCCTGTGCTTGCTGCCTGTGCTTGCTGCCTGTGCTTTCTGTGCTGCCTGTGCTTGCTGCCTGTGCTTGCTGCCTGTGCTTGCTGCCTGTGCTTTCTGTGCTGCCTGTGCCTGCTGTGCTGCCTGCGCTTGCTGCCTGCGCTTGCTGCCTGTGCGTGCTGCCTGTGCTTGCTTTGCTGCCTGTGCTTGCTGCCTGTGCTTGCTGTGTTGCCTGTGCTTGATGCCTGTGCTTGCTGTGCTGCCTGTGCTTGCTCTGCTGCCTATGCTTGCTGCCTGTGCTTGCTGCCTGTGCTGTGCTGCCTGTGCTTGCTGCCTGTGCTTTCTGTGCTGCCTGCGCTTGCTGCCTGTGCTTGCTGTGCTGCCTGTGCTTGCTGCCTGTGCTTTCTGTGCTGCCTGTGCTTGCTGTGCTGCCTGTGCTTGCTGCCTGTGCTTGCTGCCTATGCTTGCTGCCTGTGCTTCCTGTGCTGCCTGTGCTTGCTGCCTGTGCTTGCTGTGCTGCCTGTGCTTGCTGTGCTGCCTGTGCTTGCTGCGCTGCTTGTGCTGTGCTGCCTGTGCTTGCTGTGCTGCCTGTGCTTGCTGCCTGTGCTTGCTGTGCTTGCTGTGCCACCTGTGCGTGTTGTGCTGCCTGTGCTTGCTGTGTTGCCTGTGCTTGCTGTGCTGCCTGTGCTTGCTGCCTGTGCTTTCTGTGCTTGCTGTGCTGCCTGTGCCTGCTGTGCTGCCTGCGCTTGCTGCCTGTGCTTGCTGTGCTGCCTGTGCTTGCTGCCTGTGCTTGCTGCCTGTGCTTGCTGTGCTTGCTATGCTGCCTGTGCAAGCTGCCTGTACTTACTGTGCTGCCTGTGCTTGTTGCCTGTGCTTGCTGCGTGTGCTTGCTGTGCTTGCTGTGCTGCCTGTTCTTGCTGCCTGTACTTGCTGTGCTGCCTGTGCTGGCTGTGCTGCCTGTTAGCGATGCATTTGATTTCGCCCATAACACGCGGTAATTCGACAGTGGCACACGACAGTGCGTTGCTGTGTCACCTATTTTTGGAGGCGCCGAGAGTCGCGGATCATATGTTTACCTCGGCGTCCGGTGCATTGACCTGCGTCTCACTAAGAGTAAGCATTGTAAACAAATGCGAGAGTGAATCTCGCCGAAGATCGGAGCAGGCTTTGCCTGTTGGAAAGAGGACGGAGCTTGACCCCTCTGCACTTCCCCCAGAATCGCTAAAACGAACACATCTCGTCGAGCTATTTTGCGGGTATCTAACATGCCTGTGCTTGCTTCCTGTGCTTGCTGTGCTGCCTGTGCTTGCTGCGCTGCCTGTGCTTGCTGCCTGTGCTGCCTGTGCTTGCTGTGCTGCCTGTGCTTGCTGTGCTTGCTGCGCTGCCTGTGCTTGCTGCCTGTGCTTGCTGTGCTGTGTTACATCCCAGCGTAACTTTTTGATTTTTCCTTTTCTTCTATTATAATTTCTCAAATTAAACTCTCTTTTCTTTCCTTTATTCCGGCCGCCGGATTACGAATTACTTGTATCACGGCTTAGGCTCATCGCATCCGGTGCGCTGTTAGAGTATTAGTTGTAAAATCATGATTATTCTATTCTTCCTCCAGGCCGCGTATGCGAATTATTCGTATCATAGCTTAGGCTCATCGTATATGTGGTACTGTCGAGTTGTAATATGTAGTGGAATTCCCTCACCGTGGAATCATATTCGTCCCATCGTACATGTATAAGTAGATGTAAGTATAGATATAAGCGTGCGAGCGGGTGTGAATGCGTGTGAGTATAGAATGAGTGTGCGTGTGCGGTATGGACGTATGCGTGTGTAGGTTAAGGAATTCGCGATAAGGTTCCGCGTGTTAATTTTTAGTTTCTCTCTCTCTCTCAAAAGTAAATGATTATTTTCGTGGCAATAAGGCATTGCCCAGATATCAACATAATTCTGTTCAAGCATAAATATCAGGAGCGTGCACTACTGAAGTTTTAGATGAGAGAGTCGAGGCAATCACATTTTATTTG
This sequence comes from Priocnemis perturbator, assembly GCA_963942575.1. Classification (NCBI taxonomy): domain Eukaryota; kingdom Metazoa; phylum Arthropoda; class Insecta; order Hymenoptera; family Pompilidae; genus Priocnemis; species Priocnemis perturbator. Next base: position 494,904 of record CAWWDK010000189.1, on the reverse strand, counting down.
CAATAAAACTCAATAATTAAAAGAGGATAAATGAGCAACCGAAAGTCTCTTGCTGAACATCGAGCGAGCATATTAACACAATATTTGTACACTGAATCGACCGCTGATCGACCGTTTCCATGGTTAAGGTATGAAAAACTGGCCTAGAGCGAGCCCAGGAGCCGTCTCGCGACGGATTTCTCTGGGCAGTTGGCTCTAAAGTCGTGAGGTACGTAGTCGATTGTCCGATGGTGTCTTAGTTTTCATTAATTTCTGAGCCTAAAGTGCATATTCTTCTTGCAGTGTGTAGTAATACGGACTCATTAATCCTCGTTAAACAATAGCTTATAAAATCTAATTATTAAGTGAGACACAGACTCAGTTTTCTTTGATTTAGTGAAAGTGCGCAGGTGTGCGCGTTACGTTTTGCACGTGGCCGACAAATTGCGTCGGACACGTTAGCTTAAGTTTCCTTTTGATCTCATTTACATTATTCTTTTCGTTATTATTTGACTTGAACAGAGCGCGAAGGGTTGTTCCTCGCTCGTATGGCGATTAAAGTCGGAATTAATTATCGAGATATCTGAATAGAAGCACTATCTTCCTGACTTGCCGAACCTTGTAACGGACTAGATCCCGGCTCAATCATTCAGAGCATAGGCAAATCAAGGAAGCTCAAATTACTAAAATTATCATTCGATTCGAAGGTATTATCATCGTTTAACACCAAAAACCTGAAAATTCCAACCGACCTACCGCCGAAGTGAAAGAGAGATAGAGCGAGAGCGAAAGAGACAGAGAGAGAGAGAGAGAGAGAAAGAGCGTGTTCGCAGGCCGAATATCCGAGCGTAACCGAAGACCAGCGACACGGTAGGAACCTCCAGTCGCGGAACACGACGACAATTACCATCTTATTGCATGACCATGCCCGAGCTTAGGCCACGGCGGGATCCCACGGGCACGATCATTTGACCGTGCACGTTCCTCCCGTTAAATTCTTCTTCGATCATAAAGGCGTAACTAGTAATATCCGAGAGCGCTCGTATTAAGGCGCATAATTGTCGCGCACCGATATCCAACAATTCTCGATACTGCGAATGGTATTTCCTGCAGTAATCCTTTCATTGTTTGTCGAACTCATGACATATTTACTCTATCTTCTCTATTATCTATTCTACTTTTCTTTATATAATTATTTTTAGATTGAATATATCTATTTTTGTTACCCCTTATACTATTTTTTCTCTGAGTTATCTGTGTTGTGACGTCACACCTCATATACCATAGCATTGTACACCGGCCGAAAACATAACCTCGCAAGAACAATTGGGGACCTGTACGGGTCTTGAGAGGACACACGAATCCTATTAGTCCTGCATACAACTAAACGCCATATTAGATTTCAACTTAACTTCTCCGTTTAGCTTGTACCGAATAAACTAGAAAATCCCTCCTCTTCCAGGAAGGGATTAGAATTCCGCAATAATGATCTTCAGTTCGATTACCGTTAATTTATTGTAACTAAATAAACGAAAAATATTCAAGCGTTACGACCGGTCGCACGGCAGGCCGCTCGCGGATTTCTCATCGACCGTCTTGACAGCATAAAGTCGTGAAAAGCCTCGCCCGGACGTAACAGCTGCCTGTGCTTGCTGCCTGTGCTTGCTGTGCTGCCTGAGCTTGCTGCCTGTGCTTGCAGTGCCGCCTGTGCTTGTTGTGCTGCCTGTGCTTGCTGTGTTGCCTGTGCTAGCTGTGCTGCCTGTGCTTTCTGTGCTGCCCCTGCTTGCTATGCTGCCTGTGCTGCCCCTGCTTGCTATGCTGCCTGTGCTTGCTGCCTGTGCTTGCTCTGCTGCCTGTGCTTGCTGCCTGTGCTTGCTGTGCTGCCTGTGCTGTGCTGCCTGTGCTTGCTGCCTGTGCTTGCTGCGCTGCCTGTGCTTGCTGCCTGTGCTTGCTGCGTTGCCTGTGCTTGCTGCCTGTGCTTGCTGTGCTGCCTGTGCTTGCTGTGCTGTCTGTGCTTGCTGTGCTGCCTGTTCTTGCTGCGCTGCCTGTGCTTGCTGCCTGTGCTTGCTGTGCTGCCTGTGCTTGCTGCCTGTGCTTGCTGTGCTGCCTGTGTTTGCTGCCTGTGCTTTCTGTGCTGCCTGTGCTTGCTGCCTGTGCTTGCTGTGCTGCCTGTGCTTGCTGCCTGTGCTTGCTGCCTGTGCTTGCTGCCTGTGCTTGCTGTGCTGCCTGTGCTTGCTGCCTGTGCTTGCTGTGCTTGCTGTGCCGCCTGTGCTTGTTGTGCTGCCTGTGCTTGCTGTGCTGCCTGTGCTTGCTGCCTGTGCTTACTGTGCTGCCTGTGCTTGTTGCCTGTGCTTGCTGCGTGTGCTTGTTGTGCTGCCTGTGCTTGCTGCCTGTACTTGCTGTGCTGCCTGTGCTTGCTGTGCTGCCTGTGCTTGCTGCCTGTGCTTGCTGTGCTGCCTGTGCTTGCTGCCTGTGCTTGCTGTGCTGCCCGTGCTTGCTGCCTGTGCTTGCTGTGCTGCCTGTGCTTGCTGCCTGTGCTTGCTGTGCTGCCTGTGCTTGCTGTGCTGTCTGTGCTTGCTGCGCTGCCTGTGCTTGCTGCCTGTGCTTGCTGCCTGTGCTGCCTGTGCTTGCTGTGCTGCCTGTGCTTGCTGCCTGTGCTTGCTGTGCTGCCTGAGCTGCCTGTGCTTGCTGCCTGTGCTTGCTGCGCTGCCTGTTCTTGCTGCCTGTGCTTGCTGTGCTGCCTGTGCTTGCTGTGCTATCTGTGCTTGCTGTGCTGCCTGTTCTTGCTGCGCTGCCAGTGCTTGCTGCCTGTGCTTGCTGTGCTGCCTGTGCTTGCTGCCTGTGCTTGCTGTGCTGCCTGAGCTGCCTGTGCTTGCTGCCTGTGCTTGCTGCGCTGCCTGTGCTTGCTGCCTGTGCTTGCTGTGCTGCCTGTGCTTGCTGTGCTATCTGTGCTGAATGTTCTTGCTGCGCTGCCTGTGCTTGCTGCCTGTGCTTGCTGTGCTGCCTGTGCTTGCTGCCTGTGCTTGCTGTGCTGCCTGTGCTTGCTGCCTGTGCTTTCTGTGCTGCCTGCGCTTGCTGCCTGTGCTGGCTGTGCTGCCTGTGCTTGCTGCCTGTGCTAGCTGCCTGCGCTTGCTGCCTGTGCTTGCTGTGCTGCCTGTGCTGCCTGTGCTTGCTGCCTGTGCTTGCTGTGCTTGCTGTGTTGCCTGTGCTTGCTGTGCTGCCTGTGCTTACTGTGCTGCCTGTGCTTGTTGCCTGTGCTTGTTGCCTGTGCTTGCTGTGCTGCCTGTGCTTACTGTGCTGCCTGTGCTTGTTGCCTGTGCTTGCTGCGTGTGCTTGCTGTGCTGCCTGTGCTTGCTGCCTGTACTTGCTGTGCTGCCTGTGCTTGCTGTGCTGCCTGTGCTTGCTGCGCTGCCTGTGCTTGCTGCCTGTGCTTGCTGCGCTGCCTGTGCTTGCTGTGCTGCCTGTGCTTGCTGCCTGTGCTTGCTGTGTTGCCTGTGCTTGCTGTGCTGTCTGTGCTTGCTGCGCTGCCTGTGCTTGCTGCCTGTGCTTGCTGTGCTGCCTGTGCTTGCTGTGCTGTCTGTGCTTGCTGTGCTGCCTGTTCTTGCTGCGCTGCCTGTGCTTGCTGCCTGTGCTTGCTGTGCTGCCTGTGCTTGCTGCCTGTGCTTACTGTGCTGCCTGTGCTTGTTGCCTGTGCTTGCTGCGTGTGCTTGCTGTGCTGCCTGTGCTTGCTGCCTGTACTTGCTGTGCTGCCTGTGCTTGCTGTGCTGCCTGTGCTTGCTGCCTGTGCTTGCTGTGCTGCCTGTGCGTGCTGCCTGTGCTTGCTGTGCTGCCTGTGCTTGCTGCCTGTGCTTGCTGTGCTGCCTGTGCTTGGTGTGCTGCCTGTGCTTGTTGCCTGTGCTTGCTGTGCTGCCTGTGCTGAGTGTGCTTGCTGCCTGTGCTTGCTGCCTGTGCTTGCTGTGCTGCCTGTGCTTGCTGCCTGTGCTTGCTGTGCTGCCTGTGCTTGCTGCCTGTGCTTGCTGTGCTGCCTGTGTTTGCTGTGCTGCCTGTGCTTGCTGTGCTGCCTGTGCTTGCTGCCTGTGCTATCTGTGCTGCCTGTGCTTGTTGCCTGTGCTTGCTGCGTGTGCTTGCTGTGCTGCCTGTGCTTGCTGCCTGTACTTGCTGTGCTGCCTGTGCTTGCTGTCCTGCCTGTGCTTGCTGCCTGTGCTTGCTGTGCTGCCTGTGCTTGCTGCCTGTGCTTGCTGTGCTGCCTGTGCTTTCTGTGCTGCCTCTGCTTGCTATGCTGCCTGTGCTTGCTGCCTGTGCTTGCTCTGCTGCCTGTGCTTGCTGCCTGTGCTTGCTGCCTGTGCTTGCTGTGCTGCCTGTGCCTGCTGTGCTGCCTGCGCTTGCTGCCTGTGCTTGCTGTGCTGCCTGTGCTTGCTGCCTGTGCTTTCTGTGCTGCCTGTGCTTGCTGCCTGTGCTTGCTGTGCTGCCTGTGCTTTCTGTGCTGCCTGTGCTTGCTGTGCTGCCTGTGCTTGCTGCCTGTGCTTGCTGTGCTGCCTGTGCTTGCTGCCTGTACTTGCTGTGCTGCCTGTGCTTGCTGTGCTTCCTGTGCTTGCTGCCTGTGCTTGCTGTGCTGCCTGTGTTTGCTGTGCTGCCTGTGCTTGCTGCCTGTGCTTGCTGTGCTGCCTGTGCTTGCTGTGCTGTCTGTGCTTGCTGCGCTGCCTGTGCTTGCTGCCTGTGCTTGCTGTGCTGCCTGTGCTTGCTGCCTGTGCTTGCTGTGCTGCCTGAGCTGCCTGTGCTTGCTGCGCTGCCTGTGCTTGCTGCCTGTGCTTGCTGTGCTGCCTGTTCTTGCTGTGCTGTCTGTGCTTGCTGTGCTGCCTGTTCTTGCTGCGCTGCCTGCGCTTGTTGCCTGTGCTTGCTGTGCTGCCTGTGCTTGCTGCCTGTGCTTGCTGTGCTGCCTGTGCTTTCTGTGCTGCCTCTGCTTGCTATGCTGCCTGTGCTTGCTGCCTGTGCTTGCTCTGCTGCCTGTGCTTGCTGCCTGTGCTTGCTGCCTGTGCTTGCTGTGCTGCCTGTGCCTGCTGTGCTGCCTGCGCTTGCTGCCTGTGCTTGTTGTGCTGCCTGTGCTTGCTGCCTGTGCTTGCTGTGCTGCCTGTGCCTGCTGTGCTGCCTGCGCTTGCTGCCTGTGCTGCCTGTGCTTGCTGCCTGTGCTTGCTGCCTGTGCTTGCTGTGCTTGCTGTGCTGCCTGTGCTTGCTGTGCTGCCTGTGCTTGCTGCCTGTGCTTGCTGTGCTTGTTGTGATGCCTGTGCTTGCTGTGCTGAGTGTGCTTGCTGCCTGTGCTTGCTGTGCTGCCTGTGCTTGCTGCCTGTGCTTGCTGCGTGTGCTTGCTGTGCTGCCTGTGCTTGCTGCCTGTACTTGCTGTGCTGCCTGTGCTTGCTGTGCTTCCTGTGCTTGCTGCCTGTGCTTGCTGTGCTGCCTGTGCTTGCTGTGCTGCCTGTGTTTGCTGTGCTGCCTGTGCTTGCTGTGCTGCCTGTGCTTGCTGTGCTGCCTGAGCTGCCTGTGCTTGCTGCGCTGCCTGTGCTTGCTGCCTGTGCTTGCTGCCTGTGCTTGCTGCCTGTGCTTGCTGCCTGTGCTTGCTGCCTGTGCTTGCTGTGCTGATTGTGCTTGCTGCCTGTGCTTGCTGTGCTGCCTGAGCTGCCTGTGCTTGCTGCCTGTGCTTGCTGCGCTGCCTGTGCTTGCTGCCTGTGCTTGCTGTGCTGCCTGTGCTTGCTGTGCTGCCTGTTCTTGCTGCGCTGCCTGTGCTTGCTGCCTGTGCTTGCTGTGCTGCCTGTGCTTGCTGCCTGTGCTTGCTGTGCTGCCTGTGCTTGCTGCCTGTGCTTTCTGTGCTGCCTGCGCTTGCTGCCTGTGCTGGCTGTGCTGCCTGTGCTTGCTGCCTGTGCTAGCTGCCTGTGCTTGCTGCCTGTGCTTGCTGTGCTGCCTGTGCTGCCTGTGCTTGCTGCCTGTGCTTGCTGTGCTTGCTGTGCCGCCTGTGCTTGTTGTGCTGCCTGTGCTTGCTGTGTTGCCTGTGCTTGCTGTGCTGCCTGTGCTTGTTGCCTGTGCTTACTGTGCTGCCTGTGCTTGTTGCCTGTGCTTGTTGCCTGTGCTTGCTGTGCTGCCTGTGCTTACTGCCTGTGCTTACTGTGCTGCCTGTGCTTGTTGCCTGTGCTTGCTGCGTGTGCTTGCTGTGCTGCCTGTGCTTGCTGCCTGTACTTGCTGTGCTGCCTGTGCTTGCTGTGCTGCCTGTGCTTGCTGCGCTGCCTGTGCTTGCTGCCTGTGCTTGCTGCGCTGCCTGTGCTTGCTGTGCTGCCTGTGCTTGCTGCCTGTGCTTGCTGTGCTGCCTGTGCTTGCTGTGCTGTCTGTGCTTGCTGCGCTGCCTGTGCTTGCTGCCTGTGCTGCCTGTGCTTGCTGCCTGTGCTTGCTGTGCTGCCTCTGCTTGCTATGCTGCCTGTGCTTGCTGCCTGTGCTTGCTCTGCTGCCTGTGCTTGCTGCCTGTGCTTGCTGTGCTGCCTGTGCTTGCTGCCTGTGCTTTCTGTGCTGCCTGTGCCTGCTGTGTGCCTGCGCTTGCTGCCTGTGCTTGCTGTGCTGCCTGTGCTTGCTGCCTGTGCTTGCTGCCTGTGCTTGCTGCTTGTGCTTGCTGTGCTGCCTGTGCTTGCTGCCTGTGCTTGCTGTGCTGCCTGTGCTTGCTGTGCTGTCTGTGCTTGCTGCGCTGCCTGTGCTTGCTGCCTGTGCTTGCTGCCTGTGCTGCCTGTGCTTGCTGCCTGTGCTGCCTGTGCTTGCTGCCTGTGCTTGCTGTGCTGCCTGAGCTGCCTGTGCTTGCTGCCTGTGCATGCTGCGCTGCCTGTGCTTGCTGCCTGTGCTTGCTGTGCTGCCTGTGCTTGCTGTGCTGTCTGTGCTTGCTGTGCTGCCTGTTCTTGCTGCGCTGCCTGTGCTTGATGCCTGTGCTTGCTGTGCTGCCTGTGCTTGCTGCCTGTGCTTGCTGTGCTGCCTGTGCTTGCTGCCTGTGCTTTCTGTGCTGCCTGCGCTTGCTGCCTGTGCTTGCTGTGCTGCCTGTGCTTGCTGTGCTGCCTGTGCTTGCCGCCTGTGCTTGCTGTGCTGCCTGTGCTTGGTGTGCTGCCTGTGCTTGCTGCCTGTGCTTGCTGTGCTGAGTGTGCTTGCTGCCTGTGCTTGCTGCCTGTGCTTGCTGTGCTGCCTTTGCTTGCTGCCTGTGCTTGCTGTGCTGCCTGTGCTTGCTGCCTGTGCTTGCTGTGCTGCCTGTGCTTGCTGCCTGTGCTTGCTGTGCTGCCTGTGTTTGCTGTGCTGCCTGCGCTTGATGTGCTGCCTGTGGTTGGTGTGCTGCCTGTGCTTGCTGTGCTGCCTGTGCTTGCTGCCTGTGCTTACTGTGCTGCCTGTGCTTGTTGCCTGTGCTTGCTGCCTGTGCTTGCTGTGCTGCCTGTGCTTGCTGCCTGTGCTTGCTGTGCTGCCTCTGCTTGCTATGCTGCCTGTGCTTGCTGCCTGTGCTTGCTGCCTGTGCTTGCTGTGCTGCCTGTGCTTGCTGCCTGTGCTTTCTGTGCTTGCTGTGCTGCCTGTGCCTGCTGTGCTGCCTGCGCTTGCTGAATGTGCTTGCTGTGCTGCCTGTGCTTGCTGCCTGTGCTTGCTGCCAGTGCTTGCTGTGCTGCCTGTGCTTGCTGCCTGTGCTTGCTGTGCCGCCTGTGCTTGTTGTGCTGCCTGTGCTTGCTGTGCTGCCTGTGCTTGCTGCCTGTGCTTTCTGTGCTGCCTGTGCTTACTGTGCTGCCTGTGCTTGCTGTGCCGCCTCTGCTTGTTGCCTGTGCTTGCTGCGTGTGCTTGCTGAGCTGCCTGTGCTTGCTGCCTGTACTTGCTGTGCTGCCTGTGCTTGCTGTGCTGCCTGTGCTTGCTGCCTGTGCTTGCGGCGCTGCCTGTGCTTGCTGCCTGTGCTTGCTGTGCTGCCTGTGCTTGCTGCCTGTGCTTGCTGTGCTGCCTCTGCTTGCTATGCTGCCTGTGCTTGCTGCCTGTGCTTGCTCTGCTTCCTGTGCTGCCTGTGCTAGGTGTGCTGCCTGTGCTTGCTGCCTCTGCTTGCTGTGCTGAGTGTGCTTGCTGCCTGTGCTTGCTGTGCTGCCTGTGCTTGCTGCCTGTGCTTGCTCTGCTGCCTGTGCTTGCTGCCTGTGCTTGCTGCCTGTTCTTGCTGTGCTGCCTGTGCTTGCTGCCTGTGCTTGGTGTGCTGCCTTTGCTTGCTGCCTGTGCTTGCTGTGCTGAGTGTGCTTGCTGTGCTGAGTGTGCTTGCTGCCTGTGCTTGCTGCCTGTGCTTGCTGTGCTGCCTGTGCTTGCTGCCTGTGCTTGCTGTGCTGCCTGTGTTTGCTGTGATGCCTGTGCTTGCTGCGCTGCCTGTGCTTGCTGCCTGTGCTTGCTGTGCTGCCTGTGCTTGCTGCCTGTGCTTGCTGTGCTGCCTGTGCTTGCTGCCTGTGCTTGCTGCGCTGCCTGTGCTTGCTGCCTGTGCTTGCTGTGCTGCCTGTGCTTGCTGCCTGTGCTTGCTGTGCTGCCTCTGCTTGCTATGCTGCCTGTGCTTGCTGCCTGTGCTTGCTCTGCTTCCTGTGCTGCCTGTGCTTGGTGTGCTGCCTGTGCTTGCTGCCTGTGCTTGCTGTGCTGCCTGTGCTTGCTGTGCTGAGTGTGCTTGCTGCCTGTGCTTGCTGTGCTGCCTGTGCTTGCTGCCTGTGCTTGCTCTGCTGCCTGTGCTTGCTGCCTGTGCTTGCTGCCTGTTCTTGCTGTGCTGCCTGTGCTTGCTGTGCTGAGTGTGCTTGCTGCCTGTGCTTGGTGTGCTGCCTGTGCTTGCTGTGCTGAGTGTGCTTGCTGCCTGTGCTTGCTGCCTGTGCTTGCTGTGCTGCCTGTGCTTGCTGTGCTGCCTGTGCTTGCTGCCTGTGCTTGCTGTTGTTACGTCCGGGCGAGGCTTATCACGACTTTGATGTTTGTCAAGACGGTCGATGAGAAATCCGCGAGCGGCCTGCCGTGCGACCGGTCGTAACGCTTGAATATTTTTGTTAATTTAATTACAATAAATCAACGGCAATCTAACTGAAGATCATCATTGCGGTATTCTAATCCCTTCCTGGAAGAGGAGGGATTTTCTAGTTTATTCAGTACAAACTAAACGGAGAAGTTAAGTTAAAAATCTAATATCGCGTTTAGTTGTTTGCAGGACTAATAGGATTCGTGTGTCTTCTCAAGACCCGTACAGGTCCCCAATTGTTCTCGCGAGGTTATGTTTTCGGCCGGTGTACGATGCTATGGTATATGAGGTGTGACGTCACAACACAGATTAAATTAAAGAGAGTAATATAAGGGGAAAACAAAAGTAGTTATATTCAATTGAAAATAATCGTATAAAGAAAAGATAGAATATATATATAGAGAAAAGTAGAACAGATGTGTTACGAATTCGCTAAACTATGAAAGAATTACTGCAAGAGATGTTATCGCAGTATTGAGAAAAGTTCATGTGTAGTGCGCGACAATGATGCGCCTTAACACGAGCGCTTTCGGATATCAGTAATTACGCCTTTACAATCGACAAGTTAACAAGGAATCTTGCACGGTCAAATGACCGTGCCCGTGGGATCCCGCCGTGGCCTAAGCTCGGGTATGATCATACAATAAGATGGTAATTGTCGTCGTGTTTCGCGACTGGAGGTTCCTACCGTGTCGCTGGTCTTCGGCTACGTTCGAGTCGCTTCGGCTACGTTCGCGCTCTTACTCGCTTTGTCTCTCTCTCTCTCTCTGTCTCCTTCGCTACTCGCTCTATCCTTCTTTCTCTCTCTCTGGCGTATCGTCGGTGGAGTTTTCAAAGGTTTTCGATGGAAAAACGATGATAGTACCTTCGAATCGAAACGTAATTTTAGTACTGTGAACTTCCTCGATTTGCCTATGCTCGGTGATAATTGAGCCGGGAACTAGTCCGTTACAAGGTTCGGCAAGTCAGGAAGATAGTGCTTCTATTCAAATATCTCGATAATTAATTCCGACTTTAATCGCCATACGAGCGAGGAACAACCTTTCCGCGTTCTGTTCAAGTTAAAGAATAAAAGAAAGAGTAATGTAAATGAAATCGAAAAGGAAACTTAAGCTAACGTGTCCGACGCAATTTGTCGGCCACGTGCAAAACGCAACGCGCACACTTTCGCACTTCCGCTAAATTAAAGAAAAACTGAGTCTGTGTCTCACTTAAACTGAATTTATAAACTAAAGCTTTTACGAGGATAATTGAGTTCGTTAGTAGCACACTGCAAGAAGAATATGCACTTTTAGACTCAGAAATTAATGAAAACTAAGACACCCTCGGACAATCGACTACGTACCTCACGACTTTACAGCCAACTGCCCAGAGAAATCCGTCGCGAGACGGCTCCTGGGCTCGCTCTAGGCCAGTTTTTCATACCCTAACCATGGAAACGGTCGATCAGCGGTCGATTCAGTGTACAAATATTGTGTTACCGTGCTCGCTCGATGTTCAGCGAGAGACTTTCGTTTGCTCATTTATCCTCTTTTAATTATTCAGTTTTATTGCGAATAAAATATGATTGCCTTGACTCAGCTATTCAAAACTTTAGTAGTGCACGCTCCTGACTTATATGCTTGAACAGAATCAGGTTGATATCTGGGCAATGCCTTATTGCCACGAAAATAATAATTTACTTTTGAGAGAGAGAGAAACCAAAAATTAACACGCGGAACCTCATCGCGAATTCCTTAGCCTACACATACATACGTCCATACCGCACACACACACTCATACTATATTCACGCATTCATACCCGCTCGCACGCTTATGACTACTTACATCTACTTATATATATATATACGATGGGACGAGTATGATTCCACGGTGAGGGAATTCCACTACATATTAACAACTCGACAGCACCACATATACGATGAGGCTAAACCGTGATACAAGTAATTCGTATACGCGGCCTGGAGGGAAAAATAGAATAACATGATTTTACAACTAATACTCTAACAGCGCACCGGATGCGATGAGCCTAAGCCATTATGAATAATTCGTAAATCCGGCGGCCGGAATAAAGGAAAGAAAAGAGAGTTTAAATTGAAAAATTATAATAAAGGAGAAGGAAAAATCAAAAAGTTACGCTGGAACGTAACATCCTCCCCCCCTTGGAATCATCATCGTCCCCGATGATGTGTCGCGCGGGAGTCTCACGCGTAGGGGCTGACGGTTCGGCGCATATATATTATAGAGACGTGGAGCATTTGCCGATCTCGACGATGATGTACGGCACTTGTGCCTCCTACACATGAGCCGGAATCGTACGCCACGGGGGTCTCCCCGCATCACCTCTAGCACGCACTCTATTAGGGGTCGCCTCACCCCCAAGCACCCTTCCACGTCCACATGTTCAATGGTAACGCAGTGCCTTACCAGACCGCAGATGTCCTCGTCTGTCACGCCCTCGTTCTCCCGGCACACCAACTTCTTAAGAGTGCGTAGACGCATAAGGAACTGCGCCCCCACACTTGGATGCAGATAACTCATGTCCAGGACACGGAGACGAGGAAGCTCACCCAGAGCGTCCAGAGCGAACTGTCCTCGGGCGTTGGTGCAGCCCCTTACATCGAGCTCCTCCAGTTGGTGCATGTGCTCCCCTAGTTTTTCGACGAACGTTACGTCTACCCAACCGCAACCCTCGACACACAGTTCTGTGACCCCGGTGAATCGGGTTGGTAACCAGAGTGCCGCCGTCACTGAGCCATACCCCAGCTCGAAGAAGTTGGCGACTTCTCCATATTCGCCCGCCTCGTCTAGCTCCTCCTCCAGCGCCTCGTCTCTCTGGTCGCAGTATTTCAGGATCAGGCGTCGCATAGTCACCCCCGCTGCTCTGTTGTGCCCCAGGGCCGTTAATACCTCTTCCTCGAAGAGTTTTGGCCTGTCTATAATAAGCTCCACCAGCGCGGCGTTTTTCTCTAACAGCGCGGATAAATGGGACGATCTAACCGCGGCACGCCTTAATTCCAACCGCTGGAGCCCCGAACCAAGAGGGCGGAATGAGCTCCCATTCATCCCCGATTCAAGCGCGGCAAAATGCGTTAACTTATTCGCGGCGAACACCCAGAACAGTTCGCTGTCTATCGGCCCGCTGCTCTCCCCTACGGTGAGACTCTTCAGCGATTTGCAGTGATCGGATACTGCCCGGAGACCGGACGGGAGAATACGGAGGCCGGAAACATCCAGCTCCTCCAGTCCTGCCGCCCACGACGCTATTATGGTAACTAATTGTGGCCGCAGTGCCCCGCATGCACAAGGGTCCGTCAGGTGCACTGCTCGGAGCCTTGCCGCACAACGCCGCAACAGCCAGTTGATTGCGTCGTTAGTAGGAGCCGGTTCGCTCCTATAAGTCGGCCAGCGCCAATCCTCCGAGCGGATCACCCGAATAGAACTCAGGCCGCGTCGCACTCCCTCCTGCCACACTCGGTTGACTTGCTCCATCCGAGCCAAGTCTCTAAAGGATAGAAAGGGCGCCAGCAGCGCCACGACTTCTATCGGCAAGGGCGGTCCGTACGGTTCATGGTAGCCGAGTCCATCGAACGGCTGCATCACGTTAGGGTCCACGACGGCTGACGTGGTCGGTCCCCGATCGTGCCACGCGTCAGCCATCTGTACCCCCAGGACTCTTTTGCGCAGAATGATGGGAGTTCGCTGCGTCGCCTCCATGGCGGCCCTCGCCTCCTCGGCCGTCCGGAAGGTGACGAACCCCGTCGCCCCTGTGCGCCCGCGTCGTACCACCGCGTGTATGGCTCCCATTGGTTCGAACGCCTCTAGGAGTTGGCCCGTCCGGGTGTTTGGGGACATCCGGGCGACGAACAGGCGGTTTATCTCCAAGTTCGCTGGTTTCATCTCGAAGCTTCGTAAGATATTACATGTTTATATTATGGTAACAAGGCAAAGGTTATTTCATGCCGTCGCCACTCCACGGGGAGATCGGCATTCGCAGGAAGCCGGCTGTAAAGTTTCATTAACGACTTTCGCGCCCGAGGCGAATGTGTGAAGCTGTTCCTCACTCAGAGAAAGAGAATCTTAGGTCATAGGTAAGACTTTATCCGCGTGCTTGAGGAGACGTTTACCCTCCTCAGTCTCCAGCAACACGGTACCTCCCTTCAGCCTTTTCACGACGCGGTAAAGACCCCGATATCGACTGCCAAATTTGCCCTTCTTGGGCTCGATAAGGACCCGCACCATGTCGCCTTCTTTCGCCTCAAGCGGCCGCGCGCGCGCGTCGTAGCGCACTTTGGATTTCCGCTTTGCTTTTAATAGATTTTCCCCTGCCGCGACCTGCATTTCCGAAAGGTGGGGGATAAGCTCCCGTAGATACGCGGAGTACGTATCACTCCTCTCGTCCACGCAGATCGAGCTTGGATATCGCGCGATTCTACCATACACGAGCTCGTACGGTGTAAAATTCGTAGCTTCGTGTACCGAGGTGTTATATGAGAACATTGCAAACGGTACCAGCCTATCCCAGTCGTCATATTCATCTAAGTAATGCTTTATGTATTCTGTAAGCACGATGTGGCTGCGTTCTAACGCACCATTAGACTGAGGACGGTATCCTGACGTCGTCACATGATCGATATCAAAAAGTCGCGCGATTTCCCTAATTACTCTATTTATAAAGCTAGTGCCTCTATCTGTTAATATCGTTCGCGGCGCTCCGAATTGCAGTATGAGATTTGTAACCATCGCATGGGCTATTGTTTCTGCTTTTATATCCGGTACGGGCACCGCAATGCAATATTTAGTGAGGTTATCCTGCATTGTCAATATGTGTTTGTTCCCTTCCAGCGTTGTGGGAAGCGGCCCGACAGTGTCTAAGGATATTTTAACAAAAGGTTCAATTGGCGTATCCGTTATGATCATTGGTTCGCGCGTTCTCGCGCGGACTAACTTTTTCTCTAAGCATCCCGTGCAAGTCCGAATAAAATTTTGAATCTCGTTCTTCATACCCGGCCAATAATATCGTTCGCGAATACGATGATAAGTCTTTGTCACACCTTTGTGACCACCCATACGGCCTGCATGTAATTCGGATATTATTTTCGGTCGCAACGCCTCAGCTGGTATCGAGACGTTCCCGGTGAACAAGGTAATAGTTATTCCGGAATCTTCAAATATTTCATCTAGTAAGTCCGGATAAATTCCGCACGACAGTTTTTCCGTTATATCTCCTTTCAGTGATAGCCCGCACGATGTTTGTCCGTAGTTGGTTAAAACGTCCCGTAATCTAGTCAATCCGTCCCTGAATTCAGCAACGGTGGGGGTATCGTAAAATCTCTTTGCTACTACTATGCTGTAAATAAAATGTTTCTTGTAGCGCGTAACTAAAATTTTCCCTGCTGTTGGATTAACGGACTTCATATCTTCGATATTAATCGCACGCAATTCCGTTAACAACCGCGATACCGTATTGTCGAATTCGCAATCGGCTGTTATGAAATGGGCTATGTTCCCCCGTCGCGCTGTTAGATTCTCACGCGAATATCGTACAGGCTTTACTCCGCTCCTTAGGTTATCTCGTGGTAGGCTCTGTGGACGAGGCTGATCAAGCTCGCGAGGCACACCCTCGCTCACGGGAATCCCGACGATAGTTGTGTTCGGTGCTCGGTCAGCGTATAGTCGTCGTGACGGTACGTCTTTCGGTAATGTTTCCTTTGTCGGAGGGTTCGGTGTCGAAAGTGCCAGTGGTCGCGTCGCGGGAACAGGCGTCGGTATAAATGATCGCCGTATCGGTTTCGAAATTATAGTATCGTTAATTTTCCCCGGCGCTTCCTCGGTTTCTTTGATAGGTGTTAAAGGCCCTGTAGAGGGACGCGCGATAGTCCCGGCACGGGCAGGACGGGTGGGGAACTCCATTGTGTCTAACGCATTTCCCGACCTGTCCGGCACTAAGATTCCCCCCACTTCCTCTACCGGTTCTCGTTCATGTAAGTCGTCAAAGAGTGTTGAATTTTGTTTATTCGCGCTGCTGTCGTCATGCGGCAGTTCGTCCGCGCTTTCGTCGTCAGTCCGTTGGTCATGTCTGAATAGAGCGTCGTGAAAACGTACGATCGAGTCGGACAACTCCTCCAGCGTAATCGGCCCTTCCGATTCTTCACTAGAAGATTCGCCCTCATCGGTCGCGTAGTGGTGCCGGGTGGGAACCTCCATGGTGGGTAGTGCGCTTCCCGGCGCCTCCACCTCTTCGCTCGCGCCCGGTTCTGTTTCTGGTATTTTGTCTGTCTCCGGCGGCGGTCGACTCGGTAGTCTCGGTTTTACACTAGGCAACACGCTTCTACGTTCAACGAATATTGGCGTGTCGGAAACGTCTGATGACGGGTCATCGCTGTCTGCTGTCGCCTGTCTGTGTCGACGGTACAACCGGAGCACGATTACGCGTTCTTGATGCTACCGCGCTTGTATCTAAAGGATTTGGCAACCTCGGATTTACTCGAACTCTACCCGTTCTTTCCTCCGGTGGAGAAGAATCGCTTGTTGACACGCGTGGGTTATCCGAGCCTGATTCCGCGGTCCCTTGTCTCAACGGTAACACCTTCATTTCTGAACGCTCCTTACTTTCCTCGTCGGAATTTAGTATGCTTGATTTGACTGGATTACGCGACAATGCGTCGGCGTTAGTGTTGAGCTTTCCCGGTTTGTGCACGAACTCATATTCATAGTCCCTCAGTTTCAGTCTCCAACGTACAAGTCGTTGTCCCGGATCTTTTACAGAATCTATCCATTTTAATGGTTCGTGATCACTGAAGAGCGTGAACTTTCTACCGTATAAGTATGGTCTGAAATGCAGTACCGCGTAAAGAACAGCTAAGCACTCCTTTTCAATGGTAGTATAATTCTGTTCCGGTTGTGTCAAGTTTCGCGACAAGTACGCAACGGGCAGATCATTACCGTTAGTATTCTGACTGAGCACTGCGCCTATCGCAACGTCTGAGGCGTCAGTTGTCAAAGTAAAGGGCTCATTAAAATTAGGAAACTGTAGAATAGGAGACTTGCACAAGGCTCCGCGTAATATTTTAAAACTCTTAGTGTGTTCCGCGTTCCAATCAAACTTCGCGTTTTTCTTCAATAATTCAGTCAACGGTTTCGCGATCGCGGCGAAGTTCTCTATAAAGCGACGATAGTAGCCTACTAAGCCTAGGAACTCCCGAACATTGCGCTGTGTCTGTGGATACGGAAAATTCTTCACAGCGCTTATTTTACCTGGGTCTGGGCGTACCCCGTTTCGACCTATTACATGTCCTAGGTAAGCTACTTCCGTACGCAGAAAGTCGCACTTATCCGGTTGCAATGTAAGTTTCGCGTCGCGTAGTCTATTAAATAACCGTTGTACTTTCCTCCGGTGTTCTTCCAGAGATTTGGCGTATACGACTATGTCATCTAAGTAAACGAAAACTTCTACTCCTTGCAATCCACGCAACACCTGATCCATTAATCGTTGGAAGGTCGCCGGCGCGTTCTTAAGCCCTTCCGGCATTCGTACATATTCGTAATGACCGTTCGGTGTCGTGAATGCAGTTTTCGCGCGATCTTTCGGTTCCATGCCGATTTGCTGAAACCCGCTTGCCAAATCAAATACTGAGAAATAACGCGCCTCGCCTAGGTGATCCATGATATCAGTGATATTGGGCAATGGATACGCGTCCCCGATCGTCTTCTCATTTAATTTCCTAAAATCTATCACCATACGCCAGCGTTTATTCCCGTGGGAATCTGGTTTTTTCGGTACTATCCAGAGTGGCGAATTGTACGGTGAGCTTGATGGTGTTATAATATTATCCGTTAGTTTCAAGGAGATTTGCCGCGCGATCTCGTCTTTATGTATCGGTGGAAATCTGTATTGACGTGTATTAATCGGTAGGTCGTCTGTTGTCGGTATTGTGTGAGTGATGCACGGTGTCGATTGTAGTTTGTCACCCGGTAGATGGAAGGTTTTAGGGTATTCCTCTATCAAGTCGATTACATGCTCGCGTTCTTCGGCGTTAAGGTGTTCGAGCCGCAAACGAGAGAGCACCTCACTCACCCGATCAGTCGTCACCGGCTTTTCCGCGCGTTCGGAGTCTGTATCGAAATACTCCTGTTCTTCGGGAAAATTATGGTACTCGAACGGCACTATGCTTTGTGGCGGAATCTCAATTTCCACGCGCTTGTCTAAGGTGTTAATCGCCAGCACGTGGCACGCGCCCTGACTGACTGAGACGGCTGCTTCACCGATATAGATACCGTCTGCAATGCTCATTCGCGGCAAATAGCCCTCCGTTAAATCTCTCCCTTCGTCCACGTCGATCCTAAGTACTTGTCGCGCGCGCGGCTGCAGGTGGTATACTCGCGTCGCTGGCGAGCTGCGTCGCGCGCTGTTCGGTTCGGATTCTCCGACGAATCGCATTGGTCTTATCGGATCGCTTTGTGTTACTAAAGTGTTGTGTGCAAATGAAATCTCTGCACGTTCTTGTCGCAGGTATTCTTTACCGAGAATTCCGTCGCTTCGTATTGGAAAGTTAGATCGTACTACGTGGAATTTTACTACTTGCCCGAGCAAGGTTAAAGTGGTCGTGCCTAGAGTTTCGGTTTGCTCCATAGTAATCCCTGTTATAATTACTGATTCGTCTAGCGCGACAGACACGTCTTCCCCGAGAGCTTTTAACTTTATTATATTTACATCTGCTCCAGTATCGATTAAAAAGTAGGCAAATTCCCGTCGCAATTCTACCGCGTGCATTTTAACTTGTGGTGAATCGCGGTTCGACTCGAAGCGTATCACTGCGGGTTTTCCTCCAGAAACCTCACGGTTGCTCGACGCTCCGTGCTGTGCGGGCTCGGCGGCGCGTCCGACCGACGAGCTCCTCGAGAGTTTAAATCTGGTTCCCTAGTCAATTCAGGTGACGCTTGTTCACGCCTTGGCGGTGGTTGCCATCGCGGTGGTGATCGCGAAGGTGGCGGAGAGTCATTTCGTCGCATTCTGATAGTAACGATATCCTTCATGTATTGCGCGAAAGTTCTGTGGCCCCCAAAACGCGTCTTTAGATGTTTAATTAGCGAGTCGACGGTGGAAAAATCTTTTTCATAAGTGCTTACTCCCGCTCGACCCTCGAGTTTATTTATCACGCCGCGCACGAACGCGTCCTCCCAAGCCGGTGGTACGAGAGCCGCGCCTCCGCGTACTCTCCTAACGAATTCGCTCAATGGTATATTTGACCCGTCATAACTGGGTATCCCGACTAACCCCTGTTGGAGGGCATATATCTCCGCCATCATAGAGGTCGATGCATCGGGATCTGCGCCCGATCTACGCGTGGTGTTGTTCGCGGTCGATTCGTTTGGCTGACTCATTTTTGGCTAGTCGATACCGGGGCGCTTGTGTCTAATTACGTGCAGCGCTCCTGTGCTATATCGACCGTAAAGGACAAGGCTAATCTAAGCGTTTATCGAATTCAAAACAACATGCACATAACCTAAAAATAAAATTATTACTCTGTCTTGATTCGTCACACCGTTAATCAGAAATATAACCTCAAAGGTGAAAGAAATTAAAGTAAATAAAAGGAAGTATCCAATGAAAATTATAATTAATTATATATATATAAAGAAGAAATAAAGAACAGAATTGGTGGCAACACAAAGATCTGACACTAATTCAGAAGTGGATATAGTGATTAAATTTGAAATAATATTTATATATATAAAGAAAGAAAGATAGCAATTGGTGGAAGCAACCGTATCCCACTTCTGACACCAATTCAGCTGTTACGTCCGGGCGAGGCTTATCACGACTTTGATGTTTGTCAAGACGGTCGATGAGAAATCCGCGAGCGGCCTGCCGTGCGACCGGTCGTAACGCTTGAATATTTTTGTTAATTTAATTACAATAAATCAACGGCAATCTAACTGAAGATCATCATTGCGGTATTCTAATCCCTTCCTGGAAGAGGAGGGATTTTCTAGTTTATTCAGTACAAACTAAACGGAGAAGTTAAGTTAAAAATCTAATATCGCGTTTAGTTGTTTGCAGGACTAATAGGATTCGTGTGTCTTCTCAAGACCCGTACAGGTCCCCAATTGTTCTCGCGAGGTTATGTTTTCGGCCGGTGTACGATGCTATGGTATATGAGGTGTGACGTCACAACACAGATTAAATTAAAGAGAGTAATATAAGGGGAAAACAAAAGTAGTTATATTCAATTGAAAATAATCGTATAAAGAAAAGATAGAATATATATATATAGAGAAAAGTAGAACAGATGTGTTACGAATTCGCTAAACTATGAAAGAATTACTGCAAGAGATGTTATCGCAGTATTGAGAAAAGTTCATGTGTAGTGCGCGACAATGATGCGCCTTAACACGAGCGCTTTCGGATATCAGTAATTACGCCTTTACAATCGACAAGTTAACGAGGAATCTTGCACGGTCAAATGACCGTGCCCGTGGGATCCCGCCGTGGCCTAAGCTCGGGTATGATCATACAATAAGATGGTAATTGTCGTCGTGTTTCGCGACTGGAGGTTCCTACCGTGTCGCTGGTCTTCGGTTACGTTCGAGTCGCTTCGGCTACGTTCGCGCTCTTACTCGCTTTGTCTCTCTCTCTCTCTCTGTCTCCTTCGCTACTCGCTCTATCCTTCTTTCTCTCTCTCTGGCGTATCGTCGGTGGAGTTTTCAAAGGTTTTCGATGGAAAAACGATGATAGTACCTTCGAATCGAAACGTAATTTTAGTACTGTGAACTTCCTCGATTTGCCTATGCTCGGTGATAATTGAGCCGGGAACTAGTCCGTTACAAGGTTCGGCAAGTCAGGAAGATAGTGCTTCTATTCAAATATCTCGATAATTAATTCCGACTTTAATCGCCATACGAGCGAGGAACAACCTTTCCGCGTTCTGTTCAAGTTAAAGAATAAAAGAAAGAGTAATGTAAATGAAATCGAAAAGGAAACTTAAGCTAACGTGTCCGACGCAATTTGTCGGCCACGTGCAAAACGCAACGCGCACACTTTCGCACTTCCGCTAAATTAAAGAAAAACTGAGTCTGTGTCTCACTTAAACTGAATTTATAAACTAAAGCTTTTACGAGGATAATTGAGTTCGTTAGTAGCACACTGCAAGAAGAATATGCACTTTTAGACTCAGAAATTAATGAAAACTAAGACAGCCTCGGACAATCGACTACGTACCTCACGACTTTACAGCCAACTGCCCAGAGAAATCCGTCGCGAGACGGCTCCTGGGCTCGCTCTAGGCCAGTTTTTCATACCCTAACCATGGAAACGGTCGATCAGCGGTCGATTCAGTGTACAAATATTGTGTTACCGTGCTCGCTCGATGTTCAGCGAGAGACTTTCGTTTGCTCATTTATCCTCTTTTAATTATTCAGTTTTATTGCGAATAAAATATGATTGCCTTGATTCAGCTATTCAAAACTTTAGTAGTGCACGCTCCTGACTTATATGCTTGAACAGAATCAGGTTGATATCTGGGCAATGCCTTATTGCCACGAAAATAATAATTTACTTTTGAGAGAGAGAGAAACCAAAAATTAACACGCGGAACCTCATCGCGAATTCCTTAGCCTACACATACATACGTCCATACCGCACACACACACTCATACTATATTCACGCATTCATACCCGCTCGCACGCTTATGACTACTTACATCTACTTATATATATATATACGATGGGACGAGTATGATTCCACGGTGAGGGAATTCCACTACATATTAACAACTCGACAGCACCACATATACGATGAGGCTAAACCGTGATACAAGTAATTCGTATACGCGGCCTGGAGGGAAAAATAGAATAACATGATTTTACAACTAATACTCTAACAGCGCACCGGATGCGATGAGCCTAAGCCATTATGAATAATTCGTAAATCCGGCGGCCGGAATAAAGGAAAGAAAAGAGAGTTTAAATTGAAAAATTATAATAAAGGAGAAGGAAAAATCAAAAAGTTACGCTGGAACGTAACACTGTGCTGCCTGTGTTTGCTGTGCTGCCTGTGCTTGCTGCGCTGCCTGTGCTTGCTGCCTGTGCTTGCTGTGCTGCCTGTGCTTGCTGCCTGTGCTTGCTGTGCTGCCTGTGCTTGCTGTGCTGTCTGTGCTTGCTGCGCTGCCTGTGCTTGCTGCCTGTGCTTGCTGTGCTACCTGTGCTTGCTGTGCTGAGTGTGCTTGCTGCCTGTGCTTGCTGTGCTGCCTGTGCTTGCTGCCTGTGCTTGCTCTGCTGCCTGTGCTTGCTGCCTGTGCTTGCTGTGCTGAGTGTGCTTTCTGCCTGTGCTTGCTGTGCTGCCTGTGCTTGCTGTGCTGCCTGTGCTTGCTGCCTGTGCTTGCTGTGCTGCCTCTGCTTGGTATGCTGCCTGTGCTTGATGCCTGTGCTTGCTGCCTGTGCTTGCTGTGCTGCCTGTGCTTGCTGCCTGTGCTTACTGTGCTGCCTGTGCTTGTTGCCTGTGCTTGCTGCGTGTGCTTGCTGTGCTGCCTGTGCTTGCTGCCTGTGCTTGCTGTGCTGCCTGTGCTTGCTGCCTGTGCTTGCTGCGCTGCCTGTGCTTGCTGTGCTGCCTGTGCTTGCTGCCTGTGCTTGCTGCCTGTGCTTGCTGTGCTGCCTGTGCTTGCTGCCTGTGCTTGCTGTGCTGCCTGTGCTTGTTGGGCTGCCTGTGCTTGCTATGCTGCCTGTGCTTGCTGCCTGTGCTTGCTGCCTGTGCTTGCTGTGCTGCCTGTGCTTGCTGTGCTGAGTGTGTTTGCTGCCTGTGCTGCCTGTGCTTGCTGTGCTGCCTGTGCTTGCTGCCTGTGCTTGCTGTGCTGCCTGAGCTGCCTGTGTTTGCTGCCTGTGCTTGCTGTGCTGCCTGTGCTTGCTGCCTGTGCTTGCTGCGCTGCCTGTGCTTGATGTGCTGCCTGTGCTTGCTGCCTGTGCTTGCTGTGCTGCCTGTGCTTGCTGTGCTCCCTGTGCTTGCTGCCTGTGCTTGCTGTGCTGCCTGTGCTTGCTGCCTGTGCTTGCTATGCTGCCTGTGCAAACTGCCTGTGCTTGCTGTGCTGCCTGTGCTTGCTGTGCTGAGTGTGTTTGCTGCCTGTGCTGCCTGTGCTTGCTGTGCTCCCTATGCTTGCTGCCTGTGCTTGCTGTGCTGCCTGTGCTTGCTGCCTGTGCTTGCTGTGCTTGCTATGCTGCCTGTGCAAGCTGCCTGTGCTTGCTGTGCTGCCTGTGCTTTCTGTGCTCCCTGTGCTTGCTGCCTGTGCTTGCTGTGCTTGCTATGCTGCCTGTGCAAGCTGCCTGTGCTTGCTGTGCTGCCTGTGCTTACTGTGCTGCCTGTGCTTGCTGCCTGTGCTTGCTGTGCTGCCTTTGCTTGCTGCCTGTGCTTGCTGTTTGTGATTGCTGTGCTGCCTGTGCTTGCTGCCTGTGCTTGCTGTGCTGCCTGTGCTTGCTGCCTGTGCTTGCTGTGCTGCCTGTGCTTGCTGCCTGTGCTTGCTGTGCTGAGTGTGTTTGCTGCCTGTGCTTGCTGTTTTGTGCTTGCTGTGCTGCCTGTGCTTGCTGTGCCGCCTGTGCTTGTTGGGCTGCCTGTGCTTGCTATGCTGCCTGTGCTTGCTGCCTGTGCTTGCTATGCTGCCTGTGCTTGCTGCCTGTGCTTGCTGCCTGTGCTTGCTGTGCTGCCTGTGCTTGCTGTTTGTGCTTGCTGTGCTGCCTGTGCTTGCTGCCTGTGCTTGCTGTGCTGCCTGTGCTTGCTGTGCTGAGTGTGTTTGCTGCCTGTGCTGCCTGTGCTGCCTGTGCTTGCTGTGCTGCCTGTGCTTGCTGCCTGTGCTTGCTGTGCTGCCTGAGCTGCCTGTGCTTGCTGCCTGTGCTTGCTGTGCTGCCTGTGCTTGCTGCCTGTGCTTGCTGCGCTGCCTGTGCTTGCTGTGCTGCCTGTGCTTGCTGCCTGTGCTTGCTGTGCTGTCTGTGCTTGCTGCCTGTGCTTGCTGCGCTGCGTGTTCTTGCTGTGCTGCCTGTGCTCGCTGCCTGTGCTTGCTGTGCTGCCTGTGCTTGCTGCCTGTGCTTGCTGTGCTGCCTGTGTTTGCTGTGCTGCCTGCGCTTGATGTGCTGCCTGTGGTTGGTGTGCTGCCTGTGCTTGCTGTGCTGCCTGTGCTTGCTGCCTGTGCTTACTGTGCTGCCTGTGCTTGTTGCCTGTGCTTGCTGCCTGTGCTTGCTGTGCTGCCTGTGCTTGCTGCCTGTGCTTGCTGTGCTGCCTCTGCTTGCTATGCTGCCTGTGCTTGCTGCCTGTGCTTGCTGCCTGTGCTTGCTGTGCTGCCTGTGCTTGCTGCCTGTGCTTTCTGTGCTTGCTGTGCTGCCTGTGCCTGCTGTGCTGCCTGCGCTTGCTGAATGTGCTTGCTGTGCTGCCTGTGCTTGCTGCCTGTGCTTGCTGCCAGTGCTTGCTGTGCTGCCTGTGCTTGCTGCCTGTGCTTGCTGTGCCGCCTGTGCTTGTTGTGCTGCCTGTGCTTGCTGTGCTGCCTGTGCTTGCTGCCTGTGCTTTCTGTGCTGCCTGTGCTTACTGTGCTGCCTGTGCTTGCTGTGCCGCCTGTGCTTGTTGCCTGTGCTTGCTGCGTGTGCTTGCTGAGCTGCCTGTGCTTGCTGCCTGTACTTGCTGTGCTGCCTGTGCTTGCTGTGCTGCCTGTGCTTGCTGCCTGTGCTTGCGGCGCTGCCTGTGCTTGCTGCCTGTGCTTGCTGTGCTGCCTGTGCTTGCTGCCTGTGCTTGCTCTGCTGCCTGTGCTTGCTGCCTGTGCTTGCTGCCTGTTCTTGCTGTGCTGCCTGTGCTTGCTGTGCTGAGTGTGCTTGCTGCCTGTGCTTGGTGTGCTGCCTGTGCTTGCTGTGCTGAGTGTGCTTGCTGCCTGTGCTTGCTGCCTGTGCTTGCTGTGCTGCCTGTGCTTGCTGTGCTGCCTGTGCTTGCTGCCTGTGCTTGCTGTGCTGCCTGTGTTTGCTGTGCTGCCTGTGCTTGCTGCGCTGCCTGTGCTTGCTGCCTGTGCTTGCTGTGCTGCCTGTGCTTGCTGCCTGTGCTTGCTGTGCTGCCTGTGCTTGCTGTGCTGTCTGTGCTTGCTGCGCTGCCTGTGCTTGCTGCCTGTGCTTGCTGTGCTACCTGTGCTTGCTGTGCTGAGTGTGCTTGCTGCCTGTGCTTGCTGTGCTGCCTGTGCTTGCTGCCTGTGCTTGCTCTGCTGCCTGTGCTTGCTGCCTGTGCTTTCTGCCTGTGCTTGCTGTGCTGCCTGTGCTTGCTGTGCTGCCTGTGCTTGCTGCCTGTGCTTGCTGTGCTGCCTCTGCTTGGTATGCTGCCTGTGCATGCTGCCTGTGCTTGCTGTGCTGCCTGTGCTTGCTGCCTGTGCTTGCTGCCTGTGCTTTCTGTGCTGCCTGTGCTTGCTGCCTGTGCTTGCTCTGCTGCCTGTGCTTGCTGCCTGTGCTGCCTGTGCTTGTTGTGCTGTCTGTGCTTGCTGTGCTGCCTGTTCTTGCTGCGCTGCCTGTGCTTGCTGCCTGTGCTTGCTGTGCTGCCTGTGCTTGCTGCCTGTGCTTGCTGTGCTGCCTGTGCTTGCTGCCTGTGCTTACTGTGCTGCCTGTGCTTGTTGCCTGTGCTTGCTGCGTGTGCTTGCTGTGCTGCCTGTGCTTGCTGCCTGTGCTTGCTGCCTGTGCTTGCTGTGCTGCCTGTGCTTGCTGCCTGTGCTTGCTGCGCTGCCTGTGCTTGCTGTGCTGTCTGTGCTTGCTGCCTGTGCTTGCTGCCTGTGCTTGCTGTGCTGCCTGTGCTTGCTGCCTGTGCTTGCTGTGCTGCCTGTGCTTGCTGCCTGTGCTTGCTGTGCTGCCTGTGCTTGCTGCCTGTGCTTGCTGTGCTGCCTGTGCTTGCTGCCTGTGCTTGCTGTGCTGCCTGTGCTTGCTGCCTGTGCTTGCTGTGCTGCCTGTGCTTGCTGCCTGTGCTTGCTGTGCTGCCTGTGCTTGCTCTCTGTGCTTGCTGTGCTTGCTATGCTGCCTGTGCAAGCTGCCTGTGCTTGCTGTGCTGCCTGTGCTTGCTGCCTGTGTTTGCTGTGCTGCCTGTGCTGCCTGTGCTTGCTGCCTGTGCTTGCTGTGTTGCCTGTGTTTGCTGTGCTGCCTGTGCTTGCTGCCTGTGCTTGCTGTGCTGCCTGTGTTTGCTGTGCTGCCTGTGCTTGCTTTGCTGCCTGTGCTTGCTGCCTGTGCTTGCTGTGCTGCCTGTGTTTGCTGCCTGTGCTGCCTGTGCTTGCTGCCTGTGCTGCCTGTGCTTGCTGTGCTGCCTGTGCTTGCTGTGTGTGCTTGCTGTGCTGCCTGTGCTTGCTGCCTGTACTTGCTGTGCTGCCTGTGCTTGCTGCCTGTGCTTGCTGCCTGTGCTTGCTGTGCTGCCTGTGTTTGCTGTGCTGCCTGTGCTTGCTGTGCTGCCTGTTAGCGATGCATTTGATTTCGCCCATAACACGCGGTAATTCGACAGTGGCACACGACAGTGCGTTGCTGTGTCACCTGTTTTTGGAGGCGCCGAGAGTCGCGGATCATATGTTTGCCTCGGCGGCCGGTGCATTGACCTGTGTCTCAGTGTTTGTAATTGAAGTGCTCGCGTAGATGGAAAGCGAGTGGATAGTGGACGGGTGAGT
This sequence comes from Priocnemis perturbator, assembly GCA_963942575.1. Lineage (NCBI taxonomy): Eukaryota > Metazoa > Arthropoda > Insecta > Hymenoptera > Pompilidae > Priocnemis > Priocnemis perturbator. The sequence continues at coordinate 469,262 of CAWWDK010000189.1, read as the reverse complement.
GGCAAGTAAGCGCAGGCGGTGAAGTTATGAGAACACAATAAACTATTTATTTACGACACTAAATAACAGCTATTTACACACTGAGTGAACCCGTGGTGAGTTGCACCGTACGAGAAAATAATGAGAGAGAAGAGTTGATGTGAAACCGTCCGAAAAGAGAAGTGTTGCTATAGCACAAGAAGTGACGTCCGCGTGATACAATGGTTGCGAGGTGAGTGAGAATAAAAGGCGGGCGCCGGAAGCGCACCGGCTCGTCACGTGAGTTCTCGATAATAATCGATTAGATCTGTATTGATCTCTGATAGGTGGACAAGTTATCGATTCGAGATCTCGCGTGAGTGATGAGCGTGAAGTGAGGTGAAGTTGGTCGGTAATATAGATTTCTCTGACATTTCCGCCCGCCATCAGCGAGTGCGCTGATGTAATTGAAGTTGATGTCCAGGTGTAAGTTGGATCACCCCGTTTGGTGAAGTGGGAGTGGCGCAAGCTTTGCGATCGGCCGCATGAGAGTGGTTGTTGCCGTCTTGATGGTCACTACCCTGGTGAGAACGTCCTTCCCTGGATGGAGTGTGATGACCCGTGCTAGTGGCCATTTGGATGGTGGGAGTCTCTCATCGGTGATGAGCACGAGTGAACCCACCTTGATATCATTGGAGGGATGATGCCACTTGGAGATTGATTGCTGCCGTTGTAGGTAGTGAGCCGACCATTGATTCCAGAATTGTTGAAGTTTTTGTTGAAGTAGTTGCCATCGAGAGAGCCGACCGATTTTCACATCGTCGAGTGACGGTTCAGGCAGGGTTGTAAGCGCACCGCCTGAGAGAAAGTGGCCAGGTGTGAGTGCTGAGATGTCGTCAGGGTCGTCGCTGAGTGCCTCCAGTGGTCTTGAAATTAAGACCGCCTCTATTTGAGTGAGCACCGTGGTGAGCTCTTCAAATGTGAGCAAGGTGTCGCCCACAGTGCGACGGAGGTGAAACTTCATGGACTTCACCACCGCTTCCCATTTGCCACCCATGTGTGGCGCTGCAGGTGGGTTGAAGTTCCATTGAGTTCTGTCCCTTGACAGAATTGAAGTGATGGCCTGATGTTCTCGAGTGCTCTGGATGAATAGTTTCTGGAGGCTGATGTCTGCACCGATGAAATTGGTGCCGCAATCAGAGTAGACCGTGTGTGGGATGCCCCGTCGTGAGGTGAACCGGCGGTAAGCGGCAATGAATCCTTCCGTGGAATAGTCGCTTACCGTCTCAAAGTGGACTGCTGAAGTGCTAAAACAAACAAAAATGCAGATCCACCCCTTTGAAGTTTTCGCGCCGCGACCCTTCCACGTCTTCATGGAGTATGGCCCGGCGTAGTCCACACCCGTGTGGTGGAATGCTCGCGATGGTGAGACTCGTGACTCTGGCAGCTGGCCCATAAGTTGTTGGGCTCGTATCCCTCTCTGTCGTGCACAGGGCATGCACCGAAGGATGTGGGACTTTACTGGCGCCCTGCCTCCAATAATCCAAAAAGATTGTCGTACAGTTGCCAGAGTGAGCTGAGTGCCGCCATGGAGAGTGCGTTGATGTGCGTCGTCTATAACCAGCGACGATAGTCGTGAATGGCGAGGTAGTATGACTGGGTGTTTTTCGTCGTGGCTGACTGCTGACAGGTTGAGCCGGCCGCCGACTCGTACGACTCCTTGGTGATCCAGGAACGCAGTAAGGCGGTTGAATGGGTGATTCTTCGGCAATGTCCCATGTGAGCTAAGCGTCCTCAGCTCATGTGAAAAAAATGCCGCTTGAGTTGACTTAATCCAAAAAATCCGAGCTCTTTCCATGTCAGCAGATTGAAGTGACGTGATTGGTGATGAGTCTGAAGTTCCCTTGAATTTTGAAAGTGCTCTGAAACAAATAGCTGTGAGTCGAAGTAGTTTGTGAAGTGAAGAGTATTTGTAAATGAGGTCCCAATGGTAGTCGATTTTGGGCGCGGCTGCCGTAAGTGAAATGCCTGGACGAGCTTCTAGTGCACATGAGTCGTCCAATTCCGTCGGTTGAGGTGGCCATGAGGCTGGTGATTGTGTTATCCATGGTGGTCCCGTCCACCATAGGGCATGCCTTTCGAGTTCCTTTGTGGTTACGCCCCGCGAAGCGCAATCAGCTGGGTTTGATGTTCCCGGTACATGTCTCCAATGACCAGTTGGAGTGAGTTCTTGAATTTGTGTCACTCTATTCCGTACGAAATCCTTCCACCGTGAGGGGTGAGTCTTGATCCATGTGAGGGTGACTTGTGAATCCGTCCACATATGAGTATCCGTAATCTTGTATTGTAGAGTGGCTGTGACGTGCTTCACGAGTTTTGAAAGTAGCAGCGCTGCAGAGAGTTCTAATCTCGGGATAGTGAGTGTCTTGATTGGAGCTACTTTAGTTTTTGATGTGACGAGTGAAGCCTTGGCGCCTGTGGACGGTGAAGTTGTCACAATGTACACTACCGCTGACATTGCGAGTTGAGATGCATCAGAGAAACCGTGAATTTCAACCGTGGAGTTCGTGTAAGTGTGGAACCACCGTGGTATTGAGAGCTTGGCCAAGCATTTGAAGTCTTCTCTGATAGCCAACCATCGTGTTGAAATTCTGACTGGTAATGGGTCATCCCAGTTGAGTTTGTGCAACCAGAGTTCTTGGAGAAGCATCTTTGCTCTGATTACAACTGGTGAAATGAAGCCGAGTGGATCAAATATCTGTGCCACTTCAGATAGGACGTGTCTCTTTGTAAGTGCTCCCGCATGGTCTTGAAGTTGTGGAAAGAAGGTGAAGTTGTCAGTTTGAGGGTGCCACCGTAATCCGAGTATTTTGGTCGCGCAGTCGTCGAGAGATATTGATGTCGATGCTTCATTGGAGGAAGTTGCCTTGAGGAGATCGTGACTTGTTGAGTGCCACTTCGCCAAAGGAAATCCGCCCGCGTTGCACAATCCCGTTAATTGTTTAGCAACCCGTTTGAGTTGACGCACTGAATCCGCACCCCCGAATATGTCGTCAACGTATCTTCCCTTTGTGATTGATGGTAAGGCAAGTGGATAGTGTTGGCCCTCGTCTTCAGCCAACTGCAAGAGTGTTCTTATCGCCAAAACTGGAGCTGCCTTTGTTCCGTATGTAACCGTAGTGAGGTGGTATGAAGTTTCATTGAAGTTCTCGTCAATCCACAATATTCGCTGCAGATCCCAATCATCCGTGTGTACCCGTATCTGCCTGTACATCTTGGTGATGTCAGTTGCGAATATGTGACGGTGATGTCTGATCCAAGTGAGCACATCCGTGACGTCCAGCAGTAGATTTGCACCTGTGTACATGAGGTCATTTAGAGATTTCCCAGATGATGTGGAACTTGAGCCATTGAACACAACCCGTAGTTTTGTTGTGGTGCTGTCAGGCCGTAGGACTCCGTGGTGAGGCAAATAATATGGTTGAAGTGAAACCTGAGTCGACGTGCCACCGTGTGAGACCCTCAACCCTCCTGAAGCCGAAGCTTCATGTGCCAAGGTCATCTCACTGGTAACACTGCCAACATCAGGCTTACCTTGTTGAGTTATCCGTGGTGAGTTGCCTGCCACTGGTTGCATGTGTCCAAGTGTTTCATATTCCCTCATGAATGAAGTGTACATTTGTTTGTATGTGTCATCTCTTGAGAATTTCCTTAAAGTGCGTTGAAGGCACTGATGTGCCGTTGAATATGAAGTTCCTAGGAGTGATGTTGGAGATTTTAATGGTATACGCACAGTATACCGTCCAGATGTGTCACGAGAGTGAGTTGAGTTGAAGTGATCCTCGCACTTTTGCTCCTCAGGTGTCAGTTTGTTGACGTTGTCCATCCTAACCTCCTCTTGAGTCCAAAATTTGGTTAAGAGCTCTTGAAGTTCACAATTTTGACGTTGCACTGACACATGGTAAGCATGAGATGACACTGCAGGAACTGATGACACTGGGCCTGTAATAAGCCATCCAAATATTGAGTGCTGTGCTATTGGCATTGATGGATCGCCCTTGATGACGTCAGGCAAAATGATGTGACCATAGAAATTTGCTCCCAAAACTATATCAATTTTGCGTGGTGTGGTGAAGTCTGGATCTGCCAGCTGCAGGTTCTTGAGGTGAGGCCATGAGTGACTCCGAGGCTGGAATGATGGCAGTATTGATGTCACATTCTTTAAGATGTGTGCTCTCACCGTAACAGTTTCCTTGTTGTAAATTGACTGCAGCTTGAGTGACACCACGCCTCTTGTTTCTGCTGATTTTGTTCCACCAATGCCAAGGATGGAGATTGACGAGTGTTGACGTGGTACGTTGAGGTCCTTGATGAGTTTCTCCGTGACAAAAGAGAGCTCTGATCCAGGATCTATTAACAGACGAGTGATTTGATTGCCTACCGTAGAGTGCACCGTGGCTATTGCTGTGGCGAGCAGCGATGAGTCGGTTCCTGTGACGTGCACTGAATTCTTCATTGTGACGTGCTGATTCTTGATCTCCCTGGTGACGTGCTCCGTTTCTTGAGGTGAGGTGAGTTGCTTGACGACTGCACCGACATCCTATTGACGTGCTGATGTGTTTGGCCGTGTTGAGGAGGCAGATGAAGTAGTTCCGTGGTAGGCATTATCGTGCAGCATAGTGTGGTGCCTGCCAGAGCAATTTGCGCAGCTCATGGCGTTGCGACAGGCAGCCACACTGTGCCGTCCCAAACAATTAAAACAAAGCCGCTTCGCAACGACTATTGCCCGGCGTTGAGTGACTCCGAGATTGCGGAACTTTTCACATCTCACCATGAAGTGCTCTTCATTGCAGCAATCACACATATATTTAGATGATGTGGGCTCTTGCCGTGGTTGACGTGCAGGCGTTGACGTGCTCGCTGTGTGTGAGGTGCGCCGTGGTTGTTGCTGCTGCTGTGATGTGGAGCCTTCGACCCTTTCGAGTGCGCGCGCTCGAGCGCGTATGAAGTCCTCCAGTTTGGTGAATGTGGGATATTCCGTCGAGTTCCCCAGTGAAGTTTCCCACTGTTCATACGTCGCCCGATCGAGCTGCCTGGTGAGGTGGTGAATGAGGATGCAGTCACCGAGGTCTGCCACTTCGAGTGACTGCAGAGCCGTCCGTGCTTCCGCCGTTCGTGAGATCAGTTCCGTGAGTCCTTTCGCCGTTCCTTGACTGGTGCTCCGTCGCATGAGGTGGGTGAGTTGGGAGTCGATCAGCAACCTCCTGTTACGGTATCTTCTCTCCAGCAACTCCCACGCTGGTTGAAATGAGGTGGCGCTAACAGGAAGGTTGGCTACGACCGAGGCTGGCTCTCCGACCAAGCAGCCACGGAGGTAGTGGAGACGTGCAATGTCACTCAACTTGGGGTTGTTGGTGACAAGTTGAGTGAAGAGATCTGAGAATGAGGGCCATTCCTTATAATCGCCCTTGAATGTGGGCAGAGTGATGTCCGGGAGTCTTGTGTGAAGTGTGTCCGTGGTTGTCCGTGTATCCGTGGTTGCTCGTGTCTCCGTTTGAGATGCCACCGTGAGTGCCCTTTTTAGTTTTATGAGGTGGAGCCGCGCCGTTCTGTATGCTTTGGCCTCCCTGCCGTGTGAGTCCTCGTTGAAGTAGGGGTGACAGAGGTGTCGGGCCGGCCAGTTGAGTTCGAAATGGGTGTGTTGCTCCGCGAATTTGAGGTGTGTCCGTTCCAGGTGTTGCGTCATGAATTCGACTTCGTCCAGATCGTAGATGACGAGATTATTAGGATCTATTTCCATAATGGTTTCAATCTCATTCAATCGGCTCATTTGAGTGCAGGCCATGATTGTGAGTTCGGTGGGGAGTGCTGCCGGTGATGTGCTCCGTGTGACGGGCGGTTTTGAAGTGCCGGTTTTTCGCGAGGAGTGCGCCGTGGTGCCATCTTTCGGCGGAGCGAGTGAGACTGCCGGTGTTGTTTTGGCAGGTGGTGTGATGGCCGGTGTTGTGATGGCCGGTGTGGTGGGAGGGGGCTCTTCGACCTCAACCACCTCGTGGCTCGCTGCCCATGACTCTTCTTCACCCTTGTCGGCCATCTTGATTGGCGATTTGAAGTGTAACCGTCACCGTAACCGTCTTTTCACTGCACGAACTCTCACTCACTATTTCGCGATAGCCACCGATTTCACTATCCGGCTCGAAGGACCAGAATGTTTGTAATTGAAGTGCTCGCGTAGATGGAAAGCGAGTGGATAGTGGACGGGTGAGTGGCAAGTAAGCGCAGGCGGTGAAGTTATGAGAACACAATAAACTATTTATTTACGACACTAAATAACAGCTATTTACACACTGAGTGAACCCGTGGTGAGTTGCACCGTACGAGAAAATAATGAGAGAGAAGAGTTGATGTGAAACCGTCCGAAAAGAGAAGTGTTGCTATAGCACAAGAAGTGACGTCCGCGTGATACAATGGTTGCGAGGTGAGTGAGAATAAAAGGCGGGCGCCGGAAGCGCACCGGCTCGTCACGTGAGTTCTCGATAATAATCGATTAGATCTGTATTGATCTCTGATAGGTGGACAAGTTATCGATTCGAGATCTCGCGTGAGTGATGAGCGTGAAGTGAGGTGAAGTTGGTCGGTAATATAGATTTCTCTGACATTTCCGCCCGCCATCAGCGAGTGCGCTGATGTAATTGAAGTTGATGTCCAGGTGTAAGTTGGATCACCCCGTTTGGTGAAGTGGGAGTGGCGCAAGCTTTGCGATCGGCCGCATGAGAGTGGTTGTTGCCGTCTTGATGGTCACTACCCTGGTGAGAACGTCCTTCCCTGGATGGAGTGTGATGACCCGTGCTAGTGGCCATTTGGATGGTGGGAGTCTCTCATCGGTGATGAGCACGAGTGAACCCACCTTGATATCATTGGAGGGATGATGCCACTTGGAGATTGATTGCTGCCGTTGTAGGTAGTGAGCCGACCATTGATTCCAGAATTGTTGAAGTTTTTGTTGAAGTAGTTGCCATCGAGAGAGCCGACCGATTTTCACATCGTCGAGTGACGGTTCAGGCAGGGTTGTAAGCGCACCGCCTGAGAGAAAGTGGCCAGGTGTGAGTGCTGAGATGTCGTCAGGGTCGTCGCTGAGTGCCTCCAGTGGTCTTGAATTTAAGACCGCCTCTATTTGAGTGAGCACCGTGGTGAGCTCTTCAAATGTGAGCAAGGTGTCGCCCACAGTGCGACGGAGGTGAAACTTCATGGACTTCACCACCGCTTCCCATTTGCCACCCATGTGTGGCGCTGCAGGTGGGTTGAAGTTCCATTGAGTTCTGTCCCTTGACAGAATTGAAGTGATGGCCTGATGTTCTCGAGTGCTCTGGATGAATAGTTTCTGGAGGCTGATGTCTGCACCGATGAAATTGGTGCCGCAATCAGAGTAGACCGTGTGTGGGATGCCCCGTCGTGAGGTGAACCGGCGGTAAGCGGCAATGAATCCTTCCGTGGAATAGTCGCTTACCGTCTCAAGGTGGACTGCTGAAGTGCTAAAACAAACAAAAATGCAGATCCACCCCTTTGAAGTTTTCGCGCCGCGACCCTTCCACGTCTTCATGGAGTATGGCCCGGCGTAGTCCACACCCGTGTGGTGGAATGCTCGCGATGGTGAGACTCGTGACTCTGGCAGCTGGCCCATAAGTTGTTGGGCTCGTATCCCTCTCTGTCGTGCACAGGGCATGCACCGAAGGATGTGGGACTTTACTGGCGCCCTGCCTCCAATAATCCAAAAAGATTGTCGTACAGTTGCCAGAGTGAGCTGAGTGCCGCCATGGAGAGTGCGTTGATGTGCGTCGTCTATAACCAGCGACGATAGTCGTGAATGGCGAGGTAGTATGACTGGGTGTTTTTCGTCGTGGCTGACTGCTGACAGGTTGAGCCGGCCGCCGACTCGTACGACTCCTTGGTGATCCAGGAACGCAGTAAGGCGGTTGAATGGGTGATTCTTCGGCAATGTCCCATGTGAGCTAAGCGTCCTCAGCTCATGTGAAAAAAATGCCGCTTGAGTTGACTTAATCCAAAAAATCCGAGCTCTTTCCATGTCAGCAGATTGAAGTGACGTGATTGGTGATGAGTCTGAAGTTCCCTTGAATTTTGAAAGTGCTCTGAAACAAATAGCTGTGAGTCGAAGTAGTTTGTGAAGTGAAGAGTATTTGTAAATGAGGTCCCAATGGTAGTCGATTTTGGGCGCGGCTGCCGTAAGTGAAATGCCTGGACGAGCTTCTAGTGCACATGAGTCGTCCAATTCCGTCGGTTGAGGTGGCCATGAGGCTGGTGATTGTGTTATCCATGGTGGTCCCGTCCACCATAGGGCATGCCTTTCGAGTTCCTTTGTGGTTACGCCCCGCGAAGCGCAATCAGCTGGGTTTGATGTTCCCGGTACATGTCTCCAATGACCAGTTGGAGTGAGTTCTTGAATTTGTGTCACTCTATTCCGTACGAAATCCTTCCACCGTGAGGGGTGAGTCTTGATCCATGTGAGGGTGACTTGTGAATCCGTCCACATATGAGTATCCGTAATCTTGTATTGTAGAGTGGCTGTGACGTGCTTCACGAGTTTTGAAAGTAGCAGCGCTGCAGAGAGTTCTAATCTCGGGATAGTGAGTGTCTTGATTGGAGCTACTTTAGTTTTTGATGTGACGAGTGAAGCCTTGGCGCCTGTGGACGGTGAAGTTGTCACAATGTACACTACCGCTGACATTGCGAGTTGAGATGCATCAGAGAAACCGTGAATTTCAACCGTGGAGTTCGTGTAAGTGTGGAACCACCGTGGTATTGAGAGCTTGGCCAAGCATTTGAAGTCTTCTCTGATAGCCAACCATCGTGTTGAAATTCTGACTGGTAATGGGTCATCCCAGTTGAGTTTGTGCAACCAGAGTTCTTGGAGAAGCATCTTTGCTCTGATTACAACTGGTGAAATGAAGCCGAGTGGATCAAATATCTGTGCCACTTCAGATAGGACGTGTCTCTTTGTAAGTGCTCCCGCATGGTCTTGAAGTTGTGGAAAGAAGGTGAAGTTGTCAGTTTGAGGGTGCCACCGTAATCCGAGTATTTTGGTCGCGCAGTCGTCGAGAGATATTGATGTCGATGCTTCATTGGAGGAAGTTGCCTTGAGGAGATCGTGACTTGTTGAGTGCCACTTCGCCAAAGGAAATCCGCCCGCGTTGCACAATCCCGTTAATTGTTTAGCAACCCGTTTGAGTTGACGCACTGAATCCGCACCCCCGAATATGTCGTCAACGTATCTTCCCTTTGTGATTGATGGTAAGGCAAGTGGATAGTGTTGGCCCTCGTCTTCAGCCAACTGCAAGAGTGTTCTTATCGCCAAAACTGGAGCTGCCTTTGTTCCGTATGTAACCGTAGTGAGGTGGTATGAAGTTTCATTGAAGTTCTCGTCAATCCACAATATTCGCTGCAGATCCCAATCATCCGTGTGTACCCGTATCTGCCTGTACATCTTGGTGATGTCAGTTGCGAATATGTGACGGTGATGTCTGATCCAAGTGAGCACATCCGTGACGTCCAGCAGTAGATTTGCACCTGTGTACATGAGGTCATTTAGAGATTTCCCAGATGATGTGGAACTTGAGCCATTGAACACAACCCGTAGTTTTGTTGTGGTGCTGTCAGGCCGTAGGACTCCGTGGTGAGGCAAATAATATGGTTGAAGTGAAACCTGAGTCGACGTGCCACCGTGTGAGACCCTCAACCCTCCTGAAGCCGAAGCTTCATGTGCCAAGGTCATCTCACTGGTAACACTGCCAACATCAGGCTTACCTTGTTGAGTTATCCGTGGTGAGTTGCCTGCCACTGGTTGCATGTGTCCAAGTGTTTCATATTCCCTCATGAATGAAGTGTACATTTGTTTGTATGTGTCATCTCTTGAGAATTTCCTTAAAGTGCGTTGAAGGCACTGATGTGCCGTTGAATATGAAGTTCCTAGGAGTGATGTTGGAGATTTTAATGGTATACGCACAGTATACCGTCCAGATGTGTCACGAGAGTGAGTTGAGTTGAAGTGATCCTCGCACTTTTGCTCCTCAGGTGTCAGTTTGTTGACGTTGTCCATCCTAACCTCCTCTTGAGTCCAAAATTTGGTTAAGAGCTCTTGAAGTTCACAATTTTGACGTTGCACTGACACATGGTAAGCATGAGATGACACTGCAGGAACTGATGACACTGGGCCTGTAATAAGCCATCCAAATATTGAGTGCTGTGCTATTGGCATTGATGGATCGCCCTTGATGACGTCAGGCAAAATGATGTGACCATAGAAATTTGCTCCCAAAACTATATCAATTTTGCGTGGTGTGGTGAAGTCTGGATCTGCCAGCTGCAGGTTCTTGAGGTGAGGCCATGAGTGACTCCGAGGCTGGAATGATGGCAGTATTGATGTCACATTCTTTAAGATGTGTGCTCTCACCGTAACAGTTTCCTTGTTGTAAATTGACTGCAGCTTGAGTGACACCACGCCTCTTGTTTCTGCTGATTTTGTTCCACCAATGCCAAGGATGGAGATTGACGAGTGTTGACGTGGTACGTTGAGGTCCTTGATGAGTTTCTCCGTGACAAAAGAGAGCTCTGATCCAGGATCTATTAACAGACGAGTGATTTGATTGCCTACCGTAGAGTGCACCGTGGCTATTGCTGTGGCGAGCAGCGATGAGTCGGTTCCTGTGACGTGCACTGAATTCTTCATTGTGACGTGCTGATTCTTGATCTCCCTGGTGACGTGCTCCGTTTCTTGAGGTGAGGTGAGTTGCTTGACGACTGCACCGACATCCTATTGACGTGCTGATGTGTTTGGCCGTGTTGAGGAGGCAGATGAAGTAGTTCCGTGGTAGGCATTATCGTGCAGCATAGTGTGGTGCCTGCCAGAGCAATTTGCGCAGCTCATGGCGTTGCGACAGGCAGCCACACTGTGCCGTCCCAAACAATTAAAACAAAGCCGCTTCGCAACGACTATTGCCCGGCGTTGAGTGACTCCGAGATTGCGGAACTTTTCACATCTCACCATGAAGTGCTCTTCATTGCAGCAATCACACATATATTTAGATGATGTGGGCTCTTGCCGTGGTTGACGTGCAGGCGTTGACGTGCTCGCTGTGTGTGAGGTGCGCCGTGGTTGTTGCTGCTGCTGTGATGTGGAGCCTTCGACCCTTTCGAGTGCGCGCGCTCGAGCGCGTATGAAGTCCTCCAGTTTGGTGAATGTGGGATATTCCGTCGAGTTCCCCAGTGAAGTTTCCCACTGTTCATACGTCGCCCGATCGAGCTGCCTGGTGAGGTGGTGAATGAGGATGCAGTCACCGAGGTCTGCCACTTCGAGTGACTGCAGAGCCGTCCGTGCTTCCGCCGTTCGTGAGATCAGTTCCGTGAGTCCTTTCGCCGTTCCTTGACTGGTGCTCCGTCGCATGAGGTGGGTGAGTTGGGAGTCGATCAGCAACCTCCTGTTACGGTATCTTCTCTCCAGCAACTCCCACGCTGGTTGAAATGAGGTGGCGCTAACAGGAAGGTTGGCTACGACCGAGGCTGGCTCTCCGACCAAGCAGCCACGGAGGTAGTGGAGACGTGCAATGTCACTCAACTTGGGGTTGTTGGTGACAAGTTGAGTGAAGAGATCTGAGAATGAGGGCCATTCCTTATAATCGCCCTTGAATGTGGGCAGAGTGATGTCCGGGAGTCTTGTGTGAAGTGTGTCCGTGGTTGTCCGTGTATCCGTGGTTGCTCGTGTCTCCGTTTGAGATGCCACCGTGAGTGCCCTTTTTAGTTTTATGAGGTGGAGCCGCGCCGTTCTGTATGCTTTGGCCTCCCTGCCGTGTGAGTCCTCGTTGAAGTAGGGGTGACAGAGGTGTCGGGCCGGCCAGTTGAGTTCGAAATGGGTGTGTTGCTCCGCGAATTTGAGGTGTGTCCGTTCCAGGTGTTGCGTCATGAATTCGACTTCGTCCAGATCGTAGATGACGAGATTATTAGGATCTATTTCCATAATGGTTTCAATCTCATTCAATCGGCTCATTTGAGTGCAGGCCATGATTGTGAGTTCGGTGGGGAGTGCTGCCGGTGATGTGCTCCGTGTGACGGGCGGTTTTGAAGTGCCGGTTTTTCGCGAGGAGTGCGCCGTGGTGCCATCTTTCGGCGGAGCGAGTGAGACTGCCGGTGTTGTTTTGGCAGGTGGTGTGATGGCCGGTGTTGTGATGGCCGGTGTGGTGGGAGGGGGCTCTTCGACCTCAACCACCTCGTGGCTCGCTGCCCATGACTCTTCTTCACCCTTGTCGGCCATCTTGATTGGCGATTTGAAGTGTAACCGTCACCGTAACCGTCTTTTCACTGCACGAACTCTCACTCACTATTTCGCGATAGCCACCGATTTCACTATCCGGCTCGAAGGACCAGAATGTTTGTAATTGAAGTGCTCGCGTAGATGGAAAGCGAGTGGATAGTGGACGGGTGAGTGGCAAGTAAGCGCAGGCGGTGAAGTTATGAGAACACAATAAACTATTTATTTACGACACTAAATAACAGCTATTTACACACTGAGTGAACCCGTGGTGAGTTGCACCGTACGAGAAAATAATGAGAGAGAAGAGTTGATGTGAAACCGTCCGAAAAGAGAAGTGTTGCTATAGCACAAGAAGTGACGTCCGCGTGATACAATGGTTGCGAGGTGAGTGAGAATAAAAGGCGGGCGCCGGAAGCGCACCGGCTCGTCACGTGAGTTCTCGATAATAATCGATTAGATCTGTATTGATCTCTGATAGGTGGACAAGTTATCGATTCGAGATCTCGCGTGAGTGATGAGCGTGAAGTGAGGTGAAGTTGGTCGGTAATATAGATTTCTCTGACATTTCCGCCCGCCATCAGCGAGTGCGCTGATGTAATTGAAGTTGATGTCCAGGTGTAAGTTGGATCACCCCGTTTGGTGAAGTGGGAGTGGCGCAAGCTTTGCGATCGGCCGCATGAGAGTGGTTGTTGCCGTCTTGATGGTCACTACCCTGGTGAGAACGTCCTTCCCTGGATGGAGTGTGATGACCCGTGCTAGTGGCCATTTGGATGGTGGGAGTCTCTCATCGGTGATGAGCACGAGTGAACCCACCTTGATATCATTGGAGGGATGATGCCACTTGGAGATTGATTGCTGCCGTTGTAGGTAGTGAGCCGACCATTGATTCCAGAATTGTTGAAGTTTTTGTTGAAGTAGTTGCCATCGAGAGAGCCGACCGATTTTCACATCGTCGAGTGACGGTTCAGGCAGGGTTGTAAGCGCACCGCCTGAGAGAAAGTGGCCAGGTGTGAGTGCTGAGATGTCGTCAGGGTCGTCGCTGAGTGCCTCCAGTGGTCTTGAATTTAAGACCGCCTCTATTTGAGTGAGCACCGTGGTGAGCTCTTCAAATGTGAGCAAGGTGTCGCCCACAGTGCGACGGAGGTGAAACTTCATGGACTTCACCACCGCTTCCCATTTGCCACCCATGTGTGGCGCTGCAGGTGGGTTGAAGTTCCATTGAGTTCTGTCCCTTGACAGAATTGAAGTGATGGCCTGATGTTCTCGAGTGCTCTGGATGAATAGTTTCTGGAGGCTGATGTCTGCACCGATGAAATTGGTGCCGCAATCAGAGTAGACCGTGTGTGGGATGCCCCGTCGTGAGGAGAACCGGCGGTAAGCGGCAATGAATCCTTCCGTGGAATAGTCGCTTACCGTCTCAAGGTGGACTGCTGAAGTGCTAAAACAAACAAAAATGCAGATCCACCCCTTTGAAGTTTTCGCGCCGCGACCCTTCCACGTCTTCATGGAGTATGGCCCGGCGTAGTCCACACCCGTGTGGTGGAATGCTCGCGATGGTGAGACTCGTGACTCTGGCAGCTGGCCCATAAGTTGTTGGGCTCGTATCCCTCTCTGTCGTGCACAGGGCATGCACCGAAGGATGTGGGACTTTACTGGCGCCCTGCCTCCAATAATCCAAAAAGATTGTCGTACAGTTGCCAGAGTGAGCTGAGTGCCGCCATGGAGAGTGCGTTGATGTGCGTCGTCTATAACCAGCGACGATAGTCGTGAATGGCGAGGTAGTATGACTGGGTGTTTTTCGTCGTGGCTGACTGCTGACAGGTTGAGCCGGCCGCCGACTCGTACGACTCCTTGGTGATCCAGGAACGCAGTAAGGCGGTTGAATGGGTGATTCTTCGGCAATGTCCCATGTGAGCTAAGCGTCCTCAGCTCATGTGAAAAAAATGCCGCTTGAGTTGACTTAATCCAAAAAATCCGAGCTCTTTCCATGTCAGCAGATTGAAGTGACGTGATTGGTGATGAGTCTGAAGTTCCCTTGAATTTTGAAAGTGCTCTGAAACAAATAGCTGTGAGTCGAAGTAGTTTGTGAAGTGAAGAGTATTTGTAAATGAGGTCCCAATGGTAGTCGATTTTGGGCGCGGCTGCCGTAAGTGAAATGCCTGGACGAGCTTCTAGTGCACATGAGTCGTCCAATTCCGTCGGTTGAGGTGGCCATGAGGCTGGTGATTGTGTTATCCATGGTGGTCCCGTCCACCATAGGGCATGCCTTTCGAGTTCCTTTGTGGTTACGCCCCGCGAAGCGCAATCAGCTGGGTTTGATGTTCCCGGTACATGTCTCCAATGACCAGTTGGAGTGAGTTCTTGAATTTGTGTCACTCTATTCCGTACGAAATCCTTCCACCGTGAGGGGTGAGTCTTGATCCATGTGAGGGTGACTTGTGAATCCGTCCACATATGAGTATCCGTAATCTTGTATTGTAGAGTGGCTGTGACGTGCTTCACGAGTTTTGAAAGTAGCAGCGCTGCAGAGAGTTCTAATCTCGGGATAGTGAGTGTCTTGATTGGAGCTACTTTAGTTTTTGATGTGACGAGTGAAGCCTTGGCGCCTGTGGACGGTGAAGTTGTCACAATGTACACTACCGCTGACATTGCGAGTTGAGATGCATCAGAGAAACCGTGAATTTCAACCGTGGAGTTCGTGTAAGTGTGGAACCACCGTGGTATTGAGAGCTTGGCCAAGCATTTGAAGTCTTCTCTGATAGCCAACCATCGTGTTGAAATTCTGACTGGTAATGGGTCATCCCAGTTGAGTTTGTGCAACCAGAGTTCTTGGAGAAGCATCTTTGCTCTGATTACAACTGGTGAAATGAAGCCGAGTGGATCAAATATCTGTGCCACTTCAGATAGGACGTGTCTCTTTGTAAGTGCTCCCGCATGGTCTTGAAGTTGTGGAAAGAAGGTGAAGTTGTCAGTTTGAGGGTGCCACCGTAATCCGAGTATTTTGGTCGCGCAGTCGTCGAGAGATATTGATGTCGATGCTTCATTGGAGGAAGTTGCCTTGAGGAGATCGTGACTTGTTGAGTGCCACTTCGCCAAAGGAAATCCGCCCGCGTTGCACAATCCCGTTAATTGTTTAGCAACCCGTTTGAGTTGACGCACTGAATCCGCACCCCCGAATATGTCGTCAACGTATCTTCCCTTTGTGATTGATGGTAAGGCAAGTGGATAGTGTTGGCCCTCGTCTTCAGCCAACTGCAAGAGTGTTCTTATCGCCAAAACTGGAGCTGCCTTTGTTCCGTATGTAACCGTAGTGAGGTGGTATGAAGTTTCATTGAAGTTCTCGTCAATCCACAATATTCGCTGCAGATCCCAATCATCCGTGTGTACCCGTATCTGCCTGTACATCTTGGTGATGTCAGTTGCGAATATGTGACGGTGATGTCTGATCCAAGTGAGCACATCCGTGACGTCCAGCAGTAGATTTGCACCTGTGTACATGAGGTCATTTAGAGATTTCCCAGATGATGTGGAACTTGAGCCATTGAACACAACCCGTAGTTTTGTTGTGGTGCTGTCAGGCCGTAGGACTCCGTGGTGAGGCAAATAATATGGTTGAAGTGAAACCTGAGTCGACGTGCCACCGTGTGAGACCCTCAACCCTCCTGAAGCCGAAGCTTCATGTGCCAAGGTCATCTCACTGGTAACACTGCCAACATCAGGCTTACCTTGTTGAGTTATCCGTGGTGAGTTGCCTGCCACTGGTTGCATGTGTCCAAGTGTTTCATATTCCCTCATGAATGAAGTGTACATTTGTTTGTATGTGTCATCTCTTGAGAATTTCCTTAAAGTGCGTTGAAGGCACTGATGTGCCGTTGAATATGAAGTTCCTAGGAGTGATGTTGGAGATTTTAATGGTATACGCACAGTATACCGTCCAGATGTGTCACGAGAGTGAGTTGAGTTGAAGTGATCCTCGCACTTTTGCTCCTCAGGTGTCAGTTTGTTGACGTTGTCCATCCTAACCTCCTCTTGAGTCCAAAATTTGGTTAAGAGCTCTTGAAGTTCACAATTTTGACGTTGCACTGACACATGGTAAGCATGAGATGACACTGCAGGAACTGATGACACTGGGCCTGTAATAAGCCATCCAAATATTGAGTGCTGTGCTATTGGCATTGATGGATCGCCCTTGATGACGTCAGGCAAAATGATGTGACCATAGAAATTTGCTCCCAAAACTATATCAATTTTGCGTGGTGTGGTGAAGTCTGGATCTGCCAGCTGCAGGTTCTTGAGGTGAGGCCATGAGTGACTCCGAGGCTGGA
This sequence comes from Priocnemis perturbator, assembly GCA_963942575.1. Classification (NCBI taxonomy): domain Eukaryota; kingdom Metazoa; phylum Arthropoda; class Insecta; order Hymenoptera; family Pompilidae; genus Priocnemis; species Priocnemis perturbator. The sequence continues at coordinate 452,660 of CAWWDK010000189.1, read as the reverse complement.
ATGATGGCAGTATTGATGTCACATTCTTTAAGATGTGTGCTCTCACCGTAACAGTTTCCTTGTTGTAAATTGACTGCAGCTTGAGTGACACCACGCCTCTTGTTTCTGCTGATTTTGTTCCACCAATGCCAAGGATGGAGATTGACGAGTGTTGACGTGGTACGTTGAGGTCCTTGATGAGTTTCTCCGTGACAAAAGAGAGCTCTGATCCAGGATCTATTAACAGACGAGTGATTTGATTGCCTACCGTAGAGTGCACCGTGGCTATTGCTGTGGCGAGCAGCGATGAGTCGGTTCCTGTGACGTGCACTGAATTCTTCATTGTGACGTGCTGATTCTTGATCTCCCTGGTGACGTGCTCCGTTTCTTGAGGTGAGGTGAGTTGCTTGACGACTGCACCGACATCCTATTGACGTGCTGATGTGTTTGGCCGCGTTGAGGAGGCAGATGAAGTAGTTCCGTGGTAGGCATTATCGTGCAGCATAGTGTGGTGCCTGCCAGAGCAATTTGCGCAGCTCATGGCGTTGCGACAGGCAGCCACACTGTGCCGTCCCAAACAATTAAAACAAAGCCGCTTCGCAACGACTATTGCCCGGCGTTGAGTGACTCCGAGATTGCGGAACTTTTCACATCTCACCATGAAGTGCTCTTCATTGCAGCAATCACACATATATTTAGATGATGTGGGCTCTTGCCGTGGTTGACGTGCAGGCGTTGACGTGCTCGCTGTGTGTGAGGTGCGCCGTGGTTGTTGCTGCTGCTGTGATGTGGAGCCTTCGACCCTTTCGAGTGCGCGCGCTCGAGCGCGTATGAAGTCCTCCAGTTTGGTGAATGTGGGATATTCCGTCGAGTTCCCCAGTGAAGTTTCCCACTGTTCATACGTCGCCCGATCGAGCTGCCTGGTGAGGTGGTGAATGAGGATGCAGTCACCGAGGTCTGCCACTTCGAGTGACTGCAGAGCCGTCCGTGCTTCCGCCGTTCGTGAGATCAGTTCCGTGAGTCCTTTCGCCGTTCCTTGACTGGTGCTCCGTCGCATGAGGTGGGTGAGTTGGGAGTCGATCAGCAACCTCCTGTTACGGTATCTTCTCTCCAGCAACTCCCACGCTGGTTGAAATGAGGTGGCGCTAACAGGAAGGTTGGCTACGACCGAGGCTGGCTCTCCGACCAAGCAGCCACGGAGGTAGTGGAGACGTGCAATGTCACTCAACTTGGGGTTGTTGGTGACAAGTTGAGTGAAGAGATCTGAGAATGAGGGCCATTCCTTATAATCGCCCTTGAATGTGGGCAGAGTGATGTCCGGGAGTCTTGTGTGAAGTGTGTCCGTGGTTGTCCGTGTATCCGTGGTTGCTCGTGTCTCCGTTTGAGATGCCACCGTGAATGCCCTTTTTAGTTTTATGAGGTGGAGCCGCGCCGTTCTGTATGCTTTGGCCTCCCTGCCGTGTGAGTCCTCGTTGAAGTAGGGGTGACAGAGGTGTCGGGCCGGCCAGTTGAGTTCGAAATGGGTGTGTTGCTCCGCGAATTTGAGGTGTGTCCGTTCCAGGTGTTGCGTCATGAATTCGACTTCGTCCAGATCGTAGATGACGAGATTATTAGGATCTATTTCCATAATGGTTTCAATCTCATTCAATCGGCTCATTTGAGTGCAGGCCATGATTGTGAGTTCGGTGGGGAGTGCTGCCGGTGATGTGCTCCGTGTGACGGGCGGTTTTGAAGTGCCGGTTTTTCGCGAGGAGTGCGCCGTGGTGCCATCTTTCGGCGGAGCGAGTGAGACTGCCGGTGTTGTTTTGGCAGGTGGTGTGATGGCCGGTGTTGTGATGGCCGGTGTGGTGGGAGGGGGCTCTTCGACCTCAACCACCTCGTGGCTCGCTGCCCATGACTCTTCTTCACCCTTGTCGGCCATCTTGATTGGCGATTTGAAGTGTAACCGTCACCGTAACCGTCTTTTCACTGCACGAACTCTCACTCACTATTTCGCGATAGCCACCGATTTCACTATCCGGCTCGAAGGACCAGAATGTTTGTAATTGAAGTGCTCGCGTAGATGGAAAGCGAGTGGATAGTGGACGGGTGAGTGGCAAGTAAGCGCAGGCGGTGAAGTTATGAGAACACAATAAACTATTTATTTACGACACTAAATAACAGCTATTTACACACTGAGTGAACCCGTGGTGAGTTGCACCGTACGAGAAAATAATGAGAGAGAAGAGTTGATGTGAAACCGTCCGAAAAGAGAAGTGTTGCTATAGCACAAGAAGTGACGTCCGCGTGATACAATGGTTGCGAGGTGAGTGAGAATAAAAGGCGGGCGCCGGAAGCGCACCGGCTCGTCACGTGAGTTCTCGATAATAATCGATTAGATCTGTATTGATCTCTGATAGGTGGACAAGTTATCGATTCGAGATCTCGCGTGAGTGATGAGCGTGAAGTGAGGTGAAGTTGGTCGGTAATATAGATTTCTCTGACATTTCCGCCCGCCATCAGCGAGTGCGCTGATGTAATTGAAGTTGATGTCCAGGTGTAAGTTGGATCACCCCGTTTGGTGAAGTGGGAGTGGCGCAAGCTTTGCGATCGGCCGCATGAGAGTGGTTGTTGCCGTCTTGATGGTCACTACCCTGGTGAGAACGTCCTTCCCTGGATGGAGTGTGATGACCCGTGCTAGTGGCCATTTGGATGGTGGGAGTCTCTCATCGGTGATGAGCACGAGTGAACCCACCTTGATATCATTGGAGGGATGATGCCACTTGGAGATTGATTGCTGCCGTTGTAGGTAGTGAGCCGACCATTGATTCCAGAATTGTTGAAGTTTTTGTTGAAGTAGTTGCCATCGAGAGAGCCGACCGATTTTCACATCGTCGAGTGACGGTTCAGGCAGGGTTGTAAGCGCACCGCCTGAGAGAAAGTGGCCAGGTGTGAGTGCTGAGATGTCGTCAGGGTCGTCGCTGAGTGCCTCCAGTGGTCTTGAATTTAAGACCGCCTCTATTTGAGTGAGCACCGTGGTGAGCTCTTCAAATGTGAGCAAGGTGTCGCCCACAGTGCGACGGAGGTGAAACTTCATGGACTTCACCACCGCTTCCCATTTGCCACCCATGTGTGGCGCTGCAGGTGGGTTGAAGTTCCATTGAGTTCTGTCCCTTGACAGAATTGAAGTGATGGCCTGATGTTCTCGAGTGCTCTGGATGAATAGTTTCTGGAGGCTGATGTCTGCACCGATGAAATTGGTGCCGCAATCAGAGTAGACCGTGTGTGGGATGCCCCGTCGTGAGGTGAACCGGCGGTAAGCGGCAATGAATCCTTCCGTGGAATAGTCGCTTACCGTCTCAAGGTGGACTGCTGAAGTGCTAAAACAAACAAAAATGCAGATCCACCCCTTTGAAGTTTTCGCGCCGCGACCCTTCCACGTCTTCATGGAGTATGGCCCGGCGTAGTCCACACCCGTGTGGTGGAATGCTCGCGATGGTGAGACTCGTGACTCTGGCAGCTGGCCCATAAGTTGTTGGGCTCGTATCCCTCTCTGTCGTGCACAGGGCATGCACCGAAGGATGTGGGACTTTACTGGCGCCCTGCCTCCAATAATCCAAAAAGATTGTCGTACAGTTGCCAGAGTGAGCTGAGTGCCGCCATGGAGAGTGCGTTGATGTGCGTCGTCTATAACCAGCGACGATAGTCGTGAATGGCGAGGTAGTATGACTGGGTGTTTTTCGTCGTGGCTGACTGCTGACAGGTTGAGCCGGCCGCCGACTCGTACGACTCCTTGGTGATCCAGGAACGCAGTAAGGCGGTTGAATGGGTGATTCTTCGGCAATGTCCCATGTGAGCTAAGCGTCCTCAGCTCATGTGAAAAAAATGCCGCTTGAGTTGACTTAATCCAAAAAATCCGAGCTCTTTCCATGTCAGCAGATTGAAGTGACGTGATTGGTGATGAGTCTGAAGTTCCCTTGAATTTTGAAAGTGCTCTGAAACAAATAGCTGTGAGTCGAAGTAGTTTGTGAAGTGAAGAGTATTTGTAAATGAGGTCCCAATGGTAGTCGATTTTGGGCGCGGCTGCCGTAAGTGAAATGCCTGGACGAGCTTCTAGTGCACATGAGTCGTCCAATTCCGTCGGTTGAGGTGGCCATGAGGCTGGTGATTGTGTTATCCATGGTGGTCCCGTCCACCATAGGGCATGCCTTTCGAGTTCCTTTGTGGTTACGCCCCGCGAAGCGCAATCAGCTGGGTTTGATGTTCCCGGTACATGTCTCCAATGACCAGTTGGAGTGAGTTCTTGAATTTGTGTCACTCTATTCCGTACGAAATCCTTCCACCGTGAGGGGTGAGTCTTGATCCATGTGAGGGTGACTTGTGAATCCGTCCACATATGAGTATCCGTAATCTTGTATTGTAGAGTGGCTGTGACGTGCTTCACGAGTTTTGAAAGTAGCAGCGCTGCAGAGAGTTCTAATCTCGGGATAGTGAGTGTCTTGATTGGAGCTACTTTAGTTTTTGATGTGACGAGTGAAGCCTTGGCGCCTGTGGACGGTGAAGTTGTCACAATGTACACTACCGCTGACATTGCGAGTTGAGATGCATCAGAGAAACCGTGAATTTCAACCGTGGAGTTCGTGTAAGTGTGGAACCACCGTGGTATTGAGAGCTTGGCCAAGCATTTGAAGTCTTCTCTGATAGCCAACCATCGTGTTGAAATTCTGACTGGTAATGGGTCATCCCAGTTGAGTTTGTGCAACCAGAGTTCTTGGAGAAGCATCTTTGCTCTGATTACAACTGGTGAAATGAAGCCGAGTGGATCAAATATCTGTGCCACTTCAGATAGGACGTGTCTCTTTGTAAGTGCTCCCGCATGGTCTTGAAGTTGTGGAAAGAAGGTGAAGTTGTCAGTTTGAGGGTGCCACCGTAATCCGAGTATTTTGGTCGCGCAGTCGTCGAGAGATATTGATGTCGATGCTTCATTGGAGGAAGTTGCCTTGAGGAGATCGTGACTTGTTGAGTGCCACTTCGCCAAAGGAAATCCGCCCGCGTTGCACAATCCCGTTAATTGTTTAGCAACCCGTTTGAGTTGACGCACTGAATCCGCACCCCCGAATATGTCGTCAACGTATCTTCCCTTTGTGATTGATGGTAAGGCAAGTGGATAGTGTTGGCCCTCGTCTTCAGCCAACTGCAAGAGTGTTCTTATCGCCAAAACTGGAGCTGCCTTTGTTCCGTATGTAACCGTAGTGAGGTGGTATGAAGTTTCATTGAAGTTCTCGTCAATCCACAATATTCGCTGCAGATCCCAATCATCCGTGTGTACCCGTATCTGCCTGTACATCTTGGTGATGTCAGTTGCGAATATGTGACGGTGATGTCTGATCCAAGTGAGCACATCCGTGACGTCCAGCAGTAGATTTGCACCTGTGTACATGAGGTCATTTAGAGATTTCCCAGATGATGTGGAACTTGAGCCATTGAACACAACCCGTAGTTTTGTTGTGGTGCTGTCAGGCCGTAGGACTCCGTGGTGAGGCAAATAATATGGTTGAAGTGAAACCTGAGTCGACGTGCCACCGTGTGAGACCCTCAACCCTCCTGAAGCCGAAGCTTCATGTGCCAAGGTCATCTCACTGGTAACACTGCCAACATCAGGCTTACCTTGTTGAGTTATCCGTGGTGAGTTGCCTGCCACTGGTTGCATGTGTCCAAGTGTTTCATATTCCCTCATGAATGAAGTGTACATTTGTTTGTATGTGTCATCTCTTGAGAATTTCCTTAAAGTGCGTTGAAGGCACTGATGTGCCGTTGAATATGAAGTTCCTAGGAGTGATGTTGGAGATTTTAATGGTATACGCACAGTATACCGTCCAGATGTGTCACGAGAGTGAGTTGAGTTGAAGTGATCCTCGCACTTTTGCTCCTCAGGTGTCAGTTTGTTGACGTTGTCCATCCTAACCTCCTCTTGAGTCCAAAATTTGGTTAAGAGCTCTTGAAGTTCACAATTTTGACGTTGCACTGACACATGGTAAGCATGAGATGACACTGCAGGAACTGATGACACTGGGCCTGTAATAAGCCATCCAAATATTGAGTGCTGTGCTATTGGCATTGATGGATCGCCCTTGATGACGTCAGGCAAAATGATGTGACCATAGAAATTTGCTCCCAAAACTATATCAATTTTGCGTGGTGTGGTGAAGTCTGGATCTGCCAGCTGCAGGTTCTTGAGGTGAGGCCATGAGTGACTCCGAGGCTGGAATGATGGCAGTATTGATGTCACATTCTTTAAGATGTGTGCTCTCACCGTAACAGTTTCCTTGTTGTAAATTGACTGCAGCTTGAGTGACACCACGCCTCTTGTTTCTGCTGATTTTGTTCCACCAATGCCAAGGATGGAGATTGACGAGTGTTGACGTGGTACGTTGAGGTCCTTGATGAGTTTCTCCGTGACAAAAGAGAGCTCTGATCCAGGATCTATTAACAGACGAGTGATTTGATTGCCTACCGTAGAGTGCACCGTGGCTATTGCTGTGGCGAGCAGCGATGAGTCGGTTCCTGTGACGTGCACTGAATTCTTCATTGTGACGTGCTGATTCTTGATCTCCCTGGTGACGTGCTCCGTTTCTTGAGGTGAGGTGAGTTGCTTGACGACTGCACCGACATCCTATTGACGTGCTGATGTGTTTGGCCGTGTTGAGGAGGCAGATGAAGTAGTTCCGTGGTAGGCATTATCGTGCAGCATAGTGTGGTGCCTGCCAGAGCAATTTGCGCAGCTCATGGCGTTGCGACAGGCAGCCACACTGTGCCGTCCCAAACAATTAAAACAAAGCCGCTTCGCAACGACTATTGCCCGGCGTTGAGTGACTCCGAGATTGCGGAACTTTTCACATCTCACCATGAAGTGCTCTTCATTGCAGCAATCACACATATATTTAGATGATGTGGGCTCTTGCCGTGGTTGACGTGCAGGCGTTGACGTGCTCGCTGTGTGTGAGGTGCGCCGTGGTTGTTGCTGCTGCTGTGATGTGGAGCCTTCGACCCTTTCGAGTGCGCGCGCTCGAGCGCGTATGAAGTCCTCCAGTTTGGTGAATGTGGGATATTCCGTCGAGTTCCCCAGTGAAGTTTCCCACTGTTCATACGTCGCCCGATCGAGCTGCCTGGTGAGGTGGTGAATGAGGATGCAGTCACCGAGGTCTGCCACTTCGAGTGACTGCAGAGCCGTCCGTGCTTCCGCCGTTCGTGAGATCAGTTCCGTGAGTCCTTTCGCCGTTCCTTGACTGGTGCTCCGTCGCATGAGGTGGGTGAGTTGGGAGTCGATCAGCAACCTCCTGTTACGGTATCTTCTCTCCAGCAACTCCCACGCTGGTTGAAATGAGGTGGCGCTAACAGGAAGGTTGGCTACGACCGAGGCTGGCTCTCCGACCAAGCAGCCACGGAGGTAGTGGAGACGTGCAATGTCACTCAACTTGGGGTTGTTGGTGACAAGTTGAGTGAAGAGATCTGAGAATGAGGGCCATTCCTTATAATCGCCCTTGAATGTGGGCAGAGTGATGTCCGGGAGTCTTGTGTGAAGTGTGTCCGTGGTTGTCCGTGTATCCGTGGTTGCTCGTGTCTCCGTTTGAGATGCCACCGTGAGTGCCCTTTTTAGTTTTATGAGGTGGAGCCGCGCCGTTCTGTATGCTTTGGCCTCCCTGCCGTGTGAGTCCTCGTTGAAGTAGGGGTGACAGAGGTGTCGGGCCGGCCAGTTGAGTTCGAAATGGGTGTGTTGCTCCGCGAATTTGAGGTGTGTCCGTTCCAGGTGTTGCGTCATGAATTCGACTTCGTCCAGATCGTAGATGACGAGATTATTAGGATCTATTTCCATAATGGTTTCAATCTCATTCAATCGGCTCATTTGAGTGCAGGCCATGATTGTGAGTTCGGTGGGGAGTGCTGCCGGTGATGTGCTCCGTGTGACGGGCGGTTTTGAAGTGCCGGTTTTTCGCGAGGAGTGCGCCGTGGTGCCATCTTTCGGCGGAGCGAGTGAGACTGCCGGTGTTGTTTTGGCAGGTGGTGTGATGGCCGGTGTTGTGATGGCCGGTGTGGTGGGAGGGGGCTCTTCGACCTCAACCACCTCGTGGCTCGCTGCCCATGACTCTTCTTCACCCTTGTCGGCCATCTTGATTGGCGATTTGAAGTGTAACCGTCACCGTAACCGTCTTTTCACTGCACGAACTCTCACTCACTATTTCGCGATAGCCACCGATTTCACTATCCGGCTCGAAGGACCAGAATGTTTGTAATTGAAGTGCTCGCGTAGATGGAAAGCGAGTGGATAGTGGACGGGTGAGTGGCAAGTAAGCGCAGGCGGTGAAGTTATGAGAACACAATAAACTATTTATTTACGACACTAAATAACAGCTATTTACACACTGAGTGAACCCGTGGTGAGTTGCACCGTACGAGAAAATAATGAGAGAGAAGAGTTGATGTGAAACCGTCCGAAAAGAGAAGTGTTGCTATAGCACAAGAAGTGACGTCCGCGTGATACAATGGTTGCGAGGTGAGTGAGAATAAAAGGCGGGCGCCGGAAGCGCACCGGCTCGTCACGTGAGTTCTCGATAATAATCGATTAGATCTGTATTGATCTCTGATAGGTGGACAAGTTATCGATTCGAGATCTCGCGTGAGTGATGAGCGTGAAGTGAGGTGAAGTTGGTCGGTAATATAGATTTCTCTGACATTTCCGCCCGCCATCAGCGAGTGCGCTGATGTAATTGAAGTTGATGTCCAGGTGTAAGTTGGATCACCCCGTTTGGTGAAGTGGGAGTGGCGCAAGCTTTGCGATCGGCCGCATGAGAGTGGTTGTTGCCGTCTTGATGGTCACTACCCTGGTGAGAACGTCCTTCCCTGGATGGAGTGTGATGACCCGTGCTAGTGGCCATTTGGATGGTGGGAGTCTCTCATCGGTGATGAGCACGAGTGAACCCACCTTGATATCATTGGAGGGATGATGCCACTTGGAGATTGATTGCTGCCGTTGTAGGTAGTGAGCCGACCATTGATTCCAGAATTGTTGAAGTTTTTGTTGAAGTAGTTGCCATCGAGAGAGCCGACCGATTTTCACATCGTCGAGTGACGGTTCAGGCAGGGTTGTAAGCGCACCGCCTGAGAGAAAGTGGCCAGGTGTGAGTGCTGAGATGTCGTCAGGGTCGTCGCTGAGTGCCTCCAGTGGTCTTGAATTTAAGACCGCCTCTATTTGAGTGAGCACCGTGGTGAGCTCTTCAAATGTGAGCAAGGTGTCGCCCACAGTGCGACGGAGGTGAAACTTCATGGACTTCACCACCGCTTCCCATTTGCCACCCATGTGTGGCGCTGCAGGTGGGTTGAAGTTCCATTGAGTTCTGTCCCTTGACAGAATTGAAGTGATGGCCTGATGTTCTCGAGTGCTCTGGATGAATAGTTTCTGGAGGCTGATGTCTGCACCGATGAAATTGGTGCCGCAATCAGAGTAGACCGTGTGTGGGATGCCCCGTCGTGAGGTGAACCGGCGGTAAGCGGCAATGAATCCTTCCGTGGAATAGTCGCTTACCGTCTCAAGGTGGACTGCTGAAGTGCTAAAACAAACAAAAATGCAGATCCACCCCTTTGAAGTTTTCGCGCCGCGACCCTTCCACGTCTTCATGGAGTATGGCCCGGCGTAGTCCACACCCGTGTGGTGGAATGCTCGCGATGGTGAGACTCGTGACTCTGGCAGCTGGCCCATAAGTTGTTGGGCTCGTATCCCTCTCTGTCGTGCACAGGGCATGCACCGAAGGATGTGGGACTTTACTGGCGCCCTGCCTCCAATAATCCAAAAAGATTGTCGTACAGTTGCCAGAGTGAGCTGAGTGCCGCCATGGAGAGTGCGTTGATGTGCGTCGTCTATAACCAGCGACGATAGTCGTGAATGGCGAGGTAGTATGACTGGGTGTTTTTCGTCGTGGCTGACTGCTGACAGGTTGAGCCGGCCGCCGACTCGTACGACTCCTTGGTGATCCAGGAACGCAGTAAGGCGGTTGAATGGGTGATTCTTCGGCAATGTCCCATGTGAGCTAAGCGTCCTCAGCTCATGTGAAAAAAATGCCGCTTGAGTTGACTTAATCCAAAAAATCCGAGCTCTTTCCATGTCAGCAGATTGAAGTGACGTGATTGGTGATGAGTCTGAAGTTCCCTTGAATTTTGAAAGTGCTCTGAAACAAATAGCTGTGAGTCGAAGTAGTTTGTGAAGTGAAGAGTATTTGTAAATGAGGTCCCAATGGTAGTCGATTTTGGGCGCGGCTGCCGTAAGTGAAATGCCTGGACGAGCTTCTAGTGCACATGAGTCGTCCAATTCCGTCGGTTGAGGTGGCCATGAGGCTGGTGATTGTGTTATCCATGGTGGTCCCGTCCACCATAGGGCATGCCTTTCGAGTTCCTTTGTGGTTACGCCCCGCGAAGCGCAATCAGCTGGGTTTGATGTTCCCGGTACATGTCTCCAATGACCAGTTGGAGTGAGTTCTTGAATTTGTGTCACTCTATTCCGTACGAAATCCTTCCACCGTGAGGGGTGAGTCTTGATCCATGTGAGGGTGACTTGTGAATCCGTCCACATATGAGTATCCGTAATCTTGTATTGTAGAGTGGCTGTGACGTGCTTCACGAGTTTTGAAAGTAGCAGCGCTGCAGAGAGTTCTAATCTCGGGATAGTGAGTGTCTTGATTGGAGCTACTTTAGTTTTTGATGTGACGAGTGAAGCCTTGGCGCCTGTGGACGGTGAAGTTGTCACAATGTACACTACCGCTGACATTGCGAGTTGAGATGCATCAGAGAAACCGTGAATTTCAACCGTGGAGTTCGTGTAAGTGTGGAACCACCGTGGTATTGAGAGCTTGGCCAAGCATTTGAAGTCTTCTCTGATAGCCAACCATCGTGTTGAAATTCTGACTGGTAATGGGTCATCCCAGTTGAGTTTGTGCAACCAGAGTTCTTGGAGAAGCATCTTTGCTCTGATTACAACTGGTGAAATGAAGCCGAGTGGATCAAATATCTGTGCCACTTCAGATAGGACGTGTCTCTTTGTAAGTGCTCCCGCATGGTCTTGAAGTTGTGGAAAGAAGGTGAAGTTGTCAGTTTGAGGGTGCCACCGTAATCCGAGTATTTTGGTCGCGCAGTCGTCGAGAGATATTGATGTCGATGCTTCATTGGAGGAAGTTGCCTTGAGGAGATCGTGACTTGTTGAGTGCCACTTCGCCAAAGGAAATCCGCCCGCGTTGCACAATCCCGTTAATTGTTTAGCAACCCGTTTGAGTTGACGCACTGAATCCGCACCCCCGAATATGTCGTCAACGTATCTTCCCTTTGTGATTGATGGTAAGGCAAGTGGATAGTGTTGGCCCTCGTCTTCAGCCAACTGCAAGAGTGTTCTTATCGCCAAAACTGGAGCTGCCTTTGTTCCGTATGTAACCGTAGTGAGGTGGTATGAAGTTTCATTGAAGTTCTCGTCAATCCACAATATTCGCTGCAGATCCCAATCATCCGTGTGTACCCGTATCTGCCTGTACATCTTGGTGATGTCAGTTGCGAATATGTGACGGTGATGTCTGATCCAAGTGAGCACATCCGTGACGTCCAGCAGTAGATTTGCACCTGTGTACATGAGGTCATTTAGAGATTTCCCAGATGATGTGGAACTTGAGCCATTGAACACAACCCGTAGTTTTGTTGTGGTGCTGTCAGGCCGTAGGACTCCGTGGTGAGGCAAATAATATGGTTGAAGTGAAACCTGAGTCGACGTGCCACCGTGTGAGACCCTCAACCCTCCTGAAGCCGAAGCTTCATGTGCCAAGGTCATCTCACTGGTAACACTGCCAACATCAGGCTTACCTTGTTGAGTTATCCGTGGTGAGTTGCCTGCCACTGGTTGCATGTGTCCAAGTGTTTCATATTCCCTCATGAATGAAGTGTACATTTGTTTGTATGTGTCATCTCTTGAGAATTTCCTTAAAGTGCGTTGAAGGCACTGATGTGCCGTTGAATATGAAGTTCCTAGGAGTGATGTTGGAGATTTTAATGGTATACGCACAGTATACCGTCCAGATGTGTCACGAGAGTGAGTTGAGTTGAAGTGATCCTCGCACTTTTGCTCCTCAGGTGTCAGTTTGTTGACGTTGTCCATCCTAACCTCCTCTTGAGTCCAAAATTTGGTTAAGAGCTCTTGAAGTTCACAATTTTGACGTTGCACTGACACATGGTAAGCATGAGATGACACTGCAGGAACTGATGACACTGGGCCTGTAATAAGCCATCCAAATATTGAGTGCTGTGCTATTGGCATTGATGGATCGCCCTTGATGACGTCAGGCAAAATGATGTGACCATAGAAATTTGCTCCCAAAACTATATCAATTTTGCGTGGTGTGGTGAAGTCTGGATCTGCCAGCTGCAGGTTCTTGAGGTGAGGCCATGAGTGACTCCGAGGCTGGAATGATGGCAGTATTGATGTCACATTCTTTAAGATGTGTGCTCTCACCGTAACAGTTTCCTTGTTGTAAATTGACTGCAGCTTGAGTGACACCACGCCTCTTGTTTCTGCTGATTTTGTTCCACCAATGCCAAGGATGGAGATTGACGAGTGTTGACGTGGTACGTTGAGGTCCTTGATGAGTTTCTCCGTGACAAAAGAGAGCTCTGATCCAGGATCTATTAACAGACGAGTGATTTGATTGCCTACCGTAGAGTGCACCGTGGCTATTGCTGTGGCGAGCAGCGATGAGTCGGTTCCTGTGACGTGCACTGAATTCTTCATTGTGACGTGCTGATTCTTGATCTCCCTGGTGACGTGCTCCGTTTCTTGAGGTGAGGTGAGTTGCTTGACGACTGCACCGACATCCTATTGACGTGCTGATGTGTTTGGCCGTGTTGAGGAGGCAGATGAAGTAGTTCCGTGGTAGGCATTATCGTGCAGCATAGTGTGGTGCCTGCCAGAGCAATTTGCGCAGCTCATGGCGTTGCGACAGGCAGCCACACTGTGCCGTCCCAAACAATTAAAACAAAGCCGCTTCGCAACGACTATTGCCCGGCGTTGAGTGACTCCGAGATTGCGGAACTTTTCACATCTCACCATGAAGTGCTCTTCATTGCAGCAATCACACATATATTTAGATGATGTGGGCTCTTGCCGTGGTTGACGTGCAGGCGTTGACGTGCTCGCTGTGTGTGAGGTGCGCCGTGGTTGTTGCTGCTGCTGTGATGTGGAGCCTTCGACCCTTTCGAGTGCGCGCGCTCGAGCGCGTATGAAGTCCTCCAGTTTGGTGAATGTGGGATATTCCGTCGAGTTCCCCAGTGAAGTTTCCCACTGTTCATACGTCGCCCGATCGAGCTGCCTGGTGAGGTGGTGAATGAGGATGCAGTCACCGAGGTCTGCCACTTCGAGTGACTGCAGAGCCGTCCGTGCTTCCGCCGTTCGTGAGATCAGTTCCGTGAGTCCTTTCGCCGTTCCTTGACTGGTGCTCCGTCGCATGAGGTGGGTGAGTTGGGAGTCGATCAGCAACCTCCTGTTACGGTATCTTCTCTCCAGCAACTCCCACGCTGGTTGAAATGAGGTGGCGCTAACAGGAAGGTTGGCTACGACCGAGGCTGGCTCTCCGACCAAGCAGCCACGGAGGTAGTGGAGACGTGCAATGTCACTCAACTTGGGGTTGTTGGTGACAAGTTGAGTGAAGAGATCTGAGAATGAGGGCCATTCCTTATAATCGCCCTTGAATGTGGGCAGAGTGATGTCCGGGAGTCTTGTGTGAAGTGTGTCCGTGGTTGTCCGTGTATCCGTGGTTGCTCGTGTCTCCGTTTGAGATGCCACCGTGAATGCCCTTTTTAGTTTTATGAGGTGGAGCCGCGCCGTTCTGTATGCTTTGGCCTCCCTGCCGTGTGAGTCCTCGTTGAAGTAGGGGTGACAGAGGTGTCGGGCCGGCCAGTTGAGTTCGAAATGGGTGTGTTGCTCCGCGAATTTGAGGTGTGTCCGTTCCAGGTGTTGCGTCATGAATTCGACTTCGTCCAGATCGTAGATGACGAGATTATTAGGATCTATTTCCATAATGGTTTCAATCTCATTCAATCGGCTCATTTGAGTGCAGGCCATGATTGTGAGTTCGGTGGGGAGTGCTGCCGGTGATGTGCTCCGTGTGACGGGCGGTTTTGAAGTGCCGGTTTTTCGCGAGGAGTGCGCCGTGGTGCCATCTTTCGGCGGAGCGAGTGAGACTGCCGGTGTTGTTTTGGCAGGTGGTGTGATGGCCGGTGTTGTGATGGCCGGTGTGGTGGGAGGGGGCTCTTCGACCTCAACCACCTCGTGGCTCGCTGCCCATGACTCTTCTTCACCCTTGTCGGCCATCTTGATTGGCGATTTGAAGTGTAACCGTCACCGTAACCGTCTTTTCACTGCACGAACTCTCACTCACTATTTCGCGATAGCCACCGATTTCACTATCCGGCTCGAAGGACCAGAATGTTTGTAATTGAAGTGCTCGCGTAGATGGAAAGCGAGTGGATAGTGGACGGGTGAGTGGCAAGTAAGCGCAGGCGGTGAAGTTATGAGAACACAATAAACTATTTATTTACGACACTAAATAACAGCTATTTACACACTGAGTGAACCCGTGGTGAGTTGCACCGTACGAGAAAATAATGAGAGAGAAGAGTTGATGTGAAACCGTCCGAAAAGAGAAGTGTTGCTATAGCACAAGAAGTGACGTCCGCGTGATACAATGGTTGCGAGGTGAGTGAGAATAAAAGGCGGGCGCCGGAAGCGCACCGGCTCGTCACGTGAGTTCTCGATAATAATCGATTAGATCTGTATTGATCTCTGATAGGTGGACAAGTTATCGATTCGAGATCTCGCGTGAGTGATGAGCGTGAAGTGAGGTGAAGTTGGTCGGTAATATAGATTTCTCTGACACTCAGTAAGAGTAAGCATTGTAAACAAATGCGAGAGTGAATCTCGCCGAAGATCGGAGCAAGCTTTGCCTGTTGGAAAGAGGACGGAGCTTGACCCCTCTGCACTTCCCCCAGAATCGCTAAAACGAACACATCTCGTCGAGCTATTTTGCGGGTTTCTAACATGCCTGTGCTTGCTGTGCTGCCTGTGCTTGCTGCGCTGCCTGTGCTTGCTGTGCTGCCTGTGCTTGCTGCGCTGCCTGTGCTTGCTGTGCTGCCTGTGCTTGCTGCCTGTGCTTGCTGCGCTGCCTGTGCTTGCTGTGCTGCCTTTGCTTGCTGCCTGTGCTTGCTGTGCTGCCTGTGCTTGCTGCCTGTGCTTGCTGTGCTGCCTGTGCTTGCTCTGTGTGCTTGCTGTGCTTGCTATGCTGCCTGTGCTTGCTCTCTGTGCTTGCTGTGCTTGCTATGCTGCCTGTGCAAGCTGCCTGTGCTTGCTGTGCTGCCTGTGCTTGCTGCCTGTGCTTGCTGTGCTGCCTGTGCTTGCTGCCTGTGCTTGCTGTGCTGCCTGTGCTGCCTGTGCTTGCTGTCTGTGCTTGCTGCCTGTGCTTGCTGTGCTGCCTGTGCTTGCTGCCTGTGCTTGCTGTGCTGCCTGTGATTGCTGCCTGTGCTTGCTGCCTGTGCTTGCTGTGCTGCCTGTGCTTGCTGCCTGTGCTAGCTGCCTGTGCTTGCTGTGCTGCCTGTGCTTGCTGCCTGTGCTTGCTGTGCTGCCTGTGCTTGCTGCCTGTGCTTGCTGCGCTGCCTGTGCTTGCTGTGCTGCCTTTGCTTGCTGCCTGTGCTTGCTGTGCTGCCTGTGCTTGCTGCCTGTGCTTGCTGTGCTGCCTGTGCTTGCTCTCTGTGCTTGCTGTGCTTGCTATGCTGCCTGTGCTGGCTCTCTGTGCTTGCTGTGCTTGCTATGCTGCCTGTGCAAGCTGCCTGTGCTTGCTGCCTGTGCTTGCTGTGCTGCCTGTGCTTGCTGCCTGTGCTTGCTGTGCTGCCTGTGATTGCTGCCTGTGCTTGCTGCCTGTGCTTGCTGTGCTGCCTGTGCTTGCTGCCTGTGCTTGCTGTGCTGCCTGTGCTTGCTGCCTGTACTTGCTGTGCTGCCTGTGCTTGCTGCCTGTGCTGCCTGTGCTAGCTGCCTGTGCTTGCTGTGCTGCCTGTGCTTGCTGCCTGTGCTTGCTGTGCTGCCTGTGCTTGCTGTGCTGCCTGTGCTTGCTGCCTGTGCTTGCTGTGCTGCCTGTGCTTGCTCTCTGTGCTTGCTGTGCTTGCTATGCTGCCTGTGCAAGCTGCCTGTGCTTGCTGTGCTGCCTGTGCTTGCTGCCTGTGTTTGCTGTGCTGCCTGTGCTGCCTGTGCTTGCTGCCTGTACTTGCTGGGCTGCCTGTGCTGCCTGTGCTTGCTGTCTGTGCTTGCTGTGCTGCCTGTGCTTGCTGCCTGTGCTTGCTGTGCTGCCTGTGCTTGCTGCCTGTGCTTGCTGTGCTGCCTGTGATTGCTGCCTGTGCTTGCTGCCTGTGCTTGCTGTGCTGCCTGTGCTTGCTGTGCTGCCTGTGCTTGCTGCCTGTCCTTGCTGCCTGTACTTGCTGTGCTGCCTGTGCTTGCTGCCTGTGCTTGCTGTGCTGCCTGTGCTAGCTGCCTGTGCTTGCTGTGCTGCCTGTGCTTGCTGCCTGTGCTTGCTGTGCTGCCTGTGCTTGCTGTGCTGCCTGTGCTTGCTGCCTGTGCTTGCTGTGCTGCCTGTGCTTGCTCTCTGTGCTTGCTGTGCTTGCTATGCTGCCTGTGCAAGCTGCCTGTGCTTGCTGTGCTGCCTGTGCTTGCTGCCTGTGTTTGCTGTGCTGCCTGTGCTGCCTGTGCTTGCTGCCTGTGCTTGCTGTGTTGCCTGTGTTTGCTGTGCTGCCTGTGCTTGCTGCCTGTGCTTGCTGTGCTGCCTGTGTTTGCTGTGCTGCCTGTGCTTGCTTTGCTGCCTGTGCTTGCTGCCTGTGCTTGCTGTGCTGCCTGTGTTTGCTGCCTGTGCTGCCTGTGCTTGCTGCCTGTGCTGCCTGTGCTTGCTGTGCTGCCTGTGCTTGCTGTGTGTGCTTGCTGTGCTGCCTGTGCTTGCTGCCTGTACTTGCTGTGCTGCCTGTGCTTGCTGCCTGTGCTTGCTGCCTGTGCTTGCTGTGCTGCCTGTGTTTGCTGTGCTGCCTGTGCTTGCTGTGCTGCCTGTGCTTGCTGCCTGTGCTTGCTGTGTTGCCTGTGTTTGCTGTGCTGCCTGTGCTTGCTGCCTGTGCTTGCTGTGCTGCCTGTGCTTGCTGCCTGTGCTTGCTGTGCTGCCTGTTAGCGATGCATTTGATTTCGCCCATAACACGCGGTAATTCGACAGTGGCATACGACAGTGCGTTGCTGTGTCACCTGTTTTTGGAGGCGCCGAGAGTCGCGGATCATATGTTTACCTCGGCGGCCGGTGCATTGACCTGCGTCTCAGTAAGAGTAAGCATTGTAAACAAATGCGAGAGTGAATCTCGCCGAAGATCGGAGCAGGCTTTGCCTGTTGGAAAGAGGACGGAGCTTGACCCCTCTGCACTTCCCCCAGAATTTCTAAAACGAACACATCTCGTCGAGCTATTTTTCGGGTTTCTAACATGCCTGTGCTTGCTGCCTGTGCTTGCTGTGCTGCCTGTGCTGTCTGTGCTTGCTGCCTGTACTTGCTGCGCTGCCTGTGTTTGCTGTGCTGCCTGTGCTTGCTGCCTGTGCTTGCTGTGCTGCCTGTGCTTGCTGCCTGTGCTTGCTGCGCTGCCTGTGTTTGCTGTGCTGCCTGTGCTTGCTGCCTGTGCTTGCTGTGCTGCCTGTGCTTGCTGTGCTGCCTGTGTTTGCTGTGCTGCCTGTGCTTGCTGTGCTGCCTGTTAGCGATGCATTTGATTTCGCCCATAACACGCGGTAATTCGACAGTGGCACACGACAGTGCGTTGCTGTGTCACCTGTTTTTGGAGGCGCCGAGAGTCGCGGATCATATGTTTGCCTCGGCGGCCGGTGCATTGACCTGTGTCTCAGTAAGAGTAAGCATTGTAAACAAATGCGAGAAAGAATCTCGCCGAAGATCGGAGCAGGCTTTGCCTGTTGGAAAGAGGACGGAGCTTGACCCCTCTGCACTTCCCCAAGAATCGCTAAAAAACGAACACATCTCGTCGAGCTATTTTGCGGGTTTCTAACATGCCTGTGCTTGCTGTGCTGCCTGTGCCTGCTGTGCTGCCTGTGCATGCTGCCTGTGCTTGCTGTGCTGCCTGTGCTTGCTGTGCTGCCTGTGCTTGCTGCCTGTGCTTGCTGTGCTGCCTGTGCTTGCTGCCTGTACTTGCTGTGCTGCCTGTGCTTGCTGCCTGTGCTTGCTGTGCTGCCTGTGCTTGCTGTTTGTGCTTGCTGTGCTGCCTGTGCTTGCTGTGCTGCCTGTGCTTGCTGCCTGTGCTTGCTATGCTTGCTATGCTGCCTGTGCAAGCTGCCTGTGCTTGCTGTGCTGCCTGCGCTGCCTGTGCTTGCTGCCTGTGCTTGCTGCCTGTGCTTGCTGCCTGTGCTTGCTGCCTGTGCTTGCTGTGCTGCCTGTGCTGGCTGTGCTGCCTGTGCTTGCTGCCTGTGCTTGCTGTACTTGCTATGCTGCCTGTGCTTGCTTTGCTGCCTGTGCTTGCTGCCTGTGCTTGCTGTGCTGCCTGTGCTTGCTGCCTGTGCTTGCTGTGCTGCCTGTGCTCGCTGTGCTGCCTGTGCTGCCTGTGCTTGCTGCCTGTGCTTGCTGTGCCGCCTGTGCTTGCTGCCTGTGCTTGCTGTGTTGCCTGTGTTTGCTGTGCTGCCTGTGCTTGCTGCCTGTGCTTGCTGTACTTGCTATGCTGCCTGTGCTTGCTGTGCCGCCTGTGCTTGCTCTCTGTGCTTGCTGTGCTTGCTATGCTGCCTTTGCAAGCTGCCTGTGCTTGCTGTGCTGCCTGTGCTTGCTGTGCTGCCTGTGTTTGCTGTGCTCCCTGTGCTTGCTGTGCTGCCTGTGCTTGCTGCCTGTGCTTGCTGTGCTGCCTGTGTTTGCTGTGCTGCCTGTGTTTGCTGCCTGTGCTTACTGTGCTGTCTGTGCTTGCTGCCTGTGCTTGCTGTGCTGCCTGTGCTTGCTGCCTGTGCTTGCTGTGCTGCATGTGCTCGCTGTGCTGCCTGTGCTGCCTGTGCTTGCTGCCTGTGCTTCCTGTGCCGCCTGTGCTTGCTGCCTGTGCTTGCTGTGTTGCCTGTGTTTGCTGTGCTGCCTGTGCTTGCTTTGCTGCCTGTGCTTGCTGCCTGTGCTTGCTGTGTTGCCTGTGTTTGCTGTGCTGCCTGTGCTTGCTGCCTGTGCTTGCTGTGCTGCCTGTGCTTGCTGTGCTGCCTGTGCTTGCTGCCTGTGCTTGCTGTGCTGCCTGTGCTTGCTGTGCTGCCTGTTAGCGATGCATTTGATTTCGCCCATAACACGCGGTAATTCGACAGTGGCACACGACACTGCGTTGCTGTGTCACCTGTTTTTGGAGGCGCCGAGAGTCGCGGATCATATACTTACCACGGCGGCCGGTGCATTGACCTGCGTCTCAGTAAGAGTAAGCCTTGTAAACAAATGCGAGAGTGAATCCCGCCGAAGATCGGAGCAGGCTTTGCCTGTTGGAAAGAGGACGGAGCTTGACCCCTCTGCATTTCCCCCAGAATCGCAAAAACGAACACATCTCGTCGAGCTATTTTGCGGGTTTCTGACATGCCTGTGCTTGCTGCCTGTGCTTGCTGTGCTGCCTGTGCTTCCTGCCTGTGCTTGCTGTGTTGCCTGTGCTTGCTGTGCTGCCTGTTAGCGATGCATTTGATTTCGCCCATAACACGCGGTAATTCGACAGTGGCACACGACAGTGCGTTGCTGTGTCACCTGTTTTTGGAGGCGCCGAGAGTCGCGGATCATATGTTTACCTCGGCGGCCGGTGCATTGACCTGCGTCTCAGTAAGAGTAAGCATTGTAAACAAATGCGAGAGTGAATCTCGCCGAAGATCGGAGCAGGCTTTGCCTGTTGGAAAGAGGACGGAGCTTGACCCCTCTGCACTTCCCCAAGAATCGCTAAAAAACGAAAACATCTCGTCGAGCTATTTTGCGGGTTTCTAACATGCCTGTGCTTGCTGTGCTGCCTGTGCCTGCTGTGCTGCCTGTGCATGCTGCCTGTGCTTGCTGTGCTGCCTGTGCTTGCTGCCTGTGCTTGCTGTGCTGCCTGTGCTTGCTGCCTGTGCTTGCTGTGCTGCCTGTGCTTGCTGCCTGTACTTGCTGTGCTGCCTGTGCTTGCTGCCTGTGCTTGCTGTGCTGCCTGTGCTTGCTGTTTGTGCTTGCTGTGCTGCCTGTGCTTGCTGCCTGTGCTTGCTGCGCTACCTGTGCTTGCTGTGCTGCCTGTGCTTGCTGCCTGTGCTTGCTGCGCTGCCTGTGCTTGCTGCCTGTGCTTGCTGCGCTGCCTGTGCTTGCTGTGCTGCCTGTGCTTGCTGCCTGTGCTTGCTGTGCTGCCTGTGCTTGCTGCCTGTGCTTGCTGTGCCGCCTGTGCTTGCTCTCTGTGCTTGCTGTGCTTGCTATGCTGCCTTTGCAAGCTGCCTGTTCATGCTGTGCTGCCTGTGCTTGCTGCCTGTGCTTGCTGTGCTGCCTGTGCTGCCTGCGCTTGCTGCCTGTGCTTGCTGTGCTGCCTGTGCTGCCTGTGCTGCCTGTGCTTGCTGCCTGTGCTTGCTGCCTGTGCTTGCTGTGCTGCCTGTGCTTGATGTGCTGCCTGTGATTGCTGCCTGTGCTTGCTGCCTGTGCTTGCTGTGCTGCCTGTGCTTGCTGTGCTGCCTGTGCTTGCTGCCTGTACTTGCTGTGCTGCCTGTGCTTGCTGCCTGTGCTTGCTGTGCTGCCTGTGCTTGCTGCCTGTGCTTGCTGCCTGTGCTTGCTGTGCTGCCTGTGCTGTGCTGCCTGTGCTTGCTGTGCTGCCTGTGCTTGCTGCGCTGCCTGTGCTTGCTGTGCTGCCTGTGCTTGCTGCCTGTGCTTGCTGCGCTGCCTGTGCTTGCTGTGCTGCCTGTGCTTGCTGCCTGTGCTTGCTGTGCTGCCTGTGCTGCCTGTGCTTGCTGTGCTGCCTGTATTTGCTGTGCTGCCTGTGCTTGCTGTGCTGCCTGTGCTGCCTGTGCTTGCTGTGCTGCCTGTGCTTGGTGTGCTGCCTGTGCTGCCTGTGCTTGCTGCGCTGCCTGTTAGCGATGCATTTGATTTCGCCCATAACACGCGGTAATTCGACAGTGGCACACGACAGTGCGTTGCTGTGTCACCAGTTTTTGGAGGCGCCGAGAATCGCGGATCATATGTTTACCTCGGCGGCCGGTGCATTGACCTGCGACTCAGTAAGAGTAATCATTGTAAACAAATGCGAGAGTGAATCTCGCCGAAGATCTGAACAGGCTTTGCCTGTTGGAAAGAGGACGGAGCTTGACCCCTCTGCACTTCCCCCAGAATCGCTAAAACGACCACATCTCGTCGAGCTATTTTGCGGGTTTCTAACATGCCTGTGCTTCCTGTGCTGCCTGTGCTTGCTGCCTGTGCTTGCTGTGCTGCCTGTGCTTGCTGTGCTGCCTGTGTTTGCTGCCTGTGTTTGCTGCCTGTGCTTGCTGTGATGCCTGTGCTTGCTGTCTGTGCTTGCTGTGTTGCCTGTGCTTGCTGCCTGTGCTTGCTGTGCTGCCTGTGCTTGCTGTGATGCCTGTGCTGCCTGTGCTTGCTGTGCAGCCTGTGCTTGGTGTGCTGCCTGTGCTGCCTGTGCTTGCTGCCTGTGCTTGCTCTATTGCCTGTGCTTGCGGTGCTGCCTGTGCTTGCTGTGCTGCCTGTTAGCGATGCATTTGATTTCGCCCATAACACGCGGTAATTCGACAGTGGCATACGACAGTGCGTTGCTGTGTCACCTGTTTTTGGAGGCGCCGAGAGTCGCGGATCATATGTTTACCTCGGCGGCCGGTGCATTGACCTGCGTCTCAGTAAGAGTAAGCATTGTAAACAAATGCGAGAGTGAATCTCGCCGAAGATCGGAGCAGGCTTTGCCTGTTGGAAAGAGAACGGAGCTTGACCCCTCTGCACTTCCCCCAGAATCGCTAAAACGAACACATCTCGTAGAGCTATTTTGCGGGTTTCTAACATGCCTGTGCTTGCTGCCTGTGCTTGCTGTGCTGCCTGTGTTTGCTGCCTGTGCTTGCTGTGTTGCCTGTGCTTGCTGTGCTGCCTGTACTTGCTGCCTGTGCTTGCTGTGCTGCCTGTGCTTGCTGCCTGTGCTTGCTGTACTTGCTGTGCTGCCTGTGCTTGCTGCCTGTGCTTGCTGTGCTGCCTGTTAGCGATGCATTTGATTTCGCCCATAACACGCGGTAATTCGACAGTGGCACACGACAGTGCGTTGCTGTGTCACCTGTTTTTGGAGGCGCCGAGTGTCGCGGATCATATGTTTACCTCGGCGGCCGGTGCATTGACCTGCGACTCAGTAAGAGTAAGCATTGTAAACAAATGCGAGAGTGAATCTCGCCGAAGATCGGAGCAGGCTTTGCCTGTTGGAAAGAGGACGGAGTTTGACCCCTCTGCACTTCCCCAAGAATCGCTAAAAAACGAACACATCTCGTCGAGCTATTTTGCGGGTTTCTAACATGCCTGTGCTTGCTGTGTTGCCTGTGCTTGCTGTGCTGCCTGTGCTTGCTGCCTGTGCTTGCTGTGCAGCCTGTGCTTGCTGCCTGTGCTTGCTGTGCTGCCTGTGCTTGCTGTGCTGCCTGTGCTGGCTGTGCTGCCTGTGCTTGCTGCCTGTGCTTGCTGTGCTTGCTATGCTGCCTGTGCAAGCTGCCTGTGCTTGCTGTGCTGCCTGTGCTTGCTGCCTGTGCTTGCTGTGCTGCCTGTGTTTGCTGTGCTGCCTGTGCTTGCTGTGCTGCCTGTGCTTGCTGCCTGTGCTTGCTGTGCTGCCTGTGCTTGCTGTCCGTGCTTGCTGTGCTGCCTGTGCTTGCTGCCTGTGCTTGCTGTGCTGCCTGTGTTTGCTGTGCTGCCTGTGCTTGCTGTGCTGCCTGTGCTTGCTGCCTGTGCTTGCTGTGCTGCCTGCGTTTGCTGTGCTGCCTGTGCTTGCTGCCTGTGCTTGCTGTGCAGCCTGTGCTTGCTGCCTGTGCTTGCTGTGCTGCCTGTGCTTGCTGCCTGTGCTTGCTGCCTGTGCTTGCTGTGCTGCCTGTGCTTGCTGTGCTGCCTGTACATTCTGCCTGTGCTTGCTGTGCTGCCTGTGCTTGCTGCCTGTGGTTGCTGCGCTGCCTGTGCTTGCTGTGCTGCCTGTGCTTACTGCCTGTGCTTGCTATGCTGCCTGTGCAAGCTGCCTGTGCTTGCTGTGCTGCCTGTGCTTGCTGCCTGTGCTTGCTGTGCTGCCTGTGCTTGCTGCCTGTGCTTGCTGCCTGTGCTTGCTGTGCTGCCTGTTAGCGATGCATTTGATTTCGCCCATAACACGCGGCAATTCTACAGTGGCACACTACAGTGCGTTGCTGTGTCACCTGTTTTTGGAGGCGCCGAGAGTCGCGGATCATATGTTTACCTCGGCGGCCGTTGCATTGACCTGCGTCTCAGTAAGAGTAAGCATTGTAAACAAATGCGAGTGTGAATCTGGCCGAAGATCGGAGCAGGCTTTGCCTGTTGGAAAGAGGACGGAGCTTGACCCCCTGCACTACCCCCAGAATCGCTAAAACGAACACATCTCGTCGAGCTATTTTGCGGGTTTCTAACATGCCTGTGCTTGCTGTGTTGCCTGTGCTTACTGTGCTGCCTGTGCTTGCTGCGTGTGCTTGCTGTGCTGCCTGTGCTTGCTGCCTGTGTTTGCTGTGCTGCCTGTGCTTGCTGCCTGTGCTTGCTGTGCTTGCTGTTCTGCCTGGTCTTGGTGTGCTGCCTGTGCTTGCTGCCTGTGCTTGCTGTGCTGCCTGTGCTTGCTGCCTGTGCTGCCTGTGCTTGCTGTGCTGCCTGTGCTTGCTGCCTGTGCTTGCTGTGCTGCCTGTGCTTGCTGCCTGTGCTTGCTGTGCTGCCTGTGCTGGCTGTGCTGCCTGTGCTTGCTGCCTGTGCTTGCTGTGCTTGCTATGCTGCCTGTGCAAGCTGCCTGTGCTTGCTGTGCTGCCTGTGCTTGCTGCCTGTGCTTGCTGTGCTGCCTGTGTTTGCTGTGCTGCCTGTGCTTGCTGTGCTGCCTGTGCTTGCTGCCTGTGCTTGCTGTGCTGCCTGTGCTTGCTGCCCGTGCTTGCTGTGCTGCCTGTGCTTGCTTCCTGTGCTTGCTGTGCTGCCTGCGTTTGCTGTGCTGCCTGTGCTTGCTGCCTGTGCTTGCTGTGCAGCCTGTGCTTGCTGCCTGTGCTTGCTGTGCTGCCTGTGCTTGCTGCCTGTGCTTGCTGTGCTGCCTGTGCTTGCTGCCTGTGCTTGCTGCCTGTGCTTGCTGCCTGTTAGCGATGCATTTGATTTCGCCCATAACACGCGGCAATTCTACAGTGGCACACTACAGTGCGTTGCTGTGTCACCTGTTTTTGGAGGCGCCGAGAGTCGCGGATCATATGTTTACCTCGGCGGCCGTTGCATTGACCTGCGTCTCAGTAAGAGTAAGCATTGTAAACAAATGCGAGTGTGAATCTGGCCGAAGATCGGAGCAGGCTTTGCCTGTTGGAAAGAGGACGGAGCTTGACCCCCTGCACTACCCCCAGAATCGCTAAAACGAACACATCTCGTCGAGCTATTTTGCGGGTTTCTAACATCAGAAGTGGGATATAGTGAATTTTACGCGCCTTAGCTGCAAAGCTAATTCTTGATTCATTTTCGTTGATTTTATTGTGCTGTGGATTGTGTCGTGTTGTGTTTCTTTGTGTGCTTTTGTTGGTTTCCTCGTTTTATTTTTTTTTCCCTTTCGTTTTGTTCGGGACGTGATCGGGACACTAAAAAATGGAGAACTCGCGTGCTCCCCCGTCCTTGGAGGACATCATCCGCCAAGTGGTAGCCGAAATTGCAAGAGGCGTAATGCCGGCTACCCCGAAGACTATTAATGCAACGACACCTCCTCTTTTGGATATGGTGCCGCAATTCCGTGGTACCGAACTGAATGACGACGCTAATGCTTGGTGCAACGAAGTGGAACATATCTCTCGTGATTCGACCGCGCAACAGCGGTTGAGTGCCGCCACCCATGCGCTTGCGGGTTCTGCTAAAGCATGGTACCAAGAATGGAAAGGGAGACCCCGAACGTGGGACAAATTCAAAGAGGACTTGTGCGCCATTTTCGGTCCGCAGAAGAAACTCCACGAATGCTTGCTACGGGCGCTGACCTATAACAGCGACGACGCGACCACGTACGTGGAATATGCAAGGAAAAAAGTGGGCTATCTCGAGTAGGCGCGTGTAGCATTTCGACCCGATGAATTGGTGGAGCTGACAATAAGTACAATCACAGATCAGAACGTGCGACAGGCCATGCTGTCCGCGAATTACGCGACGCCATCGGCGCTGATCACGGGCACGACCAATTTCGTAAAAGAAACGAAACCAAGGGAAATATTTGCACGCGATGGCGGAGAACGCGCTCCGAACCGGCAAGACGGCAGATGCTACCAATGCAATGAGCTGGGACATTAACGGGTGAATTGCCCGAAAAGGAGAAAATTATTACCGCAACGGGAAACTCCCAACGTAACTAACTGCAATTTTTGCAAAAAGAGGGGCCATACCGTATCGCAATGTTGGGCGAAGCAGCGAACAGCCCCAAACCATCAAGGTTCGAAGAAACCCGATGCCAACGTGTGCTACTCAGTAGAACACAAACTGACACCAATACTATTGAGGCAGATGATCGTACGACGCTGTTTGATCGACAATGGCGCAACATGTTCCCTCGTGAGAGAAAGTGTTGCCGACCGGGCAAACTGCAAAGTAAACGCGTACACGACGACAATACAAGGACTGCGTGAGTCTAGCACGACGACCGTCGGATGCACATCAGCATTAATTCAGACGGAGGATGTGTCCACTGAGTTGGATTTGTTTGTTGTCCCGGATACTGCAATACCGTACGAGGTCATCATCGGGAAGAATGTCCTGGTGCATGCCGATCTACGCATTGTGACGGAACCTGATGGGACGACGAGGCTTCAACGGTGCGGACTTGTCACGGCAGAAAGGAACGAGGCTACAACGAAGGCACCGTGCTTCACACTCTTCGTTGCGAACGATTCTCTTAGAAATCTTTTAAGAAAATTCGAGCGAATGTTGACCACTGGCAATCACGTGCGGTCCGTAAGTACGGCGGAACTCAAAATAATTACTCGGGAGAACAAGGTAATAAATTACCACCCTTACCGTCTGTCACTTTCGGAACGGGAGAAATTAAGGGGGATCATAGATGACCTCATAAGTAACGGCATAATACGCGAAAGCAACTCGCCGTTTGCAAGCCCCGTTATCTTAGTGAAAAAGAAAAATGGAGAGGACCGTCTGTGCGTGGATTTCGGGGCGTTAAATAGAATTACGGTTCAAGACAGATACCCTTTACCACAAATCGACGATCAATTGGATCGTTTGGGAAAGGGTAGGGTATTTACTACGATAGACATGGCCGCGGGATTTCACCAAATACCCATTGCCGCCGATTCAATTTGTAAAACTGTCTTTGTTACCCCCGACGGGCATTATGAGTATATCCGTATGCCCTTCGGCCTTTGTAATGCGCCCGCTGTCTTTCAGAGAACCATTAACGCGGCTCTAGGCAACCTAAGAAATAGCATCGCATTAGTCTATATGGACGATATTTTGATCCCATCGCAAACGGTCGAGGAAGGGCTACAGAGTTTAGAGCGCGTGTTGGAGGTATTGGACAAGGCAGGATTGACGTTAAACATCGCAAAATGTAAATTTTTTGAAACTTCGATCAATTACCTGGGTCGAGAGATATCATCCGAAGGCATAAAGCCAGGCAAAGAAAAAGTTAAAGCCCTAGTAGAATCACCAGTTCCGAACAATGTGAAGCAGATAAGACAATTTATTGGCCTAGCGAGTTATTTCCGGACGTTTGTACCTGAATTCGCGGTGCGAACGGCGTGCTTGACCAAATTAACAAAACATAATGAGCCGTGGGTATGGGGTAAAGAACAGGAAGAAGCGCGATCGTACATCATAGACAAACTGAGTACACACCCTTTGCTCGTAATATTCGACCCAACGCGAGATACGGAGCTCCACACCGACGCTAGTTCCTTTGGATATGGTGCAATCCTCTTCCAAAGAGTGGAAAAGGAACTACGCGTGGTCGCATATTTTAGTCGTCGTACCAGCCCAGAGGAATCGCGCTATCATTCGTATGAACTAGAGACACTCGCGATTGTGAACGCACTGAAATACTTCCGCGTATATCTGCTTGGTATGCAGTTTAAAATTGTCACCGACTGTAATGCCATTAAGGCTACGCAAAACAAAAAAGATTTATTACCACGCGTAGCTCGTTGGTGGATATTTCTACAAGACTTTTCCATTGATCTTGAATATAGGAAAGGCGAATACGTAGAGCACGTGGATTATTAAAGTAGAAATCCGTGTAAAAACTATCGCGTAAACGTAATTTGTGAGGGCTCCTGGCTAGAAATCGCGCAGAAAAATGATGAAGAAACGCAAAACATGATCGAGCGGGTAAAGTCGAACGAAACTGTTATTACGGATTTCGAGCTAAGAGACGGTATACTGTGTCGAAAAACACTCCGGGACACAGGCCGAGTGATCTACCGAAGTTTTGTCCCGAAGGGAAGCCGCATTGGTTGGTTGCGTCTGTACCATGACGAAAACTGTCATGCAGGCTTTGAAAAAACATACGACCGCATCGCGAAAAAATACTGGTTCCCACAAATGCTAAGATTTGTCCATAAGGACATCCATCACTGCATTACTTGCGTAGTATGCAAACGACAGACCGGACCGAAACAAGGGAAATTGCACCCAATTGAAAAGAAGCCTTTCCCCTTCGACACGATACACTGTGACTGTGACGGTCCATTTGAAAAAACGAAAGATGGATATGAACACCGCCGTATAGTTAGCAGACAACTATCACTGATTTCGCTTATTTTGGTCCCAATCGTTTACGATAGTTTACGCAAGTTTACGCAATCGATTTCAGAGTATACGAAATCGTAGTTTGCCCGTAATTAACAATTTCGAGAATGGGGTAATGTAGGTCTTGCAAGCGCCGCCAGTGGCGGAACCTGGCGAAATATCTTTTACGTATCTCGTGTGCAACAGTCTCAATCGTTTACGAATAGTTTACGCAAGCTGCTGTATCGATTTCGGAGTTTACGAAATCATAATTTGCCCGTAATTAACATTTTCAGAATCGGCTATCGTGCAGTGTTGATTTGCTCGCAAGCGCCTCCGTTGGCCGAAGGGAGAAGCTGATCAGATGTATACCCTGACCAAGTAGTTTTGACTTTTGACGTATCTCACGTCTTCCATCGACAAGTAGTACAAGAAAAATATTGTATCGTGGAATTGAGCAATGGGTTGCAAGTGATTCCAACCTGTTGGTTAAATGCCAACAAATGTGTAAGCAAATGGCCAGGCCACGTCAAGTCGCTGAACAAATTAGAGAAATTAATAATTTCCGAGGCTTTATCTCAAACCTCGTGATCAAAACGTGCAGTTATTAGCGTTGCTTTGGGTCGACAGGTATGTATAGTGGATATTATTAATAATGTGTGTATGTGTTTATATATAATATAGATGTCTATATTTTTTATACCTAGAAGACCTGTTGATGTCATAATAATAAACAATTATAAACTTTGTAGATGATTGAGTATGGGCCCAAGAAAAATTAAATGAGGCACAGGACACATCTGATGTTTTCTATTCGGATGAGCTCTTGGAATATGAGTTAGCTGCGGCCTAAAAAAACCGAAGGAGGGCTACGGTCAAATGGGTCATATCCTCGGAAGAAGAGAGTATGGAGTCCATATCTAAAAACCCAAGAAAAAATCAACATATGACGACACATTCACAGACGAGCGGAGAGTACATTAACCAATCTACTAATTACACCTGTAATGCTTGAACCCTTATTCGATTCATCAACACCTGGGGGTTTGACGTTCATTGCATATGATGAGAATGAACCCCCTACCACTGTTTACATAGCCATGGAGGTAAGCTTCATATTATCGGAGTGTATTCATAATAATCATAATTATTGCAAATGTTTCTCATCTTTTTCTAATGTCCCTTAGCTACTGAAACTATTGCAGCTCAAGGCAGTGCCCGTGGAGACTGGGAGCATCATCCATACACCTTAGAAATTGGTAAATAAAACAAATAAACCATTCATATCAATGCTTCTACCTTCTGTTTTCCATATTTTAGGATTTCAAAATATGTTTACAAAATGCTGTCTACGATATCTTTACAAATAAAGGATCTGAACACAAAAGTCGATTTTTTGTTGGAGCCCACAAATTAAAATGCCGAAATTGTGAGGACGAAACATCCGAAAATGAATTGCAGCGGGTTCCCATAGTGCAAAGTATGGATGATTTGGCCTCGTTTGAGCCCAAACTTGAACAGACTGAATTTTAGAAAAAATTGGTAATTATTTTTTAATCACATGTGCTTCTAAAGTACCATTATTGTTCTACAACGTAAAAAGTAATATCTTTCGTGGAATAAAATATAATAATGACCATCCAATACATTTCCTCCCAACAGCTGAGGTTTCCTGAACATGTAGTTGTCAGCATCAAAAGTATTGAAGTCACGTCACTGCTCATTTGAGTATAATGCCTATTCAGATGAATGTACTATTACAGTTTCTATGGGCGTGGGCGTGGGCATGGGCATGGGTAAAGGTAAAGTATATATTAGGATAGGTTTGGTGCATGTCCGCGAGAGAATCATTATTTTATGTTTTTGCGTTAATTCCACAATACTCTTTCTCGTCTATGAAGGAATCAATATATCGTGTTTTTTTGTGTTGAATTCACATCTCTTCCTCGCTATAACTATCAATTTTATTGGTTCATATTGATCTGCAATACTCTTTTGCTTTCACAATATTTCTATTATAACTTATATTAATTAGTTGCTGTTTTGATCTGCCTTTTATGTACACATGATAACATCATGAAATTTTTCAGATTCGTCGACTTAAATATTGTTGGCCCAGGTAAGCTGACTATGTGCGTAGCAGCTGTAATATCCCGAGTACTTGCAGACGGAATGGCAGTAAATTTCAGTTGGCAGGGCCGCTTGCAAAAGCAAAGCTTTCCAAAATTGCGGACTGCGAACTTATTCCAAAGTATTTTCCTACAGATATACATTATTAATAATCTTTTAATAATCACTAATATTCTTTTATTATTTTATAGTAGCCTGTATGGCCGTTGGCAATAATAAGTTGAAAAAGGCGGAAGTAAATGACGTCATTGGCAAGTGGTTCACTCAAGCAAAAACGAGAATTGAGCGAAAAATGAAATCTTAATAAATAGAATTGAGACTAGGTTAAGATTTTGTTATATTTACTATTATATTTAGTGTAGTTTTTATATTTACTGTTATATTTAATGTAAATATTTTATATGTATTTTTATATTTAGTGTAATGTAATATTTCATTAATA
Source organism: Priocnemis perturbator (assembly GCA_963942575.1). Lineage (NCBI taxonomy): Eukaryota > Metazoa > Arthropoda > Insecta > Hymenoptera > Pompilidae > Priocnemis > Priocnemis perturbator. The sequence goes on along the minus strand of CAWWDK010000189.1, from coordinate 422,126 downwards.
AAAATAATATATTGTGAAACAAATTTTCTTGAATTATTCATAATGTAAAACAGAATCATATGTAGGATATAATATTGAATGAATATTCTTAGGACCTTGATGCAATATTCTGTGTCATCTTCCTGCAATATTCCCGCAAATTTCAAGGGGGCTGACATTGGAATATTGCAGCAATATTCCTACAATACTCCGACAATGTGACCTGCAAGGTTCAGCATTGCAAAGTAATATTTGTGCTACATGCCAACAAAATTCCTTGCTGTCGTGAAATTTACAATTTCAGAATCGGCTATCATGCAACTTCTCCCTTCGGCCAACGGCGGCGCTTGGGAGCCAATCGACGCTGCACGATAGCCGATTCTGAAATTGTTAATTACGGCCAAAAACGATTTCGTAAACTCCGAAATCGATACAGCAGTTTGCGAAAACTATTCGTAAACGATTGAGACCATTACACACGAGATACGTCAAAATTATTTCGCTAGAGTTTGCATCTGGTCAGCTTCTCCTTTCGGCCAATGGAGGCGCTTGCAAGACCTACATTACCCGATTCCCGAAATTGTTAATTACGGCCAAAATACGATTTCGTAAACTCCGAAATGGATACAGCAGCTTGCGAAAACTATTCGTAAACGATTGACACCGTTACACACGAGATACGTCAAAATTATTTCGCCAGGTTCCGCATCTGGTCAGCTTCTGCTTTCGGCCACTGGCGGCGCTTGCAAGACCTACATTACCCGATTCTCGAAATTGTTAATTACGGCCAAAATACGATTTCGTAAACTCCGAAATCGATACAGCAGCTTGCGAAAACTATTCGTAAACGATTGAAACCGTTAGACCGGGCTGTTCCACCTCTGGGTAAAGTGTCACGTAGCGAAGTTACCAGATAAAACTAGACAAAAGTAAATCTTGCGTTGTTCCACCTTTCGGTAAAATTTATCCTCCTGGTAAATGAAGCTACCTGACGGATAAATTACATGGTGCCGAATCCACCGTGTAAGCCACTACCTAACAGATAAATATATGGTGGGGGTAGAAAGTGCACGCAGTGGGAGGTAGAAGTCTTATATCTCTCGTTCGTATAGTAAGTAGTTTGCTTTTGTTGGGTTAGGTCGTTTTCGCAAACTACATATTAAAAATATTTCAGTTTTCAAAAGTAGAAGTAAATCTTCAAGATAACCGGGTGTTATATGGAGACGACGATGAGGATGAATGCATAGAAGAAATTATAGTGGTTATTCAGAAACCGTATACTGTTCGTCCGCGTCCAAACTTTGTTAACCAATATACCGACTCCGAGTTTGCAAGGCAGTTATACCTACATATCAAATATTTTACAAATCAATTAATTACAAATAATTAATTGACAATTTCATGTAAGACTATGTGACGATTTACTTAGAAGATTTGTAACATTTATTTGTGTAACAGTAAGCAATCTATGCATACACAAGCATATTTTTACAATATTGACATAATTATGAAATAGCAACGGTCTGGGTTAGGATTAGGTTAACAATAGGAAATAAAATAATTTTAAATAATTTCTTTATTTAACAAAAATATTTTATTAGGCAGAATTATAACGAATACCATCAATAAGACGGCCCCCCCCCCCCCAGACAGCAAGGAATATTGCGGGAATATTGCCTGAAAATTACAACCTTGCGCAATATTGCTAACGTTGCACCAATATTGCAGTAATATTGCAATGTCAGGGTAAAATACGCAATATTGCAATAATGTTGCAGTGACATATGTACATTGTAACTTATTAAATGACATTTTTCAGACTCGTCGACTTGTAAATGTCACGGGACCGTGCAAGTTGTCCACATGTATATCCGCAATCACGGTCCGACTGATTGCAGACGAAGTCGCTGTCGATTTTAGCTGGAAGGGACGCCTGCAGAAGCAATGCTTTCATAAATTAAGGACGGCGAATTTGCTCCAAGTACGTTTCTTACATATATACCCGGAAACCGACAAATATTGCTGAAATATTATATAAATACATTATTAATAATCTTTTCCCTAATAATCATTCATTATTTTATAGAAGTCTGTATGGTCGCGTCGGCCAAAATAAATGGAGGGAAGCTGATATCGAGGACGGAGTTGCGAAGTGTTTGACGCAAGCGAAAACAAGAATACACCGCGCAAAGTGAAAATAAAAATAAAATGTAATTTAAGGATAGGTTAGGGTTTTATTATTATTTCTTGTTGTATGTTTTAATTCATAGTATAATAAAAATAGTATGTGAATTCTAAAATATATAAAATTTCCCTCAATTATTTCCATAAAGTGAAACCATAATCATATGCAGCATGCAATGTTGAAGGAATATTATAGGGACCATGACTCAATATTGCAGGTAAGATTCCTGCAATATTTCACGCAAGATTTCTGTAATATTCCGCAACGTTGCAAAGAAGCGGATATAGGAATATTCCTGCAATTTTCCTGCAATACTCCGGCAATCTCACTGCAAGGTTTAGGCAATGCGAAATAATATTCATGCAATATTCCTGCAACATTTTTTGCTGTCCGGGCCATTACGTTTATCGTACACTGGTTAAAGTTTTTGTTTTCAAATCATGCGGGTTAACGCAGAATAGTGTATATGTGCCATCTGGTGACTAGACAAGTCGTCAAAAGGTCTGGATAACTACCAAGAGGATAAAATATGATGGAACAACCCATGTTTAAGGCCGGGTTGTTCCACCTCTCGGTAAACTGTCAGGTAGCGAAGTTACCAAATAAAAACTAGACAAAAGTTATCTTGCGTTGTTCCACCTTTGGGTAAAATTTATCCTCCTGGTAAATGAAGCTACCGACAGGATAAACTATCCGGTCGCGAATCCACCGTGTAAGCCGCTAACTAACAGATAAATATGTGGTAGTGGTAGAAAGTGCACGCTGTGTGAGGGGTGGGAGGTGGGAGGTAGAAGTCATATCTCATTCGTATATGGAGTATATAGTTTGCTTTCGTTGAGTCAGATCGTTTTCGCAAAGTACGCTAATAAAATATTTAGAGTTTAAAAATGGAAATGAATCTCCAAGATGACCGAGTGTTGTATGGCGACGACGATGAGGAGGAATGCATACAAGAAATTGTATTGGTTATTCGGAAACTGTATCATATACCGTTCGTCGGCGTCCAAATTTCGTTGAATTATATAATGACTCCGAGTTCGCAAGGCGTTATCGGTTCCGCAAACAAACTACCTTGAACATTTTGGCACTTGTGGAAAATAATATAAGGAGCAGGACGGACAGGTAAATATTGAATGTATCTTTCTTTTATAAGGTTATTTTATAAAATGCATGCCGAAATTAACAATTGTGTACTGTATTAGCTGACAATTTACATTTTAAAGCCTATTAAAAGATTGTGCAAATATCCGATATTACGATAAAAATCGGATTATGAGATTTGCTAATTAAGGTCACGATATCTATATATGCAAAGATAATCGTGATTAATATATGTATATATTGTTTTTTCGGAAATCATGCTGTGTCGCCATTGCTGAAATTGCTCTTGACATTGCGTTTTTATGCCTCCGGAACTTTTCAGATGGCAATTGGTGATTTTGGCAGCATCCACAATTCGACAGTGTGCCGCATAATCTACCAAGTTACCGAAGCATGAGCTGCATTGCGGCCCTAATTCATTATAATTGAGCTACCGGTTACAAATGACGACTTAATGCTAATACAAACACAATTTTGTGAGAGCGCTCGCTTTCCTCGAGTGGCTGGTGCTATAGATTGCACTCACATTAAAATACAATCACCAGGTATTGATTATATTTACGAATTATAAGTGTATGTACATTATTGTCATATTGCTTTTATTGATAGGCGGAGACGAAGCTGAAACGTTCAGAAACAGAAAAGGAATATTTACCATAAATGTTCAGGCTGTTTGTAATAGCAAATTTAAAAGTCAAATAAACAAAAATAAACAACGAAATAATTTAACTCGGAATAACACAATAAATAAAGTATAGTTTAAGAAGAAATGTAAGAAAAACTTTATTTTTTAAGCGTGAAAGCACGTCGGTAGTCGTTGGAGACGCAAAGAAGAAGATGGAGAAGGATGAAGCGTAACAACTATCGTCTTAGCAACTAATTCCCTTATTTTATTATTTCTTTTGTTATAATAAATCAATGGGCAATCAATCAATCATATAAGACGGTCTTCTTTTACATTTATCGTACACTGGTTCAAGTTTTCGTTTTCAAATCATGCGCGTTAACGCAGAATAGTGTATATGTGCCATCTGGTGGCTGGGTAAATCGTCATAAGTATGGATAACTTTACCGAGAGGATAAAATATGATGGAACAACCCATATATAAAAGTAGCCGGTAAGTGCTGAGTAGGGCTTATCCTCTAGGTAGCTACCGGACAGATATCCTGATATTTCCCGAGAGGTGGAACAACCCGGCCTATGTCTATTTTGAAAAAACAAAAAATGAGCAAGTATTATATTTTTACATCCAGCATGAACAATTCCCAAAGGAAAGCAATTTCGATATGTATTAACAATTAACCTTCACTACCTCTAAAACAAAAAATCATGTGTAATTTGAATGCGTTTGAAAATATTTTTTACTTTATTCAGCGACGAGATATTCTTAAAGACTGCCAGCGCCTGTGTTAAACAGCGGCCAGCAAATGGGGGCTGGATGGGGTCTGAGGGGGCGCTGAGGTCTCTTGGCGGCGTCGGTTGGCGTCGGTAATTGGAGCTAGTACCATAGGTAATAGAAAAACATAGAACGTTGACATTACCCATTGTGTAACTGCTTAAAACGTAATGAGATTTTATTTTATAATTTTATTTCACCCTCACCTTTGTAATCGATACTTCACAGATGCATACATAATTAAAGAGTAATTAGCACGTGATTTAAAAATAACATCAATTTCTTTCGCTACTTTGCAATATCTGTTTAATATATTAAAACAGTTCGTTGCGCCTCGGATGAACTTTTCATGCGGCCTAGGGCTGCCCTCATGTGCATTTGAGTTCAAATTGGTACGCGGCTGCATGTTTTGCAATAAAACGAAAAACTTGTTTAAATAGACCAATGAAAGCGTAAGAATCGATTAGTGTATTGCGGAAAATATCGAGTGCCCGGGGAAACGGTGCAATATTTATGGCTGTCCGGTCACGTTTGACTTCGTTTATCTTGGCTTGTCTCGGAAACGGTCAATAGAACACAACCGTGCAAGGTATCGTTTTGAAGCTCTCGACAAGATCTGTTCGAATATACGAAGAACATTTTGCATTGTTTTAAGCTAAACATTTTAAACATTCTTTACCAAATTCGTTGTGTTGCACTCACAGTTGCCGAGATAGACTGACAATGAGTTAAACACGGCAGCACACCCGCATGAAATAAACGCTTAGAAACCATACTTGACTAGCTCAACTTTACTCTCCAATCTGCAAGTCTTAGTCCTACACTCCTACTCAACTGACAACTTAATCGAACTTGAGCCTACCCGATTTTTTTATGTAATTGCTCATTAGTCGTTTTATAAGAATATAAAATAAAGTTTACATCCGCAGTGCAGGACGCTATATATTAAAACGGTCGGAGAATTTCTGCTGTCAGTGCGTGACTTCCAAAACTATTTTATTTATCGTTTCAGAAGAAGTATACCTGTTGTATGATGCAGTAAAATTAGACACTAGAATTTATGGCAGATTAGTCATTTTTACTAAAAATTGGAAAGGATTCGGAAAAATAGGTGTGCGCAATGATGTTATTCAGAAATGTTGCTAGATTCTTTTTTATAGTCTAAATTTTAAATTGACGATCTGAATGTGTGGGTATCGGGTAAAGCTTGTAATCGGAAATCAAATTCGCTTTTTTATTTTTACGCACGTGTGTCCTACAATCATATACATTTATACAATGTACATACATCCGTGGCTAACTGCCTCGTGAGTCGTGCGTCGTCACCTCTCTCCCCCCTTCACTCATCGCGACGCTTATGTTTTTCGCCGGACGCGCGCCGAGGCTCGGGCCCGGGCCGGCGATACACGGCAAGGGACTGGTGTGGCGTGTGTGTCACTTCCCACAGAATGTTATTCAACGTACAAAAAATATTAATTTTTTCCTTTCTAAAAACTGAGGATTACGGAGATAAACGGATTTTAGATTTGTTTTCAGCGCCTCAAAGTCTGAAAATTAACCAACAGATGCTCTTATGTAATAAAATACATGTTCGGCCTCAGCATTACGTCATCAGGGGCGCGTAGGCAAGCCGGGGCAAACCGATTCAATGGTTTCACATTGCCCTCATCGATTGATCGGCTCGCCGCCGTACGAAAAAAAATGTAGTGTGTCGGAGACTTATTCTAATGTTGGAGAATCGGTGTAGCTTGCTCGGGCCGATCCGCGACTGTCTGTCTGAACGGGTGAACGAGAAATCATTGGTGGTTCGAGATTCATTCTAGACTTGGAGAATCGGTGTAGCTTGCTCTTTTTCAAAAGCAAATCAGACTGAGGAAAAACATCTCTAACTTTGTGATATTTAAAAAGTATAAAAACGATTATAATTCATTAAAATATTGCCACTCTTCCGATGCCGACATTTGCTCACAGACCGATCCGACGGTCTCGGATCGGCCCGAGCAAGCAACACCGATTCTCCAATACTAGAATGAATCTCCAACACACCAATGACTTCTCGTTCACCCAGTGTGGCCAGAAGTGGCTCTTTTACACCATCGGTGCCCGCGGGAGTGGGGATACGCGCAAGTGTGCCTGCCCTGTCTGTGAGAGCTGCGCACACCGTTTCTCGCCGAATCGCGCTCGGCGTGGAGAGAAGGACGGAACTATGCTGCGTCTCCCTTCCACCAACGTCGTATGTGACGTCAGATATCGTGACGACACATAAGGACAGAACTATGCTCCGTCCCCTTTCAACCAATATCGCGCGTTGCGTCTTTGTTCGACATGCAGTCGTGTCAGGCAAATTCTTCCTGACGTACGCTGTCGTGTGTTCAAATCGCGTGTTACGTACGATCCCTCAGAACGTCTAGTGCCAGAAGCTTTATGAAATATATATTTTGCCCATATCTATTATAAATCAATGCGACACATCTATTCCGCTGACAAAATATTAAAAACTATCCGTAGTAAGTACTAAAATATTTGTAAATGAATGTCGTTTGTCGCCGTGTGATAAATTATTAAGAAGAAAATTATTCTGTGAACAAAAATTGAACCATGACTGGGCGCGAACCTACGAAAAAAACCAACGTGTTGACGAGCGACGATGAGTACGACGAATCAATCCCAAACCCAAACTTCCTCGATTGACTTTCCTCTGGATCGCGCTCTGCTCAGGGCGGTGGTGCCCGATTTGCCTTCCGGCTGAAAGAACGCAATGGTACGTGCGATGCCTTATGCGAAATCTGGCACCACTGTCACGGGCCTGTGTGCGGAACATAGTTCCGTCCTTCTCTCCACGCCGAGCGCGATTCGGCGAGAAACGGTGCGCGCAGCTCTCACAGATAGGGCACGCACTCTTGCACGTATCCCCACTCCCGCGGGCACCGATGGTGTAAAAGAGCCACTTCTGTACAGTCGCGGATCGGGCCAAGCAAGCTACACCGATTCTCCCATACTAGAATGAATCTCCAACACACCAATGACTTCTCGTTCACCCGCTCAGACAGACAGTCGCGGTTCTCCTTGTCCGTCACGACATTGGGTCGAGTCGGGAGGACGACGCGACGGGACAATTCGCAACGAAGCTCCTTGACACATCTTTGGCAACGAATCGAGTAGCCACTGTGACTGTTAGGGGCCATAGGCCAAATATGATTTTGTAAAGTTTGAAAGGGTATTTTATATTATTATTTAATTGCGGTAGAGATTTACTCGTACACTCCGGTGGTTTAGATAACACGGTTAGCACCAAATTGGCGACAAGTAGGGTATCCTTGTATAGTCTGAATTAAATATTCATAGACAGCTCGTACATCGGGTTCACTCATCGTTAACAGCAGCATCGTTTTGAGAGTGGCCATAGTCCATGCGTGCACCTACACATGCATACTCACTCACAAGACGATGCTTCATTTGTTTGACAACCGACGAAAACGCACACAAACGAGCAACAGTGGCACGGTGAGAGCAGTTACGATGTGGTCAAGAGCTGGTGTTTCAAACATGTTTCGCTTTTTCGTCCAACAACTATATTAAATTTGGAAGACTAAACACTAGAAGTATCAAGGGGGTGAAAATCTCTTCTCTGGCACTTTGTAATAGAGTCATTATATATTAATGAAACACAAAATGTTCTTTAAAATAATATCTTAGATCTTAGAAAAGAACGGTATATGTCTATATGAAATGAACTTTCATGACAGTTCTGGGGTAAGCGCGGATGGGTCAATCTCCGTCCTTTTCCCGACAGGTAATTCTTGCTCCGATTTTCGGCCAGATCCATTCTCGCATTTGTTTTTATGTCCACTCTTTCTATACGGGTCAATGCCCCGAGGTGAGCATATGCTCATCAGCCGTCAGCCCCTTGATACCTCTCAAACAAGTCCCATAGCAATGCGTCAACGCATGGCACTCTTCAATTAGCCCGTGTCATTGGTCAAATTTCGCAGCTGCGCTAATAAATATAACGTCTTGAAAAGATTTGATCACTATATATAAATAAAAGCCAAACGAGGGAAGTTGATTCTCTTGCTGATTTTGTAAAACTCATTGTAGCTGTCTTCGGCGTGGTTGCGTTGCGTGCGTTTTCGTCGATCGCTAAACAAACGAAAGCATGACCTTGAGAGTGGATATGCATGTGTAGATGCACGCATGGACTATGCCTACTCTCGCAGCGATACCGTTGTTGCTATGCGACGTATTTGTCGATGTAGCTGAGTGCCACTACTGACAAATTGTTTCGGACTACAGAAGATCGACCAAAACCGCGACCATTGTAACGGCAGCCTTACTTATTTTCAATCTCACCTATAGCGATCATGACCTATACGGCAGATTTTTCCGGGCACCTGTTCTCCAATTGTCAGTTTCATGTATCTCACACAGCTTCGAATGGTGGAACAAATGAGCAAATTGCATTGAAACTATACGTAAACTTCACTTGAACATACAATAATATATATCCAAAATTCAGACCAACAAGACATGGTCAGGTTTGTATATCAAAATTTCCGCGTCCAATGTTGTACATATATTTTTACGGTTAACGTTGAATAGTTGAACATTTATTAAAATTTTAGTGAACTTTTTATCTTTCATTTTATGTTTCGTACACCCTTTTCTGCCGTTAATAGTAATTTTGCTTCTATTATTTTGAAACTTAAAATTCCACTTGAAATCGTCTGTAAAGAGAGCTTCACTTGCCCACACACAGGTGACATCTCATGATAATAGATCAGTACGGTGGTGATTCGACATCAGTTTCTTACTCTGGCCGCAATATATTCTAGAGGGCGCCCGAGAACAGCGAATTTTGCTGGAGACACAAAGTCCCATAAGGCTGGCAGTTTTTAGGAATATCTCGTCGGTGCTTTATTTTGTGATCATTGTGACGGCCAGCCGTTACCGACACCATTCTCGACCCGCCTTTAACCATAAGCCGGCTAGTATCTTGAGGGCACTCCCAGAGGTCGCCTAAGTGGACGAGCGACGGAACTTCTCCCTCACTCGTTCACACTCACCTAGTTTAAGCTATGATAACATAGAACCGAATCATAAGTAGATATATCTTTGCGTCTATACCCATCGAGCGTTAGGGCATTAGTTCTAAGTAAAAGCGCACGCGGCGCTCCAAGTGGACTGCGCTTCACCACCAACGCGCCTGCGTCGAGCGCCGAGCCCCACTCTAGGGGCCGTACCCCTTCCTTAGCGGCGGGCCCTAGTAATTAGATTTAAGGCCGGGTCGAACCGAAAATCAGTGCATTATGCATTATACATAATATCACAGTGCTATTATACTTGACAAGCAGTTCATTACTTTTCCTGAGTGCATTCTACTTACAATCGTCTACTTAATTCCTTCTTGAAGATTAATTAAGTCGTCTTGAAGACAAGCAGTTACATCAAATTGAAGAACAGTGTACTAAAATCCTTTGTTCGAAATCTATAGTGAAAGCTCAGTTCATTTCAATCCAATCAAATCCCAAATTCATAAATCTAAATCACAAACTCAAAAGCTCAAATCATTTTATCAAAGAATAAGTGCTGAAGCAACAAGTGAAGACTCGACAAAAACCAACTCACGGTAAGCAAACTGACTTGCCGGTTCGACACTCGCATAACACTGTACTAATTATTAAGGTTGAATCTAGTTCCTTTAATTGTTCAATCGTATAATCAATATTGTAAGAATCATATAGTCAAAGTCTATATATAGACCTTTGTTATACAAATTACTTCTATCATTCTATCCTTGCGTTCTTAAAGTAAATTAAGCCTTCCATAACGCTCTACGTCTAAGCATTCCCTCACCACATATATCCAGGCAGTCAACGAGAGGACGTTAGCTCGACGACATAAATGCCTACAACTTCACACTTATCCTTACCACACATATCCAGGCAGTCAACGAGAGGACGATTGCTCGTCGACATAAAAGCCTACAATCTCACATATACCTTTACCTTACGTTTCCATTATTCCGTCAACGAGAGGACGATAGCTCGACGACAAATATTCCTTCAACTCCATACTTACCTTTATTCCGTCAACGAGAGGGCGATAGCTCGACGACAAATATTTCCTTAACCCCATACTTACCCACACCTCATACTGTCCATTTACCCGCCAATAAGAGGACGATCCGCTTGACGGCATATACATCCACCATAAGACCAAAAGTCACCACTATCCAGAATGCCTAAACAAAAGAGAGCCGGCCGGAAGAACCAACTACGTAAATTGATCAGGAACTTCTACGCTATTCCTTCAGAAACTAACAGGCCTCCGCCACCAACCCCAAAACCGCGTATAATCGAGTGTCGTGCCGTTAGACCCAATATACGGGTAGTACAGCCTTCAGCGAGTAACGTAAGGGAAAATCAACCGTCTGTAAGCAGTGTAAAGAAGGTACAGCCGTCCGCTAAAACCACGTTGATTATAAAATCATCCGCGAGCTCGGTAAAAACAGATAAATCCTCGAAGTGGGAACTCAGTCCGCTCAATTTAGAAGCGCCGATATATTCCGCGACCGTGCCGAGATTCGATCCGCGTTTCGAAACGTACATTCGAAAGAGGCGCGAACGCCTCTATCCGGAACTCATAGTGCTCGACCAATAAAACCGCACCGCCAGGATCCCCAAGTCGCTGAGATCGCGCTCCGTGGCCTCTCGACTAAAGGAGGAATTTAAAAGTCGCTTCCCGACTGCAATCGTTTCGTGGAAATCCCTCAAATCCGCGAAATCGCCGATCGGGACGTGACAATCATATACATTAATTTCTGTGACATACTGACATCACCTACTGAAATATCTAAATAGAAGAGAGCAACTTTTTCGAACCGGTCATATCTAGTCAAATCTCTGTGGAACTTACGTCGAACGGCGCAAATCGACTGTATGTCCCAAAGGTCCAGTGGTAAGAGTGAGACAGAATACCAAAATATCTTTCTTCTCTCTCTAACAGCGAGGAGCGGCTGTTGAGCCTGCACCCGCGCATATTCCAGGTATTCTATAGTTCAATGTAGCCAATTGCATGGTGGAGTCGCAAGCGGTCTTGCAGGGAACTACAAAAGTTACTAGGAATATATATACGTTGGTTTCCAAATCATTGGACTCGCGACGTGCACATTATACACAATAACGCACGTTTCAAATTAATTATTTATATGAAATTGAAGTAATAGTGTAACATAAAATAGTGTGTATATATATACAAGTAATAGTATATATAATACGGTAATTTTTATTATATTTACGTGCCATTATACACAATAACGCAGGTTTAAAATGAATTATTTATATGAAATTAAAGTAATAGTGTAACATAAAATAGTGTGTATATATATATATAAGTAATAGTATATGTAATACAATATTTTTATTATATTTGAAGGGTTACATTAAAGTAAATTCATAATAACACTGTAATCAATTTATTAATCCTATTATAATTCACCTAAATATACATCAAATATCAGTGACATATGTGAAGTACATTTTGGTTTACAAACAATGGTATTTATTCGCGTCGTCAAATCAATAAAACGTATCCTATCCATATAAACTGACAGACATTCAAAAGCTGCCTAACGTGATCTCGCCTGTATGTATGGCGAAGTAGTATTCACCTCTGAATTCCTCTTCCTCACGATATCCAGGCCACATGTCGGAATAGCTTATGTGTATTTCCCCCGGATATTCGTTATGTCGGTATTGATTGCCCTTACGATTTTCCGAAGATGTCATCATGCTAAGTGGGTTCACACAAAATTGTTTTAATGATGTGAAGAACTGATGAAATTTATATTGACAGTCAATAGCTAAAAATATAAATGTACACGTACCGCAGATCAATTGTCTCATAATGTACATGACTTGTTACGTCCTACGTCCTCCACCCGCTTTTTTAACGACTATATTCTCGCAACGAGCTCATCGCACCGCGTATCTATTTAATTAGATGTAAGTCGTACATAAACGAAACAAGAGCCGGCGCACCGCGCCACCGAAATTCCTTCACGTAACGCTGACGCCCATCCGGGACGTATTCCGTGCCACGCGAAGGAATGACATAACGACGACAATAGCGATGTAAGTAGAGACATAAGAATGCTGACGCCGAATCAGCTCACAGGCTAACCCCAACGATCGACTAGCGATCCGCGGCAACACATAGTTCCGAGAACGCCAACTTCCAAACGGAAGCTAGGGTGCCTGTTCCACGAAGGACCTGGCGACCCTCAGCAAAATCCACTACTTAAATGGGCCGCACAGTCAGTCACAGTCGTTCAGTCAGTCAGTCACAATACTCCGCTCCATAGTTAACGTCACGCTCAAGTTGGGCACTAAGTCACGTCAGTTTACTTTCGGCAACTCGTTAATCTAAGTTATCAAGCTCTTCAGTCAACCAAGTTCGGCCACGATCCATGTAAATTCGGCAACTGTAAACCAGCTAAGTGTACTTCGAGATAAAACATCCAGTCCACTTCCACCATCTGAACATTATTTAATCCACACGAGCGTGTCCTACCTGCACGTCAACACTAAACACCACCACCTCTACCTCTAACCCAGGGCCCCAGCGAGCTACCTACAAGCGTGGACGCCCTCCCCGGCAACCACCGTGGTAGAACTCCCGGCGATCGTCGAGCCACCTACAAGCGTGGACGCCCTCCCCGGCATCCACCGTGGTAGAACTCCCGGTGATCGTCGAGCCACCTACAAGCGTGGACGCCCTCCCCGGCATCCACCGTGGTGGACTCACGCACCGCACCGGACACGAGCCCTCTCACAGGAGCGACTAGCAGCGAGGTAGCCCAGAAGCCCTCTCTGGCTTCCTGCACCCCGCGCTTACTGCCCCAGTCGACCGCTCTCCCGGTTATGGGGAAACCTTCGGGATCCGCAATCCACAACCACACACACACTCCCACACATCCAGAGCCGTAGCCATTCGGACACCTTCTCCTTACTTTCCTCGATTCGTCAGTGAGCCGCTCCACTGACGGATCAACCACCCTCTTTTCGGTGCGATCACTCCTTCCGTCTGTCCTCGATCCCCGGTATACCCGGTGAACGCAGGGTGCCGAAAAACGAGGACGTAACAACCTACATTACCCGATTCTCGAAATTGTTAATTACGGCCAAAATACGATTTCGTAAACTCCGAAATCGATACAGCAGCTTGCGAAAACTACTCGTAAACGATTGAGACCGTTGCACACGAGATACGTAAAAGTTATTTCGCCAGGTTCTGCATCTGGTCAGCTTCTGCTTTTGGCCACTGGAGGCGCTTGCAAGTCTACATTACCCCATTCTCGAAATTGTTAATTACGGGCAAACTACGATTTCGTAAACTCTGAAATCGATTGCGTAAACTCGCGTAAACTATTCGTAAACGATTGAGACCAAAATAAGCGAAATCGGTGATAGTCGTCTGCTAACTATACACCCACCTAAAAATTGTTAATTACGGGCAAACTACGATTTCGTAAACACTGAAATCGATTGCGTAAACTTGCGTAAACTATTCGTAAACGATTGAGACCAAAATAAGCGAAATCGGTGATAGTTGTCTGCTAACTATACGGCGGTCCCTCGGCCGTGTGACAAAAATATGCACTGTTTGTCCAGTCTATTCTATACCTCGTCTGTGCTAATACTGATGGACACCGCGAAAATGGTATTCTCGCCTTTCGATTATTTAGAATTAGCACAGAGCAAAACGTTAAATAAATATAAGATTGTAAAAAGAAACCATCCGGACTATTCGACGGACACCAGAGACTCTTGTTTAATAGAAATCTTAACACGCCGAGATACACGAAAATGCCGAACGCATTACATGCAGCTAGCGAACACACTGTGGATTCTATTAGATACTAATTCCGACTGGATAGGAGCCGCTCCAAACCAGGAAACCTTGTATATCTTATGTTGCGACAATAAGCCACGTAGTATTGAATTATTAGGTAGCTTCATACTGCACTTAGATAAAGACTGTACCGGTACAACTAATAAGGTCTTCCTCAAACCAGCTACACACGTAACCAGAACTTTAGAGTTAACTGTTCTTTTGACGAGCAAGGAAGAGGATTTTAACGTGACTTTCGGGAAACTCAGATCCCAAGACTTACCTTTTGAACTCATTCACGAAGTTAGGTCTGGGTTAGTATCAATCCTGACAATTTGAAAAATTTGGGTAGAACCTTGGAGGAAATAGACGACCAGATTGAGACCTTAGCATCTGAAAAACGGGTTATCACGTGGAAGGAACGATTTTACAAATATCTGGAATATGCAGGATACGTAGCAATTGCTGGTTTGACAATCGTTTTCCTAGGTAAAATAGGACTATTTAAGCTAATTATAAGAACCATCCGATCGTGCTGTGTATCGTGTACATATAACAATTGTAGCTTTGGCAACAAAGCACCCACGCAGCACATTGCACCAGCTGCAGCGCAAGCAACATTTTCAATCAACGAACCTGACGAGGTACGCTTCATCGCTCAACGACCTAGAACGAGACCGACGAATGCTGCTTATGGATTTTAGTTTAGATCAGTACCCCAACTAAAATCTGAAACTACCCGGGGAGGTGTAAGCGGGCCCAGGTACCGAGCCCTTCGCCGCTTTCCCTTTTTGACCACCCATATCGTACCGAGGGATACTTTACGACGTCCGGGTAACCAGAAACTGACAGATAGCGAAGTACTTGCAGCTGAGGCGACATCTGAGTGTACACAGATGTCCAGATAGCCTAAATTCATAGAGACGCCCTTACCAAGAAGAGAGACTTCGTGGAGAACGTTTTCGCCCTTCTCTGGGCTACCGACGCAACCCCCCCTTCTCACAAACCGTAGATATAAGAAGCCTGTTCTACGCTGCGAGTTTAGTCTTAGTCTACATTTTAACACCGAATCTCTGCCAGTAACTATATTCATTCTTAATAAAGTATTCATTATTATATTTTATTTTATGTCGTCTCATTGATTCGCGCTATCACGACAACAGGACAGACAGATTTCTAGAGAGAAACTAGTAGTTCGCCGCCTAGAAACTAATCGAGATTCGCCGCAGGTACGAATGTGTGCTAAAGAACTGCGCCATGATTCGGCTTCGTTTTTGATTGACACGGGCGCTGATATCAACGTAATCAAACTAAAAATATTGCGAGAAGATATATCTGTCGCGTTACACGTATCTATAGTCGTTACGGGTATTACCACGGAACAAATAGAAACATTGGGCACCACGATCGTGCACCTACTCGGACAACCGGTTAAATTCCACGTGGTACAATCCTCGTTTCCCATCAGGAGCGACGGAATTTTGGGAAAACAATACCTGAGGCAGGAACAGGCAGAGATATCATTCGCGCATAATACTTTAGTCACACAATGTGATCCTATACGCCCGATGCGGTTCATAGGAGAGGCCGAACGACATAACAAAAAATTACCTTTGCCCATTACGCGCGTTCACAACCTACGAGCTAGAACGCGTCAAGCAATCAGAATAGATGTAAAGGAAGGGAGAGAACTGACCGAGGGTTATTTGCCGAAATTAAACACGACGGACGGAGTATTCATCGGGGAAGCCGCTGTCTCAGTTTGTCGAGGCGCGTGCCATGTACTTGCGATTAATACCTTGGAAAATGACGTAGAAATAACGATACCACCGCAATATATAGTACCGTTTGAATACCACAATTTCCCTGTAGAGCAGGAATACTTCAATTCCGAGTCAGAAACAGCACACGCGCCGATAGTTAACGACCGAGTAGGTGAAATAGTCTCCCGTTTGCGTTTAAACCACCTTAACGACGAGGAAAGGAATCACGTAATAGATTTAGTAGAAGAATATCCAGAGAGGTTTCATCTACCGGGCGATAAGCTGCAGTCGACACCCTGTATTAGGCATACAATCCCTACCACAGACGATTTACCTATTAACACGCGGCAGTATAGATTTCCACCTGTTCATCAAGCCGAAATCGCGAGACAAGTCTATAATAAATTAGAGTGCAACATTATCGCACCCTCAAATTCGCCATATAATTCACCGCTATCGATAGTTCCGAAAAAGCCGGATTCTCATGGAAACAAGCGTTGGCGAATGGTCATTGACTTCCGTAAATTAAATGAAAAAACGATTGGAGACGCGTACCCCTTGCCCAATATTACAGATATTATGGATCACCTAGGCGAGGCGCGGTATTTTTCGATCTTTGACCTCGCGAGCGGCTTTCAACAAATAGAAATGGACCCTAAAGACCGAGCTAAAACTGTCTTCACTACACCAAATGGCCATTACGAGTACATTCGCATGCCCGAAGGGCTTAAAAACGCTCCAGCTACGTTCCAGCGATTAATGGACCAAGTATTACGCGGGTTGCAAGGCGTAGAAGTTTTTGTATATCTAGACGACATCGTAGTTTACGCTAAGTCCTTGAAGGAGCACGGAAGGAAGGTGCAGAGACTATTCAATAGAATACGCGATGCAAAGCTAACTCCGCAACCTGGCAAGTGCGACTTCTTAAGAACCGAGGTAGCGTATCTAGGACATATAATCGGTCGAGACGGAGTCCGTCCAGACCCTGGGAAAATTAGCGCGGTAAAGAAATTCTCGTACCCGCAGAGTCAACGGAATGTCCGAGAATTCCTTGGGCTGGTGGGATATTACCGACGTTTTATAGAAAACTTCGCCGCGATCGCGAAACCATTAACGGAATTATTGAAAAAGAACGAAAAATTCGACTGGAAACAGGAACATACAACTAGCTTTAAAATCTTACGGAGAGCGTTGTGCCGAAGCCCTATTCTACAGTACCCTAATTTTAACGAGCATTTTACTTTGACAACGGACGCCTCAGACGTCGCGATAGGCGCGGTATTAAGCCAGAATGCGAACGGCCACGATTTGCCAGTAGCATACCCATCGCGTAATCTAACTAAGCCGGAGCGAAATTATTCCACCACGGAAAAGGAATACCTAGCTGTGTTATATGCAGTCCTGCATTTTAGACCCTATCTATACGGGAGAAAGTTTACGCTAGTTAGCGATCACGAGCCGTTGAGATGGATAGACTCAGTTAAAGATCCGGGACAACGCTTGGTGCGTTGGCGACTTAAATTACGGGACTACGAATATGAATTCGTACATAAACCGGGCCGACTCAACACCAACGCGGATGCATTATCGCGGAATCCGGTAAAGACTGACACCGTCACGTCGGAATCCGACAACGAGGAACGCAACCGGGTTTCGTCAAAAGTATTGCCAGTAAACCGGGAAGCCTCCGAAGCCGGACCAAGCGCGCCCCGAAAAAACCCACGAGCACCGGAGCCATTAGATACAAGCGCGGTAGCGACGAGAACGCGCAGGCGAATACCGTACCTGCCAGAACCCGACATACCGATGACAGTAGGAGATAATAGCGAATCGTCATCCGACTCCTCAGACACGCCAATATTCGTAGAGAGCAGATGCGTGATGCTCAGTGTAAAGCCACGACCACCGCGCAAGTCGAAATCGCCGCCTAAAACACGATCCCATGACGCGGAGTCGCGTGATAGTGAGCGCGGTACTGCAGGGCCGTCGGACAGCGAAAATGTCGCTACGGAACTTCCTACCCGACCGCACTGCACTAGCGATGACGAGCAATCTGAGGACCAACTCACTTGGGACGTATTATCGAGATCTTTCGAAGAACTTGGCGACTCAATTACTAGAGGTGAACAACAAACGAGCACGGAAAATACGCGAGAACCGACGGAAAACGTAATTACCGAAACTGACCCGAACACATCCGACGACATACGAGACGGAGAACAGACGGGAATAATAGCTGATCTGGAGACAGACGGGGCGGTCAGCGAAAATGTCGCTACGGGAGGCCCTACCCGTTCCGCCTGTATCGAAGGTGACGCGGCGCGCCCACCAGGAGGCCCTTTAACGTTGGTCTCTGAAACAGTGGCGCCTGGGGGGGGGGGGGGGGGGCAGCGCATTACTCGCCGGACCTGCGGATTGCTCGCATTTACCTACACCTTCACCAACGTCGAGACCGGTCGCGCTATCGACACCGATGCCCCTAACTGTACCCGCGGGTCCATGCGTAATATTACCGGAACATCTACATAATGATAGACCCCCTTCGATACCGACATTCGGAATCCCTGTCACCGAAGACGTGTCGATGGGCACCTATATCCCTTTTTCACCGGAACTCCAGCCTCATGTGCAAGAATTTCAGCCGAAACCTGTACGTTATTCCCGCGATAATTTGACAGCACGACGCGGAAACATGGCGCATTTCTTATCAGCTGATTGCAAATTGAGCGACCCGATATCGCGGCAGTAGTAAGAGTAAGCCGCTTCTGGACCCGAGGCGAGAGTAAGCCGATTCTGGACCAGTAATTCTGAACCAGTAGCCGATTCTGGACCAGTGTAGTCGATTCTGCTGGACCGCAGTCATTCGGTCTTGCGTGTTTGCGTGTATTTTTTATTTTTTTATTGAAGTTTGCGGTTAGTGTCTTAATCACAGGTTGAAGTTTGCGGTTTGTCTTATCGGAGAGGTGAAGTTTGCGGTTTGTTTTTTAATGAGGGGAAGTTTGCGGTTTGTCTTAATCAAGTGGAAGTTTGCGCGGTCGGCGGTTAAAATCGGAAGAACGTTGGAAGGTGAAGAAGGCGAGCCGTTCGATTCCACAGCGGTAGCGGTCAAGGTTAAAAGTCGGCGGTTGGGCGATATCGAGTCGGTCGCTGCTGATATCGGGGGGCCTTGCCTTATTTTTTCTGTTAGGTCGAAAGTTTGTGGTTTACACGGAAGTTAGAGAGTAGGAGGAGAAGGGGTTGGACAGGAACAATACGAAACGAACGATAAGCGATTACACGATACTCGAGCGAGCGTGTGGGCAACGATATCGAGAGCGGAGGACGATAAGCGCCATCGACACGCGGCGTTGTACTACGAAATGTAGACAGAGGTAGTAGTAGGCGTTGTACTACGAAATGCCGTGCGGGGGGTTGGAAGTAGACCGGTAGGAGAAGGTTACAGAGGAATGATACGATAAGCGATTACGCGGCACTCGAGCGTGTGTGGGCAACAACGATATCGAGAGCGGAGGACGATTGTACTACGGAGGAGGAGGTTGGGTGGGAGCAAGGTGTACGGGCAGTGAGGAGGGGGTCCGGCGTCATCTTGGTGCAGCGGACGCGTTGCAGGTCGGGGGTGGGAGGGAGGGGGGAGGGTCCCGGGGAAAGGGCGCTAGGCGCTAGCTAATATTTGCACGTTAAACGTAGCACATCGGTTAATACTCTTCGTAGCATCAGCAGACTAGGAAGCAGAGAAGTGTTCGCGACTTTTTCTGAAAGCGAATTACTGAAAGTGTTGTAACGATGGCGGCTGACGGACATATTCGACAATTGTACAGATTTTTTTATGACAAACTGGTTGCTCAAATTGATCCTGAAAGTGGAATATTAGACGAATTAGGAGAGGAAGGGTTATTGAACGAGTCTGATATTTTCGATATTTTAACTTTGAAGGAACGAACAGCACAGGTGCGTTGTTTGATTACGAAGCTAGAAAGGTAAGTAATACAAACAAATTTATAAATCAATGTAGAATGATAGTACAATTGAAAGTATTTAAATTTGAATTTTGACCTTTGCAGATTGCCGCTATTGTATTTCATTCTATTCACAGAAATACTAAAATCTTATAACCTCTGGCTTGCCGTATGCATGATACAATGGATAGAAAATCAAAGTGAGCTGCGCGCACATGTGAAACAATTTTATGAAGTATTTCGCGAACAATTACGCGATGTTGATGTACGTAATGCCGTTATACAAAAGTTAAGACGAGACAAGGTGTTGCGCGCTGATGCAATACAGTACATTTTGGATACGGAAAATAAAGAGGTGCGGGTATCTCGTCTGATCCATAAGATGTCACGGTAAGTTGTAGAAAACTGGTAAAACGAGTGTAATCGTGAATGTTATACATTTTTTAAATTTTTAGACTAGGACTGACAGACTTGCTGTGTTTTAAAGAATCGTTAAAGCATCATTACCCTTGGATAGCTTGACGGATGGAAGACTATTTGAATACGGCATATTTCAGCAAAAACTGAATCACAATTTTAACCCATGCTCGCTTATTTTCAATGCTAAGCTATTTTTGTTAAGAAAAGTGAGATGTAATGAATTTCTCAGATACGCACTGTATATAATAAATTGTAAACGGGTGCAGATTATTGATAAATAATACATGTATTCAAATATTGCAAGCATTTTTTATTTTTTAATCGAACAGTGTCCCCAGGCAAGTGTTTGTATACAATCATCGGTGATATATCTTTTATCATCGTACGGATGCAATGCAACTTTTCCTTCGGAAATTGTGTGAATTTGATGCAGCTTCGACGCAATACGGTTTTGTCTAGCCATTTTAATTTCATCATTAAATAGGCAATTTATATAATCATCAAATTTAATTTCTCGCTTAATAAAATCTTTTTTGATCCCTTTAGCCTTCTTCGTGTCGCGCTCGCCAATAACTTTTATAGCATACATTTTCGATCTTAATCCTACAAATTCACACATAATTTTTCCTCCATTTTCATCTTTCATTAGGCCTAGAACTTTTTTATTTGCTAAAGGTATATTGTATACGTTGTCAATTGGATAATTACTAGTGTCGAAATAAGCTATATCTCGCCCCATAATGCTATATATGTCATCACATTGTAATTTATAAATTAAACTGTCCGTATCAGTATATAATACCTTACACATATCTTGAAATTGAACCATCATATAGACGTAATGAAATTTATAGAGATATAGTTTTGAAATATCTAGAATGGACATGCCGATAGAAATGGGTTTATCTATTTTAACTTTCATCTTTTTCATTTCCACACCGACAAAATTTTCATTGAATATTAATCTTCTATGAAAATTAGGTCTTCCTATCAATGGCTTAATACCGGCACGTCCTTCCCACGATGTTAATAATCTTACATCAACTCGATTACGCACATTTTCCATTGTTTTTCCAAATACTGCGTTATTCATTAACTTAAATAAATCTTTTTCAAAGTCCGATTCAGATTGAGCTCGAAATTTTGCATTTAATTGTATATATGTACACATCCATGGAGATTGATTGAACTGTAAGATACGATGAATGTTCTTTAATTTAAGTCCATGTTGCAGGCATTGCTGTAGGGTTCGATAATGAATAACATAGTTGGTTTTACAATTTAAAGTTGCTAACAATTTTTCATATTTAGCGTTTGGCGGTACTTCGCGAGTGGGACAGAACGGCAAATCTGAATGCGAATCATGTATTTCATCGGGATAGTCTAAATCTACCTCTAATATGTATCCAATCTCAGAATCGGCTTTAGCTGAATAAATGTTAAATTGACTTATCATATCATTATCCATCCATTCAAATTTACCGTACAGCAACGAATCGCACATGGCAAAACCGTATAAATTGTTAACATCGTTGTAGTATAGGTATAGTATGGGCGTCCACTCGAACGAGCGATCGAGAATCGATGTCGTCGGCGCGTGACGACAGGCGGCGCGAGAGGCACGAGCAGGACACTGCGTGTGAGGCCTCGAGCGTGAGAACACGTGGCGGAATAAAACGGCGGAGAGGTTAAGTGCCAGGCGAGTATTACTATACCTGACCCAAGCGTAGTCCTATAAGGAGAACGGATACAACAATCGTAATACATTAAATACAAAGATTCTTTATTAGAATCATACGTCGCTCCCATGTAAGGATTATTAGCTTTTGCATCCCGATGCGAACATTGACTGAATCCTCCGCGTATACCGCTTTCAATAAATCACACCATATCAATATCTGTTAATAATTCTAATGTTATGTTTGTAATTTTTAGCATAACGTCCCACGCATATGATGGTAGGGTACAGTAATAGGCAGGGTCGAGACCATAATATTCGATACATTTGCTTCGAAAATTTTCAAAAATATCTGCTACTAGTAGAACATCTGTTTTCAAATATAAATCGCTATATTCGCCTAGTGATGAGATATTAAATTTATTCCATACGTTTTGTGCATGTTTATACTCGCCCCTTTCAATATTGTGCCCGTACAATGTGCTGTGAAATTCGTCGTAATTAGGTAGACAATTATCATTTAGTCTTTCATAGCTGTCAACATATTCATAAGGAAAAACACCTTTGCGCGTCAGTAAATTAAACAAATTTTCATCGATCGACGGAAAGTTTTTGCGTAAAATTCTCATATCATTTATATCTAGTGTTGATACTAATTGTTCTAAACTGCTATTAAGAAATTTAAATGAATCGATAAATCTTAATTCAAGAGAAAATATATTATTTTTCATCCGACATGCGAATGAAACATATTTTTCCATTGTAGAGGCTATTACATGAAATTGAGAGCTAAAACATTTCATTGAAACAATTTCTTCTATGAGAAAATGTGCATCGTAATTACTTAAGTTATGAAATATTATGGGTAGCATATACGTAGCTTTATAATTTAGGTTACATGCTCCATGTGCTGCCCCTCTGTAGTAACCTGACCAGTGACAATGATCATGTACTTTATCACCGCCTCTAATATCAGCTTCTTTGAATTCACTTTTACAGATAAAACAATGTGTAGCAGTATTACATTCTAGTAATTGTTCAGAAGTTAAAGGAGCCATTATGGTATGATTATTTTTTATAAAAGCAAAAATTGATGAAATGATACCTTCCAAATCTGATATAAAATAAGATACCACTTTATCCTTCGCACGGTGTGATACGTATTTGCACATCGATTCGTCAAAATTACAGTGTATGTAATAGCCAATACTGTGTGGAACATGAGTTTGATATGCATAAGTATTATGATTTTCTAAATTATGTGTTTCGTTACTAATTAGAGCGCATTCAAAATCAGCATATATTATAAATGGAAGCGGGATTCCTCT
Source organism: Priocnemis perturbator (assembly GCA_963942575.1). Classification (NCBI taxonomy): domain Eukaryota; kingdom Metazoa; phylum Arthropoda; class Insecta; order Hymenoptera; family Pompilidae; genus Priocnemis; species Priocnemis perturbator. The sequence goes on along the minus strand of CAWWDK010000189.1, from coordinate 398,428 downwards.
TCTATAATTTTTAAACTTAATCCATTTCTGATCTTCATTGACCAATTCAATTTTGCACGCATTTTGATCCACACATCTTTCATAATGATCTTGAAGTTTCCTTGTTGTATGGAAAAAATTTAGACATCTGTAAATTATAAGAATCATATTATTAAACTATTAAATTATTACAACTGTAAATAGAAACGTGATGAATTACCTGTCGCAAATGTGTGATTTATGTTGATGTTGATGAATTTGCGACGATATCAGCCCTGATAAATTTTTGATCCATACATAATGGCACATATTATCTTTTTCTTGCTCATTTTGATATATTAGTAAGTTTATATGTTTATTTTCAGATATTTTATCACTTAATCGTAATGGTAATACTTCATATTTTTCATGTTCAGATTTATCTTTATTCGTTAATTGGTATAAATTTATGGACAAATTATTATTTTTTTCAAATGTAGGTATATGGTTAGTTGTAACGGGAAATGTAATTCCCGTTAAATTTAGTACATTTTCATAATGCGGATATGATTGTTTACGGTTACTATGATGCGATGCTGGGTATAATGCTGACGTTACTGCCCAAGCAAAGCAATCATTTTCATTATCGGCCAAATCAATAGAAACAGTTGCTTTTCTATTTCGTATAGCTAATGGAAGTCTACAGTTTCCTTTACCGGCGCTCAATAAATCACATTTATTGATATTTATAATCAAACTGATAATTTTGCTCAATGCCCATCCACTGTCACGTTCTTGAAATTCCTCTAGCGATGTAAGAATCTGCCCACACACATTGTTTGTATACCAATTATCAAGCTTTATGGTGGAATCATTGTCATTTAGTAGTACCTCATTTTTTGTTGCAAAGGTTTTAATTTCCTTCTTACTTTCGTCGGTCAAACTGTCTTTTAACGTAAATTCACCATTGAAGATTGTGTTTACTTTAACACATTTGTGCTGTTTAACATACGATAGTACTTTTTCTATCACTATATCTTTAGCATCGTTTAAAAATATAGAAGGATCAATATGATGTAAATTTATAATAATTCCAGTGATTATACGACTTTGGAAGGCATGTCCGCTTTCAATTTCTTTCCATTTCAGTGTAACATTCTTATCCTTCTGTTTTTCTTCATTTAATCCAGATCCAGAATGTAGATTGAAATTAAAACTTAATTGTTCACACGTACAAGTTAGTTTAGCTATTTGCGCAAGTAAATGTTGTTTCCTACCGACACTTATTTTTTCTTTTTTATTAATTAAATATGAATGCAAATATTTTAAATGCTGTTCACAATCTTTTATCCATTGGGTTTTATCTGCTTCTGATTCAATTAAATACGCTCGGTTTAATAAATTTTCTTCTTTTTGCATTAGTTTTATTCACTGCATTTTCTTTTTTTCTTCGTAATCGTTCGTTTACGAAATACTTTAAATTCCTCAGCCGCTTTAATTGTTCCATCAGTTTCACTTTATATTCTTTTTTCATATTTTCATTATTTAGGAGTATTTTCGTTTTTTTTACATATGTAGTATATTGCTTTTTCCACTCTTTAAAATCCTCTTCTTTCTTCAAAAACGGCATTTGATTTAATACATTTTTTTCTATTTTCGCCGATAATCTATTAATAGATTTCATTTTACACCTCTTTAATCACACTACCGTTTTGTAATTAATCACACTACCGTTTTGTAACTTTCACTGCACTTCACTTCGTTAGCCTCCTCCGCCTCCGCTTAGGGTCGCGGTTTAGAATACAACGGACGCACAATTTCCTGCATATATTTGTCCTGCTACGACTATCCCCTCTCTCTGATTTACCACCGCACCGCTTTTATCATAGATATGAAATCATATGATTTCTTATCTCTGCTTGTGTGTTAAATTCGTTTATATCACGTTTATTTGCGTTATAAGATAATCTTGAATTTACATTTTTATTGTATTCACCATAAAATTGAACTAATTTTTCTACCATATCTCTCAAATTGGCTATAATGTTACTATCAGTAATACATTGAATACTGAAAATGGAGAGATCGAACGGCCCTGATCTTACAACATTGAAATTAAATTCGTCATATTCATAAAAATTACCGTTTTGTAATATATAAAGTTTACCATTTATATATTTAAATACTGAAAATGGATTTTGTGGAGATATGGATAGGCCAATTCCCTTAAATAAATCGTTAATTAAAATATACTTTCTAGGCTGATATCTACACTCGTCAATTTCAATTACATATACTCCTTTATAAAAAATATATGTTCTACCGGTATTTGTTAAAACAGCAGATTGCACTCCATTATACTGAAAGTCTTTGCCAAATAGTTTTTGATATGTCATGGGATAACCAGTTTTTAATTGGAAAGTATCAGGATTGAATATATAAATATTATTATCAGAAAATAATGCAACTTCTCCATTTACTCTTTCATATATTGCATTAATTCCTGAAAAATTAAATGGCAAAAATTTTAACCACGATCTTATTAACTGTGGCTCCTCATACTTTCGATATTTAACGTTTAAATTAAATGGCCATACCCAAATTTTATAGAATATATACAATCGTGCTTTAAAAATGAAAAATTTTAAATCATCTGCTGGAGCTGAACATAAATCGACTAATTTTGGTGGAACTAATGTTGGTGCATCTGGTGACGTATCAGGAGAAGCATTACCATTTGCATCTTCGCCGAATTCGTCCTCTGACTCATTCTCAGCATTAACATTATATAAATTTCGTATAGCTAATATATCATCTTCCTCAAGTTTAATATAATCTGTATGATTTTCATAATGATAAAACGGCGACATTATTGAATTCATATTTGACGAATGTAGTATACCTAGACTGTGCCCAATTTCGTGTGTTTATGTTTCGTATAAACTGAATGACTCATCGTTTATCGGCCCCTCGCCTATCATCCATTTCCACGATTTAGATATATGAATTTCTCTGACATTATTACTTTCATTCGGCATATCTGCATGTGCTAATGTTTGATTAGAGAATGGCGGTGAACAAACTTGTTGCGGTGAATTAACACTGTAATGCATTGTATTTTCAAATGATATAATTATATCCGCTTCAGTTTTACTTTGTACTTGAGTAAAGGTTAACCGAGATGGCTTTTGCCACAAAGAAAATGCTTTTTTTGCAATGTTAATTTGATCTGTTGTTCCGACATGGAAATACCAACGCAATGTTTTTTTGTTCCATTTATAAGAATGAAGTGTGTAATCGCTGACATGATCACTTACTCCGCAACGCTTTGCCTCCATCAACTTTTTCGTTTCAGCATTTAGAGTCCCATCGACTTTAAGATTCCAATGTTCCGAAAAGCGATTCAAAACGCCCGGGCCTGTGGCAGTCGGAGCGAGCGTCGCGGCTGCGCAGTGCGTGGCTCCTGAAGCACATGGCCGGCCGCGCGCTCCGAGCGCAAATGCGCAAGCGCGCTTCTTCTATCGGGCACTTTGCCCCGCTACCCGCGCGAAACTGAGGGCCCTTCGACTTCTGGAGGATTCTACTTCGATATTATTGGCCGAGACAAGCGTTATTCGCCGATGATTTGAATCCTCCAGAGGTCGAAGGTGATAAAAGCAGCGGCGTCGAACTGCTCGTCCTTCTTTCGTCCCACGTGTCGCAAAGTAATAACAGTGTCTCAGAGCAATTATATCGTTTTCCAGTCGTGTTTTATCACCGAGCTTTCTAGCAAGACTATTTGTACATCGCAAGTAATAAATTATTATTTTTCTGTGCAATACAGACTACTCGAACTCTCTCTTTTATTTCGCCGCGCAATAGGCCTCGTTTTAGTTTCTTCCGCGCCTTCACTTTTCTGCTCATTTTTTTGGTCCTTCGAGCCGGATCTCCGCGCCTCGTGGTGTTCGGCGTTCGCGAGTGGTGAGTGAGTGCTGCAAAAGAAACAGACAATTAGCACTGAACACTGTGAAATGGAGCAACTGTTGGAGTCTCAACAAGAGCTTCACGGGCGAATTGCTCGCACGTGGGAAAACGTGAAGAAGTTAGGGAGCGCGAAGATCACGATTGATCTCATACGGGCTAGCCTGCCCTTGCTCGATAGCAAGTGGGCGAAGTTCGAGGCCCAGCACTTCGAGCTCATGAGGCAGCATCGTTCTCAGCTCATGGACAAGGAGTACGTGGTGAGCGATCTCTACGGCACGACAGAGGTGTGTTACATCCAGCAACGGGCACACTTCACCGAGCTGGAACGCAAAATGGCGACTCCGGCGACAACGGAGGCGAAGCCAGAGCAGGTGGCGCCGCGCGCATCTCTTCCCCGGATCGAGCTTCCGAAATTCTCCGGGAAGTTTGAGAACTGGCCCGCCTTCAGGGACCTGTTCTCGTCGTTGGTCAACGACGAAGGCACACTGAGCAAGGTACAGGTGTTCCACTACCTCAAGTCGTGCGTGTCAGGGGATGCCGAAGGCCTCCTTCGGGATCTGCCGGTAACGGGCGAGAACTTTGATCGGGCCTGGAAAACGTTGACTGCTCATTTTGAGAACAAGCGCCTCCTAGTGCGTTCGTACCTCTCCGCGTTCACAGCCTTGCCGCGCATGAGGTCCGATTCCGCGGACGATCTCCGGCGTGTCTTGCACGGGATGCTCTCCACCGTCGGCGCGATGGAAGGGATTGGGCGTCCGGTCGCGAAAGGGGAAGATCTTTTCGTGCACCTCGTGATCGATCTCCTCGACCCCAAGACTCGGCGCGAATGGGAGTCCTCTCTCGGAAAATCGTCCGAGCCTCCGAAGTACGAGGCCGTCAAGGAGTTCCTACAAGAACAATTGCGAACTCAGGACGCGTTAACGGGACTTTCGGCTCGCGCCACGAGCTCTCCCCTCAGTTCGGGAAACAAACCTGTCGCGCGTGTCGTCCGAAGTACGCAGGCTGCCACGGTCCAACCGGGCAGCGCTGCCGCGAATCGCCTGTGCCCCGCATGCAAGGGCCCGCATTATTTAGGATCGTGCGAACGGTTCCTCGAGAAGTCCGCGAAGGACCGGCGACAATTCGCGTCATCACTCAAAAGGTGTTATAATTGTCTCGGGCGTCACAGAGTGGACGAGTGCGGGTCCGAAAAGGTGTGCGGCCGGTGCTCCGAGAAGCACCACACCTTGCTACATGACGCGTTCACGACCGCCACGCATGACGATCAAGAGGTTGTCGACCAGGCCAGCGTCCACGTGGCGCGTGGCGGACCTGCAGGGTGCGCGTCAGTCCTCCTCGCAACCGCGCGCGTCCTCGTGGCGGATCAGGCAGGTGATCTTCATCCCGTTCGCGCACTCTTGGACTCGGGATCTGAAACATCCTTGATTTCAGAATCCCTCGCACAGCGACTGCATCTTCCGCGCACACCCACGTCCGTGGCGATCTACGGTGTGGGTGGACAACACACGGGCTCTGCTCGTGGCAGAGTATCTATGACCGTGCACGCGCGGAATGAACAATTCGCGCTCACCGTTTCACCGCTCATTCTTCCGCGATTAACCGCGTACAATGGCCGCGCAGCGTCCGCGGCACATTCGTGGTCCCACATACAGGGACTCCAACTCGCAGACCCGGAATTCCAGGCAAGGGATCCAGTGGAGCTTCTGCTCGGCGCCGATGCATACGCGAGCGTCGCAATGTCCGGCCTCCGTCGAGGCACGAAAACCGAACCGATCGCGCAGCAAACACGCTTCGGTTGGGTCCTACTGGGTGCCGCAGGTGCCGAGGGCTGCATTTCCGGCGTCACTTCGCTGCACTGCACCACCGAACCCGATTTGTCGGCGACACTGCATCGGTTCGGGGAGTGGGAAGAACCTCCGCCCGCGGCTGTGCTTCTGTCAACAGAGGATCAGCTGTGCGAAGACTTTTCTCAGCGCACACATGTTCGCTCACCGAGTGGCCGATATCAAGTGCGACTGCCTCTGCGAGGAGCTACCCGATTTCTCCGCCACGCGGCGCAGCGCCGCGCGCGTGCTCAGTGTGATGGAGCGCCGATTCTCTCGCGACGACGCGCTCCGCACGAACCACGTGGCGCTCATGGACGATCACACATCGTCAGGGCATATGTCCCCGGCCGCGCCGGTACTCACGTTCGACAAACGGGTGTGTCCTCCTCCCCCCCACGGCGTAACCAAGCGAACAGGCGCGAACTCCAAACTGCGTGTGGTGTTCAACGGACCAACGCGCAGCTCCGCCGGTTTCTCGCTGAACGATCGCCGACTCACCGAACAAAGTTCCCCTCTCGTCGATGTCGTCCTGCGCCGGCACTCTCATCTGGCTCGACTCATCGCCGAGGCGGTCCGTCGGTGCACCCTGCACGGCGGAGTGCAGCTCGTCCTGGCGGATGTCCGTCAGCGATTCTAGGTCCTGCGGGGAAGGCAGATCGTCAAAGCGGTCGTCCACAAATGCCCCCGGGGCATTCGATGGCGGGCGGCGCACCCACAACCCATGATGGGAGACTCACCTGCATCCAGGGTGACATCGAGTCGACCATCACCGCACACTGGCGTGCAAGTCGCCGGACCAGTTCTCCTCCGCACCACAAAAGACCGAGGGCACACGGCCTGCAAAGGATTCTTGTGCATTTTTTATTTGTTCCAGCACCCGTGCAGTGCACATCGAGGCGGTGAAATCCGTCAAACATCACCTGGGGCGAGTCATTGGCGAGACGAGACTCACCTACGAGGAGATGGCTACATTTCTTGCCAGCGTCGAGGCATGCCTCAACTCACGCCCCTTGCAAGCGCTGACCGACGATCCCCAGGATTTGTCGGCGCTTACTCCCGGTCACTTCCTGATCGGCGGCCCTCTCCTGGCAGTTCCTGAGCCGTCCCTCATCGACGTGCCGACGAATCGGCTCACACGATGGCAGCTCCTGCAGCAGATGCGAGACCACGTGTGGAAGCGATGGAGTGCCGAGTATCTCCAGGAGCTCACTCCACGTCCTAAATGGTGGGCGACGAAGGGAGGCGTCAAGGAGGGGCAGCTATGCCTCATTAAGGGAGACAATCTCTCACCGACGCGGTGGCCTCTCGCACGCATCACTCGGCTACACCCGGGACGAGACAACGAAGTCCGGGTCGTGGACGTCCGCACTGCAACCGGAAACTACACGCGCCCGATCGTGAAGATCGTCCCGCTGCCTCCTTGCACCGAAGGAGCGCAATAGGCGATAGCCAAAAATTACTTTAATTTTTTCGTTTTTTTTTCTTCTTTGTTCATCGTGCCGTCTTGTACATAGTAGGTTAAGTGAACTACTTGTACATACCTTTTTCTTTCTGCAATAGATTTTTCAATTTCACTGGGCGGCTCCTTCATTGAGGGCTTCGAGACTCGCCAGGTTTCACTCGGGCACAACACGCACAATGACGAACGCTCTCATTCACGGCTTCGACCTCCGTTTTTTTGGCGCATTCCTGAACGAGGCTTCAATGGAGGAGTCAGCCACGCACAACGTGACGTCAACGTCGCAAAGCTTACCGGACCTACAACGGAGACTCATGCGCCACCGATGTGCGCATCGAAAACTTCCTGTCCGATCGCTCTGCGCCGTCGCGGCGTGAGCTCCGATTGGCCGCGGACCAGCGATCTGGTTTTGTCGCCGTGACGACAAGGCGGGCGGCATGTTCCGAAAAGCGATTCAAAACGCCCGGGCCTGTGGCAGTCGGAGCGAGCGTCGCGGCTGCGCAGTGCGTGGCTCCTGAAGCACATGGCCGGCCGCGCGCTCCGAGCGCAAATGCGCAAGCGCGCTTCTTCTATCGGGCACTTTGCCCCGCTACCCGCGCGAAACTGAGGGCCCTTCGACTTCTGGAGGATTCTACTTCGATATTATTGGCCGAGACAAGCGTTATTCGCCGATGATTTGAATCCTCCAGAGGTCGAAGGTGATAAAAGCAGCGGCGTCGAACTGCTCGTCCTTCTTTCGTCCCACGTGTCGCAAAGTAATAACAGTGTCTCAGAGCAATTATATCGTTTTCCAGTCGTGTTTTATCACCGAGCTTTCTAGCAAGACTATTTGTACATCGCAAGTAATAAATTATTATTTTTCTGTGCAATACAGACTACTCGAACTCTCTCTTTTATTTCGCCGCGCAATAGGCCTCGTTTTAGTTTCTTCCGCGCCTTCACTTTTCTGCTCACCAATATTGTTGAAAAATTCGTATTGCATCTGCCAATTTATCATTATCAATAGTTTGTGATTTTGAATCGTTAGTGTTCATATAGCCGTAATATTGAAGATAATTAATTGTTGAACGTTTATTCATCGGATGCGTAGAAGGCACTCGCAAATTGGTCTTGATAGATAAGAGAGAAGGAAAAAGTTGAAGAAGTATCGCAGTGTGAATTATAAATATAATTAATTTCGCCATGATTAGAATTGAGGTGCTCACGTGTCACGGTAGGACGAAAGACTGATGTGAAAGAAAAATATGTACTAGTTTATAATGAACTCATTTTTTATTAATTTTATATAGATCGCTAAAGACATTAGAAATTTTAAACATTATTTTCATTATTTATATATTGTGTAAATTTCAAATTCATAATATCTTGAAGCAAATCATCCATTTTTTTAACCCGTGCTTTAAAATATGCGGAGTCGATATGCCAGAACCCTTTACGCGCACATCGGTATTCTTCAGGATACGTATCGTCGATTATATATAAGTAGTAGAAGTTGTTGAATGAAACAGTTTGTTTTATCTGTAATGAAATTATTATTTTATATAGTTTTATTACTAAAATCATTTATAATTATATACATACTTGATGTATGTCTACGAACCTGTTTTTGATTATGATGCTGCTTTTTTTTATTCTTTTCATCTTTTGACATCTCGTTTCCATTTTTGCGCTTACGTTTGGCGAATCTTTTTCGCTCTCATTTTTCATATTTTCCTTCTCGCTCTCTACATGTTCTTCTTCTTTTACATCATCATCATCATCATTATCATCAGTAGAGAATTTCATTTCATTATATTTTCCACCAAGGTATATTAGATGAACTGGTTTACCGCTTGTAAGGCAATTCTCTATAACTTGGTAATGCTTGCTTTTTTCTAATAAAATATTACTTATACGTAATGGCAGAAAAATAGAGAATGTATCATTTAAATCAAATATAACTCTATCTCCAAAGCGGGTCTTCATTTTTCTCATTCCGCTTATTAAATATGATTTATTAATTTCCAAGCCTGCTACCGGGTTCACTGGCAACTTGCTTATAATACCGACACTATTCAGCAAACTGAACGTATTTTCGCACATGTTCACTGCAAATATCTACTGAACTGTTAATGCACTTGCGCTATTCAACGACTAAACTGCGCGTATCGCGAAATAGCGCTATTTATGCACCTCATACTCTTCCACCCAAACTTCCAGCATACGTCACTTTTCTTCATTCCCCTACTCCCTTCAACAATTATGCCCACGCTCAATTTCTGATTTTCCACACATTTAATACCTACAGCGCAAATAGGAGCTTCAGTACGAGACGAATCTTTTTGAAAGAAACTTCGGTCGACTAAAGTTTGTGCAACATTTGCATTAAAGTGAAATTGAAAAGTTACAGTTTTGTAAGTGAAGTGAAAATTTAAAAATATAATTATGGTATGTAGTTCGAATATAAGTAAAACAAATTTTTATTTTCAATACTCTAATTTGCTTAAATTAATATTATTTTCAGGCTACATCCGATTATGAAAAAATAACGCATTTCATCGATATGGATGGATTTACAATTAATCGACATACGTTTTTATGCAAAGAAATTGCGATAATATCTATAAATGAAAATATATTACGTGAATACCTACTTTTGAATAAAAACTTTAGCGACTTAAGTGTTGAAGATCAGCGAAGCGCGCGTTATGTATACAACAACGTTCACGGAATTTTATTCAAAGATTACGGATATGAAAATTTTGAACAAGAGGACTTGCCCTATATAGTCCAAGATTTTATCTCAAAATATGACAGTCCAATTGTTGCATATAAAGGTGGAACTTATGAAAAGAAATTATTGAACGAACTTGGAATCCGAAATATAAATTTAGAGGAACTGGCATGTCCTAAATTTGATGTTCTAGTTTCTAATAAACTGTATAATAAAGTGAACATCAACACTATAATGTGTAAAATGCATGTAAAAGAGAGAAATTGGAATAATAAAATTCCGCATTGTCCTTTACTTGAAGTACAAGTTTTTAGAAATTGGTACTGTCATAACGTAACTAATAAATCTTCTTAAATAATAATGTACATTGATATGCACTGATTGTGAATATAATGAATTTTTATATTTTATTATCAATTTGTAATTAAGTACACAATTAAAAATAAATTTATTTTAAATTTATATCAATCCATGAATTATGTGATTTATCTAATCCCAACCATTTAACATATACTTTATTTTGCTTTCTACGAATAACTTTTTCAACTAAATAAATATCGCTATGCTTAGCTTTTAATAATTCATATTCATAGAAACCGCCTTTAATGTCATTTCCTCGTAAATCTTGAATTAAATATGTGACAGGATAAGTATGTTGCACAGAAGTAACTTTAAAAATTTCAGTCGTCCAATTAGGCGTATATCCTTTCTCAAACAAATGCTTGTATTTACTAATACGTACAAAATCTCCAACTCGATATTTGCCCGGTTTAACGATCTTTATATTACTATAAACTGATGAAAGAAGCGTGCTAGCATTTTTATTTGTCACATCTGCAGGTCTCATTTTGATTGTTCTATGTTTACGCATATTGTAATCGTATACAAGTTTATTTAACATATGCGTCCATTTATAGCTTCCGTTTAACGAGAATAATTTCCACATATTATTTTTTAACGTTCTATTCCAACGCTCTACTATCGATGCCTTCATAACACTATATGTAGAATAATGATTTATTTCATGTTTATCCATTAAATTCTTAAAATCTTTATTAAAAAATTCTTTCCCATCATCCGTTTGCAAATTTTTAGGTTTACGCTCCTCGAAGATATTTGAGAAAGCCTTTACCACATCTTTACCTTGTTTCGTTTTCAACGGACGAGCCCAGCCATATTTAGAAAATGTGTCGATAACTGTGAGAATATATTGAAATCCCGAATTAAATCGCGTATATGCTTTCATATCTACTAAATCAGCTTGCCATAAATCATCATATCCTTTAATTATAACACGTCTTCTTACAAAATTCTTTCTCACAGGTGTATGCAATTCTTTTACTAACTGCTCTTGTTCTTTAATTAATTTCATGATTTTAGGTTTCTACTACATTATCATGTGCTTGTGTACTATTTATAATTTCTATAATTGCAATTTGAGTGTTTCTTAAATTCTCCTTATTATCATTCACATCCTTCCGCAGCTCGTCAATTGAAGTTTTTGCGTATTTTGTGTCACAAATTCTTTACGAATATTAGCTATGTCGTTTTCTTTATCGTGTAAATTTTGTTTTACCCCATTTATCTGCTCATCAAGAAGAGATTGTAGATTCACTATATCTTTTTCCAATGCCGTGGTCAAATTCTCTACTGCATCCTTTGTCGTAGCCGATTCCGTAAGATTGCTTATAAAATATTCATGATGACTAATACTATTTTTTGCTGAAGTAATATTATAATTAATTTCTTCAATATTTTTAGAAATTGTATTCAATTTTTCATTAAGATTTTTTTCATCAGACTCTATTTTTTGCTGTTGCGCGAGTAAATCTTCTATAACATTTTGCAGCAATTTATTATTTTCTTTTCCATTTACTTCTAACTTTATAATTTTGTCTGTTAACGTAGAAGTCACTTCATCAAGTTTATTGAAATTTGCGCCATAAAGATTTAATACGGCATTTATTCTCTTTAATTTATCGTAATTAGCTTCGCTTTGCGATGCACACTTTTCAATTTTTTTGTTGAGATTGCCTCGAAGCGCCCTATCGTTACTTAATATACGTTTATCTACATAGTATTTGTTCGCAGCGTCTGTAGAGTTTCCAGGATTTGCTAATCGTATAATTTTTCTATTTTTTGCATCATAGCCGCCCTCATTAACGTTGAAATGAAGAAAAATACCTTTCCTTTTCATATTAGAATTTTGTAACCGATCATTAGCATCTTCTATGCCCTTACCACTAAACTTGTTAATGAACATTATAAGACTAAATATAATTTAGGCATACACAAATATTATATAATAATATTGGCTTCGCGAAGTTCCTCCACTATTGATATAATTTCATTATCATGTCCTGTATGTCCAACTTTTTTTGATGATATTAAAAGCCGTAAACGGTCAATAAGCTCATTAGGATTGTCCCAGTGAACATAATTCACTGGTTCATTCGTAACTAACATATTATTCGGTATATATTTTTTCATTGCAAATTTATTTCCTGCTCCAACTTTAAATTTATTAGATTTTGTTTTAGCTCTTTCCGCGGCTGTAGCTATAGCTAAATGTGGTGCTAGTAATGGAGCAATTATTTTTTTATATTTAAATCCTTTACTGCCCATAATCTGTTGTGATGATTGGTAATCTCTACGGAAGGCATTTGTTTTTAATAAAATAGTTTTATACTTAATTAAATCTGTATTATTATATAATTTTGAATTGGGAATTTTCTTGAAAATTAATTCGAAACTTCCAGGAGTTCCGCCGTATCTAGTTTTCTTAATAATAATATTATCATTTTCATCCACCTCAAATATGCTGTCACCTAACATTAAATTGTCATCTTTAAAATATATGTCGTAATCATGATCAATTTCTTTGTCAAAATCTGTACTGAAAAATAAGCTAATATATTTTCGTGATAATGGGCCTAAGTTCTCCTGCATTAAATTTCTAACATCTTCAGGCGGATTTTGTAATATTTCACTAATAGAGGATACCGCATGTGATTTTTCTAACGGCGAAGGTTCTTCAACATTTGGTCTTTCTATCGATAATGGTATAGGAGATATAGGAGTTGACGCTTCAGCAAATGTCCTTCTCCTACCTATTTGTGGCGTTGCCTTAAATTTTATATTATCATTTTTAGTTTTAGTACTCTTAATAACGGCACTAGACGGAGAATAACTATAATGCGTTTCACTCAATGACGGATTAACCATTTCCTTTGTTTTTTTCTTACTCAAGTCTTCAATTCCTCCACTACCTTCATCTTCAAAAACATCACCTTCATTATCTTCAATATCTTCAATATCACTTTCAATATCTTTTTCAATTTCAAATTTTTTCTTTTCGTTTTCATTATTGATATTTGTAATTATATTTTTCTCTAGTAATTTTTGTAGAGGTTTAGTTATCGGTTTATATGTTTCTTTTAAATATTCCTCAGACTCTATTTTACCAAGTTTCAAATCTTTATATTTTTTTCGAATTATATCACTTGTTTTCACGATATTTTTTAAAATTTGCCGTCGTTTCTTATTTTCTCGCGTACCACCCATCTCACTTCTCACTCCTTCCGTGGATGTATAATGACTGAATATTAGCAGTATACTGATTTATATAATAGCAAACTGGTCCAATTCTTTTCGATACCTTCCATTTTGAATATTACTATCCTTATCAATTACTAAAAATCCATACTTTTTCTCGCAGCAATTTCTACATAATGCTATAAAATCTTCATAGCTCATATCCGTATTAATATGTTCATTATAAATATGGCGTAAATTTGTATTATCTTGCTGAAAAATTACTAATAAATTCGTATTATCTCTTATAAGATGCTTAGGTATTTTTGCATAAGTTTGACATAAATAAAAACTATCGATATTAGAATGTCTGCCCATTGAAAAATACTCCCTTATAGTTTGCTGTTTATCACAGGCTACATCATCGAATATAAAGATAGAATTAGGCAAAGCTTCAGAAATTGGAATAATCTCGCTATTATTTGAAAATGTATAATAGCCGATGTCTGGTACTGCTGATATAATTCTTTCGAGATAACGATATTTTACTTGTTGTAGTGATTTCGAATACACATAAATATTTTCAAAGCGCACTCCATTAGGGCTTTCAATTAAAATAACTATTATATTGGTTTTTCCACAATTAGATGGTCACGCATATTATACAGCGAATAGTATTGGGGAGTATCTTACTATTACAAATTGACAACGGCTGCTTAACGAAACGCATGATAATATTACCCGTAGAGACTAAAAGAATAACTACGAATATTCGCTTACAGCAAAAGCATATAAATAGGCGAGTAATCATTTATTAGCTTTATTATCTCAGAAGATGGAGAAGTGTAAGTGTAATGATAGCGTATGCAAATAGAAAAGAAAGAGTGAATAGCAGTCATACTAAGGGGAGTGGTATATTAAACTCTGCAATCAATGCACTTCCTTTCGAATTACATATTCCGGGGTATCAGTTTTGCGGACCTGGTACGCATTTAAACAAAAGATTATCATTAGGACAAAAAGGTATAAACCAATTAGATTCAGCTTGTCGCGAACACGACATCGCCTATTCTAATAGTAAAGATATCGAGGAGCGACATAAGGCAGATAAATCTTTAGCAGCGGCTGCTAAACAAATTGCTACAGCGCAAGATACTAAACTTGGCCATCGTATTGCCGCTACTGTTACTTGGGGTCTTATGAATACAAAAAGAAAAATGGGTATGGGCATGAATAAAAAGAAAAATAGAAAAAGAAAGATACGTATTGCTAAACGAGGCGGATTTATACCGCTATTGCCACTTCTCGGTGTCTTGGGTTCGCTAGCGGGAGGTGCTGCTAATATTGCATCCGCAATAAATAGGTCTAAAGCTCAGCAAAAGCAGTTAGAAGAATTGTGTTCCGTTAATTTAGAATTCGCGCGCGACGTGACGCGCCGTTGACGTCACCACGAACGCCTGGGCGGTCGGACGCCTCCGCCGATCCTCGGCTGCAACCGGGCGGACCGAGCAGTTCGGTGGGCAGCCCGGGGGGAGGCGGAGGGGGTTCGAACAGGTGAGAAACGAGACTCACGACACAATAACCCGTTCGCGTTGTACTGACTTCCGAGAAGGACGTAAACTTTACCGAGAATACCAAGTGCCGAAAAAAGAGTCGTGAGTGTCTTCACTCTCATCTGCGCTCCGCTCCACGTTACCTTTCCCGTCCGAATCGGGTTGCTTTCTACTGTTTTACTTTATTTCCAATCTTTCGCTAAGAGCGCTGTTTGTAATTGAGGTGCTCGCGTAGATGGAAAGCGAGTGGATAGTGGACGGGTGAGTGGCAAGTAAGCGCAGGCGGTGAAGTTATGAGAACACAATAAACTATTTATTTACGTCACTAAATAACAGCTATTTACACACTGAGTGAACCCGTGGTGAGTTGCACCGTACGAGAAAATAATGAGAGAGAAGAGTTGATGTGAAACCGTCCGAAAAGAGAAGTGTTGCTATAGCACAAGAAGTGACGTCCGCGTGATACAATGGTTGCGAGGTGAGTGAGAATAAAAGGCGGGCGCCGGAAGCGCACCGGCTCGTCACGTGAGTTCTCGATAATAATCGATTAGATCTGTATTGATCTCTGATAGGTGGACAAGTTATCGATTCGAGATCTCGCGTGAGTGATGAGCGTGAAGTGAGGTGAAGTTGGTCGGTAATATAGATTTCTCTGACATTTCCGCCCGCCATCAGCGAGTGCGCTGATGTAATTGAAGTTGATGTCCAGGTGTAAGTTGGATCACCCCGTTTGGTGAAGTGGGAGTGGCGCAAGCTTTGCGATTGGCCGCATGAGATTGGTTGTTGCCGTCTTGATGGTCACTACCCTGGTGCGACCGTCCTTCCCTGGATGGAGTGTGATGACCCGTGCTAGTGGCCATTTGGATGGTGGGAGTCTCTCATCGGTGATGAGCACGAGTGAACCCACCTTGATGTCATTGGAGGGATGATGCCACTTGGAGATTGATTGCTGCCGTTGTAGGTAGTGAGCCGACCATTGATTCCAGAATTGTTGAAGTTTTTGTTGAAGTAGTTGCCATCGAGAGAGCCGACCGATTTTCACATCGTCGAGTGACGGTTCAGGCAGGGTTGTAAGCGCACCGCCTGAGAGAAAGTGGCCAGGTGTGAGTGCTGAGATGTCGTCGGGGTCGTCGCTGAGTGCCTCCAGTGGTCTTGAATTTAAGACCGCCTCTATTTGAGTAAGCACCGTGGTGAGCTCTTCAAATGTGAGCAAGGTGTCGCCCACAGTGCGACGGAGGTGAAACTTCATGGACTTCACCACCGCTTCCCATTTGCCACCCATGTGTGGCGCTGCAGGTGGGTTGAAGTTCCATTGAGTTCTGTCCCTTGACAGAATTGAAGTGATGGCCTGATGTTCTCGAGTGCTCTGGATGAATAGTTTCTGGAGGCTGATGTCTGCACCGATGAAATTGGTGCCGCAATCAGAGTAGACCGTGTGTGGGATGCCCCGTCGTGAGGTGAACCGGCGGTAAGCGGCAATGAATCCTTCCGTGGAATAGTCGCTTACCGTCTCAAGGTGGACTGCTGAAGTGCTAAAACAAACAAAAATGCAGATCCACCCCTTTGAAGTTTTCGCGCCGCGACCCTTCCACGTCTTCATGGAGTATGGCCCGGCGTAGTCCACACCCGTGTGGTGGAAAGCCCGAGATGGTGAGACTCGTGACTCTGGCAGCTGGCCCATAAGTTGTTGGGCTCGTATCCCTCTCTGTCGTGCACAGGGCATGCACCGAAGGATGTGGGACTTTACTGGCGCCCTGCCTCCAATAATCCAAAACGATTGTCGTACAGTTGCCAGAGTGAGCTGAGTGCCGCCATGGAGAGTGCGTTGATGTGCGTCGTCTATAACCAGCGACGATAGTCGTGAATGGCGAGGTAGAATGACTGGGTGTTTTTCGTCGTGGCTGAGTGCTGACAGGTTGAGCCGGCCGCCGACTCGTACGACTCCTTGGTGATCCAGGAATGGAGTTCTAATCTCGGGATAGTGAGTGTCTTGATTGGAGCTACTTTAGTTTTTGATGTGACGAGTGAAGCCTTGGCGCCTGTGGACGGTGAAGTTGTCACAATGTACACTACCGCTGACATTGCGAGTTGAGATGCATCAGAGAAACCGTGAATTTCAACCGTAGAGTTCGTGTAAGTGTGGAACCACCGTGGTATTGAGAGCTTGGCCAAGCATTTGAAGTCTTCTCTGATAGCCAACCATCGTGTTGAAATTCTGACCGGTAATGGGTCATCCCAGTTGAGTTTGTGCAACCAGAGTTCTTGGAGAAGCATCTTTGCCCTGATTACAACTGGTGAAATGAAGCCGAGTGGATCAAATATCTGTGCCACTTCAGATAGGACGTGTCTCTTTGTAAGTGCTCCCGCATGGTCTTGAAGTTGTGGAAAGAAAGTGAAGTTGTCAGTTTGAGGGTGCCACCGTAATCCGAGTATTTTGGTCGCGCAGTCGTCGAGAGATATTGATGTCGATGCTTCATTTGAGGAAGTTGCCTTGAGGAGATCGTGACTTGTTGAGTGCCACTTCGCCAAAGGAAATCTGTTAGGGTTTTTTAACCTAACGGAAGGGATGCCGATTCGGACTGGGAACAGTCCTCGGGGTAAATGCACTGATACGTTGGAAATTGGTTTTATTGGCGTCAATACTCAGGTTCTTTTACACAAAGGCTAGTTGCTCGGAGCACGGTTCGAAACGAAGTGTCCGTTATTGTCGCCTCGCAGGTCGGCTTCGATTCGACACATACATTTCGGACAGTACAGGTGTGCGGAGCGGTTATGATTTGGCATAGGTCACGCACACCTGTACGCTACAGGAGAAACGTCGCCAGCTGATCGCTAAGTACGCGTGAAGGAGTGGGGTCTCTATTTACGCGGGAACGAGCGCACACGTCCCGGTATTGCGAGCCGAGGCGAGGTGACGCATTAAGAGAGAGAGAGAGACGGCGACAATGGGACAGAGACAGCGGATTCTTAACAAAATCCGCCCGCGTTGCACAATCCCGTTAATTGTTTAGCAACCCGTTTGAGTTGACGCACTGAATCCGCACCCCCGAATATGTCGTCAACGTATCTTCCCTTTGTGATTGATGGTAAGGCAAGTGGATAGTGTTGGCCCTCGTCTTCAGCCAACTGCAAGAGTGTCCTTATCGCCAAAAATGGAGCTGCCTTTGTTCCGTATGTAACCGTGGTGAGGTGGTATGAAGTTTCGTTGAAGTTCTCGTCAATCCACAATATTCGCTGCAGATCCCAATCATCCTTGTGTACCCGTATCTGCCTGTACATCTTGGTGATGTCAGTTGCGAATATGTGACGGTGATGTCTGATCCAAGTGAGCACATCCGTGACGTCCAGCAGTAGATTTGCACCTGTGTACATGAGGTCATTTAGAGATTTCCCAGATGATGTGGAACTTGAGCCATTGAACACAACCCGTAGTTTTGTTGTGGTGCTGTCAGGCCGTAGGACTCCGTGGTGAGGCAAATAATATGGTTGAAGTGAAACCTGAGTCGACGTGCCACCGTGTGAGACCCTCAACCCTCCTGAAGCCGAAGCTTCATGTGCCAAGGTCATCTCACTAGTAACACTGCCAACATCAGGCTTACCTTGTTGAGTTATCCGTGGTGAGTTGCCTGCCACTGGTTGCATGTGTCCAAGTGTTTCATATTCCCTCATGAATGAAGTGTACATTTGTTTGTATGTGTCATCTCTTGAGAATTTCCTTAAAGTGCGTTGAAGGCACTGATGTGCCGTTGAATATGAAGTTCCTAGGAGTGATGTTGGAGATTTTAATGGTATACGCACAGTATACCGTCCACATGTGTCACGAGAGTGAGTTGAATTGAAGTGATCCTCGCACTTTTGCTCCTCAGGTGTCAGTTTGTTGACGTTGTCCATCCTAACCTCCTCTTGAGTCCAAAATTTGGTTAAGAGCTCTTGAAGTTCACAATTTTGACGTTGCACTGACACATGGTAAGCATGAGATGACACTGCAGGAGCTGATGACACTGGGCCTGTAATAAGCCATCCAAATATTGAGTGCTGTGCTATTGGCATTGATGGATCGCCCTTGATGACGTCAGGCAAAATGATGTGACCATAGAAATTTGCTCCCAAAACTATATCAATTTTGCGTGGTGTGGTGAAGTCTGGATCTGCCAGCTGCAGGTTCTTGAGGTGAGGCCATGAGTGACTCCGAGGCTGGAATGATGGCAGTATTGATGTCACATTCTTTAAGATGTGTGCTCTCACCGTAACAGTTTCCTTGCTGTAAATTGACTGCAGCTTGAGTGACACCACGCCTCTTGTTTCTGCTGATTTTGTTCCACCAATGCCAAGGATGGAGATTGACGAGTGTTGACGTGGTACGTTGAGGTCCTTGATGAGTTTCTCCGTGACAAAAGAGAGCTCTGATCCAGGATCTATTAACAGACGAGTGATTTGATTGCATACCGTGGAGTGCACCGTGGCTATTGCTGTGGCGAGCAGCGATGAGTCGGTTCCTGTGACGTGCACTGAATTCTTCATTGTGACGTGCTGATTCTTGATCTCCCTGGTGACGTGCTCCGTTTCTTGAGGTGAGGTGAGTTGCTTGACGACTGCACCGACATCCTATTGACGTGCTGATGTGTTTGGCCGTGCTGAGGAGGCAGATGAAGTAGTTCCATGGTAGGCATTATCGTGCAGCATAGTGTGGTGCCTGCCAGAGCAATTTGCGCAGCTCATGGCGTTGCGACAGGCAGCCACACTGTGCCGACCCAAACAATTAAAACAGAGCCGCTTCGCAACGACTATTGCCCGGCGTTGAGTGACTCCGAGATTGCGGAACTTTTCACACCGCACCATGAAGTGCTCTTCATTGCAGCAATCACACACATATTTGGATGACGTTGGCTCTTGCCGTGGTTGACGTGCAGGCGTTGACGTGCTCGTAGTGTGTGAGGTGCGCCGTGGTTGTTGCTGCTGTTGTGATGTTGAGCCTTCAATCCTTTCGAGTGCGCGCGCTCGAGCGCGTATGAAGTCCTCCAGTTTCGTGAACGTGGGATATTCCGTTGAGTTCCCCAGTGACGTTTCCCACTGTTCATACGTCGCCCGATCGAGCTGCCTGGTGAGGTGGTGAATGAGGATGCAGTCACCGAGATCTGCCACTTCGAGTGACTGCAGAGCCGTCCGTGCTTCCGCCGTTCGTGAGATCAGTTCCGTGAGTCCTTTCGCCGTTCCTTGACTGGTGCTCCGTCGCATGAGGTGGGTGAGTTGGGAGTCAATCAGCAACCTCCTGTTGCGGTATCTCCGTTCCAGCAGCTCCCACGCTGGTTGAAATGATGTTGCGCTGACCGGTAGATTGGCTACGACCGAGGCTGGTTCTCCGACCAAGCAGCCACGGAGGTAATGGAGACGTGCAATGTCACTCAACTTGGGGTTGTTGGTGACAAGTTGAGTGAACAGATCGGAAAATGAGGGCCATTCCTTGTAATCGCCCTTGAATGTGGGCAGGGTGATGTCCGGGAGTCTTGTGTGAAGTGTGTTCGTGGTTGCCCGTGTATCCGTGGTTGCTCATGTCTCCGTTTGAGATGCCACCGTGAGTGCCCTTTTTAGTTTTATGAGGTGGAGCCGCGCCGTCCGATATGCTTTGGCCTCCCTGCCGTGTGAGTCCTCGTTAAAATAGGGATGACAGAGGTGTCGGGCCGGCCAGTTGAGTTCGAAATGGGTGTGTTGCTCCGCGAATTTGAGGTGTGTCCGTTCCAGGTGTTGAGTCATGAATTCCACTTCGTCCAGATCGTAGATGACGAGATTATTAGGATCTATTTCCATAATGGTTTCAATCTCATTCAGTCGACTCATTTATTCTTTTTCAGTGCTTCAAAATTCGAGTTCATGATGGAGATAAACGACAAATTTATAAAATCACCGTCTACATGGCTTTATATGGAAATATTAGAGATTATTGAAGATATTCTATCGTTTATAGACGACTACGGATTTGAGGAAATGTTAGCTATTAAGTTAAATAATGATATTTATATGTATGACAAAGAACACAGGGAAATCTTGCAATTACATTTGAAGTAAGTACACAGCTTCACAGACATTATTCGCTTTAGTAAAAATATTTAATTTAAGTCTTTGCAGCGCACCGATGTTGCATCAGGACTCTGAGGATTGTTCGGCAACATCATATTGCGCGAGTTTTAGTTCTGACGGTAACGAGCAAAGCGATACAGAGAACAACAGTGAAAAAGGAGCTACTTATGCCTCTTCCTCGCCATCGCCCGTAGAATCCATACCGGATTTGCTATCGGAACAAGACTGGCAGGAATCCATATCAGATTTGCAATCGGAACAAGAAACGCAGGATTATATTTAACATTTCTCATATTAATTCTTTGTATCGTAAGAACATATTTAAATTGTATTTTTAACTTTATTTTAAAAACAATAGATATAAATAAATAATACTGGCATTGATATTTACATTATTACGATCATTTACTACCGTATTCCATCGCGCGCGCACCCGACTTTATCGTTTCGCAGCTCAAATGTTCGTAGACAGTATCGACATTGTATAATGTAAATTCACCTAAAGATAATAACAACGAACTGCACTTCTCTGCTTCCTAGTCTGCTGATGCTACGAAGAGTATTAACCGATGTGCTACGTTTAACGTGCGAATATTAGCTAGCGCCTAGCGCCCTTTCCCCGGGAACCTCTCCCCTCCCTCCCACCCCCGACCTGCAACGCGTCCGCTGCTCCAAGATGACGCCGGACCCCCTCCTCACTGCCCGTACACCTTGCTCCCACCCAACCTCTTCCTCCGTAGTACAATCGTCCTCCGCTCTCGATATCGTTGTTGCCCACACACGCTCGAGTACCGCGTAATCGCTTACCGTCTCATTCCTCTGCAACCTTCTCCTACCGGTCTACTTCCAACCCCCCGCACGGCATTTCGTAGTACAACGCCTACTACTACCTCTGTCTACATTTCGTAGTACAACGCCGCGTGTCGATGGCGCTTATCGTCCTCCGCTCTCGATATCGTTGCCCACACGCTCGCTCGAGTATCGTGTAATCGCTTATCGTTCGTTTCGTATTGTTCCTGTCCAACCCCTTCTCCTCCTACTCTCTAACTTCCGTGTAAACCACAAACTTTCGACCTAACAGAAAAAATAAGGCAAGGCCCCCCGATATCAGCAGCGACCGACTCGATACCGCCCAACCGCCGACTTTTAACCTTGACCGCTACCGCTGTGGAATCGAACGGCTCGCCTTCTTCACCTTCCAACGTTCTTCAGATTTTAACCGCCGACCGCGCAAACTTCCACCTGATTAAGACAAACCGCAAACTTCCCCTCATTAAAAGACAAACCGCAAACTTCACCTCTCCGATAAGACAAACCGCAAACTTCAACCTGTGATTAAGACACTAACCGCAAACTTCGATAAAAAAATAAGAAATACACGCAAACACGCAAGACCGAATGACTGCGGTCCAACAGAATCGACTACACTGGTCCAGAATCGACTACTGGTCCAGAATCGGGGCTACTGATTCTGGTCCAGAATCGGCTACTGGTCCAGAATTACTGGTCCAGAATCGGCTTACTCTCGCCTCGGGTCCAGAAGCGGCTTACTCTTACTACTCGCGGCTACTCGTAGAATTGCGTATGATTTCGGTAGAAGACATGAAACTTGCAAGGCCAAAGAAAGGAAACATACTGGTAACACAATACGGACAGCACCGAATTTTTAGTATTGTGCTGACCGACCGTTTTTTTAATACACCTAGTACTACGGACAGTGTGACTGGTCTGCAGAGCCTTCGTAAAACATTATCAAACTACGGGGCAAGCGCTTGCGGTATATCGCTGGAGGGAAATATGACAGACAGTTTGACTCGCGAAACGTTCATACAGGAAATTAGTGAGGTATTTGAACATACTGGTATCACCATAACCCTTTTCACGGAAAAGGTATCAATTCCCCCGGAATCGATGCGGGCGGAGATTATTAAAGAACTGCATGCAGGTGTTGTGGGAGGGCATAAAGGCGTTACGAAAACCTATCGAAGAATAAGAGAGAGATTTTATTGGCCGGGAATGAAAAACGAGATCCAGAACTTCATTAGAACTTGTGCGGAATGCCAGGAAAAGAAATTAATACGAGCAAGAACGCGTGAACCAATGGTAATTACCGACACACCGATAGAGCCTTTTGCGAAAGTATCTCTTGACACAGTAGGACCGCTCCCCACGACTCCCGACGGGAATAGACACATATTCACGATGCAGGACAATCTAACAAAAGTCTGCCTCGCGGTGCCCGTACCCGATATTAAGGCCGAGACTATTGCTCACGTCCTCGTGACTAGCCTTATATTGCAGTACGGAGCTCCGCGAGTAATATTAACGGATAAAGGTACCAGTTTTATAAATAAAGTTATCCGCGAAATTGGGCGATTATTCGATATCGACCACGTAACGACTTCCGGTTACCACCCGCAGACTAATGGAGCCTTGGAGCGTAGTCATATAGTACTAACCGAATACATAAAACATTATTTAGGCGAATACGACGATTGGGATCGGTTGGTACCGTTCGCAATGTTCTCGTATAATACGTCGGTGCACGAAGCGACTAACATTACGCCCTACGAACTAGTATTCGGTAGACTAGCAAGATATCCGAACTCTTTTTGCATCGACGACAGGACAGATACGTACGGATCGTATCTACGGGAATTAATACCTCGCCTGTCTGAGATGCAAGTGGTAGCGGGAATAAACTTAATTGCTGCAAAACAAAAATCTAAGGAGCGATACGATAGACACGCGCGACCACTAAATGCGAGGGAGGGCGACATGGTGCGGGTGCTTATCGAACCGAAGAAGGGAAAGTTTAGTAGTAGATATCGAGGGCCCTACAGAGTTGTCAAAATCCTAGAGGGAAATACCGTGCTGCTGGAGAACGAGAATGGCGAGCGTATTGTTAAACACGCCGACAAAGTGCAACCCCTGAACCAGTAATATACGTGCGTAGATGGTAAGACCAAAGGCACGTCGCACTCTAGACACGTCGCGCACACTTACAGCTAGCTGCGCAGCCATCCTCCTGTTGCGGCAATAAGAAAAACGGCATACATCGGGCCAGGCACTGAATTGATAATAATTGTATTTCTAATAACACCATAGTTTAGTTGAAATGGCGAGCACACCAAGGAACCTTGAGTGTAGGCGTCTGTTCGTGACGCGGCTGGCGCGAGGGACAAAGAAGAAGGACCTGAAGCGGATCTTCGCACCATCCGGGGCAGAACACGCAGTCGTGCGCCAATCCCCACATGGGAATTGCGGTTACGTGACCTTCGCCACCGTAAACCAGGTGAAGGCGGTGGTGGAAGACGCGGCGCAACATCCGATCGTCCTGCACAAGCGGCGGATTGCCTTACAAATGGCGGACGCATGGCACGATAGAGCTCAACCTCCGGTTTCGTCAACATCGGCGATGCACCCGTTCGACGGTCTGTGATGGTGGCCATCACCGCTGCTTCCGGCGGACGTGGTGGCGGAAATCGCCAAATACGTCAGTTACATCGACCTGGCAAGGATGGAGCAGGTCAACAAAGCGTGGAGGGCTGGGGTGCTCCTACATCTCCAAATCACCACTACCCTGACGCTAACGAGCTGGCGCTGGCCGGAATACCGAGACTTGAAGGTGGTTACCCATGACGCATATTATTGGTTGCTGCGGAGGTGCGCCCCCGCAATTCGTGCCGTCAACCTTAGCGACTCGGAAGTGGCAGCGAACTTGCGTCCGTCTCTCCTAACACTGACCGCGACGTATGCCCCGCTTTTGGAAGAGTTAGATCTCTCCGGGTTTAGTGTCCTGCCGTCCGGACTGCGTGCGATCGCGAACGGAGCCCCTATGTTAAGGTATTTAAGCGTAGGGGAGTGTGGGCGTCCGGTGGACCCCGAACTAAAATGGGTATTTGCCGCCCACAAATTAACGAGGTTGTCAGCGTCCGATACACCCATGACGGGCGCTGCATTCGCCACACTGAGTTGTTGCCTGGAGAAGCTCGCGTTAACCAGAACTCGAACGAAGCCCAACTACCTCGCGACGTTTCTCTCAAAACCGGTCAGACTGACGGAGCTTACCATCGACCAACCAGTCTTCTTCGGGGACAAAGTTTCACGGCACTAGGGCACAACCGCGCGATGGGAGAGACAATGGTCAAGATGTGCCTGCGATACTGCGATCAGAGGGACGAGGCACTCGACGAGGCGCTGGCGGAGGCGGAAGAGCACGGCGAGGTGGCGAATTTCATGGAGTTGGGATATGGCTCGGTAACGGGAGCAATGTGGCTTCCACCGCGTTTCACAGGAGTGAAACATCTCACCCGTCATTGCAACAGCTGGGTGGAGGTGTCCTTTATCGTTGCGGTCGGCGCCTACATGAAGTCGCTAGATTTCCTTGATATCACGGGGTGTACGAACATCCGGGGACAATTCTCATTAGAGGCCCTTGGGGACTTACCGATGTTGCGACATCTGAACATGAGCCTCATGTATCCCTCCGTCGGTGCTCAATTCCTCTCGCGCATGCGCGCACTCGAAGAGTTGGAGTGCAGGGACAACGCCGGTGTGACTGACGAGGACATATGCGGCCTGGTGAGAAACTCCAGTACCATCAGGGAGGTGGACGTAGAGGCGTGCATAGGCGTGCGTAGGCCGCTGATCGATTGTGTCCTACAAGTATTACGGGGAGATCCGCATGGACACAGTTTCGATTTGAAAGTGGGAGGGACCAGTGCGATACGTCATCGGCGCGATAGACAGATGCTACACGTCAGAATCCGCTACCACCGGACGTCAGGGAACCCCTACGCTTAAATTAGTTCCTAACACATCATCGGGGACGATAATGATTCCAAGGGGGGAGGGTGTTACGTCCCAGCGTAACTTTTAACTTATTTGCCTAGTATTTTCCTTGTTCTTGCTACTCCGATCTCCGGTTGCGCCTATACTTGTATATTACGGCGTATGCCTATCGCAGCCGGCGTACCGTTAGAGTATTAGAGTTAAAATCATGTCATTTTCCTTTTACTCCGGGCTTCGTATGCGCCTATAGTTGTATATTACGGCGTATGCCTAGCGCATGCGTGGTACCGTCGAGCAGTAACTTCAAGTAGAATATTCCTCGCCTTGGATTCACCGTCGTCCCCACCCAATATACCGACTCATGACAATATATATATATATATATGTAGCATAAGGAACGAATGCGTGTACGCGGTATGCAAGTGTAAGTGTAACTTAAGGTTAGCGACGAGTTTCCGCTTAAGAATATTGTTTATCCTTTTCTCTCTCTTTTCATTTACTAATTGCGCCACTGTTAGGCATCGCTGCGGAGCAAGACTATTTTTCGTTATCATTAATTCCACAGAAGCGTGCGCTTGACAGTTACTAAGTTCCTGCGTGCCGAGATCGACTTGCACTCATAATAAAATCTGTTAGTTAGAGAAAGAGACTAACGAACAAAACCAGCGTCTCACTGTACATAGCCAGCCGAATGTTTGTATATATCGTCGACCGCTATGTGGCCGATTCTGTGAGAGGAGCCTAAAAACTTCCTCTGAGCCGGCCTAGGAATCACCTCGAGACGCGATCATCGTCGCAGTTGGCTGTATAGTCGCGAGGTGCGTAGTCCTCTGTCCGAGGATATCTTAGTTTATTCTTTGTGAGCTAATCTGTGCAAATTCTTACAGTTTAATCAGAGACTCATTGATCCTCGTTAAATCGTAGTGTTAAAATCTAGCTATTAATAAGAGCAAGGACTCATATTTCTTTTGTTTTTCTTTTTGGTTTCGCATTCTAATCTAGAGTGCGAATAGTGCGATCCGCGATATTTCCGGCACGTGGTCGGCGAATTGCGCCGAGCCCGTTAGCATATAAGTTTCATTTATAAAGAACATTATATTATTATCCTAAGTAACACTTCCGCACAAGTCTTCTCTCGGTGAGGAATTGGTATTGTATTTAGACTGATTTAAACATCTAGACCGGTCTGAGGGGTCTCTTCGCGAGTAACATCTACAGCTCCGATAACACGAGAGCTTAGGCCATCTCAAGCCTAATCGTATATTAATACCTTTTTACGATTCGAAGGTACTCATCGTAATAGCGCATACGAATTTCCACCGACATACAACCGAGCTAAGAGCGAGAGCGAGAGAGAAAGAGTAACACAGCGAGCGACATACCATCGAGCGAGCGTGAGAGAGAGAGAGAGAGAGAGAGAGAGAGAGGTCAAAGATTGTCTGAGCGTTTCCAGCAGCACGGTAAGAATATTCCAATTAACCAGCTAGATCATGATTTCTGGCCCGACTCTTGCCCCCAGTACATGTATTACGGGAATACTAGGGCAATAGTTGTAGAGGCGATCTCGTGCAGTGTGCTCTGAGCGCTGGGCGATCGAAAACTGTTTTATTCTACGAGAATACTCTGTATCAATTATATGACGAATATCACGCGTAAAACGAGCTACTTCGTTCAAACCACGATTATACCACGCGTTGCATACAGGCGAATTGTACTACCGAACATTGTGTAATAGTTAGGCTTTCTGTTTCTTATTATACCAATACTCCGATTCAAGACCGAACATTGGACCCATTGTTAGAAACGTGGAATTGATGTTAGCAGTGGGATACTCCTTCTTTCTGTGTATATATGTATAATATTCTATATTTCTGTTTCTTTATACCCACTTCTAACCGTGGAATTGGTGTCAGAAGTCTGCTTTCAAATCAAATCACCTTCGTATCTGCACCTGAACAGTCATCACAGAATAAACACTTTGCTTTTTCACACTGTACCCGATTTATCCTTTTATTTTCTTTGCATGCGCTATAACTAACATTATCTGTACTGGAATACAACACGTAACAACTCAGCAACCTGTACGGGTTGATAAGAGAGAGAATCCTATAAGTCCTGCAGATCGAGTAGATTGATTTCGTCTTCGCGTCATTATTCTATTCGGTCATCGATATAAACATATAATCATCTTTTCGGTTTATATCCTTTAGTTTTAAGTATTCACGCGTTGCTCCCGGGCGGAACCGTCGACCGCTCGAACACACACAGTTCCATCCTTGACAATCTTTAGATCGACTTATCGCGACGCCCGGACGTAACAGCTCCTAAAAGCCATATTCTACTGTATACGGGAACCCAGGTTGACTGCAACCCCTATATTCCGTTAATGTATTATTTGGATGGCGTATGGTACAAAATAACGCCCTCAGCTACCTCGGCAGTGGCACCCAACGAATTACAGCCAGCGGTAATGCAATCATGGATCTATACGAATCCCGCCGAACTAGCAACATCAGGGATTTACTCCACGCAAGATCTCGAACAGCTAAGGAATCATATAATGTTTCCAGCCGAAAGACCTGCCGTACTAAATACCATAGCTAGAGGAATGTCTGGACAAAAGGTAAATATGCAAGGCATATCTCTGATAAATATGTTTGATGAAAAAACCTTTGAGGAAATAGCTTCCTCCACCTGGTCCAGAATATGGCAATGGTTTACGTGTTTCGGTACCTTCAGTGCAGGATTATTCGGAATATGGATCGCCATCAAAACAGTAAAATTTGCGATCGACACTGCACTACATGGTTACGCATTACATAACGTCTACGGGTGGGGCATACATCCGATAAGCGCTGTATGGGACTCAGTGACTAACGTCCTGATACATCTTAGGAACCGCACACCGGATGGTGACGAGTCCAGACGCCAAAACACGGCCCCACAGGCTGAGGAGGCGAACACCAGCCTCGTCCCACCGGAAAACGTAGACACCCCTACCACCACATCGGGATTCACGAGTGTTTACCCCAAGATATCACAGGAAATACGCTTCTCGATAAAATCGCAGAATATACACTGCGAATAACTACACAAAGCTAATACATAAATATATAGAACTATAGGTGCGAATACGCATGTGATTACAGATGAAATATACCAGCTCAGGGGACATTGCCAGAACAATGGCAAACCTCGAAAAGGCACAATGTCTCAAAGGGGGATGCTCAACAACAGTTCCGTTAATTTAGAATTCGCGCGCGACATGACGCGCCGTTGACGTCACCACGAACGCCTGGGCGGTCGCACGCTTCCGCCGATCCTCGGCTGCAACCGGGCCGACCGAGCAATTCGGTGGGCTGCCCGGGGGGAGGCGGAGGGGGTCCGAACAGGTGAGAGACGAGACTCACGACACAATGCCACCGTTCGCGTTGTATTGACTTCCGAGAAGGACGTAAACTTTAACGAGAAAGCAAGTGTGGAGAAAGCCGTGAGTGTCGTCCCGCTCATCTGCGTTCCGCTCCCCGTTACATTTCCCGTCCTAATCGGGTTACATTTTGTCGTTTGCCTTATGTTTAATCTTTCGCTAAGAGCGCCTTTTCGTTTCTCATTTTATTTTCTATCTTCTTTTTTTGCTGTCCGCGTGTTGTTAGATTTAATGTAGTTTCTAGTCCCGCGTAGTCTTTAAATTAGTTTACTCAGAAATCAGATCGCGTGCGTGTTTAATAGTAATACTTAATGCCTAGACCTATATTCTCTTTTCTTTGAAATACATTGTAAAGCGTGTCTACGGTCATTCCTTGTTTCGCCTCCCCTCACCCTTGTCTTTCCCAAGTCCTTCCCTCACTCCCACGGGTCTCATTCGAAACCGGCACTGCCTTCGCCGAAGGAAAGATCCGACCGACGATCGGAAGGATTTCCTAGCGACAACAACAAACCCGACGACACGAGACCCCCACAATTTATTTTGCCCGGCGTGTACAGAATACCTGCAAAACGAAAATGGAGAGTCGGCATATCTGCCGGCATTTATACACGCATTGGTAGGCACCTACGCCAAACCCTTGAAATGTAGGACATGCGGTACACCAATATTTGTCTCCCGCCAAGCATCGGAATGCTACAAATGCACAGCACTATACTTATAGTATGCCGACCGATATAAACAAGCAGGGATCGAAACGGAAATGTTATATGAAACCATCTTAGCACTAAACACCGATAGGATGTACGACAAGGAGTTTGGAGACCGGGCCCTGGCGTGAGAAAAGGGGGTAGGAAGTCTCCAGTGATGAAGACATCATTTAATCAGCAAGGTCAGAAATGTTTAGATTCAAGCAGAATGAAGGACTTGCAACTCCCACTCAAGCTTTTTCGCAGGGCTGAACCGAACTTATAAAAGACCGGACGTCCTTGTACTTGTCAGTCTAAAAAGTGAGATCAGAAGGTGACAAACAGTAAAAACCCATATTGAAAAGTGCAGTAATGGAAGGAGTTTCGGAAGAAGGACTGGCGCCGAACGCCCCGCATTTTCCGGTATGTTTCCTACCGTTGTA
Organism: Priocnemis perturbator; assembly: GCA_963942575.1. Lineage (NCBI taxonomy): Eukaryota > Metazoa > Arthropoda > Insecta > Hymenoptera > Pompilidae > Priocnemis > Priocnemis perturbator. The sequence goes on along the minus strand of CAWWDK010000189.1, from coordinate 367,997 downwards.
TGTGCAACTCCCCGTAACCGGGCTTGTTCCACCCATGGAAACAAACATGAGAACGACGCAGCATACTAGAGACAGCCGACCACCCCCGCCACCCTACTACGGGCCACACTACATTTACCGCCCAAATGTGGAAGCACCAACCCTGCCACCGGTCCCGATACAATCGGAGGAACGACGACACGGAGAAGAAGAACCGGAATGGGACCAGGAATTCTTCAACACTTTCGATGAGGATCTTTTTAACAACCTCCTGGGCGACCTGGTCTTGCCGCCAAGAATATCCAATGAGGACATTGGACCACCCCAGGGGGGGGGGGGGGGTGATACGGTCGCCCCGATAAACCTCTACTAGAGCAGACCATGGGCATGTGGTGAGGCGTTCGCCCAGAACTCCGGCTCACTCCCCGGACCGACTCCAAGTCGGGACCCGCAGGGCTCAGCGACGTCGCCGAAGCCACCGACGTGGAAGCCGGCACGGCCCTAGAAACAACGGCAGGCGAAGCGGCGGACACGAGATACGGCGTTAGATGGAAAAACGGGCACACCACCCGTAGCAAGGCAAGGAGGAAGTAAAGAAAGTCAAATGGGCACAGCCCACGAACCAATCAACCGACGCAACTGCGGAGTGAACGAAAGGAGGGGGCCTGTTCGAAGCTCCAATCAAAGTGTTTCCTAATCTGAGTTATTGCTGCGACCGTGACCCTCCGTGTACCTCAGCTGTTTTTAAATAACGTTTGGTACCTATCGAGATCCCGTCATCGTTTACCCACATGCATCCGTGCAAATATCTATTGTACCGACAGCGATAGGAGCATGGGCTTGTTTGTCTTTAATTTCTCTATAAGGGAGCCTGCGACCGCCGTATAGTTAGCAGACAACTATCATAGATTTCGGCTATTTTCGGCTCAATCGTTTACGAATAGTTTACGCAAGTTTACGCAATCGATTTCAGAGTTTACGAAATCGTAGTTTGCCCGTAATTAACAATTTTTAGGTGAGTGTATAGTTAGCAGACGACTATCATAGTTTTCGGCTATTTTGGTCTCAATCGTTTACGAATAGTTTACGCAAGTTTACGCAATCGATTTCAGAGTTTACGAAATCGTAGTTTGCCCGTAATTACCAATATTAATATCTAGTAATTATCGTCTGCTACCGCGCAGCGCCACCGTGGCCGGGGAGCGAAGCTGACCAGATGCAAACTCTGGCGAAATAATTTTGACGTCTCTCGTGTGTAATGGTCAAAATCGTTTACGAATAGTTTTCGCAAGCTACAGTATCGATTTCGGAGTTTACGAAATTGTATTTTGCTCGTTATTAACAATTTCAGGATCGGCTAACGTGCAGCTCGCAAGCGCCGCCGTTGGCCGAGGCGAGAATCGCTCTTCGGACATAGAGTAACGAAACAATTTTGACATATCTCATCTCTAACGGTCCCAATCGTTTACGAATAGTTTACGCAAGCCACTGTAACGATTTCAGAGTTTACGAAATCGTATTTTGCTCGTTATTAACAATTTCAGGATTGGCTAACGTGCAGCTCGCAAGCGCCGCCGTTGGCCGAGGCGAGAATCGCTCTTCGGACATAGAGTAACGAAATAATTTAGACGTATCTCGTGTGTAATTGTCTCAATCGTTTACGAATAGTTTTCGCAAGCTGCTGTATCGATTTCGGAGTTTACGAAATTGTAGTTTGGTCGTAATTAGCAATTTCAGAATCGGCTATCATGCAGCGTCGATTGGCTCCCAAGCGCCGCCGTTGGCCGAAGGGAGAAGCTGCATGATAGCCGATTCTGAAATTGTAAATTTCACGACAGCAAGGAATTTTGCAGGCTTGCAGCACAAATATTACTTTGCAATGCTGAACCTTGCAGGTCACATTGTCGGAGTATTGTAGGAATATTGCTGCAATATTCCTATGTCAGCCCCAACGAAATTTGCGGGAATATTGCAGGAAGATGACACAGAATATTGCATCAAGGTCCTAAGAATATTCATTCAATATTATATCCTACATATGATTCTGTTTTACATTATGAATAATTCAAGAAAATTTGTTTTACAATACATTATTTTTATTAATGAAATATTACATTACACTAAATATAAAAGTACATATAAAATATTTACATTAAATATTACAGTAAATATAAAAACTACACTAAATATAATAGTAAATATAACAAAATCTTAACCTAGTCTCAATTCTATTTAAGATTTCATTTTTCGCTCAATTCTCGTTTTTGCTTGAGTGAACCACTTGCCAATGACGTCATTTACTTCTGACTTTTTCAACTTATTATTGCCAACGGCCATACAGGCTACTATAAAATAATAAAAGAATATTAGTGATTATTAAAAGATTATTAATAATGTATATCTGTAGGAAAATACTTTGGAATAAGTTCGCAGTCCGCTATTTTGGAAAGCTTTGCTTCTGCAAGCGGCCCTGCCAACTGAAATTTACTGCGATTCCGTCTGCAAGTACTCGAGATATTACAGCTGCTACGCAAATAGTCAGTTTACCTGGGCCAACAATATTTAAGTCGACGAATCTGAAAAATTTCATGATGTTATCATGTGTACATAAAAGGCAGATCAAAACAGCAACTAATTAATATAAGTTATAATAGAAATATTGTGAAAGCAAAAGAGTATTGCAGATCAATATGAACAAATAAAATTGATAGTTATAGCGAGAAAGAGATATGAATTCAACACAAAAAAACACGATATATTGAATCCTTCATAGGCGAGAAAGAGTATTGTGGAATTAACGCAAAAACATGAAATAATGATTCTCTCGCGGACATGCACCAAACCTATCCTTATATATCCTTTACCTTTACCCATGCCCATGCCCACGCCCACGCCCATAGAAACTGTAATAATACAAACATTCATCTGAATAGGCATTATACGCAAATGAGCAGTGACGTGACTTCAATACTTTTGATGCTGACAACTACATGTTCAGGAAACCTCAGCTGTTGGGAGGAAATGTATTGGATGGTCATTATTATATTTTGTTCCACGAAAGATACTACTTTTTTCGTTGTAGAACAATAATGGTACTTTAGAAGCACATGTGATTAAAAAATAATTACCAATTTTTTCTAAAATTCAGTCTGTTCAAGTTTGGGCTCAAACGAGGCCAAATCATCCATACTTTGCACTATGGGAACCCGCTGCAATTCATTTTCGGATGTTTCGTCCTCATCAACTTCGGCATTTTAATTTTTGGACTCCAACAAAAAATCGACTTTTGTGTACAGATTCTTTATTTGTAAAGATATCGTAGACAGCATTTTGTAAACACATTTTCGAAATCCTAAAATATGTAAAACAGAAGGTAGAAACATTGATATGAATGGTTTATTTGTTTTATTTACCAATTTCTAAGGTGTATGGATGATGCTCCCAGTCTCCACAGGCACTGCCTTGAGCTGCAATAGTTTCAGTAGCTAAGGGACATTAGAAAAAGATGAGAAACATTTGCAATAATCATGATTATTATGAATACACTCCGATAATATGAAGCTTACCTCCATGGCTATGTAAACAGTGGTAGGGGGTTCATTCTCATCATATGCAATGAAAGTCAAACTCCCAGGTGTTGATGAATCGAATAAGGGTTCAAGCATTACAGGTGTAATTAGTAGATTGGTTAATGTACTCTCCGCTCGTTTGTGAATGTGTCGTCATATGTTGATTTTTTCTTGGGTTTTTAGATATGGACTCCATACTCTCTTCTTCCGAGGATATGCCCCTTTTAACCTTAGCCCTCCTTCGGTTTTTTATGGCCCCAGCTAACTCATATTCCAAGAGCTCATCCGAAAAGAAAACATCAGATGTGTCCTGTGCCTCATTTAATTTTTCTTGGGCTCATACTCAATCATCTACAAAGTATATAATTGTTCATTATTATGACATCGACATGTCTTCTAGGTATAAAAAATATAGACATCTATATTATATATAAACACATACACACATTATTAATAATATCCACTATACATACCTGTCGACCCAAAGCAACGCTAATAACTGCACAATCCTCTCACGAGGTTTGAGATAAAGCCTCGGAAATTATTAATTTCTCTAATTTGTTAAGCGACTTGACGTGGCCTGGCCATTTGCTTACACTTTTGTTGGCATTTAACCAACAGGTTGGAATCACTTGCAACCCATTGCTCAATTCCACGATACAATATTTTTCTTCTATTACTTGTCGATGGAAGACGTGAGATACGTCAAAAGTCAAAACTACTTGATCAGGGTATACATCTGGTCAGCTTCTCCCTTCGGCCAACGGAGGCGCTTGCGAGCAAATCAACACTGCACGATAGCCGATTCTGACATTATTAATTACAGGCAAATTACGATTTCGTAAACTCCGAAATCGATACAGCAGCTTGCGAAAACTATTCGTAAACGATTGAGACCGTCGCACACGAGATACGTCAAAATTATTTCGCTAGAGCTTGCATCTGGTCAGCTTCTCCTTTCGGCCACTGGAGGCGCTTGCAAGTTCTACATTACCCGATTCTCGAAATTGTTAATTACGGCCAAAATACGATTTCGTAAACTCCGAAATCGAAACAGCAGCTTGCGAAAACTATTCGTAAACGAATGAGACCGTTACACACGAGATACGTCAAAATTATTTCGCCAGAGTTTGCATCTGGTCAGCTTCTGCTTTCGGCCACTGGCGGCGCTTGCAAGACCTACATTACCCCATTCTCGAAATTGTTAATTCCGGGCAAATTACGATTTCGTAAACTCCGAAATCGATACAGCAGCTTGCGAAAACTATTCGTAAACGATTGAGACCGTTGCACACGAGATACGTAAAAGATATTTCGCCAGATTCTGCATCTGGTCAGCTTCTGCTTTCGGCCACTGGAGGCGCTTGCAAGACCTACATTACCCCATTCTCGAAATTGTTAATTACAGCCAAAATACGATTTCGTAAACTCCGAAATCGATACAGCAGCTTGCGAAAACTATTCGTAAACGATTGAGATCGTTAGAAATGAGATACGTCAACATTGTTTCCATATTCTATGCTCGAATAGCGATTCTCGCCTCGGCCAACGGCGGCGCTTGCGAGCCAATCAACGCCGAACAATAGCCGTTTCTGAAATTGTTAATTACGGGCAAACTATGATTTCGTAAACTCTGAAATCGTTACAGTGGCTTGCGTAAACTATTCGTAAATGATTGGGACCGTTACAGATGAGATACGTCAACATTGTTTCGATACTCAATGCCCGAAGAGCGATTTTTGCCTCGGTCAACGGCGGCGCTTGCGAGCCAATCAACGCTGAACGATAGCCGATTCTGACATTATTAATTACGGGCAAATTACGATTTTGTAAACTCCGAAATCGATACAGCAGCTTGCGAAAACTATTCGTAAACGATTGAGACCGTTGCACACGAGATACGTAAAAGATATTTCGCCAGGTTCCGCATCTGGTCAGCTTCTGCTTTCGGCCACTGGCGGCGCTTGCAAGACCTACATTACCCCATTCTCGAAATTGTTAATTACGGGCAAACTACGATTTCGTATACTCTGAAATCGATTGCGTAAACTTGCGTAAACTATCGTAAACGATTGGGACCAAAATAAGCGAAATCAGTGATAGTTGTCTGCTAACTATACGGCGGTGTTCATATCCATCTTTCGTGTTTTCAAATGGACTGACACAGTCACAGTGTATCGTGTCGAAGGGGAAAGGCTCCTTTTCAATTGGGTGCAATTTCCCTTGTTTCGGTCCGGTCTGTCGTTTGCATACTACGCAAGTAATGCATTGATCGATGTACTTACGGACAAATCTTAGCATTTTTGGGAACCAGTATTTTTTCGCGATGCGGTCGTATGTTTTTTCAAACCCTACATGACAGTTTTCGTCATGGTACAGACGCAACAAACCAAGGCGGCTTCCCTTCGGGACAAAACTTCGGTAGATCACTCGGCCTGTGTCCCGGAGTGTTTTTCGACACAGTATACCGTCTCTTAGCTCGAAATCCGTAATAACAGTATCGTTCGACTTTACCCGCTCGATCATGTTTTGCGTTTCTTCATCATTTTTCTGCGCGATTTCTAGCCAGGATCCCTCACAAATTACGTTTACGCGATAGTTTTTACACGGATTTCTACTTAAATAATCCACGTGCTCTACGTATTTGCCTTTCCTATATTCAAGATCAAAGGAAAAGTCTTGTAGAAATATCCACCAACGAGCTACGCGTGGTAATAAATCTTTTTTGTTTTGCGTAGCCTTAATGGCATTACAGTCGGTGACAATTTTAAACTGCATACCAAGCAGATATACGCGGAAGTATTTCAGTGCGTTCACAATCGCGAGTGTCTCTAGTTCATACGAATGATAGCGCGATTCCTCTGGGCTGGTACGACGACTAAAATATGCGACCACGCGTAGTTCCTTTTCCACTCTTTGGAAGAGGATTGCACCATATCCAATGGAACTAGCGTCGGTGTGGAGCTCCGTATCGCGCGTTGGGTCGAATATTACGAGCAAGGGGTGTGCACTCAGTTTGTCTATGATGTACGATCGCGCTTCTTCCTGTTCTTTACCCCATACCCACGGCTCATTATGTTTTGTTAATTTGGTCAAGCACGCCGTTCGCACCGCGAATTCAGGTACAAACTTCCGGAAATAACTCGCAAGGCCAATAAATTGTCTTATCTGCTTCACATTGTTCGGAACTGGTGATTCTACTAGGGTTTTAACTTTTTCTTTGCCTGGCTTTATGCCTTCGGATGATATCTCTCGACCCAGGTAATTGATCGAAGTTTCAAAAAATTTACATTTTGCGATGTTTAACGTCAATCCTGCCTTGTCCAATACCTCCAACACGCGCTCTAAACTCTGTAGCCCTTCCTCGACCGTTTGCGATGGGATCAAAATATCGTCCATATAGACTAATGCGATGCTATTTCTTAGGTTGCCTAGAGCCGCGTTAATGGCTCTCTGAAAGACAGCGGGCGCATTACAAAGGCCGAAGGGCATACGCATATACTCATAATGCCCGTCGGGGGTAACAAACGCAGTTTTACAAATTGAATCGGCGGCAATGGGTATTTGGTGAAACCCCGCGGCCATGTCTAGCGTAATAAATACCCTACCCTTTCCCAAACGATCCAATTGATCGTCGATTAGTGGTAAAGGGTATCTGTCTTGAACCGTAATTCTATTTAACGCCCCGAAATCCACGCACAGATGGTCCTCTCCATTTTTCTTTTTCACTAAGATAACGGGGCTTGCAAACGGCGAGTTGCTTTCGCGTATTATGCCGTTACTTATGAGGTCATCTATGATCCCCCTTAATTTCTCCCGTTCCGAAAGTGACAGACGGTAAGGGTGGTAATTTATTACCTTGTTCTCCTGAGTAATTATTTTGAGTTCCGCCGTACTTACGGACCGCACCTGATTGCCAGTGGTCAACATTCGCTCGAATTATCTTAAAAGATCTCTAAGAGAATCGTCCGCAACGTAGAGTGTGAAGCACGGTGCCTTCGTTGTAGCCTCGTTCCTTTCTGCCGTGACAAGTCCGCACCGTTGAAGCCTCGTCGTCCCATCAGGTTCCGTCACAATGCGTAGATCGGCATGCACCAGGACATTCTTCCCGATGATGACCTCGTACGGTATTGCAGTATCCGGGACAACAAACAAATCCGACTCAGTGGACACATCCTCCGTCTGAATTAATGCTGATGTGCATCCGACGGTCGTCGTGCTAGACTCACACAGTCCTTGTATTGTCGTCGTGTACGCGTTTACTTTGCAGTTTACCCGGTCGGCAACACTTTCTATCACGAGGGAACATGTTGCGCCATTGTCGATCAAACAGCGTCGTAGGATCATCTGTCTCAATAGTATTGGTGTCAGTTTGTGTTCTACTGAGTAGCACACGTTGGCTTCGGGTTTCTTCGAACCTTGATTGTTTTGGGCTGTTCGCTGCTTCGCCCAACATTACGATTCGGTATGGCCCCTCTTTTTGCAAAAATTGCAGTTAGTTACGCTGGGAGTTTCCCGTTGCGGTAATAATTTTCTCCTTTTCGGGCAATTCACCCGTTTATGTCCCAGCTCATTGCATTGGTAGCATCTGCCGTCTTGTCGGTTCGGAGCGCGTTCTCCGCCATCGCGTGCAAATCGTTCCCTTCGTTTCGTTTCTTTTACGAAATTGGTCGTGCCCGTGATCAGCGCCGATGGCGTCGCGTAATTCGCGGACAGCATGGCCTGTCGCACGTTCTGATCTGTGATTGTGCTTATTGTCAGCTCCACCAATTCTTCGGGTCGAAATGCTACACGCGCCTTCTCGAGACAGCCCACTTTTTTCCTTGCATATTCCACGTACGTGGTCGCGTCGTCGTTGTTATAGGTCAGCGCCCGTAGCAAGCATTCGTGGAGTTTCTTCTGCGGACCGAAAATGGCGCACAAGTCCTCCTTGAATTTTTCCTACGTTCGGGGTCTCCCTTTCCATTCTTGGTACCATACTTTAGCAGAACCCGCAAGCGCATGGGTGGCGGCACTCAACCGCTGTTGCGGGGTCGAATCACGAGTGATATGTTACACTTCGTTGCACCAAGCATTAGCGTCGTCATTCATTTCGGTACCACGGAATTGCGGCACCATATCCAAAAGAGGAGGTGTCGTTGCATTAATAATCTTCGGGGTAGCCGGCATTACGCCCCTTGCAATTTCGGCTACCAATTGGCGGATGATGTCCTCCAAGGACGGGGGAGCACGCGAGTTCTCCATTTTTTCGTGTCCCGATCACGTCCCGAACAAAACGAAAGGGAAAAAATAATAAAACGAGGAAACCAAAAAAAGCACACAAAGAAACACAACACGACACAATCCACAGCACAATAAAATCAACCAAAATGAATCAAGAATTAGCTTTGCAGCTAAGGCGCGTAAAATTCACTATATCCCACTTCTGATGTTAGAAACCCGCAAAATGGCTCGACGAGATGTGTTCGTTTTAGCGATTCTGGGGGAAGTGCAGAGGGGTCAAGCTCCGTCCTCTTTCCAACAGGCAAAGCCTGCTCCGATCTTCGGCCAGATTCACACTCGCATTTGTTTACAATGCTTACTCTTACTGAGACGCAGGTCAATGCACCGGCCGCCGAGGTAAACATATGATCCGCGACTCTAGGCGCCTCCAAAAACAGGTGACACAGCAACGCACTGTCGTGTGCCACTGTCGAATTACCGCGTGTTATGGGCGAAATCAAATGCATCGCTAACAGTCAGCACAGCAAGCACTGGCAGCAAGCACAGGCAGCACAGCAAGCACAGGCAACACAGCAAGCACAGGCAGCACAACAAGCACAGGCGGCACAGCAAGCACAGGCAGCACAGCGAGCACAGGCAGCACAGGCAGCACAGCAAGCACAGGCAGCAAGCACAGGCAGCACAGGCAGCACAGCAAGCACAGGCAGCAAGCACAGGCAGCGCAGCAAGAACAGGCAGCACAGCAAGCACAGGCAGCACAGCAAGCACAGGCAGCAAGCACACTCAGCACAGCAAGCACAGGCAGCACAGCAAGCACAGGCAGCAAGCACAGGCAGCACACCAAACACAGGCATCACAGCAAGCACAGCAAGCACAGGCAGCAAGCACAGGCAGCTCAGGCAGCACAGCAAGCACAGGCAGCAAGCACAGGCAGCACAGGCAGCAAGCACAGGCAGCACACCAAGCACAGGCAGCAAGCACAGGCAGCACAGCAAGCACAGGCAGCAAGCACAGGCAGCACAGCAAGCACAGGCAGCACACCAAGCACAGGCAGCACAGCAAGCACAGGCAGCAAACACAGGCAGCACAGCAAGTACAGGCAGAAAGCACAGGCAGCAAGCACAGGCAGCACAGCAAGCACAGGCAGCAAGCACAGGCAGCACAGCAAGCACAGGCAGCAAGCACAGGCAGCAAGCACAGGCAGCGCAGCAAGCACAGGCAACACAGCAAGCACAGCAAGCACAGGCAGCAAGCACAGGCAGCACAGGCAGCACAGCAAGCACAGGCAGCAAGCACAGGCAGCACAGCAAGCACAGGCAGCAAGCACAGGCAGCACAGCAAGCACAGGCAGCAAGCACAGGCAGCACACCAAGCACAGGCAGCAAGCACAGGCAGCACAGCAAGCACAGGCAGCAAGCACAGGCAGCGCAGCAAGAACAGGCAGCACAGCAAGCACAGACAGCACAGCAAGCACAGGCAGCAAGCACAGGCAGCGCAGAAAGCACAGGCAGCAAGCACAGGCAGCTCAGGCAGCACAGCAAGCACAGGCAGCAAGCACAGGCAGCAAGCACAGGCAGCACAGCAAGCACAGGCAGCACAGGCAGCTTGCACAGGCAGCAAGCACAGGCAGCAAGCACAGGCAGCGCAGCAAGCACAGGCAGCAAGCACAGACAGCACAGCAAGCACAGGCAGCACAGCAAGCACAGGCAGCAAGCACAGGCAGCACAGCAAACACAGGCAGCACAGCAAGCACAGGCAGCAAGCACAGGCAGCACAGCAAGCACAGGCAGCAAAGCAAGTACAGGCAGCAAGTACAGGCAGCACAGCAAGCACACGCAGCAAGCAGAGGCAACAAGCACAGGCAGCACAGCAAGCACAGGCAGCACAGTAAGCACAGGCAGCACAGAAAGCACAGGCAGCAAGCACAGGCAGCACAGCAAGCACAGGCAGCACAGGCAGCTTGCACAGGCAGCAAGCACAGGCAGCGCAGCAAGCACAGGCAGCAAGCACAGACAGCACAGCAAGCACAGGCAGCACAGCAAGCACAGGCAGCAAGCACAGGCAGCACAGCAAACACAGGCAGCACAGCAAGCACAGGCAGCAAGCACAGGCAGCACAGCAAGCACAGGCAGCACAGCAAGTACAGGCAGCAAGCACAGGCAGCACAGCAAGCACACGCAGCAAGCAGAGGCAACAAGCACAGGCAGCACAGGCAGCACAGCAAGCACAGGCAGCAAGCACAGGCAGCACAGCAAGCACAGGCAGCACAGCAAGCACAGGCAGCAAGCACAGGCAGCACAGCAAGCACAGGCAGCAAAGCAAGTACAGGCAGCAAGCACAGGCAGCACAGCAAGCACACGCAGCAAGCAGAGGCAACAAGCACAGGCAGCACAGCAAGCACAGGCAGCACAGTAAGCACAGGCAGCACAGAAAGCACAGGCAGCAAGAACAGGCAGCACAGCAAGCACAGACAGCACAGCAAGCACAGGCAGCAAGCACAGGCAGCACAGCAAGCACAGGCAGCAAGCACAGGCAGCACAGCAAGCACAGGCAGCAAGCGCAGGCAGCACAGCAGGCACAGGCAGCACAGCAAGCACAGAAAGCACAGGCAGCAAGCACAGGCAGCACAGCAAGCACAGGCAGCAAGCACAGGCAGCACAGCAAGCACAGGCAGCAAGCACAGGCAGCGCAGCAAGAACAGGCAGCACAGCAAGCACAGACAGCACAGCAAGCACAGGCAGCAAGCACAGGCAGCGCAGAAAGCACAGGCAGCAAGCACAGGCAGCTCAGGCAGCACAGCAAGCACAGGCAGCAAGCACAGGCAGCAAGCACAGGCAGCACAGCAAGCACAGGCAGCACAGGCAGCTTGCACAGGCAGCAAGCACAGGCAGCAAGCACAGGCAGCGCAGCAAGCACAGGCAGCAAGCACAGACAGCACAACAAGCACAGGCAGCACAGCAAGCACAGGCAGCAAGCACAGGCAGCACAGCAAACACAGGCAGCACAGCAAGCACAGGCAGCAAGCACAGGCAGCACAGAAAGCACAGGCAGCAAAGCAAGTACAGGCAGCAAGCACAGGCAGCACAGCAAGCACACGCAGCAAGCAGAGGCAACAAGCACAGGCAGCACAGCAAGCACAGGCAGCACAGAAAGCACAGGCAGCAAGCACAGGCAGCACAGCAAGCACAGGCAGCACAGGCAGCTTGCACAGGCAGCAAGCACAGGCAGCGCAGCAAGCACAGGCAGCAAGCACAGACAGCACAGCAAGCACAGGCAGCACAGCAAGCACAGGCAGCAAGCACAGGCAGCACAGCAAACACAGGCAGCACAGCAAGCACAGGCAGCAAGCACAGGCAGCACAGCAAGCACAGGCAGCACAGCAAGTACAGGCAGCAAGCACAGGCAGCACAGCAAGCACACGCAGCAAGCAGAGGCAACAAGCACAGGCAGCACAGGCAGCACAGCAAGCACAGGCAGCAAGCACAGGCAGCACAGCAAGCACAGGCAGCACAGCAAGTACAGGCAGCAAGCACAGGCAGCACAGCAAGCACAGGCAGCAAAGCAAGTACAGGCAGCAAGCACAGGCAGCACAGCAAGCACACGCAGCAAGCAGAGGCAACAAGCACAGGCAGCACAGCAAGCACAGGCAGCACAGTAAGCACAGGCAGCACAGAAAGCACAGGCAGCAAGAACAGGCAGCACAGCAAGCACAGACAGCACAGCAAGCACAGGCAGCAAGCACAGGCAGCGCAGAAAGCACAGGCAGCAAGCACAGGCAGCTCAGGCAGCACAGCAAGCACAGGCAGCAAGCACAGGCAGCAAGCACAGGCAGCACAGCAAGCACAGCAAGCACAGGCAGCAAGCACAGGCAGCAAGCACAGGCAGCACAGCAAGCACAGGCAGCACAGGCAGCTTGCACAGGCAGCAAGCACAGGCAGCAAGCACAGGCAGCGCAGCAAGCACAGGCAGCAAGCACAGACAGCACAGCAAGCACAGGCAGCACAGCAAGCACAGGCAGCAAGCACAGGCAGCACAGCAAGCACAGGCAGCACAGTAAGCACAGGCAGCACAGAAAGCACAGGCAGCAAGCACAGGCAGCACAGCAAGCACAGGCAGCACAGGCAGCTTGCACAGGCAGCAAGCACAGGCAGCGCAGCAAGCACAGGCAGCAAGCACAGACAGCACAGCAAGCACAGGCAGCACAGCAAGCACAGGCAGCAAGCACAGGCAGCACAGCAAACACAGGCAGCACAGCAAGCACAGGCAGCAAGCACAGGCAGCACAGCAAGCACAGGCAGCACAGCAAGTACAGGCAGCAAGCACAGGCAGCACAGCAAGCACACGCAGCAAGCAGAGGCAACAAGCACAGGCAGCACAGGCAGCACAGCAAGCACAGGCAGCAAGCACAGGCAGCACAGCAAGCACAGGCAGCACAGCAAGTACAGGCAGCAAGCACAGGCAGCACAGCAAGCACAGGCAGCAAAGCAAGTACAGGCAGCAAGCACAGGCAGCACAGCAAGCACACGCAGCAAGCAGAGGCAACAAGCACAGGCAGCACAGCAAGCACAGGCAGCACAGTAAGCACAGGCAGCACAGAAAGCACAGGCAGCAAGAACAGGCAGCACAGCAAGCACAGACAGCACAGCAAGCACAGGCAGCAAGCACAGGCAGCGCAGAAAGCACAGGCAGCAAGCACAGGCAGCTCAGGCAGCACAGCAAGCACAGGCAGCAAGCACAGGCAGCAAGCACAGGCAGCACAGCAAGCACAGGCAGCACAGCAAGCACAGGCAGCAAGCACAGGCAGCAAGCACAGGCAGCACACCAAGCACAGGCAGCAAGCACAGGCAGCACAGCAAGCACAGGCAGCACACCAAGCACAGGCAGCACAGCAAGCACAGGCAGCAAGCACAGGCAGCACAGCAAGTACAGGCAGCAAGCACAGGCAGCACAGCAAGCACAGGCAGCAAGCACAGGCAGCACAGCAAGCACAGGCAGCAAGCACAGGCAGCACAGCAAGCACAGGCAGCAAGCGCAGGCAGCAAGCGCAGGCAGCACAGCAGGCACAGGCAGCACAGCAAGCACAGAAAGCACAGGCAGCAAGCACAGGCAGCACAGCAAGCACAGGCAGCAAGCACAGGCAGCACAGCAAGCACAGGCAGCAAGCACAGGCAGCGCAGCAAGAACAGGCAGCACAGCAAGCACAGACAGCACAGCAAGCACAGGCAGCAAGCACAGGCAGCGCAGAAAGCACAGGCAGCAAGCACAGGCAGCTCAGGCAGCACAGCAAGCACAGGCAGCAAGCACAGGCAGCAAGCACAGGCAGCACAGCAAGCACAGGCAGCACAGGCAGCTTGCACAGGCAGCAAGCACAGGCAGCAAGCACAGGCAGCGCAGCAAGCACAGGCAGCAAGCACAGACAGCACAGCAAGCACAGGCAGCACAGCAAGCACAGGCAGCAAGCACAGGCAGCACAGCAAACACAGGCAGCACAGCAAGCACAGGCAGCAAGCACAGGCAGCACAGCAAGCACAGGCAGCAAAGCAAGTACAGGCAGCAAGCACAGGCAGCACAGCAAGCACACGCAGCAAGCAGAGGCAACAAGCACAGGCAGCACAGCAAGCACAGGCAGCACAGTAAGCACAGGCAGCACAGAAAGCACAGGCAGCAAGCACAGGCAGCACAGCAAGCACAGGCAGCACAGGCAGCTTGCACAGGCAGCAAGCACAGGCAGCGCAGCAAGCACAGGCAGCAAGCACAGACAGCACAGCAAGCACAGGCAGCACAGCAAGCACAGGCAGCAAGCACAGGCAGCACAGCAAACACAGGCAGCACAGCAAGCACAGGCAGCAAGCACAGGCAGCACAGCAAGCACAGGCAGCACAGCAAGTACAGGCAGCAAGCACAGGCAGCACAGCAAGCACACGCAGCAAGCAGAGGCAACAAGCACAGGCAGCACAGGCAGCACAGCAAGCACAGGCAGCAAGCACAGGCAGCACAGCAAGCACAGGCAGCACAGCAAGTACAGGCAGCAAGCACAGGCAGCACAGCAAGCACAGGCAGCAAAGCAAGTACAGGCAGCAAGCACAGGCAGCACAGCAAGCACACGCAGCAAGCAGAGGCAACAAGCACAGGCAGCACAGCAAGCACAGGCAGCACAGTAAGCACAGGCAGCACAGAAAGCACAGGCAGCAAGCACAGGCAGCACAGCAAGCACAGGCAGCACAGGCAGCTTGCACAGGCAGCAAGCACAGGCAGCGCAGCAAGCACAGGCAGCAAGCACAGACAGCACAGCAAGCACAGGCAGCACAGCAAGCACAGGCAGCAAGCACAGGCAGCACAGCAAACACAGGCAGCACAGCAAGCACAGGCAGCAAGCACAGGCAGCACAGCAAGCACAGGCAGCACAGCAAGTACAGGCAGCAAGCACAGGCAGCACAGCAAGCACACGCAGCAAGCAGAGGCAACAAGCACAGGCAGCACAGGCAGCACAGCAAGCACAGGCAGCACAGCAAGCACAGGCAGCACAGCAAGTACAGGCAGCAAGCACAGGCAGCACAGCAAGTACAGGCAGCAAGCACAAGCAGCACAGCAAGCACAGGCAGCAAGCACAGGCAGCACAGCAAGCACAGGCAGCAAGCACAGGCAGCACAGCAAGCACAGGCAGCACAGCACAGGCAGCACAGCAAGCACAGGCAGCACAGCAAGCACAGGCAGCAAGCACAGGCAGCACAGCAAGTACAGGCAGCAAGCACAAGCAGCACAGCAAGCACACGCAGTAAGCACAGGCAGCAAGCACAGGCAGCACAGCAAGCACAGGCAACAAGCACAGGCAGCACAGCAAGCACAGGCAACACAGCAAGCACAGGCAGCAAGCACAGGCAGCACAGGCAGCACAGCAAGCACAGGCAGCAAGCACACGCAGCAAGCACAGGCAGCACAGCAAGCACACGCAGCAAGCACAGGCAGCAAGCACAGGCAGCACACCAAGCACAGGCAGCAAGCACAGGCAGCACAGCAAGCACAGGCAGCAAGCACAGGCAGCACAGCAAGCACAGGCAGCACACCAAGCACAGGCAGCACAGCAAGCACAGGCAGCAAGCACAGGCAGCACAGCAAGTACAGGCAGCAAGCACAGGCAGCACAGCAAGCACAGGCAGCAAGCACAGGCAGCACAGCAAGCACAGGCAGCAAGCACAGGCAGCACAGCAAGCACAGGCAGCACAGCAAGCACAGGCAGCAAGCGCAGGCAGCACAGCAGGCACAGGCAGCACAGAAAGCACAGGCAGCAAGCACAGGCAGCACAGCAAGCACAGACAGCAAGCACAGGCAGCACAGCAAGCACAGGCAGCAAGCACAGGCAGCAAGCACAGGCAGCGCAGAAAGCACAGGCAGCAAGCACAGGCAGCACAGCAAGCACAGGCAGCAAGCACAGGCAGCAAGCACAGGCAGCACACCAAGCACAGGCAGCAAGCACAGGCAGCACAGCAAGTACAGGCAGCAAGCACAGGCAGCACAGCAAGCACACGCAGCAAGCAGAGGCAACAAGCACAGGCAGCACAGCAAGCACAGGCAGCACAGTAAGCACAGGCAGCACAGAAAGCACAGGCAGCAAGCACAGGCAGCACAGCAAGCACAGGCAGCACAGGCAGCTTGCACAGGCAGCAAGCACAGGCAGCGCAGCAAGCACAGGCAGCAAGCACAGACAGCACAGCAAGCACAGGCAGCACAGCAAGCACAGGCAGCAAGCACAGGCAGCACAGCAAACACAGGCAGCACAGCAAGCACAGGCAGCAAGCACAGGCAGCACAGCAAGCACAGGCAGCACAGCAAGTACAGGCAGCAAGCACAGGCAGCACAGCAAGCACACGCAGCAAGCAGAGGCAACAAGCACAGGCAGCACAGGCAGCACAGCAAGCACAGGCAGCAAGCACAGGCAGCACAGCAAGCACAGGCAGCACAGCAAGTACAGGCAGCAAGCACAGGCAGCACAGCAAGCACAGGCAGCAAAGCAAGTACAGGCAGCAAGCACAGGCAGCACAGCAAGCACACGCAGCAAGCAGAGGCAACAAGCACAGGCAGCACAGCAAGCACAGGCAGCACAGTAAGCACAGGCAGCACAGAAAGCACAGGCAGCAAGCACAGGCAGCACAGCAAGCACAGGCAGCACAGGCAGCTTGCACAGGCAGCAAGCACAGGCAGCGCAGCAAGCACAGGCAGCAAGCACAGACAGCACAGCAAGCACAGGCAGCACAGCAAGCACAGGCAGCAAGCACAGGCAGCACAGCAAACACAGGCAGCACAGCAAGCACAGGCAGCAAGCACAGGCAGCACAGCAAGCACAGGCAGCACAGCAAGTACAGGCAGCAAGCACAGGCAGCACAGCAAGCACACGCAGCAAGCACAGGCAGCACAGCAAGCACAGGCAGCAAGCACAGGCAGCACAGCAAGCACAGGCAGCACAGCAAGCACAGGCAGCAAGCGCAGGCAGCACAGCAGGCACAGGCAGCACAGCAAGCACACGCAGCAAGCAGAGGCAACAAGCACAGGCAGCACAGCAAGCACAGGCAGCACAGTAAGCACAGGCAGCACAGAAAGCACAGGCAGCAAGAACAGGCAGCACAGCAAGCACAGACAGCACAGCAAGCACAGGCAGCAAGCACAGGCAGCGCAGAAAGCACAGGCAGCAAGCACAGGCAGCTCAGGCAGCACAGCAAGCACAGGCAGCAAGCACAGGCAGCAAGCACAGGCAGCACAGCAAGCACAGGCAGCACAGCAAGCACAGGCAGCAAGCACAGGCAGCAAGCACAGGCAGCACACCAAGCACAGGCAGCAAGCACAGGCAGCACAGCAAGCACAGGCAGCACACCAAGCACAGGCAGCACAGCAAGCACAGGCAGCAAGCACAGGCAGCACAGCAAGTACAGGCAGCAAGCACAGGCAGCACAGCAAGCACAGGCAGCAAGCACAGGCAGCACAGCAAGCACAGGCAGCAAGCACAGGCAGCACAGCAAGCACAGGCAGCAAGCGCAGGCAGCACAGCAGGCACAGGCAGCACAGCAAGCACAGAAAGCACAGGCAGCAAGCACAGGCAGCAAGCACAGGCAGCACACCAAGCACAGGCAGCAAGCACAGGCAGCACAGCAAGCACAGGCAGCACACCAAGCACAGGCAGCACAGCAAGCACAGGCAGCAAGCACAGGCAGCACAGCAAGTACAGGCAGCAAGCACAGGCAGCACAGCAAGCACAGGCAGCAAGCACAGGCAGCACAGCAAGCACAGGCAGCAAGCACAGGCAGCACAGCAAGCACAGGCAGCAAGCACAGGCAGCACAGCAAACACAGGCAGCACAGCAAGCACAGGCAGCAAGCACAGGCAGCACAGCAAGCACAGGCAGCACAGCAAGTACAGGCAGCAAGCACAGGCAGCACAGCAAGCACACGCAGCAAGCAGAGGCAACAAGCACAGGCAGCACAGGCAGCACAGCAAGCACAGGCAGCAAGCACAGGCAGCACAGCAAGCACAGGCAGCACAGCAAGTACAGGCAGCAAGCACAGGCAGCACAGCAAGCACAGGCAGCAAAGCAAGTACAGGCAGCAAGCACAGGCAGCACAGCAAGCACACGCAGCAAGCAGAGGCAACAAGCACAGGCAGCACAGCAAGCACAGGCAGCACAGTAAGCACAGGCAGCACAGAAAGCACAGGCAGCAAGAACAGGCAGCACAGCAAGCACAGACAGCACAGCAAGCACAGGCAGCAAGCACAGGCAGCGCAGAAAGCACAGGCAGCAAGCACAGGCAGCTCAGGCAGCACAGCAAGCACAGGCAGCAAGCACAGGCAGCAAGCACAGGCAGCACAGCAAGCACAGGCAGCACAGCAAGCACAGGCAGCAAGCACAGGCAGCAAGCACAGGCAGCACACCAAGCACAGGCAGCAAGCACAGGCAGCACAGCAAGCACAGGCAGCACACCAAGCACAGGCAGCACAGCAAGCACAGGCAGCAAGCACAGGCAGCACAGCAAGTACAGGCAGCAAGCACAGGCAGCACAGCAAGCACAGGCAGCAAGCACAGGCAGCACAGCAAGCACAGGCAGCAAGCACAGGCAGCACAGCAAGCACAGGCAGCAAGCGCAGGCAGCAAGCGCAGGCAGCACAGCAGGCACAGGCAGCACAGCAAGCACAGAAAGCACAGGCAGCAAGCACAGGCAGCACAGCAAGCACAGGCAGCAAGCACAGGCAGCACAGCAAGCACAGGCAGCAAGCACAGGCAGCGCAGCAAGAACAGGCAGCACAGCAAGCACAGACAGCACAGCAAGCACAGGCAGCAAGCACAGGCAGCGCAGAAAGCACAGGCAGCAAGCACAGGCAGCTCAGGCAGCACAGCAAGCACAGGCAGCAAGCACAGGCAGCAAGCACAGGCAGCACAGCAAGCACAGGCAGCACAGGCAGCTTGCACAGGCAGCAAGCACAGGCAGCAAGCACAGGCAGCGCAGCAAGCACAGGCAGCAAGCACAGACAGCACAGCAAGCACAGGCAGCACAGCAAGCACAGGCAGCAAGCACAGGCAGCACAGCAAACACAGGCAGCACAGCAAGCACAGGCAGCAAGCACAGGCAGCACAGCAAGCACAGGCAGCAAAGCAAGTACAGGCAGCAAGCACAGGCAGCACAGCAAGCACACGCAGCAAGCAGAGGCAACAAGCACAGGCAGCACAGCAAGCACAGGCAGCACAGTAAGCACAGGCAGCACAGAAAGCACAGGCAGCAAGCACAGGCAGCACAGCAAGCACAGGCAGCACAGGCAGCTTGCACAGGCAGCAAGCACAGGCAGCGCAGCAAGCACAGGCAGCAAGCACAGACAGCACAGCAAGCACAGGCAGCACAGCAAGCACAGGCAGCAAGCACAGGCAGCACAGCAAACACAGGCAGCACAGCAAGCACAGGCAGCAAGCACAGGCAGCACAGCAAGCACAGGCAGCACAGCAAGTACAGGCAGCAAGCACAGGCAGCACAGCAAGCACACGCAGCAAGCAGAGGCAACAAGCACAGGCAGCACAGGCAGCACAGCAAGCACAGGCAGCAAGCACAGGCAGCACAGCAAGCACAGGCAGCACAGCAAGTACAGGCAGCAAGCACAGGCAGCACAGCAAGCACAGGCAGCAAAGCAAGTACAGGCAGCAAGCACAGGCAGCACAGCAAGCACACGCAGCAAGCAGAGGCAACAAGCACAGGCAGCACAGCAAGCACAGGCAGCACAGTAAGCACAGGCAGCACAGAAAGCACAGGCAGCAAGCACAGGCAGCACAGCAAGCACAGGCAGCACAGGCAGCTTGCACAGGCAGCAAGCACAGGCAGCGCAGCAAGCACAGGCAGCAAGCACAGACAGCACAGCAAGCACAGGCAGCACAGCAAGCACAGGCAGCAAGCACAGGCAGCACAGCAAACACAGGCAGCACAGCAAGCACAGGCAGCAAGCACAGGCAGCACAGCAAGCACAGGCAGCACAGCAAGTACAGGCAGCAAGCACAGGCAGCACAGCAAGCACACGCAGCAAGCAGAGGCAACAAGCACAGGCAGCACAGGCAGCACAGCAAGCACAGGCAGCACAGCAAGCACAGGCAGCACAGCAAGTACAGGCAGCAAGCACAGGCAGCACAGCAAGTACAGGCAGCAAGCACAAGCAGCACAGCAAGCACAGGCAGCAAGCACAGGCAGCACAGCAAGCACAGGCAGCAAGCACAGGCAGCACAGCAAGCACAGGCAGCACAGCACAGGCAGCACAGCAAGCACAGGCAGCACAGCAAGCACAGGCAGCAAGCACAGGCAGCACAGCAAGTACAGGCAGCAAGCACAAGCAGCACAGCAAGCACACGCAGTAAGCACAGGCAGCAAGCACAGGCAGCACAGCAAGCACAGGCAACAAGCACAGGCAGCACAGCAAGCACAGGCAACACAGCAAGCACAGGCAGCAAGCACAGGCAGCACAGGCAGCACAGCAAGCACAGGCAGCAAGCACACGCAGCAAGCACAGGCAGCACAGCAAGCACACGCAGCAAGCACAGGCAGCAAGCACAGGCAGCACACCAAGCACAGGCAGCAAGCACAGGCAGCACAGCAAGCACAGGCAGCAAGCACAGGCAGCACAGCAAGCACAGGCAGCACACCAAGCACAGGCAGCACAGCAAGCACAGGCAGCAAGCACAGGCAGCACAGCAAGTACAGGCAGCAAGCACAGGCAGCACAGCAAGCACAGGCAGCAAGCACAGGCAGCACAGCAAGCACAGGCAGCAAGCACAGGCAGCACAGCAAGCACAGGCAGCACAGCAAGCACAGGCAGCAAGCGCAGGCAGCACAGCAGGCACAGGCAGCACAGAAAGCACAGGCAGCAAGCACAGGCAGCACAGCAAGCACAGACAGCAAGCACAGGCAGCACAGCAAGCACAGGCAGCAAGCACAGGCAGCAAGCACAGGCAGCGCAGAAAGCACAGGCAGCAAGCACAGGCAGCACAGCAAGCACAGGCAGCAAGCACAGGCAGCAAGCACAGGCAGCACACCAAGCACAGGCAGCAAGCACAGGCAGCACAGCAAGTACAGGCAGCAAGCACAGGCAGCACAGCAAGCACACGCAGCAAGCAGAGGCAACAAGCACAGGCAGCACAGCAAGCACAGGCAGCACAGTAAGCACAGGCAGCACAGAAAGCACAGGCAGCAAGCACAGGCAGCACAGCAAGCACAGGCAGCACAGGCAGCTTGCACAGGCAGCAAGCACAGGCAGCGCAGCAAGCACAGGCAGCAAGCACAGACAGCACAGCAAGCACAGGCAGCACAGCAAGCACAGGCAGCAAGCACAGGCAGCACAGCAAACACAGGCAGCACAGCAAGCACAGGCAGCAAGCACAGGCAGCACAGCAAGCACAGGCAGCACAGCAAGTACAGGCAGCAAGCACAGGCAGCACAGCAAGCACACGCAGCAAGCAGAGGCAACAAGCACAGGCAGCACAGGCAGCACAGCAAGCACAGGCAGCAAGCACAGGCAGCACAGCAAGCACAGGCAGCACAGCAAGTACAGGCAGCAAGCACAGGCAGCACAGCAAGCACAGGCAGCAAAGCAAGTACAGGCAGCAAGCACAGGCAGCACAGCAAGCACACGCAGCAAGCAGAGGCAACAAGCACAGGCAGCACAGCAAGCACAGGCAGCACAGTAAGCACAGGCAGCACAGAAAGCACAGGCAGCAAGCACAGGCAGCACAGCAAGCACAGGCAGCACAGGCAGCTTGCACAGGCAGCAAGCACAGGCAGCGCAGCAAGCACAGGCAGCAAGCACAGACAGCACAGCAAGCACAGGCAGCACAGCAAGCACAGGCAGCAAGCACAGGCAGCACAGCAAACACAGGCAGCACAGCAAGCACAGGCAGCAAGCACAGGCAGCACAGCAAGCACAGGCAGCACAGCAAGTACAGGCAGCAAGCACAGGCAGCACAGCAAGCACACGCAGCAAGCACAGGCAGCACAGCAAGCACAGGCAGCAAGCACAGGCAGCACAGCAAGCACAGGCAGCACAGCAAGCACAGGCAGCAAGCGCAGGCAGCACAGCAGGCACAGGCAGCACAGCAAGCACACGCAGCAAGCAGAGGCAACAAGCACAGGCAGCACAGCAAGCACAGGCAGCACAGTAAGCACAGGCAGCACAGAAAGCACAGGCAGCAAGAACAGGCAGCACAGCAAGCACAGACAGCACAGCAAGCACAGGCAGCAAGCACAGGCAGCGCAGAAAGCACAGGCAGCAAGCACAGGCAGCTCAGGCAGCACAGCAAGCACAGGCAGCAAGCACAGGCAGCAAGCACAGGCAGCACAGCAAGCACAGGCAGCACAGCAAGCACAGGCAGCAAGCACAGGCAGCAAGCACAGGCAGCACACCAAGCACAGGCAGCAAGCACAGGCAGCACAGCAAGCACAGGCAGCACACCAAGCACAGGCAGCACAGCAAGCACAGGCAGCAAGCACAGGCAGCACAGCAAGTACAGGCAGCAAGCACAGGCAGCACAGCAAGCACAGGCAGCAAGCACAGGCAGCACAGCAAGCACAGGCAGCAAGCACAGGCAGCACAGCAAGCACAGGCAGCAAGCGCAGGCAGCACAGCAGGCACAGGCAGCACAGCAAGCACAGAAAGCACAGGCAGCAAGCACAGGCAGCACAGCAAGCACAGGCAGCAAGCACAGGCAGCACAGCAAGCACAGGCAGCAAGCACAGGCAGCGCAGCAAGAACAGGCAGCACAGCAAGCACAGACAGCACAGCAAGCACAGGCAGCAAGCACAGGCAGCGCAGAAAGCACAGGCAGCAAGCACAGGCAGCTCAGGCAGCACAGCAAGCACAGGCAGCAAGCACAGGCAGCAAGCACAGGCAGCACAGCAAGCACAGGCAGCACAGGCAGCTTGCACAGGCAGCAAGCACAGGCAGCAAGCACAGGCAGCGCAGCAAGCACAGGCAGCAAGCACAGACAGCACAGCAAGCACAGGCAGCACAGCAAGCACAGGCAGCAAGCACAGGCAGCACAGCAAACACAGGCAGCACAGCAAGCACAGGCAGCAAGCACAGGCAGCAAGCACAGGCAGCACAGCAAGCACAGGCAGCAAAGCAAGTACAGGCAGCAAGCACAGGCAGCACAGCAAGCACACGCAGCAAGCAGAGGCAACAAGCACAGGCAGCACAGCAAGCACAGGCAGCACAGTAAGCACAGGCAGCACAGAAAGCACAGGCAGCAAGCACAGGCAGCACAGCAAGCACAGGCAGCACAGGCAGTTTGCACAGGCAGCAAGCACAGGCAGCGCAGCAAGCACAGGCAGCAAGCACAGACAGCACAGCAAGCACAGGCAGCACAGCAAGCACAGGCAGCAAGCACAGGCAGCACAGCAAACACAGGCAGCACAGCAAGCACAGGCAGCAAGCACAGGCAGCACAGCAAGCACAGGCAGCACAGCAAGTACAGGCAGCAAGCACAGGCAGCACAGCAAGCACACGCAGCAAGCAGAGGCAACAAGCACAGGCAGCACAGGCAGCACAGCAAGCACAGGCAGCAAGCACAGGCAGCACAGCAAGCACAGGCAGCACAGCAAGTACAGGCAGCAAGCACAGGCAGCACAGCAAGCACAGGCAGCAAAGCAAGTACAGGCAGCAAGCACAGGCAGCACAGCAAGCACACGCAGCAAGCAGAGGCAACAAGCACAGGCAGCACAGCAAGCACAGGCAGCACAGTAAGCACAGGCAGCACAGAAAGCACAGGCAGCAAGCACAGGCAGCACAGCAAGCACAGGCAGCACAGGCAGCTTGCACAGGTAGCAAGCACAGGCAGCGCAGCAAGCACAGGCAGCAAGCACAGACAGCACAGCAAGCACAGGCAGCACAGCAAGCACAGGCAGCAAGCACAGGCAGCACAGCAAACACAGGCAGCACAGCAAGCACAGGCAGCAAGCACAGGCAGCACAGCAAGCACAGGCAGCACAGCAAGTACAGGCAGCAAGCACAGGCAGCACAGCAAGCACACGCAGCAAGCAGAGGCAACAAGCACAGGCAGCACAGGCAGCACAGCAAGCACAGGCAGCAAGCACAGGCAGCACAGCAAGCACAGGCAGCACAGCAAGTACAGGCAGCAAGCACAGGCAGCACAGCAAGTACAGGCAGCAAGCACAAGCAGCACAGCAAGCACAGGCAGCAAGCACAGGCAGCACAGCAAGCACAGGCAGCAAGCACAGGCAGCACAGCAAGCACAGGCAGCACAGCACAGGCAGCACAGCAAGCACAGGCAGCACAGCAAGCACAGGCAGCAAGCACAGGCAGCACAGCAAGTACAGGCAGCAAGCACAAGCAGCACAGCAAGCACACGCAGTAAGCACAGGCAGCAAGCACAGGCAGCACAGCAAGCACAGGCAACAAGCACAGGCAGCACAGCAAGCACAGGCAACACAGCAAGCACAGGCAGCAAGCACAGGCAGCACAGGCAGCACAGCAAGCACAGGCAGCACAGCAAGCACAGGCAGCAAGCACACGCAGCAAGCACAGGCAGCACAGCAAGCACACGCAGCAAGCACAGGCAGCAAGCACAGGCAGCACACCAAGCACAGGCAGCAAGCACAGGCAGCACAGCAAGCACAGGCAGCAAGCACAGGCAGCACAGCAAGCACAGGCAGCACACCAAGCACAGGCAGCACAGCAAGCACAGGCAGCAAGCACAGGCAGCACAGCAAGTACAGGCAGCAAGCACAGGCAGCACAGCAAGCACAGGCAGCAAGCACAGGCAGCACAGCAAGCACAGGCAGCAAGCACAGGCAGCACAGCAAGCACAGGCAGCACAGCAAGCACAGGCAGCAAGCGCAGGCAGCACAGCAGGCACAGGCAGCACAGAAAGCACAGGCAGCAAGCACAGGCAGCACAGCAAGCACAGACAGCAAGCACAGGCAGCACAGCAAGCACAGGCAGCAAGCACAGGCAGCAAGCACAGGCAGCGCAGAAAGCACAGGCAGCAAGCACAGGCAGCACAGCAAGCACAGGCAGCAAGCACAGGCAGCAAGCACAGGCAGCACACCAAGCACAGGCAGCAAGCACAGGCAGCACAGCAAGTACAGGCAGCAAGCACAGGCAGCACAGCAAGCACACGCAGCAAGCAGAGGCAACAAGCACAGGCAGCACAGCAAGCACAGGCAGCACAGTAAGCACAGGCAGCACAGAAAGCACAGGCAGCAAGCACAGGCAGCACAGCAAGCACAGGCAGCACAGGCAGCTTGCACAGGCAGCAAGCACAGGCAGCGCAGCAAGCACAGGCAGCAAGCACAGACAGCACAGCAAGCACAGGCAGCACAGCAAGCACAGGCAGCAAGCACAGGCAGCACAGCAAACACAGGCAGCACAGCAAGCACAGGCAGCAAGCACAGGCAGCACAGCAAGCACAGGCAGCACAGCAAGTACAGGCAGCAAGCACAGGCAGCACAGCAAGCACACGCAGCAAGCAGAGGCAACAAGCACAGGCAGCACAGGCAGCACAGCAAGCACAGGCAGCAAGCACAGGCAGCACAGCAAGCACAGGCAGCACAGCAAGTACAGGCAGCAAGCACAGGCAGCACAGCAAGCACAGGCAGCAAAGCAAGTACAGGCAGCAAGCACAGGCAGCACAGCAAGCACACGCAGCAAGCAGAGGCAACAAGCACAGGCAGCACAGCAAGCACAGGCAGCACAGTAAGCACAGGCAGCACAGAAAGCACAGGCAGCAAGCACAGGCAGCACAGCAAGCACAGGCAGCACAGGCAGCTTGCACAGGCAGCAAGCACAGGCAGCGCAGCAAGCACAGGCAGCAAGCACAGACAGCACAGCAAGCACAGGCAGCACAGCAAGCACAGGCAGCAAGCACAGGCAGCACAGCAAACACAGGCAGCACAGCAAGCACAGGCAGCAAGCACAGGCAGCACAGCAAGCACAGGCAGCACAGCAAGTACAGGCAGCAAGCACAGGCAGCACAGCAAGCACACGCAGCAAGCACAGGCAGCACAGCAAGCACAGGCAGCAAGCACAGGCAGCACAGCAAGCACAGGCAGCACAGCAAGCACAGGCAGCAAGCGCAGGCAGCACAGCAGGCACAGGCAGCACAGCAAGCACAGAAAGCACAGGCAGCAAGCACAGGCAGCACAGCAAGCACAGACAGCAAGCACAGGCAGCACAGCAAGCACAGGCAGCAAGCACAGGCAGCAAGCACAGGCAGCGCAGAAAGCACAGCAGCAAGCACAGGCAGCACAGCAAGCACAGGCAGCAAGCACAGGCAGCAAGCACAGGCAGCACACCAAGCACAGGCAGCAAGCACAGGCAGCACAGCAAGCACAGGCAGCACAGCAAGCACAGGCAGCAAGCACAGGCAGCACAGCAAGCAGAGGCAGCACAGCAAGCACAGGCAGCAAGCACAGGCAGCAAGCACAGGCAGCACAGCAAGGACAGGCAGCACACCAAGCACAGGCAGCACAGCAAGCACAGGCAGCAAGCACAGGCAGCACACCAAGCACAGGCAGCACAGCAAGCACAGGCAGCAAGCACAGGCAGCACAGCAAGCACAGGCAGCAAGCGCAGGCAGCACAGCAGGCACAGGCAGCACAGCAAGCACAGAAAGCACAGGCAGCAAGCACAGGCAGCACAGCAAGCACAGGCAGCAAGCACAGGCAGCAGTGCAAGCACAGGCAGCAAGCACAGGCAGCACAGAAAGCACAGGCAGCAAGCAGAGGCAGCACAGCAAGCACAGGCATCAAGCACAGGCAGCAAGCACACTCAGCACAACAAGCACAGGCAGCACAGCAAGCACAGGCAGCACAGCAAGCACAGGCAGCAAGCACAGGCAGCACAGCAAGCACAGGCAGCAAACACAGGCAACACAGCAAGCACAGGCAGCAAGCACAGGCAGCACAGCAAGCACAGGCAGCACAGCAAGCACAGGCAGCAAGCACAGGCAGCACAGCAAGCAGAGGCAGCACAGCAAGCACAGGCAGCAAGCACAGGCAGCAAGCACAGGCAGCACAGCAAGGACAGGCAGCACACCAAGCACAGGCAGCACAGCAAGCACAGGCAGCAAGCACAGGCAGCACACCAAGCACAGGCAGCACAGCAAGCACAGGCAGCAAGCACAGGCAGCACAGCAAGCACAGGCAGCACACCAAGCACAGGCAGCACAGCAAGCACAGGCAGCAAGCACAGGCAGCACAGCAAGCACAGGCATCACAGCAAGCACAGCAAGCACAGGCAGCACAGCAAACACAGGCAGCACAGCAAGCACAGGCAGCAAGAACAGGCAGCACAGCAAGCACAGGCAGCAAGCACAGGCAGCACAGCAAGCACAGGCAGCACAGAAAGCACAGGCAGCAAGCACAGGCAGCACAACAAGCACAGGCGGCACAGCAAGCACAGCAAGCACAGGCAGCAAGCACAGGCAGCACAGCATGTACAGGCAGCAAGCACAGGCAGCACAGCAAGTACAGGCAGCAAGCACAAGCAGCACAGCAAGCACACGCAGCAAGCAGAGGCAACAAGCACAGGCAGCACAGCAAGCACAGGCAGCACAGTAAGCACAGGCAGCACAGAAAGCACAGGCAGCAAGCACAGGCAGCACAGCAAGCACAGGCAGCAAGCACAGGCAGCACAGCAAGCACAGGCAGCACAGCAAGCACAGGCAGCAAGCACAGGCAGCACAGCAAGCACAGGCAGCACAGCAAGCACAGGCAGCACACCAAGCACAGGCAGCACAGCAAGCACAGGCATCACAGCAAGCACAGCAAGCACAGGCAGCACAGCAAACACAGGCAGCACAGCAAGCACAGGCAGCAAGCACAGGCAGCACACCAAGCACAGGCAGCACAGCAAGTACAGGCAGCACAGCAAGTACAGGCAGCAAGCACAAGCAGCACAGCAAGCACAGGCAGCAAGCACAGGCAGCACAGCAAGCACAGGCAGCAAGCACAGGCAGCACAGCAAGCACAGGCAGCAGAGCACAGGCAGCACAGCAAGCACAGGCAGCACAGCAAGCACAGGCAGCAAGCACAGGCAGCACAGCAAGTACAGGCAGCAAGCACAAGCAGCACAGCAAGCACACGCAGTAAGCACAGGCAGCAAGCACAGGCAGCACAGCAAGCACAGGCAACACAGCAAGCACAGCAAGCACAGGCAGCACAGCAAGCACAGGCAGCAAGCACAGGCAGCACAGGCAGCACAGCAAGCACAGGCAGCAAGCACAGGCAGCACAGCAAGCACAGGCAGCAAGCACAGGCAGCAAGCACAGGCAGCACACCAAGCACAGGCAGCACAGCAAGCACAGGCAGCAAGCACAGGCAGCACAGCAAGCACAGGCAGCACACCAAGCACAGGCAGCACAGCAAGCACAGGCAGCAAGCACAGGCAGCACAGCAAGCACAGGCATCACAGCAAGCACAGCAAGCACAGACAGCACAGCAAACACAGGCAGCACAGCAAGCACAGGCAGCAAGCACAGGCAGCACAGCAAGCACAGGCAGCACAGAAAGCACAGGCAGCAAGCACAGGCAGCACAACAAGCACAGGCGGCACAGCAAGCACAGCAAGCACAGGCAGCAAGCACAGGCAGCACAGCATGTACAGGCAGCAAGCACAGGCAGCACAGCACAAGCAGCACAGCAAGCACACGCAGTAAGCACAGGCAGCAAGCACAGGCAGCACAGCAAGCACAGTCAACACAGCAAGCACAGGCAGCACAACAAGCACAGGCGGCACAGCAAGCACAGGCAGCAAGCACAGGCAACACAGGCAGCACAGCAAGCACAGGCAGCAAGCACAGGCAGCACAGGCGGCACAGCAAGCACAGGCAGCAAGCACAGGCAACACAGGCAGCACAGCAAGCACAGGCAGCAAGCACAGGCAGCACAGCAAGCACAGGCAGCAAGCGCAGGCAGCACAGCAGGCACAGGCAGCACAGCAAGCACAGAAAGCACAGGCAGCAAGCACAGGCAGCACAGCAAGCACAGGCAGCAAGCACAGGCAGCACAGCAAGCACAGGCAGCAAGCACAGGCAGCAAGCACAGGCAGCGCAGCAAGAACAGGCAGCACAGCAAGCACCGACAGCACAGCAAGCACAGGCAGCGCAGAAAGCACAGGCAGCAAGCACAGGCAGCTCAGGCAGCACAGCAAGCACAGGCAGCAAGCACAGGCAGCACAGCAAGCACAGGCAGCACAGGCAGCTTGCACAGGCAGCAAGCACAGGCAGCGCAGCAAGCACAGGCAGCAAGCACAGACAGCACAGCAAGCACAGGCAGCACAGCAAGCACAGGCAGCAAGCACAGGCAGCACAGCAAGCACAGGCAGCAAGCACAGGCAGCACAGCAAACACAGGCAGCACAGCAAGCACAGGCAGCAAGCACAGGCAGCACAGCAAGCACAGGCAGCACAGCAAGTACAGGCAGCAAGCACAGGCAGCACAGCAAGCACACGCAGCAAGCAGAGGCAACAAGCACAGGCAGCACAGCAAGCACAGGCAGCAAGCACAGGCAGCACAGCAAGCACAGGCAGCACAGAAAGCACAGGCAGCAAGCACAGGCAGCACAACAAGCACAGGCGGCACAGCAAGCACAGCAAGCACAGGCAGCAAGCACAGGCAGCACAGCATGTACAGGCAGCAAGCACAGGCAGCACAGCACAAGCAGCACAGCAAGCACACGCAGTAAGCACAGGCAGCAAGCACAGGCAGCACAGCAAGCACAGTCAACACAGCAAGCACAGGCAGCACAACAAGCACAGGCGGCACAGCAAGCACAGGCAGCAAGCACAGGCAACACAGGCAGCACAGCAAGCACAGGCAGCAAGCACAGGCAGCACAGGCGGCACAGCAAGCACAGGCAGCAAGCACAGGCAACACAGGCAGCACAGCAAGCACAGGCAGCAAGCACAGGCAGCACAGCAAGCACAGGCAGCAAGCGCAGGCAGCACAGCAGGCACAGGCAGCACAGCAAGCACAGAAAGCACAGGCAGCAAGCACAGGCAGCACAGCAAGCACAGGCAGCAAGCACAGGCAGCACAGCAAGCACAGGCAGCAAGCACAGGCAGCAAGCACAGGCAGCGCAGCAAGAACAGGCAGCACAGCAAGCACAGACAGCACAGCAAGCACAGGCAGCGCAGAAAGCACAGGCAGCAAGCACAGGCAGCTCAGGCAGCACAGCAAGCACAGGCAGCAAGCACAGGCAGCACAGCAAGCACAGGCAGCACAGGCAGCTTGCACAGGCAGCAAGCACAGGCAGCGCAGCAAGCACAGGCAGCAAGCACAGACAGCACAGCAAGCACAGGCAGCACAGCAAGCACAGGCAGCAAGCACAGGCAGCACAGCAAACACAGGCAGCACAGCAAGCACAGGCAGCAAGCACAGGCAGCACAGCAAGCACAGGCAGCACAGCAAGTACAGGCAGCAAGCACAGGCAGCACAGCAAGCACACGCAGCAAGCAGAGGCAACAAGCACAGGCAGCACAGCAAGCACAGCCAGCACAGTAAGCACAGGCAGCACAGAAAGCACAGGCAGCAAGCACAGGCAGCACAGCAAGCACAGGCAGCAAGCACAGGCAGCACAGCAAGCACAGGCAGCAAGCACAGGCAGCACAGCAAGCACAGGCAGCACACCAAGCACAGGCAGCACAGCAAGCACAGGCATCACAGCAAGCACAGCAAGCACAGGCAGCACAGCAAACACAGGCAGAACAGCAAGCACAGGCAGCAAGCACAGGCAGCACACCAAGCACAGGCAGCACAGCAAGTACAGGCAGCAAGCACAGGCAGCACAGCAAGTACAGGCAGCAAGCACAAGCAGCACAGCAAGCACAGGCAGCAAGCACAGGCAGCACAGCAAGCACAGGCAGCAAGCACAGGCAGCACAGCAAGCACAGGCAGCAGAGCACAGGCAGCACAGCAAGCACAGGCAGCACAGCAAGCACAGGCAGCAAGCACAGGCAGCACAGCAAGTACAGGCAGCAAGCACAAGCAGCACAGCAAGCACACGCAGTAAGCACAGGCAGCAAGCACAGGCAGCACAGCAAGCACAGGCAACAAGCACAGGCAGCACAGCAAGCACAGGCAACACAGCAAGCACAGCAAGCACAGGCAGCAAGCACAGGCAGCACAGGCAGCACAGCAAGCACAGGCAGCAAGCACAGGCAGCACAGCAAGCACAGGCAGCAAGCACAGGCAGCACAGCAAGCACAGGCAGCAAGCACAGGCAGCAAGCACAGGCAGCACACCAAGCACAGGCAGCAAGCACAGGCAGCACAGCAAGCACAGCAAGCACAGGCAGCAAGCACAGGCAGCACACCAAGCACAGGCAGCACAGCAAGCACAGGCAGCAAGCACAGGCAGCACAGCAAGTACAGGCAGCAAGCACAGGCAGCACAGCAAGCACAGGCAGCAAGCACAGGCAGCACAGCAAGCACAGGCATCACAGCAAGCACAGCAAGCACAGGCAGCACAGCAAGCACAGGCAGCACAGCAAACACAGGCAGCACAGCAAGCACAGGCAGCAAGCACAGGCAGCACAGCAAGCACAGGCAGCAAGCACAGGCAGCACAGCAAGCACAGGCAGCACAGCAAGCACAGGCAGCAAGCACACTCAGCACAGCAAGCACAGGCAGCACAGGCAGCTTGCACAGGCAGCAAGCACAGGCAGCGCAGCAAGCACAGGCAGCAAGCACAGACAGCACAGCAAGCACAGGCATCACAGCAAGCACAGCAAGCACAGGCAGCACAGCAAACACAGGCAGCACAGCAAGCACAGGCAGCAAGCACAGGCAGCACAGCAAGCACAGGCAGCAAGCACAGGCAGCACAGCAAGCACAGGCAGCAAGCACAGGCAGCAAGCACACTCAGCACAGCAAGCACAGGCAGCACAGCACACTCAGCACAGCAAGCACAGGCAGCACAGCAAGCACAGGCAGCAAGCACAGGCAGCACACCAAGCACAGGCAGCACACCAAGCACAGGCAGCACAGAAAGCACAGGCAGCAAGCACAGGCAGCACAACAAGCACAGGCGGCACAGCAAGCACAGCAAGCACAGGTAGCAAGCACAGGCAGCAAGCACAGGTAGCACAGCAAGCACAGGCAGCAAGCACAGGCAGCACAGAAAGCACAGGCAGCAAGCACAAGCAGCACAGCAAGCACAACGCAGCAAGCACAGGCAGCACAGCAAGCACAGGCAACACAGCAAGCACAGGCAGCACAACAAGCACAGGCGGCACAGCAAGCACAGCAAGCACAGGCAGCAAGCACAGGCAGCACAGCAAGCACAGGCAGCACAGGCAGCTTGCACAGGCAGCAAGCACAGGCAGCGCAGCAAGCACAGGCAGCAAGCACAGACAGCACAGGCAGCACAGCAAGCACAGGCAGCACAGCAAACACAGGCAGCACAGCAAGCACAGGCAGCAAGCACAGGCAGCACATCAAGCACAGGCAGCACAGCAAGTACAGGCAGCACAGCAAGCACAGGCATCACAGCAAGCACAGGCAGCACAGCAAACACAGGCAGCACAGCAAGCACAGCAAGCACAGGCAGCAAGCACAGGCAGCACAGCAAGCACAGGCAGCACAGGCAGCTTGCACAGGCAGCAAGCACAGGCAGCACAGAAAGCACAGGCAGCAAGCACAGGCAGCACAGCAAGCACAGGCAGCAAGCACAGGCAGCACAGCAAGCACAGGCAGCACAGCAAGCACAGGCAGCAAGCACAGGCAGCACAGCAAGCACAGGCAGCACAGCAAGCACAGGCAGCACACCAAGCACAGGCAGCACAGCAAGCACAGGCATCACAGCAAGCACAGGCAGCACAGCAAACACAGGCAGCACAGCAAGCACAGGCAGCAAGCACAGGCAGCACACCAAGCACAGGCAGCACAGCAAGTACAGGCAGCAAGCACAAGCAGCACAGCAAGCACAGGCAGCAAGCACAGGCAGCACAGCAAGCACAGGCAGCAAGCACAGGCAGCACAGCAAGCACAGGCAGCAGAGCACAGGCAGCACAGCAAGCACAGGCAGCACAGCAAGCACAGGCAGCACAGCAAGTACAGGCAGCAAGCACAGGCAACACAGGCAGCACAGCAAGCACAGGCAGCAAGCACAGGCAGCACAGCAAGCACAGGCAGCAAGCGCAGGCAGCACAGCAGGCACAGGCAGCACAGCAAGCACAGAAAGCACAGGCAGCAAGCACAGGCAGCACAGCAAGCACAGGCAGCAAGCACAGGCAGCACAGCAAGCACAGGCAGCAAGCACAGGCAGCAAGCACAGGCAGCGCAGCAAGAACAGGCAGCACAGCAAGCACAGACAGCACAGCAAGCACAGGCAGCGCAGAAAGCACAGGCAGCAAGCACAGGCAGCTCAGGCAGCACAGCAAGCACAGGCAGCAAGCACAGGCAGCA
Source organism: Priocnemis perturbator (assembly GCA_963942575.1). Taxonomy (NCBI): domain Eukaryota; kingdom Metazoa; phylum Arthropoda; class Insecta; order Hymenoptera; family Pompilidae; genus Priocnemis; species Priocnemis perturbator. The sequence goes on along the minus strand of CAWWDK010000189.1, from coordinate 334,293 downwards.
CAGCAAGCACAGGCAGCACAGGCAGCTTGCATAGGCAGCAAGCACAGGCAGCGCAGCAAGCACAGGCAGCAAGCACAGACAGCACGGCAAGCACAGGCAGCACAGCAAGCACAGGCAGCAAGCACAGGCAGCACAGCAAACACAGGCAGCACAGCAAGCACAGGCAGCAAGCACAGGCAGCACAGCAAGCACAGGCAGCACAGCAAGTACAGGCAGCACAGAAAGCACAGGCAGCAAGCACAGGCAGCACAACAAGCACAGACGGCACAGCAAGCACAGCAAGCACAGGTAGCAAGCACGGGCAGCAAGCACAGGTAGCACAGCAAGCACAGGCAGCAAGCACAGGCAGCACAGAAAGCACAGGCAGCAAGCACAAGCAGCACAGCAAGCACAACGCAGCAAGCACAGGCACCACAGCAAGCACAGGCAACACAGCAAGCACAGGCAGCACAACAAGCACAGGCGGCACAGCAAGCACAGGCAGCAAGCACAGGCAGCACAGGCAGCACAGCAAGCACAGGCAGCAAGCACAGGCAGCACAGCAAGCACAGGCAGCACAGCAAGTACAGGCAGCACAGCAAGTACAGGCAGCAAGCACAGGCAGCAAGCACAGGCAGCACAGCAAGCACAGGCAGCAAGCACAGGCAGCACAGCAAGCACAGGCAGCAGAGCACAGGCAGCACAGCAAGCACAGGCAGCACAGCAAGCACAGGCAGCACAGCAAGTACAGGCAGCAAGCACAGGCAACACAGGCAGCACAGCAAGCACAGGCAGCAAGCACAGGCAGCACAGCAAGCACAGGCAGCAAGCGCAGGCAGCACAGCAGGCACAGGCAGCACAGCAAGCACAGAAAGCACAGGCAGCAAGCACAGGCAGCACAGCAAGCACAGGCAGCAAGCACAGGCAGCACAGCAAGCACAGGCAGCAAGCACAGGCAGCAAGCACAGGCAGCGCAGCAAGAACAGGCAGCACAGCAAGCACAGACAGCACAGCAAGCACAGGCAGCGCAGAAAGCACAGGCAGCAAGCACAGGCAGCTCAGGCAGCACAGCAAGCACAGGCAGCAAGCACAGGCAGCACAGCAAGCACAGGCAGCACAGGCAGCTTGCATAGGCAGCAAGCACAGGCAGCGCAGCAAGCACAGGCAGCAAGCACAGACAGCACGGCAAGCACAGGCAGCACAGCAAGCACAGGCAGCAAGCACAGGCAGCACAGCAAACACAGGCAGCACAGCAAGCACAGGCAGCAAGCACAGGCAGCACAGCAAGCACAGGCAGCACAGCAAGTACAGGCAGCACAGAAAGCACAGGCAGCAAGCACAGGCAGCACAACAAGCACAGACGGCACAGCAAGCACAGCAAGCACAGGTAGCAAGCACGGGCAGCAAGCACAGGTAGCACAGCAAGCACAGGCAGCAAGCACAGGCAGCACAGAAAGCACAGGCAGCAAGCACAAGCAGCACAGCAAGCACAACGCAGCAAGCACAGGCACCACAGCAAGCACAGGCAACACAGCAAGCACAGGCAGCACAACAAGCACAGGCGGCACAGCAAGCACAGGCAGCAAGCACAGGCAGCACAGGCAGCACAGCAAGCACAGGCAGCAAGCACAGGCAGCACAGCAAGCACAGGCAGCACAGCAAGTACAGGCAGCACAGCAAGTACAGGCAGCAAGCACAGGCAGCAAGCACACTTAGCACAGCAAGCACAGGCAGCAAAGCAAGCACAGGCATCAAGCACAGGCAGCAAGCACAGGCAGCAGAGCAAGCACAGGCAGCAAGCACAGGCAGCACAGCAAGCACAGGCAACACAGCAAGCACAGCAAGCACAGGCAGCAAGCACAGGCAGCAAGCACAGGCAGCACAGCAAGCACAGGCAGCAAGCACAGGCAGCACAGCAAGCACAGGCAGCAAACACAGGCAACACAGCAAGCACAGGCAGCAAGCACAGGCAGCACAGCAAGCACAGGCAGCACAGCAAGCACAGGCAGCAAACACAGGCAACACAGCAAGCACAGGCAGCAAGCACAGGCAGCACAGCAAGCACAGGCAGCACAGCAAGCACAGGCAGCACAGCAAGCACAGGCAGCAAGCACAGGCAGCACAGCAAGCAGAGGCAGCACAGCAAGCACAGGCAGCAAGCACAGGCAGCAAGCACAGGCAGCACAGCAAGGACAGGCAGCAAGCACAGGCAGCTCAGGCAGCACAGCAAGCACAGGCAGCAAGCACAGGCAGCACAGGCAGCTTGCACAGGCAGCAAGCACAGGCAGCGCAGCAAGCACAGGCAGCAAGCACAGACAGCACAGCAAGCACAGGCAGCACAGCAAGCACAGGCAGCAAGCACAGGCAGCACAGCAAACACAGGCAGCACAGCAAGCACAGGCAGCAAGCACAGGCAGCACAGCAAGCACAGGCAGCACAGCAAGTACAGGCAGCAAGCACAGGCAGCACAGCAAGCACACGCAGCAAGCACAGGCAGCACAGCAAGCACAGGCAGCAAGCACAGGCAGCACAGCAAGCACAGGCATCACAGCAAGCACAGCAAGCACAGGCAGCACAGCAAGCACAGGCAGCACAGCAAGCACAGGCAGCAAGCACAGGCAGCACAGCAAGCACAGGCAGCAAGCACAGGCAGCACAGCAAGCACAGGCAGCAAGCACAGGCAGCACAGCAAGCACAGGCATCACAGCAAGCACAGCAAGCACAGGCAGCACAGCAAGCACAGGCAGCACAGCAAACACAGGCAGCACAGCAAGCACAGGCAGCAAGCACAGGCAGCACAGCAAGCACAGGCAGCAAGCACAGGCAGCACAGCAAGCACAGGCAGCAAGCACACTCAGCACAGCAAGCACAGGCAGCACAGGCAGCTTGCACAGGCAGCAAGCACAGGCAGCGCAGCAAGCACAGGCAGCAAGCACAGACAGCACAGCAAGCACAGGCATCACAGCAAGCACAGCAAGCACAGGCAGCACAGCAAACACAGGCAGCAAGCACAGGCAGCACAGCAAGCACAGGCAGCAAGCACAGGCAGCACAGCAAGCACAGGCAGCAAGCACAGGCAGCAAGCACACTCAGCACAGCAAGCACAGGCAGCACAGCACACTCAGCACAGCAAGCACAGGCAGCACAGCAAGCACAGGCAGCACAACAAGCACAGGCGGCACAGCAAGCACAGGCAGCAAGCACAGGCAGCACAGGCAGCACAGCAAGCACAGGCAGCAAGCACAGGCAGCACAGCAAGCACAGGCAGCACAGCAAGTACAGGCAGCAAGCACAGGCAGCACAGCAAGTACAGGTAGCAAGCACAAGCAGCACAGCAAGCACAGGCAGCAAGCACAGGCAGCACAGCAAGCACAGGCAACAAGCACAGGCAGCACAGCAAGCACAGGCAGCAAGCACAGGCAGCACAGCAAGCACAGGCAGCAAGCACAGGCAGCACAGCAAGCACAGTCAACACAGCAAGCACAGGCAGCACAACAAGCACAGGCGGCACAGCAAGCACAGGCAGCAAGCACAGGCAACACAGGCAGCACAGCAAGCACAGGCAGCAAGCACAGGCAGCACAGGCGGCACAGCAAGCACAGGCAGCACAGTAAGCACAGGCAGCACAGAAAGCACAGGCAGCAAGCACAGGCAGCACAGCAAGCACAGGCAGCAAGCACAGGCAGCACAGCAAGCACAGGCAGCACAGCAAGCACAGGCAGCAAGCACAGGCAGCACAGCAAGCACAGGCAGCACACCAAGCACAGGCATCACAGCAAGCACAGCAAGCACAGGCAGCACAGCAAACACAGGCAGCACAGCAAGCACAGGCAGCAAGCACAGGCAGCACACCAAGCACAGGCAGCACAGCAAGTACAGGCAGCAAGCACAGGCAGCACAGCAAGTACAGGCAGCAAGCACAAGCAGCACAGCAAGCACAGGCAGCAAGCACAGGCAGCACAGCAAGCACAGGCAGCAAGCACAGGCAGCACAGCAAGCACAGGCAGCAGAGCACAGGCAGCACAGCAAGCACAGGCAGCACAGCAAGCACAGGCAGCAAGCACAGGCAGCACAGCAAGTACAGGCAGCAAGCACAAGCAGCACAGCAAGCACACGCAGTAAGCACAGGCAGCAAGCACAGGCAGCACAGCAAGCACAGGCAACAAGCACAGGCAGCACAGCAAGCACAGGCAACACAGCAAGCACAGGCAGCAAGCACAGGCAGCACAGGCAGCACAGCAAGCACAGGCAGCAAGCACAGGCAGCACAGCAAGCACAGGCAGCAAGCACAGGCAGCACAGCAAGCACAGGCAGCAAGCACAGGCAGCAAGCACAGGCAGCACACCAAGCACAGGCAGCAAGCACAGGCAGCACAGCAAGCACAGGCAGCACAGCAAGCACAGGCAGCACACCAAGCACAGGCAGCACAGCAAGCACAGGCAGCAAGCACAGGCAGCACAGCAAGTACAGGCAGCAAGCACAGGCAGCACAGCAAGCACAGGCAGCAAGCACAGGCAGCACAGCAAGCACAGGCATCACAGCAAGCACAGCAAGCACAGGCAGCACAGCAAGCACAGGCAGCACAGCAAACACAGGCAGCACAGCAAGCACAGGCAGCAAGCACAGGCAGCACAGCAAGCACAGGCAGCAAGCACAGGCAGCACAGCAAGCACAGGCAGCAAGCACAGGCAGCAAGCACACTCAGCACAGCAAGCACAGGCAGCACAGCACACTCAGCACAGCAAGCACAGGCAGCACAGCAAGCACAGGCAGCACAGCAAGCACAGGCAGCACACCAAGCACAGGCAGCACAGCAAGCACAGGCAGCAAGCACAGGCAGCACAGCAAGCACAGGCAGCAAGCACAGGCAGCACAGCAAGCACAGGCAACGCAGCAAGCACAGGCAGCACAACAAGCACAGGCGGCACAGCAAGCACAGGCAGCAAGCACAGGCAGCACAGGCAGCACAGCAAGCACAGGCAGCAAGCACAGGCAGCACAGCAAGCACAGGCAGCAAGCACAAGCATCACAGCAAGCACAGCAAGCACAGGCAGCACAGCAAACACAGGCAGCACAGCAAGCACAGGCAGCAAGCACAGGCTGCACAGCAAGCACAGGCAGCAAGCACAGGAAGCACAGCAAGCACAGGCATCAAGTACAGGCAGCAAGCACACTCAGCACAACAAGCACAGGCAGCACAGCAGGCACAGGCAGCAAGCACAGGCAGCACAGCAAGCACAGGCAGCAAGCACAGGCAGCGGAGCAAGCACAGACAGCACATCAAGCACAGGCAGCAAGCGCAGGCAGCACAGCAGGCACAGGCAGCACAGCAAATACAGGCAGCACAGCAAGCACAGGCAGCAAGCACAGGCACCACAGCAAGCACAGGCAGCACAGAAAGCACAGGCAGCAAGCACAGGCAGCACAACAAGCACAGGCGGCAAGCACAGGCAGCACAGCAAGCACAGGCAGCAAGCACAGGCAGCACAGCAAGCACAGGCAGCAAGGACAGGCAGCACAGCAAGCACAGGCAGCACACCAAGCACAGGCAGCACAGCAAGCACAGGCAGCACAGCAAGCACAGGCAGCACAGCAAGCACAGGCAGCAAGCACAGGCAGCACAGCAAGCAGAGGCAGCACAGCAAGCACAGGCAGCACACCAAGCACAGGCAGCACAGCAAGCACAGGCAGCAAGCACAGGCAGCACAGCAAGCACAGGCAATACAGAAAGCACAGGCAGCAAGCACAGGCAGCACAACAAGCACAGGCGGCACAGCAAGCACAGGCAGCAAGCACAGGCAGCACAGCAAGCACAGGCAGCAAGCACACTCAGCACAGCAAGCACAGGCAGCACAGCAAGCACAGGCAGCAAGCACAGGCAGCACAGCAAGCACAGGCAGCAAGCACACTCAGCACAGCAAGCACAGGCAGCACAGCAAGCACAGGCAGCACAGCAAGCACAGGCAGCAAGCACACTCAGCACAGCAAGCACAGGCAGCACAGCAAGCACAGGCAGCAAGCACAGGCAGCACACCAAGCACAGGCATCACAGCAAGCACAGCAAGCACAGGCAGCAAGCACAGGCAGCTCAGGCAGCACAGCAAGCACAGGCAGCAAGCACAGGCAGCACAGGCAGCAAGCACAGGCAACAAGCACAGGCAGCACAGCAAGCACAGGCAGCAAGCACAGGCAGCACAGCAAGCACAGGCAGCAAGCACAGGCAGCGCAGCAAGAACAGGCAGCACAGCAAGCACAGACAGCACAGCAAGCACAGGCAGCAAGCACAGGCAGCGCAGCAAGCACAGGCAGCAAGCACAGGCAGCTCAGGCAGCACAGCAAGCACAGGCAGCAAGCACAGGCAGCAAGCACAGGCAGCACACCAAGCACAGGCAGCAAGCACAGGCAGCACAGCAAGCACAGGCAGCAAGCACAGGCAGCACAGCAAGCACAGGCAGCAAGCACAGGCAGCGCAGCAAGCACAGACAGCACATCAAGCACAGGCAGCAAGCGTAGGCAGCACAGCAGGCACAGGCAGCACAGCAAGTACAGACAGCACAGCAAGCACAGGCAGCAAGCACAGGCAGCACAGCAAGCACAGGCAGCAAGCACAGGCAGCTCAGGCAGCACAGCAAGCACAGGCAGGAAGCACAGGCAGCACAGCAAGCACAGGCAGCACAGCAAGCACAGGCAGCAAACACAGGCAACACAGCAAGCACAGGCAGCAAGCACAGGCAGCACAGCAAGCACAGGCAGCAAGCACAGGCAGCACAGCAAGCAGAGGCAGCACAGCAAGCACAGGCAGCAAGCACAGGCAGCAAGCACAGGCAGCACAGCAAGGACAGGCAGCACACCAAGCACAGGCAGCACAGCAAGCACAGGCAGCAAGCACAGGCAGCACACCAAGCACAGGCAGCACAGCAAGCACAGGCAGCAAGCACAGGCAGCACAGCAAGCACAGGCAGCACACCAAGCACAGGCAGCACAGCAAGCACAGGCAGCAAGCACAGGCAGCACAGCAAGCACAGGCATCACAGCAAGCACAGCAAGCACAGGCAGCACAGCAAACACAGGCAGCACAGCAAGCACAGGCAGCAAGCACAGGCAGCACAGCAAGCACAGGCAGCACAGAAAGCACAGGCAGCAAGCACAGGCGGCACAGCAAGCACAGGCAGCAAGCACAGGCAGCTCAGGCAGCACAGCAAGCACAGGCAGGAAGCACAGGCAGCACAGCAAGCACAGGCAGCACAGCAAGCACAGCAAGCACAGGCAGCAAGCACAGGCAGCACAGCAAGCACAGGCAGCAAACACAGGCAACACAGCAAGCACAGGCAGCAAGCACAGGCAGCACAGCAAGCACAGGCAGCACAGCAAAGCACAGACAGCAAGCAGAGGCAGCACAGCAAGCACAGGCAGCACACCAAGCACAGGCAGCACAGCAAGCACAGGCAGCAAGCACAGGCAGCACAGCAAGCACAGGCATCACAGCAAGCACAGCAAGCACAGGCAGCACAGCAAACACAGGCAGCACAGCAAGCACAGGCAGCAAGCACAGGCAGCACAGCAAGCACAGGCAGCACAGAAAGCACAGGCAGCAAGCACAGGCAGCACAGCAAGCACAGGCGGCACAGCAAGCACAGCAAGCACAGGCAGCAAGCACAGGCAGCACAGCAAGCACAGGCAGCAAGCACACTCAGCACAGCAAGCACAGGCAGCACAGCAAGCACAGGCAGCAAGCACAGGCAGCGCAGCAGGCACAGACAGCACATCAAGCACAGGCAGCAAGCGCAGGCAGCACAGCAGGCACAGGCAGCACAGCAAGTACAGACAGCACAGCAAGCACAGGCAGCAAGCACAGGCGGCACAGCAAGCACAGGCAGCAAGCACAGGCAGCTCAGGCAGCACAGCAAGCACAGGCAGGAAGCACAGGCAGCACAGCAAGCACAGGCAGCACAGCAAGCACAGCAAGCACAGGCAGCAAGCACAGGCAGCACAGCAAGCACAGGCAGCAAACACAGGCAACACAGCAAGCACAGGCAGCAAGCACAGGCAGCACAGCAAGCACAGGCAGCACAGCAAAGCACAGGCAGCAAGCACAGGCAGCACAGCAAGCAGAGGCAGCACAGCAAGCACAGGCAGCACACCAAGCACAGGCAGCACAGCAAGCACAGGCAGCAAGCACAGGCAGCACAGGCATCACAGCAAGCACAGCAAGCACAGGCAGCACAGCAAACACAGGCAGCACAGCAAGCACAGGCAGCAAGCACAGGCACCACAGCAAGCACAGGCAGCACAGAAAGCACAGGCAGCAAGCACAGGCAGCACAACAAGCACAGGCGGCACAGCAAGCACAGCAAGCACAGGCAGCAAGCACAGGCAGCACAGCAAGCACAGGCAGCAAGCACACTCAGCACAGCAAGCACAGGCAGCACAGCAAGCACAGGCAGCAAGCACAGGCAGCACAGCAAGCACAGGCAGCAAGCACACTCAGCACAGCAAGCACAGGCAGCACAGCAAGCACAGGCAGCAAGCACACTCAGCACAGCAAGCACAGGCAGCACAGCAAGCACAGGCAGCAAGCACAGGCAGCACACCAAGCACAGGCATCACAGCAAGCACAGGCAGCAAGCACAGGCAGCTCAGGCAGCACAGCAAGCACAGGCAGCAAGCACAGGCAGCACAGGCAGCAAGCACAGGCAACAAGCACAGGCAGCACAGCAAGCACAGGCAGCAAGCACAGGCAGCACAGCAAGCACAGGCAGCAAGCACAGGCAGCGCAGCAAGCACAGACAGCACAGCAAGCACAGGCAGCAAGCACAGGCAGCACAGCAGGCACAGGCAGCACAGCAAGTACAGACAGCACAGCAAGCACAGGCAGCAAGCACAGGCAGCACAGCAAGCACAGGCAGCAAGCACAGGCAGCTCAGGCAGCACACCAAGCACAGGCAGGAAGCACAGGCAGCACAGCAAGCACAGGCAGCACAGCAAGCACAGGCAGCACAGCAAGCACAGGCAGCAAACACAGGCAACACAGCAAGCACAGGCAGCAAGCACAGGCAGCACAGCAAGCACAGGCAGCAAGCACAGGCAGCACAGCAAGCAGAGGCAGCACAGCAAGCACAGGCAGCAAGCACAGGCAGCAAGCACAGGCAGCACAGCAAGGACAGGCAGCACACCAAGCACAGGCAGCACAGCAAGCACAGGCAGCAAGCACAGGCAGCACACCAAGCACAGGCAGCACAGCAAGCACAGGCAGCAAGCACAGGCAGCACAGCAAGCACAGGCAGCACACCAAGCACAGGCAGCACAGCAAGCACAGGCAGCAAGCACAGGCAGCACAGCAAGCACAGGCATCACAGCAAGCACAGCAAGCACAGGCAGCACAGCAAACACAGGCAGCACAGCAAGCACAGGCAGCAAGCACAGGCAGCACAGCAAGCACAGGCAGCACAGAAAGCACAGGCAGCAAGCACAGGCAGCACAACAAGCACAGGCGGCACAGCAAGCACAGCAAGCACAGGCAGCAAGCACAGGCAGCACAGGCAGCACAGGCAGCAAGCACAGGCAGCACAGCAAGCACAGGCAGCAAGCGCAGGCAGCACAGCAGGCACAGGCAGCACAGCAAGCACAGAAAGCACAGGCAGCAAGCACAGGCAGCACAGCAAGCACAGGCAGCAAGCACAGGCAGCAGTGCAAGCACAGGCAGCAAGCACAGGCAGCACAGAAAGCACAGGCAGCAAGCACAGGCAGCACAGCAAGCACAGGCATCAAGCGCAGGCAGCAAGCACACTCAGCACAACAAGCACAGGCAGCACAGCAAGCACAGGCAGCAAGCACAGGCAGCACAGCAAGCACAGGCAGCAAGCACAGGCAGCACAGCAAGCACAGACAGCACATCAAGCACAGGCAGCAAGCGCAGGCAGCACAGCAGGCACAGGCAGCACAGCAAGTACAGACAGCACAGCAAGCACAGGCAGCAAGCACAGGCGGCACAGCAAGCACAGGCAGCAAGCACAGGCAGCTCAGGCAGCACAGCAAGCACAGCAAGCACAGGCAGGAAGCACAGGCAGCACAGCAAGCACAGGCAGCACAGCAAGCACAGCAAGCACAGGCAGCAAGCACAGGCAGCACAGCAAGCACAGGCAGCAAACACAGGCAACACAGCAAGCACAGGCAGCAAGCACAGGCAGCACAGTAAGCACAGGCAGCAAGCACAGGCAGCACAGCAAGCAGAGGCAGCACAGCAAGCACAGGCAGCACACCAAGCACAGGCAGCACAGCAAGCACAGGCAGCAAGCACATGCAGCACAGCAAGCACAGGCATCACAGCAAGCACAGCAAGCACAGGCAGCACAGCAAACACAGGCAGCACAGCAAGCACAGGCAGCACAGAAAGCACAGGCAGCAAGCACAGGCAGCACAACAAGCACAGGCGGCACAGCAAGCACAGCAAGCACAGGCAGCAAGCACAGGCAGCACAGCAAGCACAGGCAGCAAGCACACTCAGCACAGCAAGCACAGGCAGCAAGCACAGGCAGCAAGCACACTCAGCACAGCAAGCACAGGCAGCACAGCAAGCACAGGCAGCAAGCACACTCAGCACAGCAAGCACAGGCAGCACAGCAAGCACAGGCAGCAAGCACAGGCAGCACACCAAGCACAGGCATCACAGCAAGCACAGCAAGCACAGGCAGCAAGCACAGGCAGCTCAGGCAGCACAGCAAGCACAGGCAGCAAGCACAGGCAGCACAGGCAGCAAGCACAGGCAGCAAGCACAGGCAGCACAGCAAGCACAGGCAGCAAGCACAGGCAGCGCAGCAAGAACAGGCAGCACAGCAAGCACAGACAGCACAGCAAGCACAGGCAGCAAGCACAGGCAGCGCAGCAAGCACAGGCAGCAAGCACAGGCAGCTCAGGCAGCACAGCAAGCACAGGCAGCAAGCACAGGCAGCACAGCAAGCACAGGCAGCAAGCACAGGCAGCACACCAAGCACAGGCAGCAAGCACAGGCAGCAAGCACAGGCAGCACAGCAAGCACAGGCAGCAAGCACAGGCAGCACAGCAAGCACAGGCAGCACACCAAGCACAGGCAGCACAGCAAGCACAGGCAGCAAGCACAGGCAGCACAGCAAGTACAGGCAGCAAGCACAGGCAGCACAGCAAGCACAGGCAGCAAGCACAGGCAGCACAGCAAGCACAGGCAGCAAGCACAGGCAGCACAGCAAGCACAGGCAGCAAGCACAGGCAGCACAGCAAGTACAGGCAGCAAGCACAAGCAGCACAGCAAGCACACGCAGTAAGCACAGGCAGCAAGCACAGGCAGCACAGCAAGCACAGGCAACACAGCAAGCACAGGCAGCACAACAAGCACAGGCGGCACAGCAAGCACAGCAAGCACAGGCAGCAAGCACAGGCAGCACAGGCAGCACAGCAAGCACAGGCAGCAAGCACAGGCAGCACAGCAAGCACAGGCAGCAAGCGCAGGCAGCACAGCAGGCACAGGCGGCACAGAAAGCACAGGCAGCAAGCACAGGCAGCACAGCAAGCACAGGCAGCAAGCACAGGCAGCACAGCAAGCACAGGCAGCAAGCACAGGCAGCAAGCACAGGCAGCGCAGCAAGAACAGGCAGCACAGCAAGCACAGACAGCACAGCAAGCACAGGCAGCAAGCACAGGCAGCGCAGAAAGCACAGGCAGCAAGCACAGGCAGCAAGCACAGGCAGCACAGCAAGCACAGGCAGCACAGGCAGCTTGCACAGGCAGCAAGCACAGGCAGCGCAGCAAGCACAGGCAGCAAGCACAGACAGCACAGCAAGCACAGGCAGCACAGCAAGCACAGGCAGCAAGCACAGGCAGCACAGCAAACACAGGCAGCACAGCAAGCACAGGCAGCAAGCACAGGCAGCACAGGCAGCACAGCAAGTACAGGCAGCAAGCACAGGCAGCACAGCAAGCACACGCAGCAAGCAGAGGCAACAAGCACAGGCAGCACAGCAAGCACAGGCAGCACAGTAAGCACAGGCAGCACAGAAAGCACAGGCAGCACAGCACAGGCAGCACAGCAAGCACAGGCAGCAAGCACAGGCAGCACAGCAAGCACAGGCAGCAAGCACAGGCAGCACAGCAAGCACAGGCAGCACACCAAGCACAGGCAGCACAGCAAGCACAGGCATCACAGCAAGCACAGCAAGCACAGGCAGCACAGCAAACACAGGCAGCACAGCAAGCACAGGCAGCAAGCACAGGCAGCACAGCAAGCACAGGCAGCAAGCACAGGCAGCACAGCAAGCACAGGCAGCAAGCACACTTAGCACAGCAAGCACAGGCAGCACAGCAAGCACAGGCAGCAAGCACAGGCAGCAAGCACAGGCAGCAGAGCAAGCACAGGCAGCAAGCACACTCAGCACAGCAAGCACAGGCAGCACAGCAAGCACAGGCAGCAAGCACAGGCAGCACACCAAGCACAGGCAGCACACCAAGCACAGGCAGCACAGAAAGCACAGGCAGCAAGCACAGGCAGCACAACAAGCACAGGCGGCACAGCAAGCACAGGCAGCAAGCACAGGCAGCACAGCAAGCACAGGCAGCAAGCACAGGCAGCACAGAAAGCACAGGCAGCAAGCACAAGCAGCACAGCAAGCACACGCAGCAAGCACAGGCAACAAGCACAGGCAGCACAGTAAGCACAGGCAGCAAGCACGGGCAGCACAGCAAGCACAGGCAACACAGCAAGCACAGGCAGCACAACAAGCACAGGCGGCACAGCAAGCACAGGCAGCAAGCACAGGCAGCACAGGCAGCACAGCAAGCACAGGCAGCAAGCACAGGCAGCACAGCAAGCACAGGCAGCACAGCAAACACAGGCAGCACAGCAAGCACAGGCAGCAAGCACAGGCAGCACAGCAAGCACAGGCAGCAAGCACAGGCAGCACAGCAAGCACAGGCAGCAAGCACAGGCAGCAAGCACACTCAGCACAGCAAGCACAGGCAGCACAGGCAGCTTGCACAGGCAGCAAGCACAGGCAGCGCAGCAAGCACAGGCAGCAAGCACAGACAGCACAGCAAGCACAGGCATCACAGCAAGCACAGCAAGCACAGGCAGCACAGCAAGCACAGGCAGCAAGCACAGGCAGCACAGCAAGCACAGGCAGCAAGCACAGGCAGCACATCAAGCACAGGCAGCAAGCACACTCAGCACAGCAAGCACAGGCAGCACAGCACACTCAGCACAGCAAGCACAGGCAGCACAGTGTTACGTCCCAGTGTAACTTTTCGATTTTTCCTTTTCTTTTATTATAATTTTTCAAATTAAACTCTCTTTTCTTTCCTTTATTCCGGCCGCCGGATTACGAATTACTCATATAACGGCTTAGGCTCATCGCGTCCGGTGCGCTGTTAGAGTATTAGTTGTAAAATCATGATTATTCTATTTTTCCTCCAGGCCACGTATGCGAATTATTCGTATCATGGCTTAGGCTCGTCGTATACGTGGTGCTGTCGAGCAGTAATATGTAGTGGAATTCCCTCACCGTGGAATCATATTCGTCCCATCGTATATATATAAGTAGATGTAAGTAGATATAAGCGTGCGAGCGGGTATGAATGCGTGAATACAGTATGAGTGTGTGTGTGCGGTATGGACGTATGTGTGTGTAGGTTAAGGAATTCGCGATGAGGTTCCGCGTGTTAATTTTTGGTTTCTCTCTCTCTCAAAAGTAAATTATTATTTTCGTGGCAATAAGGCATTGCCCAGATATCAACCTGATTCTGTTCAAGCATATAAGTCAGGAGTGTGCACTACTAAAGTTTTGAATAGCTGAGTCAAGGCAATCATATTTTATTCGCAATAAAACTGAATAATTAAAAGAGGATAAATGAGCAAACGAAAGTCTCTCGCTGAACATCGAGCGAGCACGGTAACACAATATTTGTACACTGAATCGACCGCTGATCGACCGTTTCCATGGTTAGGGTATGAAAAACTGGCCTAGAGCGAGCCCAGGAGCCGTCTCACGACGGATTTCTCTGGGCAGTTGGCTGTAAAGTCGTGAGGTACGTAGTCGATTGTCCGAGGGTATCTTAGATATCATTAATTTCTGAGCCTAAAAGTGCATATTCTTCTAGCAGTGTGTAGTAATACGGACTCATTAATCCTCGTTAAACAATAGCTTGTAAAATCTAATTATTAAGTGAGACATAGACTCAGTTTTTCTTTAATTTAGCGGAAGTGCGAAAGTGTGCGCGTTGCGTTTTGCACGTGGCCGACAAATTGCGTCGGACACGTTAGCTTAAGTTTCCTTTTCGATTTCATTTACATTACTCTTTCTTTTATTCTTTAACTTGAACAGAACGCGGAAAGGTTGTTCCTCGCTCGTATGGCGATTAAAGTCGGAATTAATTATCGAGACATTTGAATAGAAGCACTATCTTCCTGACTTGCCGAACCTTGTAACGGACTAGTTCCCGGCTCAATTATCACCGAGCATAGGCAAATCGAGGAAGTTCACAGTACTAAAATTACGTTTCGATTCGAAGGTACTATCATCGTTTTTCCATCGAAAACCTTCGAAAAATCCACCGACGATACGCCAGAGAGAGAGAAAGAAGGATAGAGCGAGTAGCGAAGGAGACAGAGAGAGAGAGAGAGACAAAGCGAGTAAGAGCGCGAACGTAGCCGAAGCGACTCGAACGTAGCCGAAGACCAGCGACACGGTAGGAACCTCCAGTCGCGAAACACGACGACAATTACCATCTTATTGTATGATCATACCCGAGCTTAGGCCACGGCGGGATCCCACGGGCACGGTCATTTGACCGTGCAAGATTCCTTGTTAACTTGTCGATTGTAAAGGCGTAATTACTGATGTCCGAAAGCGCTCGTGTTAAGGCGCATCATTGTCGCGCACTACACATGAACTTTTCTCAATACTGCGATAACATCTCTTGCAGTAATTCTTTCATAGTTTAACGAATTCGTAACACATCTGTTCTACTTTTCTCTATATATATATTCTATCTTTTCTTTATATGATTATTTTCAATTGAATATAACTACTTTTGTTTTCCCCTTATATTACTCTCTTTAATTTAATCTGTGTTGTGACGTCACACCTCATATACCATAGCATTGTACACCGGCCGAAAACATAACCTCGCGAGAACAATTGGGGACCTGTACGGGTCTTGAGAGGACACACGAATCCTATTAGTCCTGCAAACAACTAAACGCGATATTAGATTTTTAACTTAACTTCTCCGTTTAGCTTGTACCAAATAAACTAGAAAATCCCTCCTCTTCCAGGAAGGGATTAGAATACCGCTATGATGATCTTCAGTTAGATTGCCGTTGATTTATTGTAACTAAATTAACAAAAATATTCAAGCGTTACGACCGGTCGCACGGCAGGCCGCTCGCGGATTTCTCATCGACCGTCTTGACAAACATCAAAGTCGTGATAAGCCTCGCCCGGACGTAACAGCTGAATTGGTGTCAGAAGTGGGATACATTTTGTGTCTTCCACCAATTAGGTTTTTCATCATTCTTTTTATTTCAAATATATATATTATTATACTACATATTTCTATTACTATTATATCCACTTCTGAATTAGTGTCAGATCTTTGTGTCGCCACCAATTCTGTTCTTTATTCTTTCTTTATATATATATAATTAATTTTAATTTTCATTGGATATTTTCTTTTATTTACTTAAATTTCTTTTTCACCTTTGAGGTTATATTTCTGATTAACGGTGTGACGAATCAAGACAGAGTAATAATTTTATTTTTAGGTTATGTGCATGTTGTTTTGAATTCGATAAACGCCTAGTTTAGCCTTGTCCTTTACGGTCGATATAGCACAGGAGCGCTGCACGTAATTAGACACAAGCGCCCCGGTATCGACTAGCCAAAAATGAGTCAGCCAAACGAATCGACCGCGAACAACACCACGCGTAGATCGGGCGCAGATCCCGATGCATCGACCTCTATGATGGCGGAGATATATGCCCTCCAGCAGGGGTTAGTCGGGATACCCAGTTATGACGGGTCAAATATACCATTGAGCGAATTCGTTAGGAGAGTACGCGGAGGCGCGGCTCTCGTACCGCCGGCTTGGGAGGACGCGTTCGTGCGCGGAGTGATAAATAAACTCGAGGGTCGAGCGGGAGTAAGCACTTATGAAAAAGATTTTTCCACCGTCGACTCGTTAATTAAACATCTGAAGACTCGGTTTGGGGGTCACAGAACTTTCGCGCAATACATGAAGGATATCGTTACTATCAGGATGCGACGCGATGAGGGGGTTTACGGGTTTTACGATAGATTATCGGCACTCGTCTCAGGGGCAAGGATAGCGCTGCAGGAAACGCATCCGACTGGGGCGGAAATAATGATAATTCCGGTTAGGGAAAGTGCCCTTGAGGGGTTCGTGCGGGGGTTACCGGACGAAATGATGCGAGAAATAGAAGCGCGTGCGCCAAAAGATCTAGATGCAGCCGTAGGAATTGCGGCACAAATAGAACACCGAATGAAGGCGTCCAGAAACACGGGTTTGGAGTCGGCGAGACTGCTCGTATCGCGCAGAGAGGAGGAAGTGCCGTCGCGTATTCCTTCACCCCGACCGCTTAGCCCTTACGACCAGCGGGCAGCGGGACCGTCTCACGAACATCTGGGAGCGTCTGCTAGTATATTAAAATCGCCGCCTTTGAGCTCGCATCATTCGGGTTTGCCACCGACGGGTTACTATCCGGCGCCGAACGCACTGTACCCGCCGACACCGTACGCTGCGCCGTGCACTTGTCAATGTGCCGCACAACGCTTGACACCACCCCGCGCCATGTCGCCAGAACGCCAGTATCGCTATGGAACTAACCGCCCGGGAAATAACCGCGATTACGAACCAATGCGACGAAATGACTCTCCGCCACCTTCGCGATCACCACCGCGATGGCAACCACCGCCAAGGCGTGAACAAGCGTCACCTGAATTGACTAGGGAACCAGATTTAAACTCTCGAGGAGCTCGTCGGTCGGACGCGCCGCCGAGCCCGCACAGCACGGAGCGTCGAGCAACCGTGAGGTTTCTGGAGGAAAACCCGCAGTGATACGCTTCGAGTCGAACCGCGATTCACCACAAGTTAAAATGCACGCGGTAGAATTGCGACGGGAATTTGCCTACTTTTTAATCGATACTGGAGCAGATGTAAATATAATAAAGTTAAAAGCTCTTGGGGAAGACGTGTCTGTCGCGGTAGACGAATCAGTAATTATAACAGGGATTACTATGGAGCAAACCGAAACTCTAGGCACGACCACTTTAACCTTGCTCGGGCAAGTAGTAAAATTCCACGTAGTACGATCTAACTTTCCAATACGAAGCGACGGAATTCTCGGTAAAGAATACCTGCGACAAGAACGTGCAGAGATTTCATTTGCACACAACACTTTAGTAACACAAAGCGATCCGATAAGACCAATGCGATTCGTCGGAGAATCCGAACCGAACAGCGCGCGACGCAGCTCGCCAGCAACGCGAGTATACCATCTGCAGCCGCGCGCGCGACAAGTACTTAGGATCGACGTGGACGAAGGGAGAGATTTAACGGAGGGCTATTTGCCGCGAATGAGCATTGCAGACGGTATCTATATCGGTGAAGCAGCCGTCTCAGTCAGTCAGGGCGCGTGCCACGTGCTGGCGATTAACACCTTAGACAAGCGCGTGGAAATTGAGATTCCGCCACAAAACATAGTGCCGTTCGAGTACCATAATTTTTCCGAAGAACAGGAGTATTTCGATACAGACTCCGAACGCGCGGAAAAGCCGGTGACGACTGATCGGGTGAGTGAGGTGCTCTCTCGCTTGCGGCTCGAACACCTCAACGCCGAAGAACGCGAGCACGTAATCGATTTGATAGAGGAATACCCTAAAACCTTCCATCTACCGGGTGACAGACTACAATCGACACCGTGCATCACTCACACAATACCGACAACAGACGACCTACCGATTAATACACGTCAATACAGATTTCCACCGATACATAAAGACGAGATCGCGCGGCAAATCTCCTTGAAACTAACGGATAATATTATAACACCATCAAGCTCACCGTACAATTCGCCACTCTGGATAGTACCGAAAAAACCAGATTCCCACGGGAATAAACGCTGGCGTATGGTGATAGATTTTAGGAAATTAAATGAGAAGACGATCGGGGACGCGTATCCATTGCCCAATATCACTGATATCATGGATCACCTAGGCGAGGCGCGTTATTTCTCAGTATTTGATTTGGCAAGCGGGTTTCAGCAAATCGGCATGGAACCGAAAGATCGCGCGAAAACTGCATTCACGACACCGAACGGTCATTACGAATATGTACGAATGCCGGAAGGGCTTAAGAACGCGCCGGCGACCTTCCAACGATTAATGGATCAGGTGTTGCGTGGATTGCAAGGAGTAGAAGTTTTCGTTTACTTAGATGACATAGTCGTATACGCCAAATCTCTGGAAGAACACCGGAGGAAAGTACAACGGTTATTTAATAGACTACGCGACGCGAAACTTACATTGCAACCGGATAAGTGCGACTTTCTGCGTACGGAAGTAGCTTACCTAGGACATGTAATAGGTCGAAACGGGGTACGCCCAGACCCAGGTAAAATAAGCGCTGTGAAGAATTTTCCGTATCCACAGACACAGCGCAATGTTCGGGAGTTCCTAGGCTTAGTAGGCTACTATCGTCGCTTTATAGAGAACTTCGCCGCGATCGCGAAACCGTTGACTGAATTATTGAAGAAAAACGCGAAGTTTGATTGGAACGCGGAACACACTAAGAGTTTTAAAATATTACGCGGAGCATTGTGCAAGTCTCCTATTCTACAGTTTCCTAATTTTAATGAGCCCTTTACTTTGACAACTGACGCCTCAGACGTTGCGATAGGCGCAGTGCTCAGTCAGAATACTAACGGTAATGATCTGCCCGTTGCGTACTTGTCGCGAAACTTGACAAAACCGGAACAGAATTATACTACCACTGAAAAGGAGTGCTTAGCTGTCCTTTACGCGGTACTGCATTTCAGACCATACTTATACGGTAGAAAGTTCACGCTCTTCAGTGATCACGAACCATTAAAATGGATAGATTCTGTAAAAGATCCGGGACAACGACTTGTACGTTGGAGACTGAAACTGAGGGACTATGAATATGAGTTCGTGCACAAACCGGGAAAGCTCAACACTAACGCCGACGCATTGTCGCGTAATCCAGTCAAATCAAGCATACTAAATTCCGACGAGGAAAGTAAGGAGCGTTCAGAAATGAAGGTGTTACCGTTGAGACAAGGGACCGCGGAATCAGGCTCGGATAACCCACGCGTGTCAACAAGCGATTCTTCTCCACCGGAGGAAAGAACGGGTAGAGTTCGAGTAAATCCGAGGTTGCCAAATCCTTTAGATACAAGCGCGGTAGCATCAAGAACGCGTAATCGTGCTCCGGTTGTACCGTCGACACAGACAGAGGCGACAGCAGACAGCGATGACCCGTCATCAGACGCTTCCGATACGCCAATATTCGTTGAACGTAGAAGTGTGTTGCCTAGTGTAAAACCGAGACTACCGAGTCGACCGCCGCCGGAGACAGACAAAATACCAGAAACAGAACCGGGCGCGAGCGAAGAGGTGGAGGCGCCGGGAAGCGCACCACCCACCATGGAGGTTCCCACCCGGCACCACTACGCGACCGATGAGGGCGAATCTTCTAGTGAAGAATCGGAAGGGCCGATTACGCTGGAGGAGTTGTCCGACTCGATCGTACGTTTTCACGACGCTCTATTCAGACATGACCAACGGACTGACGACGAAAGCGCGGACGAACTGCCGCATGACGACAGCAGCGCGAACAGACAAAATTCAACACTCTTTGACGACTTACATGAACGAGAACCGGTAGAGGAAGTGGGGGAAATCTTAGTGCCGGACAGGTCGGGAAATGCGTTAGACACAACGGAGTTCCCCACCCGTCCTGCCCGTGCCGGGACTATCGCGCGTCCCTCTACAGGGCCTTTAACACCTATCAAAGAAACCGAGGAAGCGCCGGGGAAAATTAACGATACTATAATTTCGAAACCGATACGACGATCGTTTATACCGACGCCTATTCCCGCGACGCGACCATTGGCACTTTCGACACCGATTCCTCCGACGAAAGTAACATTACCGAAAGACGTACCGTCACGTCGACTATACGCTGACCGAGCACCGAACACAACTATCGTCGGGATTCCCGTGAGCGAGAGTGTGCCTCGCGAGCTTGATCAGTCTCGTCCACAGAGCCTACCACGAGATAACCTAAGGAGCGGAGTAAAGCCTGTACGATATTCGCGCGAGAATCTAACAGCGCGACGGGGGAACATAGCCCATTTCATAACAGCTGATTGCGAATTCGACAATAAAGTATCGCGCTTGTTAACGGAGCTACGCGCAATTAGCATCGAGGACATGAAGTCCGTTAATCCAACAGAAGGAAAAGTTTTGGTCTCGCGCTACAAGAAACATTTTATTTACAGCATAGTAGTAGCAAAGAGATTTTACGATACCCCCACCGTTGCTGAATTCAGGGACGGATTGACTAGATTACGGGACGTTTTAACCAGCTACGGGCAAACATCGTGCGGGCTATCACTGAAAGGAGATATAACGGAAAAACTGTCGTGCGGAATTTATCCGGACTTACTAGATGAAATATTTGAAGATTCCGGAATAACTATTACCCTGTTCACCGGGAACGTCTCGATACCAGCTGAGGCGTTGCGACCGAAAATAATATCCGAATTACATGCAGGCCGTATGGGTGGTCACAAAGGTGTGACAAAGACTTATCATCGTATTCGCGAACGATATTATTGGCCGGGTATGAAGAACGAGATTCAAAATTTTATTCGAACTTGTACGGGGTGTTTGGAGAAGAAGTTAGTCCGCGCGAGAACGCGCGAGCCAATGATCATAACGGATACGCCAATTGAACCTTTTGTTAAAATATCCTTGGACACTGTCGGTCCGCTTCCCACAACGCCGGAAGGGAATAAACACATATTGACAATGCAAGACAACCTCACTAAATATTGCATTGCGGTGCCCGTACCGGACATAAAAGCAGAAACAATAGCCCATGCGATGGTCACGAATCTTATCCTGCAATTCGGAGCGCCGCGAACGATATTAACAGATAGAGGCACTTTATAAATAGAGTAATTAAAGAAATCGCGCGTCTGTTTGATATCGAACATGTAACAACGTCAGGCTACCGCCCTCAGACTAATGGTGCGTTAGAGCGCAGCCACATCGTGCTTACAGAATACATAAAGCATTACTTAGACGAATATGACGACTGGGATAGGCTGGTACCGTTTGCAATGTTCTCGTATAACACCTCGGTACACGAAGCTACGAATTTTACACCGTACGAGCTCGTGTATGGTAGAACCGCGCGTTACCCAAGCTCAATCTGCGTGGACGAGAGGAGTGATACGTACTCCGCGTATCTACGGGAGCTTATTCCCCACCTTTCGGAAATGCAGATCGCGGCAGGGGAAAATCTATTGAAGGCGAAGCAGAAATCCAAGGTGCACTACGACGCGCGCGCGCGGCCGCTTGAAGCGAAAGAAGGCGACAGGGTGCGGGTCCTTATCGAGCCCAAGAAGGGCAAATTTGGCAGTCGATATCGGGGTCCCTACCGCGTTGTGAAAAGGCTGGAGGGAAATACCGTGTTGCTGGAGACGGAGGAGGGTAAACGTCTCCTCAAGCACGCGGACAAAATCTTACCGATGACCTAAGTATCTCTCCCTCTGAGCGAGGAACAAGCCTCACACATTCGTCTCGGGCGTGTCTACCGATAGTAACCTTTACAGCCAGCTTCCCGCGAATGCCGATCTCCCCGTGGAAAAGCGACGGCATGAGATGATGTGTGTATGCTCTACTATAATTATAATTATGTACTTTAACAGAACAAGTTAAGGAAAATGAAGCCGGAGAATCTCGAGATAAACCGAGTATTCGTCGCCCGGTTGGCCACCAACACGAGGAAGGACCAGCTCCTGGAGGCGTTCCGGTCCATGGGAGCCACCCACGCGGTGGTGCGGCGCGGCCACTCTGGCGCTACCGGGTTTGTGACCTTCCGCACGGCCGAGGAGGCGCGAGCCGCGGTGGAGGCAGCACAAGAAAACCCGATTACGCTACGCAAGAGGGTGTTGGGGGTCAGGATGGCCGACGCCTGGCATTATCGGGGGCCGTCAACATCCGCCGCCGAGGACGTCCCCGCTATGCATCCGTTCGACGGGCTCGGGTACTGGGAAGAGAGCGGGCCAGCGCTCCCGGTGGAGGTAGTGGCGCTGCTCGTGCCCTACCTCGCCTTTAAGGACCTAGCCCGAATGGAGCGGGTAAACCGGGTATGGCGGGAAGGAGTGAGGCGCGCGTTGACCAAGGAGAAGGTAATTAGCGCAGAGGATTGGCGGTGGCCGATATACCGTAGCGAGCCGGCGCTTACCAACGACTCCTACAATTGGCTAATTCAACGTTGCGCTCGTGGGCTCCGAGCAGTGCACCTGTCGGACCAATGTGCGTGCAGGGCACTGCGGCCTCAGATCTTAACAATAACAGCGGGGTGGGCTGAGGGCTTAGAGGACTTAGATGTATCCGGTCTTAGTATTCTCCCATCCGGCCTGCGCGCGGTGTCCTATGCGTGTAAAAACCTGAAGCGTCTCACCGTAGGGGTGTGCGAGGGTCCGGTGGATTATGAGCTAAAATGGGTGTTCGCGGGGCATAGCCTACAAACATTTACCGCGGTAGGAACAAGAATGACGGGGGCATCTATGGCAGCGTTAAGTTCGGGCCTCGAGAGCCTTAGTATCACAGACACCAGCATACGTCCGGAACACCTAGCAGCCTACTTAGGAAAAGCGGTGAAATTGAGGGCGATCGTGATCGACCGACCGAGATTTTTCCATGACAGCGTACTGGGCGCGCTGGGGCTCAATGCGGCACTGGGATCGGTGACGGAAACCATGATGTTCCGGTATTGCGACCCGCGGAACGAGGCCCTTGAGCGAGAATTAGATGAAGCGGCGGAGCTAGGAGACGTGGCCGACTTCATGGAATTGGGGTATGGATCAGTGACTGAGGCCTTGCGTATACCATCGCGCTACACCAGGGTAAAGGACCTAACCCTCGTGGGGAATGCCTGGGTGGAGGTGTCCTTTATCTACGAGCTAGGGAACCACATGGTTAACCTCGAGCGCCTGGACATCACTGGATGCACTAACATCCGTGGGCAATTTGCGCTGGAGCCGCTGGGTGATCTGCCAAGGCTGAAGTACCTCAACAAGAGCCTGATGCATCCCAGCGTAGGCGCGCAGTTTTTATCGGAGTTGCGCACGCTCGAGATGCTGGAGTGCAGAGACAATCAGGGGGTAACGGATGAGGACATCTGCGGGCTGATCCGCCACTGTACGGTCATCGCGGAGGTGGACGTGGAGGGATGCCTGGAAGTGCGCAGGCCCGTCATAGACTGTGTATTAGAGGTGTTCAGGGGAGATACGAGGGGGGTGAGGTTCGAACTCAGGGTAGGGGGTACCAATGCCGTGCCTCACCGGCGTGACAGGCGTATGCTGCACGTTATCATACGATACCACCGGAGATCGCTTAACCCCTACGTGTGAGACTAGGGCGCGACACATCATCGGGGACGATGATGATTCCAAGGGGGGGAGGATGTTACGTCCCAGTGTAACTTTTCGATTTTTCCTTTTCTTTTATTATAATTTTTCAAATTAAACTCTCTTTTCTTTCCTTTATTCCGGCCGCCGGATTACGAATTACTCATATAACGGCTTAGGCTCATCGCGTCCGGTGCGCTGTTAGAGTATTAGTTGTAAAATCATGATTATTCTATTTTTCCTCCAGGCCACGTATGCGAATTATTCGTATCATGGCTTAGGCTCGTCGTATACGTGGTGCTGTCGAGCAGTAATATGTAGTGGAATTCCCTCACCGTGGAATCATATTCGTCCCATCGTATATATATAAGTAGATGTAAGTAGATATAAGCGTGCGAGCGGGTATGAATGCGTGAATACAGTATGAGTGTGTGTGTGCGGTATGGACGTATGTGTGTGTAGGTTAAGGAATTCGCGATGAGGTTCCGCGTGTTAATTTTTGGTTTCTCTCTCTCTCAAAAGTAAATTATTATTTTCGTGGCAATAAGGCATTGCCCAGATATCAACCTGATTCTGTTCAAGCATATAAGTCAGGAGTGTGCACTACTAAAGTTTTGAATAGCTGAGTCAAGGCAATCATATTTTATTCGCAATAAAACTGAATAATTAAAAGAGGATAAATGAGCAAACGAAAGTCTCTCGCTGAACATCGAGCGAGCACGGTAACACAATATTTGTACACTGAATCGACCGCTGATCGACCGTTTCCATGGTTAGGGTATGAAAAACTGGCCTAGAGCGAGCCCAGGAGCCGTCTCACGACGGATTTCTCTGGGCAGTTGGCTGTAAAGTCGTGAGGTACGTAGTCGATTGTCCGAGGGTATCTTAGATATCATTAATTTCTGAGCCTAAAAGTGCATATTCTTCTAGCAGTGTGTAGTAATACGGACTCATTAATCCTCGTTAAACAATAGCTTGTAAAATCTAATTATTAAGTGAGACATAGACTCAGTTTTTCTTTAATTTAGCGGAAGTGCGAAAGTGTGCGCGTTGCGTTTTGCACGTGGCCGACAAATTGCGTCGGACACGTTAGCTTAAGTTTCCTTTTCGATTTCATTTACATTACTCTTTCTTTTATTCTTTAACTTGAACAGAACGCGGAAAGGTTGTTCCTCGCTCGTATGGCGATTAAAGTCGGAATTAATTATCGAGACATTTGAATAGAAGCACTATCTTCCTGACTTGCCGAACCTTGTAACGGACTAGTTCCCGGCTCAATTATCACCGAGCATAGGCAAATCGAGGAAGTTCACAGTACTAAAATTACGTTTCGATTCGAAGGTACTATCATCGTTTTTCCATCGAAAACCTTCGAAAAATCCACCGACGATACGCCAGAGAGAGAGAAAGAAGGATAGAGCGAGTAGCGAAGGAGACAGAGAGAGAGAGAGAGACAAAGCGAGTAAGAGCGCGAACGTAGCCGAAGCGACTCGAACGTAGCCGAAGACCAGCGACACGGTAGGAACCTCCAGTCGCGAAACACGACGACAATTACCATCTTATTGTATGATCATACCCGAGCTTAGGCCACGGCGGGATCCCACGGGCACGGTCATTTGACCGTGCAAGATTCCTTGTTAACTTGTCGATTGTAAAGGCGTAATTACTGATGTCCGAAAGCGCTCGTGTTAAGGCGCATCATTGTCGCGCACTACACATGAACTTTTCTCAATACTGCGATAACATCTCTTGCAGTAATTCTTTCATAGTTTAACGAATTCGTAACACATCTGTTCTACTTTTCTCTATATATATATTCTATCTTTTCTTTATATGATTATTTTCAATTGAATATAACTACTTTTGTTTTCCCCTTATATTACTCTCTTTAATTTAATCTGTGTTGTGACGTCACACCTCATATACCATAGCATTGTACACCGGCCGAAAACATAACCTCGCGAGAACAATTGGGGACCTGTACGGGTCTTGAGAGGACACACGAATCCTATTAGTCCTGCAAACAACTAAACGCGATATTAGATTTTTAACTTAACTTCTCCGTTTAGCTTGTACCAAATAAACTAGAAAATCCCTCCTCTTCCAGGAAGGGATTAGAATACCGCTATGATGATCTTCAGTTAGATTGCCGTTGATTTATTGTAACTAAATTAACAAAAATATTCAAGCGTTACGACCGGTCGCACGGCAGGCCGCTCGCGGATTTCTCATCGACCGTCTTGACAAACATCAAAGTCGTGATAAGCCTCGCCCGGACGTAACAGCTGAATTGGTGTCAGAAGTGGGATACATTTTGTGTCTTCCACCAATTAGGTTTTTCATCATTCTTTTTATTTCAAATATATATATTATTATACTACATATTTCTATTACTATTATATCCACTTCTGAATTAGTGTCAGATCTTTGTGTCGCCACCAATTCTGTTCTTTATTCTTTCTTTATATATATATAATTAATTATAATTTTCATTGGATATTTTCTTTTATTTACTTAAATTTCTTTTTCACCTTTGAGGTTATATTTCTGATTAACGGTGTGACGAATCAAGACAGAGTAATAATTTTATTTTTAGGTTATGTGCATGTTGTTTTGAATTCGATAAACGCCTAGTTTAGCCTTGTCCTTTACGGTCGATATAGCACAGGAGCGCTGCACGTAATTAGACACAAGCGCCCCGGTATCGACTAGCCAAAAATGAGTCAGCCAAACGAATCGACCGCGAACAACACCACGCGTAGATCGGGCGCAGATCCCGATGCAACGACCTCTATGATGGCGGAGATATATGCCCTCCAGCAGGGGTTAGTCGGGATACCCAGTTATGACGGGTCAAATATACCATTGAGCGAATTCGTTAGGAGAGTACGCGGAGGCGCGGCTCTCGTACCGCCGGCTTGGGAGGACGCGTTCGTGCGCGGAGTGATAAATGAACTCGAGGGTCGAGCGGGAGTAAGCACTTATGAAAAAGATTTTTCCACCGTCGACTCGTTAATTAAACATCTGAAGACTCGGTTTGGGGGTCACAGAACTTTCGCGCAATACATGAAGGATATCGTTACTATCAGGATGCGACGCGATGAGGGGGTTTACGGGTTTTACGATAGATTATCGGCACTCGTCTCAGGGGCAAGGATAGCGCTGCAGGAAACGCATCCGACTGGGGCGGAAATAATGATAATTCCGGTTAGGGAAAGTGCCCTTGAGGGGTTCGTGCGGGGGTTACCGGACGAAATGATGCGAGAAATAGAAGCGCGTGCGCCAAAAGATCTAGATGCAGCCGTAGGAATTGCGGCACAAATAGAACACCGAATGAAGGCGTCCAGAAACCCGGGTTTGGAGTCGGCGAGACTGCTCGTATCGCGCAGAGAGGAGGAAGTGCCGTCGCGTATTCCTTCACCCCGACCGCTTAGCCCTTACGACCAGCGGGCAGCGGGACCGTCTCACGAACATCTGGGAGCGTCTGCTAGTATATTAAAATCGCCGCCTTTGAGCTCGCATCATTCGGGTTTGCCACCGACGGGTTACTATCCGCCGCCGAACGCACTGTACCCGCCGACACCGTACGCTGCGCCGTGCACTTGTCAATGTGCCGCACAACGCTTGACACCACCCCGCGCCATGTCGCCAGAACGCCAGTATCGCTATGGAACTAACCGCCCGGGAAATAACCGCGATTACGAACCAATGCGACGAAATGACTCTCCGCCACCTTCGCGATCACCACCGCGATGGCAACCACCGCCAAGGCGTGAACAAGCGTCACCTGAATTGACTAGGGAACCAGATTTAAACTCTCGAGGAGCTCGTCGGTCGGACGCGCCGCCGAGCCCGCACAGCACGGAGCGTCGAGCAACCGTGAGGTTTCTGGAGGAAAACCCGCAGTGATACGCTTCGAGTCGAACCGCGATTCACCACAAGTTAAAATGCACGCGGTAGAATTGCGACGGGAATTTGCCTACTTTTTAATCGATACTGGAGCAGATGTAAATATAATAAAGTTAAAAGCTCTTGGGGAAGACGTGTCTGTCGCGGTAGACGAATCAGTAATTATAACAGGGATTACTATGGAGCAAACCGAAAATCTAGGCACGACCACTTTAACCTTGCTCGGGCAAGTAGTAAAATTCCACGTAGTACGATCTAACTTTCCAATACGAAGCGACGGAATTCTCGGTAAAGAATACCTGCGACAAGAACGTGCAGAGATTTCATTTGCACACAACACTTTAGTAACACAAAGCGATCCGATAAGACCAATGCGATTCGTCGGAGAATCCGAACCGAACAGCGCGCGACGCAGCTCGCCAGCAACGCGAGTATACCATCTGCAGCCGCGCGCGCGACAAGTACTTAGGATCGACGTGGACGAAGGGAGAGATTTAACGGAGGGCTATTTGCCGCGAATGAGCATTGCAGACGGTATCTATATCGGTGAAGCAGCCGTCTCAGTCAGTCAGGGCGCGTGCCACGTGCTGGCGATTAACACCTTAGACAAGCGCGTGGAAATTGAGATTCCGCCACAAAACATAGTGCCGTTCGAGTACCATAATTTTTCCGAAGAACAGGAGTATTTCGATACAGACTCCGAACGCGCGGAAAAGCCGGTGACGACTGATCGGGTGAGTGAGGTGCTCTCTCGCTTGCGGCTCGAACACCTCAACGCCGAAGAACGCGAGCACGTAATCGATTTGATAGAGGAATACCCTAAAACCTTCCATCTACCGGGTGACAGACTACAATCGACACCGTGCATCACTCACACAATACCGACAACAGACGACCTACCGATTAATACACGTCAATACAGATTTCCACCGATACATAAAGACGAGATCGCGCGGCAAATCTCCTTGAAACTAACGGATAATATTATAACACCATCAAGCTCACCGTACAATTCGCCACTCTGGATAGTACCGAAAAAACCAGATTCCCACGGGAATAAACGCTGGCGTATGGTGATAGATTTTAGGAAATTAAATGAGAAGACGATCGGGGACGCGTATCCATTGCCCAATATCACTGATATCATGGATCACCTAGGCGAGGCGCGTTATTTCTCAGTATTTGATTTGGCAAGCGGGTTTCAGCAAATCGGCATGGAACCGAAAGATCGCGCGAAAACTGCATTCACGACACCGAACGGTCATTACGAATATGTACGAATGCCGGAAGGGCTTAAGAACGCGCCGGCGACCTTCCAACGATTAATGGATCAGGTGTTGCGTGGATTGCAAGGAGTAGAAGTTTTCGTTTACTTAGATGACATAGTCGTATACGCCAAATCTCTGGAAGAACACCGGAGGAAAGTACAACGGTTATTTAATCGACTACGCGACGCGAAACTTACATTGCAACCGGATAAGTGCGACTTTCTGCGTACGGAAGTAGCTTACCTAGGACATGTAATAGGTCGAAACGGGGTACGCCCAGACCCAGGTAAAATAAGCGCTGTGAAGAATTTTCCGTATCCACAGACACAGCGCAATGTTCGGGAGTTCCTAGGCTTAGTAGGCTACTATCGTCGCTTTATAGAGAACTTCGCCGCGATCGCGAAACCGTTGACTGAATTATTGAAGAAAAACGCGAAGTTTGATTGGAACGCGGAACACACTAAGAGTTTTAAAATATTACGCGGAGCATTGTGCAAGTCTCCTATTCTACAGTTTCCTAATTTTAATGAGCCCTTTACTTTGACAACTGACGCCTCAGACGTTGCGATAGGCGCAGTGCTCAGTCAGAATACTAACGGTAATGATCTGCCCGTTGCGTACTTGTCGCGAAACTTGACAAAACCGGAACAGAATTATACTACCACTGAAAAGGAGTGCTTAGCTGTCCTTTACGCGGTACTGCATTTCAGACCATACTTATACGGTAGAAAGTTCACGCTCTTCAGTGATCACGAACCATTAAAATGGATAGATTCTGTAAAAGATCCGGGACAACGACTTGTACGTTGGAGACTGAAACTGAGGGACTATGAATATGAGTTCGTGCACAAACCGGGAAAGCTCAACACTAACGCCGACGCATTGTCGCGTAATCCAGTCAAATCAAGCATACTAAATTCCGACGAGGAAAGTAAGGAGCGTTCAGAAATGAAGGTGTTACCGTTGAGACAAGGGACCGCGGAATCAGGCTCGGATAACCCACGCGTGTCAACAAGCGATTCTTCTCCACCGGAGGAAAGAACGGGTAGAGTTCGAGTAAATCCGAGGTTGCCAAATCCTTTAGATACAAGCGCGGTAGCATCAAGAACGCGTAATCGTGCTCCGGTTGTACCGTCGACACAGACAGAGGCGACAGCAGACAGCGATGACCCGTCATCAGACGCTTCCGATACGCCAATATTCGTTGAACGTAGAAGTGTGTTGCCTAGTGTAAAACCGAGACTACCGAGTCGACCGCCGCCGGAGACAGACAAAATACCAGAAACAGAACCGGGCGCGAGCGAAGAGGTGGAGGCGCCGGGAAGCGCACCACCCACCATGGAGGTTCCCACCCGGCACCACTACGCGACCGATGAGGGCGAATCTTCTAGTGAAGAATCGGAAGGGCCGATTACGCTGGAGGAGTTGTCCGACTCGATCGTACGTTTTCACGACGCTCTATTCAGACATGACCAACGGACTGACGACGAAAGCGCGGACGAACTGCCGCATGACGACAGCAGCGCGAACAGACAAAATTCAACACTCTTTGACGACTTACATGAACGAGAACCGGTAGAGGAAGTGGGGGAAATCTTAGTGCCGGACAGGTCGGGAAATGCGTTAGACACAACGGAGTTCCCCACCCGTCCTGCCCGTGCCGGGACTATCGCGCGTCCCTCTACAGGGCCTTTAACACCTATCAAAGAAACCGAGGAAGCGCCGGGGAAAATTAACGATACTATAATTTCGAAACCGATACGACGATCGTTTATACCGACGCCTATTCCCGCGACGCGACCATTGGCACTTTCGACACCGATTCCTCCGACGAAAGTAACATTACCGAAAGACGTACCGTCACGTCGACTATACGCTGACCGAGCACCGAACACAACTATCGTCGGGATTCCCGTGAGCGAGAGTGTGCCTCGCGAGCTTGATCAGTCTCGTCCACAGAGCCTACCACGAGATAACCTAAGGAGCGGAGTAAAGCCTGTACGATATTCGCGCGAGAATCTAACAGCGCGACGGGGGAACATAGCCCATTTCATAACAGCTGATTGCGAATTCGACAATAAAGTATCGCGCTTGTTAACGGAGCTACGCGCAATTAGCATCGAGGACATGAAGTCCGTTAATCCAACAGAAGGAAAAGTTTTGGTCTCGCGCTACAAGAAACATTTTATTTACAGCATAGTAGTAGCAAAGAGATTTTACGATACCCCCACCGTTGCTGAATTCAGGGACGGATTGACTAGATTACGGGACGTTTTAACCAGCTACGGGCAAACATCGTGCGGGCTATCACTGAAAGGAGATATAACGGAAAAACTGTCGTGCGGAATTTATCCGGACTTACTAGATGAAATATTTGAAGATTCCGGAATAACTATTACCTTGTTCACCGGGAACGTCTCGATACCAGCTGAGGCGTTGCGACCGAAAATAATATCCGAATTACATGCAGGCCGTATGGGTGGTCACAAAGGTGTGACAAAGACTTATCATCGTATTCGCGAACGATATTATTGGCCGGGTATGAAGAACGAGATTCAAAATTTTATTCGAACTTGTACGGGGTGTTTGGAGAAGAAGTTAGTCCGCGCGAGAACGCGCGAGCCAATGATCATAACGGATACGCCAATTGAACCTTTTGTTAAAATATCCTTGGACACTGTCGGTCCGCTTCCCACAACGCCGGAAGGGAATAAACACATATTGACAATGCAAGACAACCTCACTAAATATTGCATTGCGGTGCCCGTACCGGACATAAAAGCAGAAACAATAGCCCATGCGATGGTCACGAATCTTATCCTGCAATTCGGAGCGCCGCGAACGATATTAACAGATAGAGGCACTTTATAAATAGAGTAATTAAAGAAATCGCGCGTCTGTTTGATATCGAACATGTAACAACGTCAGGCTACCGCC
Organism: Priocnemis perturbator; assembly: GCA_963942575.1. Taxonomy (NCBI): domain Eukaryota; kingdom Metazoa; phylum Arthropoda; class Insecta; order Hymenoptera; family Pompilidae; genus Priocnemis; species Priocnemis perturbator. Next base: position 302,493 of record CAWWDK010000189.1, on the reverse strand, counting down.
CTCAGACTAATGGTGCGTTAGAGCGCAGCCACATCGTGCTTACAGAATACATAAAGCATTACTTAGACGAATATGACGACTGGGATAGGCTGGTACCGTTTGCAATGTTCTCGTATAACACCTCGGTACACGAAGCTACGAATTTTACACCGTACGAGCTCGTGTATGGTAGAACCGCGCGTTACCCAAGCTCAATCTGCGTGGACGAGAGGAGTGATACGTACTCCGCGTATCTACGGGAGCTTATTCCCCACCTTTCGGAAATGCAGATCGCGGCAGGGGAAAATCTATTGAAGGCGAAGCAGAAATCCAAGGTGCACTACGACGCGCGCGCGCGGCCGCTTGAAGCGAAAGAAGGCGACAGGGTGCGGGTCCTTATCGAGCCCAAGAAGGGCAAATTTGGCAGTCGATATCGGGGTCCCTACCGCGTTGTGAAAAGGCTGGAGGGAAATACCGTGTTGCTGGAGACGGAGGAGGGTAAACGTCTCCTCAAGCACGCGGACAAAATCTTACCGATGACCTAAGTATCTCTCCCTCTGAGCGAGGAACAAGCCTCACACATTCGTCTCGGGCGTGTCTACCGATAGTAACCTTTACAGCCAGCTTCCCGCGAATGCCGATCTCCCCGTGGAAAAGCGACGGCATGAGATGATGTGTGTATGCTCTACTATAATTATAATTATGTACTTTAACACAACAAGTTAAGGAAAATGAAGCCGGAGAATCTCGAGATAAACCGAGTATTCGTCGCCCGGTTGGCCACCAACACGAGGAAGGACCAGCTCCTGGAGGCGTTCCGGTCCATGGGAGCCACCCACGCGGTGGTGCGGCGCGGCCACTCTGGCGCTACCGGGTTTGTGACCTTCCGCACGGCCGAGGAGGCGCGAGCCGCGGTGGAGGCAGCACAAGAAAACCCGATTACGCTACGCAAGAGGGTGTTGGGGGTCAGGATGGCCGACGCCTGGCATTATCGGGGGCCGTCAACATCCGCCGCCGAGGACGTCCCCGCTATGCATCCGTTCGACGGGCTCGGGTACTGGGAAGAGAGCGGGCCAGCGCTCCCGGTGGAGGTAGTGGCGCTGCTCGTGCCCTACCTCGCCTTTAAGGACCTAGCCCGAATGGAGCGGGTAAACCGGGTATGGCGGGAAGGAGTGAGGCGCGCGTTGACCAAGGAGAAGGTAATTAGCGCAGAGGATTGGCGGTGGCCGATATACCGTAGCGAGCCGGCGCTTACCAACGACTCCTACAATTGGCTAATTCAACGTTGCGCTCGTGGGCTCCGAGCAGTGCACCTGTCGGACCAATGTGCGTGCAGGGCACTGCGGCCTCAGATCTTAACAATAACAGCGGGGTGGGCTGAGGGCTTAGAGGACTTAGATGTATCCGGTCTTAGTATTCTCCCATCCGGCCTGCGCGCGGTGTCCTATGCGTGTAAAAACCTGAAGCGTCTCACCGTAGGGGTGTGCGAGGGTCCGGTGGATTATGAGCTAAAATGGGTGTTCGCGGGGCATAGCCTACAAACATTTACCGCGGTAGGAACAAGAATGACGGGGGCATCTATGGCAGCGTTAAGTTCGGGCCTCGAGAGCCTTAGTATCACAGACACCAGCATACGTCCGGAACACCTAGCAGCCTACTTAGGAAAAGCGGTGAAATTGAGGGCGATCGTGATCGACCGACCGAGATTTTTCCATGACAGCGTACTGGGCGCGCTGGGGCTCAATGCGGCACTGGGAGCGGTGACGGAAACCATGATGTTCCGGTATTGCGACCCGCGGAACGAGGCCCTTGAGCGAGAATTAGATGAAGCGGCGGAGCTAGGAGACGTGGCCGACTTCATGGAATTGGGGTATGGATCAGTGACTGAGGCCTTGCGTATACCATCGCGCTACACCAGGGTAAAGGACCTAACCCTCGTGGGGAATGCCTGGGTGGAGGTGTCCTTTATCTACGAGCTAGGGAACCACATGGTTAACCTCGAGCGCCTGGACATCACTGGATGCACTAACATCCGTGGGCAATTTGCGCTGGAGCCGCTGGGTGATCTGCCAAGGCTGAAGTACCTCAACATGAGCCTGATGCATCCCAGCGTAGGCGCGCAGTTTTTATCGGAGTTGCGCACGCTCGAGATGCTGGAGTGCAGAGACAATCAGGGGGTAACGGATGAGGACATCTGCGGGCTGATCCGCCACTGTACGGTCATCGCGGAGGTGGACGTGGAGGGATGCCTGGAAGTGCGCAGGCCCGTCATAGACTGTGTATTAGAGGTGTTCAGGGGAGATACGAGGGGGGTGAGGTTCGAACTCAGGGTAGGGGGTACCAATGCCGTGCCTCACCGGCGTGACAGGCGTATGCTGCACGTTATCATACGATACCACCGGAGATCGCTTAACCCCTACGTGTGAGACTAGGGCGCGACACATCATCGGGGACGATGATGATTCCAAGGGGGGGAGGATGTTACGTCCCAGTGTAACTTTTCGATTTTTCCTTTTCTTTTATTATAATTTTTCAAATTAAACTCTCTTTTCTTTCCTTTATTCCGGCCGCCGGATTACGAATTACTCATATAACGGCTTAGGCTCATCGCGTCCGGTGCGCTGTTAGAGTATTAGTTGTAAAATCATGATTATTCTATTTTTCCTCCAGGCCACGTATGCGAATTATTCGTATCATGGCTTAGGCTCGTCGTATACGTGGTGCTGTCGAGCAGTAATATGTAGTGGAATTCCCTCACCGTGGAAACATATTCGTCCCATCGTATATATATAAGTAGATGTAAGTAGATATAAGCGTGCGAGCGGGTATGAATGCGTGAATACAGTATGAGTGTGTGTGTGCGGTATGGACGTATGTGTGTGTAGGTTAAGGAATTCGCGATGAGGTTCCGCGTGTTAATTTTTGGTTTCTCTCTCTCTCAAAAGTAAATTATTATTTTCGTGGCAATAAGGCATTGCCCAGATATCAACCTGATTCTGTTCAAGCATATAAGTCAGGAGTGTGCACTACTAAATTTTTGAATAGCTGAGTCAAGGCAATCATATTTTATTCGCAATAAAACTGAATAATTAAAAGAGGATAAATGAGCAAACGAAAGTCTCTCGCTGAACATCGAGCGAGCACGGTAACACAATATTTGTACACTGAATCGACCGCTGATCGACCGTTTCCATGGTTAGGGTATGAAAAACTGGCCTAGAGCGAGCCCAGGAGCCGTCTCACGACGGATTTCTCTGGGCAGTTGGCTGTAAAGTCGTGAGGTACGTAGTCGATTGTCCGAGGGTATCTTAGATATCATTAATTTCTGAGCCTAAAAGTGCATATTCTTCTAGCAGTGTGTAGTAATACGGACTCATTAATCCTCGTTAAACAATAGCTTGTAAAATCTAATTATTAAGTGAGACATAGACTCAGTTTTTCTTTAATTTAGCGGAAGTGCGAAAGTGTGCGCGTTGCGTTTTGCACGTGGCCGACAAATTGCGTCGGACACGTTAGCTTAAGTTTCCTTTTCGATTTCATTTACATTACTCTTTCTTTTATTCTTTAACTTGAACAGAACGCGGAAAGGTTGTTCCTCGCTCGTATGGCGATTAAAGTCGGAATTAATTATCGAGACATTTGAATAGAAGCACTATCTTCCTGACTTGCCGAACCTTGTAACGGACTAGTTCCCGGCTCAATTATCACCGAGCATAGGCAAATCGAGGAAGTTCACAGTACTAAAATTACGTTTCGATTCGAAGGTACTATCATCGTTTTTCCATCGAAAACCTTCGAAAAATCCACCGACGATACGCCAGAGAGAGAGAAAGAAGGATAGAGCGAGTAGCGAAGGAGACAGAGAGAGAGAGAGAGACAAAGCGAGTAAGAGCGCGAACGTAGCCGAAGCGACTCGAACGTAGCCGAAGACCAGCGACACGGTAGGAACCTCCAGTCGCGAAACACGACGACAATTACCATCTTATTGTATGATCATACCCGAGCTTAGGCCACGGCGGGATCCCACGGGCACGGTCATTTGACCGTGCAAGATTCCTTGTTAACTTGTCGATTGTAAAGGCGTAATTACTGATGTCCGAAAGCGCTCGTGTTAAGGCGCATCATTGTCGCGCACTACACATGAACTTTTCTCAATACTGCGATAACATCTCTTGCAGTAATTCTTTCATAGTTTAACGAATTCGTAACACATCTGTTCTACTTTTCTCTATATATATATTCTATCTTTTCTTTATATGATTATTTTCAATTGAATATAACTACTTTTGTTTTCCCCTTATATTACTCTCTTTAATTTAATCTGTGTTGTGACGTCACACCTCATATACCATAGCATTGTACACCGGCCGAAAACATAACCTCGCGAGAACAATTGGGGACCTGTACGGGTCTTGAGAGGACACACGAATCCTATTAGTCCTGCAAACAACTAAACGCGATATTAGATTTTTAACTTAACTTCTCCGTTTAGCTTGTACCAAATAAACTAGAAAATCCCTCCTCTTCCAGGAAGGGATTAGAATACCGCTATGATGATCTTCAGTTAGATTGCCGTTGATTTATTGTAACTAAATTAACAAAAATATTCAAGCGTTACGACCGGTCGCACGGCAGGCCGCTCGCGGATTTCTCATCGACCGTCTTGACAAACATCAAAGTCGTGATAAGCCTCGCCCGGACGTAACAACAGCAAGCACAGGCAGCAAGCACAGGCAGCACACGAAGCACAGGCAGCACAGAAAGCACAGGCAGCAAGCACAGGCAGCACAACAAGCACAGGCGGCACAGCAAGCACAGCAAGCACAGGCAGCAAGCACAGGCAGCACAGCAAGCACAGGCAGCAAGCACAGGCAGCACAGAAAGCACAGGCAGCAAGCACAAGCAGCACAGCAAGCACACGCAGCAAGCACAGGCAGCACAGCAAGCACAGGCAACACAGCAAGCACAGGCAGCACAACAAGCACAGGCGACACAGCAAGCACAGGCAGCAAGCACAGGCAGCACAGGCAGCACAGCAAGCACAGGCAGCAAGCACAGGCAGCACAGCAAGCACAGGCAGCACAGCAAGTACAGGCAGCAAGCACAGGCAGCACAGCAAGTACAGGCAGCAAGCACAAGCAGCACAGCAAGCACAGGCAGCAAGCACAGGCAGCACAGCAAGCACAGGCAGCAAGCACAGGCAGCACAGCAAGCACAGGCAGCACAGCAAGCACAGGCAGCAAGCACAGGCAGCACAGTAAGCACAGGCAGCAAGCACAGGCAGCACAGCAAGCACAGGCAGCAAGCACAGGCAGCAAGCACACTCAGCACAGCAAGCACAGGCAGCACAGCACACTCAGCACAGCACACTCAGCACAGCAAGCACAGGCAGCACAGCAAGCACAGGCAGCAAGCACAGGCAGCACACCAAGCACAGGCAGCACACCAAGCACAGGCAGCACAGCAAGCACAGGCAGCGCAGCAAGAACAGGCAGCACAGCAAGCACAGACAGCACAGCAAGCACAGGCAGCAAGCACAGGCAGCAAGCACAGGCAGCACAGCAAGCACAGGCAGCACAGCAAGCACAGGCAGCACAACAAGCACAGGCAGCACAGAAAGCACAGGCAGCAAGCACAGGCAGCACAACAAGCACAGGCGGCACAGCAAGCACAGCAAGCACAGGCAGCAAGCACAGGCAGCAAGCACAGGCAGCACAGAAAGCACAGGCAGCACAGCAAGCACAGGCAGCACAGCAAGCACACGCAGTAAGCACAGGCAGCACACCAAGCACAGGCAGCAAGCACAGGCAGCACAGCAAGCACAGGCAGCACAGCAAGCACAGGCAGCAAGCACAGGCAGCAAGCACAGGCAGCACACGAAGCACAGGCAGCAAGCACAGGCAGCACAGCAAGCACAGGCAGCAAGCACAGGCAGCACAGCAAGCACAGGCAGCACACCAAGCACAGGCAGCACAGCAAGCACAGGCAGCAAGCACAGGCAGCACAGCAAGTACAGGCAGCAAGCACAGGCAGCACAGCAAGCACAGGCAGCAAGCACAGGCAGCACAGCAAGCACAGGCAGCAAGCACAAGCAGCACAGCAAGCACACGCAGTAAGCACAGGCAGCAAGCACAGGCAGCACAGCAAGCACAGGCAGCACAGCAAGCACAGGCAACACAGCAAGCACAGGCAGCGCAGCAAGAACAGGCAGCACAGCAAGCACAGACAGCACAGCAAGCACAGGCAGCAAGCACAGGCAGCAAGCACAGGCAGCACAGAAAGCACAGGCAGCAAGCACAAGCAGCACAGCAAGCACACGCAGCAAGCACAGGCAGCACAGCAAGCACAGGCAGCACAGCAAGCACAGGCAGCACAACAAGCACAGGCGGCACAGCAAGCACAGCAAGCACAGGCAGCAAGCACAGGCAGCACAGGCAGCACAGCAAGCACAGGCAGCAAGCACAGGCAGCACAGCAAGCACAGGCAGCACAGCAAGTACAGGCAGCAAGCACAGGCAGCACAGCAAGTACAGGCAGCAAGCACAAGCAGCACAGCAAGCACAGGCAGCAAGCACAGGCAGCACAGCAAGCACAGGCAGCAAGCACAGGCAGCACAGCAAGCACAGGCAGCAAGCACAGGCAGCACAGCAACTACAGGCAGCAAGCACAAGCAGCACAGCAAGCACACGCAGTAAGCACAGGCAGCACACCAAGCACAGGCAGCACACCAAGCACAGGCAGCAAGCACAGGCAGCACAGCAAGCACAGGCAGCACAGCAAGCACAGGCAGCAAGCACAGGCAGCAAGCACAGGCAGCACACGAAGCACAGGCAGCAAGCACAGGCAGCACAGCAAGCACAGGCAGCAAGCACAGGCAGCACAGCAAGCACAGGCAGCACACCAAGCACAGGCAGCACAGCAAGCACAGGCAGCAAGCACAGGCAGCACAGCAAGTACAGGCAGCAAGCACAGGCAGCACAGCAAGCACAGGCAGCAAGCACAGGCAGCACAGCAAGCACAGGCAGCAAGCACAAGCAGCACAGCAAGCACACGCAGTAAGCACAGGCAGCAAGCACAGGCAGCACAGCAAGCACAGGCAACACAGCAAGCACAGGCAGCGCAGCAAGAACAGGCAGCACAGCAAGCACAGACAGCACAGCAAGCACAGGCAGCAAGCACAGGCAGCTCAGGCAGCACAGCAAGCACAGGCAGCAAGCACAGGCAGCACAGCAAGCACAGGCAGCACAGGCAGCTTGCACAGGCAGCAAGCACAGGCAGCGCAGCAAGCACAGGCAGCAAGCACAGACAGCACAGCAAGCACAGGCAGCACAGCAAGCACAGGCAGCAAGCACAGGCAGCACAGCAAACACAGGCAGCACAGCAAGCACAGGCAGCAAGCACAGGCAGCACAGCAAGCACAGGCAGCACAGCAAGTACAGGCAGCAAGCACAGGCAGCACAGCAAGCACACGCAGCAAGCAGAGGCAACAAGCACAGGCAGCACAGCAAGCACAGGCAGCACAGTAAGCACAGGCAGCACAGAAAGCACAGGCAGCAAGCACAGGCAGCACAGCAAGCACAGGCAGCAAGCACAGGCAGCACAGCAAGCACAGGCAGCAAGCACAGGCAGCACAGCAAGCACACGCAGCAAGCACAGGCAGCACAGCAAGCACAGGCAACACAGCAAGCACAGGCAGCACAACAAGCACAGGCGGCACAGCAAGCACAGCAAGCACAGGCAGCAAGCACAGGCAGCACAGGCAGCACAGCAAGCACAGGCAGCAAGCACAGGCAGCACAGCAAGCACAGGCAGCACAGCAAGTACAGGCAGCAAGCACAGGCAGCACAGCAAGTACAGGCAGCAAGCACAAGCAGCACAGCAAGCACAGGCAGCAAGCACAGGCAGCACAGCAAGCACAGGCAGCAAGCACAGGCAGCACAGCAAGCACAGGCAGCACAGCAAGCACAGGCAGCAAGCACAGGCAGCACAGCAAGTACAGGCAGCAAGCACAAGCAGCACAGCAAGCACACGCAGTAAGCACAGGCAGCACACCAAGCACAGGCAGCAAGCACAGGCAGCACAGCAAGCACAGGCAGCAAGCACAGGCAGCAAGCACAGGCAGCACACGAAGCACAGGCAGCAAGCACAGGCAGCACAGCAAGCACAGGCAGCAAGCACAGGCAGCACAGCAAGCACAGGCAGCACACCAAGCACAGGCAGCACACCAAGCACAGGCAGCACAGCAAGCACAGGCAGCAAGCACAGGCAGCACAGCAAGTACAGGCAGCAAGCACAGGCAGCACAGCAAGCACAGGCAGCAAGCACAGGCAGCACAGCAAGCGCAGGCAGCAAGCACAGGCAGCACAGCAAGCACAGGCAGCAAGCACAGGCAGCACAGCAAGTACAGGCAGCAAGCACAGGCAGCACAGCAAGCACAGGCAGCAAGCGCAGGCAGCACAGCAGGCACAGGCAGCACAGCGAGCACAGAAAGCACAGGCAGCACAGCAAGCACAGGCAGCAAGCACAGGCAGCACAGCAAGCACAGGCAGCAAGCACAGGCAGCAAGCACAGGCAGCGCAGCAAGAACAGGCAGCACAGCAAGCACAGACAGCACAGCAAGCACAGGCAGCAAGCACAGGCAGCTCAGGCAGCACAGCAAGCACAGGCAGCAAGCACAGGCAGCACAGGCAGCTTGCACAGGCAGCAAGCACAGGCAGCGCAGCAAGCACAGGCAGCAAGAACAGACAGCACAGCAAGCACAGGCAGCACAGCAAGCACAGGCAGCAAGCACAGGCAGCACAGCAAACACAGGCAGCACAGCAAGCACAGGCAGCAAGCACAGGCAGCACAGCAAGCACAGGCAGCAAGCACACTTAGCACAGCAAGCACAGGCAGCACAGCAAGCACAGGCAGCAAGCACAGGCAGCAAGCACAGGCAGCAGAGCAAGCACAGGCAGCAAGCACAGGCAGCACAGAAAGCACAGGCAGCACAGCAAGCACAGGCAGCAAGCACAGGCAGCACAGAAAGCACAGGCAGCAAGCACAAGCAGCACAGCAAGCACACGCAGCAAGCACAGGCAACAAGCACAGGCAGCACAGTAAGCACAGGCAGCAAGCACAGGCAGCACAGCAAGCACAGGCAACACAGCAAGCACAGGCAGCACAACAAGCACAGGCGGCACAGCAAGCACAGGCAGCAAGCACAGGCAGCAAGCACAGGCAGCACAGGCAGCACAGCAAGCACAGGCAGCAAGCACAGGCAGCACAGCAAGCACAGGCAGCACAGCAAGTACAGGCAGCAAGCACAGGCAGCACAGCAAGTACAGGCAGCAAGCACAAGCAGCACAGCAAGCACACGCAGCAAGCACAGGCAACAAGCACAGGCAGCACAGTAAGCACAGGCAGCAAGCACAGGCAGCACAGCAAGCACAGGCAACACAGCAAGCACAGGCAGCACAACAAGCACAGGCGGCACAGCAAGCACAGGCAGCACAGCGAGCACAGGCAGCAAGCACAGGCAGCACAGCAAGCACAGGCAGCAAACACAGGCAACACAGCAAGCACAGGCAGCAAGCACAGGCAGCAAGCACAGGCAGCACAGCAAGGACAGGCAGCACACCAAGCACAGGCAGCACAGCAAGCACAGGCGGCACAGCAAGCACAGGCAGCACAGCAAGCACAGGCAGCACAGGCAGCACAGCAAGCACAGGCAGCAAGCACAGGCAGCACAGCAAGCACAGGCATCACAGCAAGCACAGCAAGCACAGGCAGCACAGCAAACACAGGCAGCACAGCAAGCACAGGCAGCAAGCACAGGCAGCAAGCACAGGCAGCACAGCAAGCACAGGCAGCAAGCACAGGCAGCACAGCAAGCACAGGCAGCAAGCACAGGCAGCAAGCACACTCAGCACAGCAAGCACAGGCAGCACAGCAAGCACAGGCAGCAAGCACAGGCAGCACAGCAAGTACAGGCAGCAAGCACAGGCAGCACAGCAAGTACAGGCAGCAAGCACAAGCAGCACAGCAAGCACACGCAGCAAGCACAGGCAACAAGCACAGGCAGCACAGTAAGCACAGGCAGCAAGCACAGGCAGCACAGGCAACACAGCAAGCACAGGCAGCAAAACAAGCACAGGCGGCACAGCAAGCACAGGCAGCACAGGCAGCACAGCAAGCACAGGCAGCAAGCACAGGCAGCACAGCAAGCACAGGCATCACAGCAAGCACAGCAAGCACAGGCAGCACAGCAAGCACAGGCAGCACAGCAAACACAGGCAGCACAGCAAGCACAGGCAGCACAGTAAGCACAGGCAGCAAGCACAGGCAGCACAGGCAACACAGCAAGCACAGGCAGCAAAACAAGCACAGGCGGCACAGCAAGCACAGGCAGCACAGCAAGCACAGGCAGCACAGGCAGCAAGCACAGGCAGCACAGCAAGCACAGGCATCACAGCAAGCACAGCAAGCACAGGCAGCACAGCAAGCACAGGCAGCACAGCAAACACAGGCAGCACAGCAAGCACAGGCAGCAAGCACAGGCAGCAAGCACAGGCAGCACAGCAAGCACAGGCAGCAAGCACAGGCAGCACAGCAAGCACAGGCAGCAAGCACAGGCAGCAAGCACACTCAGCACAGCAAGCACAGGCAGCACAGCAAGCACAGGCAGCAAGCACAGGCAGCAAGCACAGGCAGCAGAGCAAGCACAGGCAGCAAGCACAGGCAGCACAGCAAGCACAGGCAGCAAGCACACTCAGCACAGCAAGCACAGGCAGCACAGCAAGCACAGGCAGCAAGCACAGGCAGCACAGCAAGCACAGGCAGCAAGCACAGGCAGCACAGCAAGCACAGGCAGCACAGGCAGCAAGCACAGGCAGCACAGCAAGCAGAGGCAGCACAGCAAGCAGAGGCAGCACAGCAAGCACAGGCAGCAAGCACAGGCAGCAAGCACAGGCAGCACAGCAAGGACAGGCAGCACACCAAGCACAGGCAGCACAGCAAGCACAGGCAGCAAGCACAGGCAGCACACCAAGCACAGGCAGCAAGCACAGGCAGCACAGCAAGCACAGGCAGCACACCAAGCACAGGCAGCACAGCAAGCACAGGCAGCAAGCACAGGCAGCACAGCAAGCACAGGCATCACAGCAAGCACAGCAAGCACAGGAAGCACAGCAAACACAGGCAGCACAGCAAGCACAGGCAGCAAGCACAGGCAGCACAGCAAGCACAGGCAGCACAGAAAGCACAGGCAGCAAGCACAGGCAGCACAACAAGCACAGGCGGCACAGCAAGCACAGGCAGCAAGCACAGGCAGCACAGCAAGTACAGGCAGCAAGCACAGGCAGCACAGCAAGTACAGGCAGCAAGCACAAGCAGCACAGCAAGCACACGCAGCAAGCACAGGCAACAAGCACAGGCAGCACAGTAAGCACAGGCAGCAAGCACAGGCAGCACAGGCAACACAGCAAGCACAGGCAGCAAAACAAGCACAGGCGGCACAGCAAGCACAGGCAGCACAGGCAGCACAGCAAGCACAGGCAGCAAGCACAGGCAGCACAGCAAGCACAGGCATCACAGCAAGCACAGGCAGCACAGCAAACACAGGCAGCACAGCAAGCACAGGCAGCAAGCACAGGCAGCAAGCACAGGCAGCACAGCAAGCACAGGCAGCAAGCACAGGCAGCACAGCAAGCACAGGCAGCAAGCACAGGCAGCAAGCACACTCAGCACAGCAAGCACAGGCAGCACAGCAAGCACAGGCAGCAAGCACAGGCAGCAAGCACAGGCAGCAGAGCAAGCACAGGCAGCAAGCACAGGCAGCACAGCAAGCACAGGCAGCAAGCACACTCAGCACAGCAAGCACAGGCAGCACAGCAAGCACAGGCAGCAAGCACAGGCAGCACAGCAAGCACAGGCAGCAAGCACAGGCAGCACAGCAAGCACAGGCAGCACAGCAAGCACAGGCAGCACAGCAAGTACAGGCAGCAAGCACAAGCAGCACAGCAAGCACACGCAGTAAGCACAGGCAGCAAGCAAAGGCAGCTCAGGCAGCACAGCAAGCACAGGCAGCAAGCACAGGCAGCACAGGCAGCTTGCACAGGCAGCAAGCACAGGCAGCGCAGCAAGCACAGGCAGCAAGAACAGACAGCACAGCAAGCACAGGCAGCACAGCAAGCACAGGCAGCAAGCACAGGCAGCACAGCAAACACAGGCAGCACAGCAAGCACAGGCAGCAAGCACAGGCAGCACAGCAAGCACAGGCAGCACAGCAAGTACAGGCAGCAAGCACAGGCAGCACAGCAAGCACACGCAGCAAGCAGAGGCAACAAGCACAGGCAGCACAGCAAGCACAGGCAGCACAGTAAGCACAGGCAGCACAGAAAGCACAGGCAGCAAGCACAGGCAGCACAGCAAGCACAGGCAGCAAGCACAGGCAGCACAGCAAGCACAGGCAGCACAGCAAGCACAGGCAGCAAGCACAGGCAGCACAGCAAGCACAGGCAGCACACCAAGCACAGGCAGCACAGCAAGCACAGGCAGCACAGCAAGCACAGGCATCACAGCAAGCACAGCAAGCACAGGCAGCACAGCAAACACAGGCAGCACAGCAAGCACAGGCAGCAAGCACAGGCAGCACAGCAAGCACAGGCAGCAAGCACAGGCAGCACAGCAAGCACAGGCAGCAAGCACACTTAGCACAGCAAGCACAGGCAGCACAGCAAGCACAGGCAGCAAGCACAGGCAGCAAGCACAGGCAGCAGAGCAAGCACAGGCAGCAAGCACAGGCAGCACAGAAAGCACAGGCAGCACAGCAAGCACAGGCAGCAAGCACAGGCGGCACAGAAAGCACAGGCAGCAAGCACAAGCAGCACAGCAAGCACACGCAGCAAGCACAGGCAACAAGCACAGGCAGCACAGTAAGCACAGGCAGCAAGCACAGGCAGCACAGCAAGCACAGGCAACACAGCAAGCACAGGCAGCACAACAAGCACAGGCGGCACAGCAAGCACAGGCAGCAAGCACAGGCAGCACAGGCAGCACAGCAAGCACAGGCAGCAAGCACAGGCAGCACAGCAAGCACAGGCAGCACAGCAAGTACAGGCAGCAAGCACAGGCAGCACAGTAAGCACAGGCAGCAAGCACAGGCAGCACAGCAAGCACAGGCAACACAGCAAGCACAGGCAGCACAACAAGCACAGGCGGCACAGCAAGCACAGGCAGCACAGCGAGCACAGGCAGCAAGCACAGGCAGCACAGCAAGCACAGGCAGCAAACACAGGCAACACAGCAAGCACAGGCAGCAAGCACAGGCAGCACAGGCAGCACAGGCAGCAAGCACAGGCAGCACAGCAAGCAGAGGCAGCACAGCAAGCACAGGCAGCAAGCACAGGCAGCAAGCACAGGCAGCACAGCAAGGACAGGCAGCACACCAAGCACAGGCAGCACAGAAAGCACAGGCAGCAAGCACAGGCAGCACAACAAGCACAGGCGGCACAGCAAGCACAGGCAGCAAGCACAAGCAGCACAGAAAGCACAGGCAGCAAGCACAGGCAGCACAGCAAGCACAGGCAACACAGCAAGCACAGGCAGCAAAACAAGCACAGGCGGCACAGCAAGCACAGGCAGCACAGCAAGCACAGGCAGCACAGGCAGCACAGGCAGCACAGGCAGCTTGCACAGGCAGCAAGCACAGGCAGCGCAGCAAGCACAGGCAGCACAGCAAGCACAGGCATCACAGCAAGCACAGGCAGCACAGCAAACACAGGCAGCACAGCAAGCACAGGCAGCAAGCACAGGCAGCACAGCAAGCACAGGCAGCACACCAAGCACAGGCAGCACAGCAAGCACAGGCAGCAAGCACAGGCAGCACGGCAAGCACAGGCAGCAAGCACAGGCAGCAAGCACAGGCAGCAGAGCAAGCACAGGCAGCAAGCACAGGCAGCACAGCAAGCACAGGCAGCAAGCACACTCAGCACAGCAAGCACAGGCAGCACAGCAAGCACAGGCAGCAAGCACAGGCAGCACACCAAGCACAGGCAGCACAGAAAGCACAGGCAGCAAGCACAGGCAGCACAACAAGCACAGGCGGCACAGCAAGCACAGGCAGCAAGCACAGGCAGCACAGAAAGCACAGGCAGCAAGCACAGGCAGCACAGCAAGCACAGGCAACACAGCAAGCACAGGCAGCAAAACAAGCACAGGCGGCACAGCAAGCACAGGCAGCACAGCAAGCACAGGCAGCAAGCACAGGCAGCACAGCAAGCACAGGCATCACAGCAAGCACAGCAAGCACAGGCAGCAAGCACAGGCAGCTCAGGCAGCACAGCAAGCACAGGCAGCAAGCACAGGCAGCACAGCAAGCACAGGCAGCACAGGCAGCAAGCACAGGCAGCAAGCACAGGCAGCACAGCAAGCACAGGCAGCAAGCACAGGCAGCACAGCAAGCACAGGCAGCAAGAACAGGCAGCACAGCAAGCACAGACAGCACAGCAAGCACAGGCAGCAAGCACAGGCAGCGCAGCAAGCACAGGCAGCAAGCACAGGCAGCAGAGCAAGCACAGGCAGCAAGCACAGGCAGCATAGCAAGCAGAGGCAGCACAGAAAGCACAGGCAGCAAGCACAGGCAGCACAGGCAGCAGAGCAAGCACAGGCAGCAAGCACAGGCAGCACAGCAAGCACAGGCAACACAGCAAGCACAGGCAGCACAACAAGCACAGGCGGCACAGCAAGCACAGGCAGCAAGCACTGGCAGCGCAGCAAGAACAGGCAGCACAGCAAGCACAGACAGCACAGCAAGCACAGGCAGCAAGCACAGGCAGCACAGCAAGCACAGGCAGCAAGCACAGGCAGCTCAGGCAGCACAGCAAGCACAGGCAGGAAGCACAGGCAGCACAGCAAGCACAGGCAGCACAGCAAGCACAGCAAGCACAGGCAGCAAGCACAGGCAGCACAGCAAGCACAGGCAGCAAACACAGGCAACACAGCAAGCACAGGCAGCAAGCACAGGCAGCACAGCAAGCACAGGCAGCACAGGCAGCAAGCACAGGCAGCACAGCAAGCAGAGGCAGCACAGCAAGCACAGGCAGCAAGCACAGGCAGCAAGCACAGGCAGCACAGCAAGGACAGGCAGCACACCTAGCACAGGCAGCACAGCAAGCACAGGCAGCAAGCACAGGCAGCACACCAAGCACAGGCAGCACAGCAAGCACAGGCAGCAAGCACAGGCAGCACAGCAAGCACAGGCAGCACACCAAGCACAGGCAGCACAGCAAGCACAGGCAGCAAGCACAGGCAGCACAGCAAGCACAGGCAGCAAGCACAGGCAGCACAGCAAGCGCAGGCAGCAAGCACAGGCAGCAAGCACAGGCAGCACAGCAAGTACAGGCAGCAAGCACAAGCAGCACAGCAAGCACACGCAGTAAGCACAGGCAGCAAGCACAGGCAGCACAGCAAGCACAGGCAGCACAGCAAGCACAGGCAACACAGCAAGCACAGGCAGCACAACAAGCACAGGCAGCGCAGCAAGCACAGGCAGCAAGCACAGACAGCACAGCAAGCACAGGCAGCACAGCAAGCACAGGCAGCAAGCACAGGCAGCACAGCAAACACAGGCAGCACAGCAAGCACACGCAGTAAGCACAGGCAGCACACCAAGCACAGGCAGCAAGCACAGGCAGCACAGCAAGCACAGGCAGCAAGCACAGGCAGCAAGCACAGGCAGCACACGAAGCACAGGCAGCAAGCACAGGCAGCACAGCAAGCACAGGCAGCAAGCACAGGCAGCACAGCAAGCACAGGCAGCACACCAAGCACAGGCAGCACAGCAAGCACAGGCAGCAAGCACAGGCAGCACAGCAAGTACAGGCAGCAAGCACAGGCAGCACAGCAAGCACAGGCAGCAAGCACAGGCAGCACAGCAAGCACAGGCAGCAAGCACAAGCAGCACAGCAAGCACACGCAGTAAGCACAGGCAGCAAGCACAGGCAGCACAGCAAGCACAGGCAGCACAGCAAGCACAGGCAACACAGCAAGCACAGGCAGCGCAGCAAGAACAGGCAGCACAGCAAGCACAGACAGCACAGCAAGCACAGGCAGCAAGCACAGGCAGCAAGCACAGGCAGCACAGAAAGCACAGGCAGCAAGCACAAGCAGCACAGCAAGCACACGCAGCAAGCACAGGCAGCACAGGCAGCACAGCAAGCACAGGCAGCACAACAAGCACAGGCGGCACAGCAAGCACAGCAAGCACAGGCAGCAAGCACAGGCAGCACAGGCAGCACAGCAAGCACAGGCAGCAAGCACAGGCAGCACAGCAAGCACAGGCAGCACAGCAAGTACAGGCAGCAAGCACAGGCAGCACAGCAAGTACAGGCAGCAAGCACAAGCAGCACAGCAAGCACAGGCAGCAAGCACAGGCAGCACAGCAAGCACAGGCAGCAAGCACAGGCAGCACAGCAAGCACAGGCAGCACAGCAAGCACAGGCAGCAAGCACAGGCAGCACAGCAACTACAGGCAGCAAGCACAAGCAGCACAGCAAGCACACGCAGTAAGCACAGGCAGCACACCAAGCACAGGCAGCAAGCACAGGCAGCACAGCAAGCACAGGCAGCACAGCAAGCACAGGCAGCAAGCACAGGCAGCAAGCACAGGCAGCACACGAAGCACAGGCAGCAAGCACAGGCAGCACAGCAAGCACAGGCAGCAAGCACAGGCAGCACAGCAAGCACAGGCAGCACACCAAGCACAGGCAGCACAGCAAGCACAGGCAGCAAGCACAGGCAGCACAGCAAGTACAGGCAGCAAGCACAGGCAGCACAGCAAGCACAGGCAGCAAGCACAGGCAGCACAGCAAGCACAGGCAGCAAGCACAAGCAGCACAGCAAGCACACGCAGTAAGCACAGGCAGCAAGCACAGGCAGCACAGCAAGCACAGGCAGCACAGCAAGCACAGGCAACACAGCAAGCACAGGCAGCGCAGCAAGAACAGGCAGCACAGCAAGCACAGACAGCACAGCAAGCACAGGCAGCAAGCACAGGCAGCTCAGGCAGCACAGCAAGCACAGGCAGCAAGCACAGGCAGCACAGCAAGCACAGGCAGCACAGGCAGCTTGCACAGGCAGCAAGCACAGGCAGCGCAGCAAGCACAGGCAGCAAGCACAGACAGCACAGCAAGCACAGGCAGCACAGCAAGCACAGGCAGCAAGCACAGGCAGCACAGCAAACACAGGCAGCACAGCAAGCACAGGCAGCAAGCACAGGCAGCACAGCAAGCACAGGCAGCACAGCAAGTACAGGCAGCAAGCACAGGCAGCACAGCAAGCACACGCAGCAAGCAGAGGCAACAAGCACAGGCAGCACAGCAAGCACAGGCAGCACAGTAAGCACAGGCAGCACAGAAAGCACAGGCAGCAAGCACAGGCAGCACAGCAAGCACAGGCAGCAAGCACAGGCAGCACAGCAAGCACAGGCAGCAAGCACAGGCAGCACAGCAAGCACACGCAGCAAGCACAGGCAGCACAGCAAGCACAGGCAACACAGCAAGCACAGGCAGCACAACAAGCACAGGCGGCACAGCAAGCACAGCAAGCACAGGCAGCAAGCACAGGCAGCACAGGCAGCACAGCAAGCACAGGCAGCAAGCACAGGCAGCACAGCAAGCACAGGCAGCACAGCAAGTACAGGCAGCAAGCACAGGCAGCACAGCAAGTACAGGCAGCAAGCACAAGCAGCACAGCAAGCACAGGCAGCAAGCACAGGCAGCACAGCAAGCACAGGCAGCAAGCACAGGCAGCACAGCAAGCACAGGCAGCACAGCAAGCACAGGCAGCAAGCACAGGCAGCACAGCAAGTACAGGCAGCAAGCACAAGCAGCACAGCAAGCACACGCAGTAAGCACAGGCAGCACACCAAGCACAGGCAGCAAGCACAGGCAGCACAGCAAGCACAGGCAGCACAGCAAGCACAGGCAGCAAGCACAGGCAGCAAGCACAGGCAGCACACGAAGCACAGGCAGCAAGCACAGGCAGCACAGCAAGCACAGGCAGCAAGCACAGGCAGCACAGCAAGCACAGGCAGCACACCAAGCACAGGCAGCACAGCAAGCACAGGCAGCAAGCACAGGCAGCACAGCAAGTACAGGCAGCAAGCACAGGCAGCACAGCAAGCACAGGCAGCAAGCACAGGCAGCACAGCAAGCGCAGGCAGCAAGCACAGGCAGCACAGCAAGCACAGGCAGCAAGCACAGGCAGCACAGCAAGTACAGGCAGCAAGCACAGGCAGCACAGCAAGCACAGGCAGCAAGCGCAGGCAGCACAGCAGGCACAGGCAGCACAGCGAGCACAGAAAGCACAGGCAGCACAGCAAGCACAGGCAGCAAGCACAGGCAGCACAGCAAGCACAGGCAGCAAGCACAGGCAGCAAGCACAGGCAGCGCAGCAAGAACAGGCAGCACAGCAAGCACAGACAGCACAGCAAGCACAGGCAGCAAGCACAGGCAGCTCAGGCAGCACAGCAAGCACAGGCAGCAAGCACAGGCAGCACAGGCAGCTTGCACAGGCAGCAAGCACAGGCAGCGCAGCAAGCACAGGCAGCAAGAACAGACAGCACAGCAAGCACAGGCAGCACAGCAAGCACAGGCAGCAAGCACAGGCAGCACAGCAAACACAGGCAGCACAGCAAGCACAGGCAGCAAGCACAGGCAGCACAGCAAGCACAGGCAGCAAGCACACTTAGCACAGCAAGCACAGGCAGCACAGCAAGCACAGGCAGCAAGCACAGGCAGCAAGCACGGGCAGCAGAGCAAGCACAGGCAGCAAGCACAGGCAGCACAGAAAGCACAGGCAGCACAGCAAGCACAGGCAGCAAGCACAGGCAGCACAGAAAGCACAGGCAGCAAGCACAAGCAGCACAGCAAGCACACGCAGCAAGCACAGGCAACAAGCACAGGCAGCACAGTAAGCACAGGCAGCAAGCACAGGCAGCACAGCAAGCACAGGCAACACAGCAAGCACAGGCAGCAAGCACAGGCAGCACAGCAAGCACAGGCAGCAAGCACAGGCAGCACAGGCAGCACAGCAAGCACAGGCAGCAAGCACAGGCAGCACAGCAAGCACAGGCAGCACAGCAAGTACAGGCAGCAAGCACAGGCAGCACAGCAAGTACAGGCAGCAAGCACAAGCAGCACAGCAAGCACACGCAGCAAGCACAGGCAACAAGCACAGGCAGCACAGTAAGCACAGGCAGCAAGCACAGGCAGCACAGCAAGCACAGGCAACACAGCAAGCACAGGCAGCACAACAAGCACAGGCGGCACAGCAAGCACAGGCAGCACAGCGAGCACAGGCAGCAAGCACAGGCAGCACAGCAAGCACAGGCAGCAAACACAGGCAACACAGCAAGCACAGGCAGCAAGCACAGGCAGCAAGCACAGGCAGCACAGCAAGGACAGGCAGCACACCAAGCACAGGCAGCACAGCAAGCACAGGCGGCACAGCAAGCACAGGCAGCACAGCAAGCACAGGCAGCACAGGCAGCACAGCAAGCACAGGCAGCAAGCACAGGCAGCACAGCAAGCACAGGCATCACAGCAAGCACAGGCAGCACAGCAAGCACAGGCAGCACAGCAAACACAGGCAGCACAGCAAGCACAGGCAGCAAGCACAGGCAGCAAGCACAGGCAGCACAGCAAGCACAGGCAGCAAGCACAGGCAGCACAGCAAGCACAGGCAGCAAGCACAGGCAGCAAGCACACTCAGCACAGCAAGCACAGGCAGCACAGCAAGCACAGGCAGCAAGCACAGGCAGCACAGCAAGTACAGGCAGCAAGCACAGGCAGCACAGCAAGTACAGGCAGCAAGCACAAGCAGCACAGCAAGCACACGCAGCAAGCACAGGCAACAAGCACAGGCAGCACAGTAAGCACAGGCAGCAAGCACAGGCAGCACAGGCAACACAGCAAGCACAGGCAGCAAAACAAGCACAGGCGGCACAGCAAGCACAGGCAGCACAGCAAGCACAGGCAGCACAGGCAGCACAGCAAGCACAGGCAGCAAGCACAGGCAGCACAGCAAGCACAGGCATCACAGCAAGCACAGCAAGCACAGGCAGCACAGCAAGCACAGGCAGCACAGCAAACACAGGCAGCACAGCAAGCACAGGCAGCACAGTAAGCACAGGCAGCAAGCACAGGCAGCACAGGCAACACAGCAAGCACAGGCAGCAAAACAAGCACAGGCGGCACAGCAAGCACAGGCAGCACAGCAAGCACAGGCAGCACAGGCAGCAAGCACAGGCAGCACAGCAAGCACAGGCATCACAGCAAGCACAGCAAGCACAGGCAGCACAGCAAGCACAGGCAGCACAGCAAACACAGGCAGCACAGCAAGCACAGGCAGCAAGCACAGGCAGCAAGCACAGGCAGCACAGCAAGCACAGGCAGCAAGCACAGGCAGCACAGCAAGCACAGGCAGCAAGCACAGGCAGCAAGCACACTCAGCACAGCAAGCACAGGCAGCACAGCAAGCACAGGCAGCAAGCACAGGCAGCAAGCACAGGCAGCAGAGCAAGCACAGGCAGCAAGCACAGGCAGCACAGCAAGCACAGGCAGCAAGCACACTCAGCACAGCAAGCACAGGCAGCACAGCAAGCACAGGCAGCAAGCACAGGCAGCACAGCAAGCACAGGCAGCAAGCACAGGCAGCACAGCAAGCACAGGCAGCACAGGCAGCAAGCACAGGCAGCACAGCAAGCAGAGGCAGCACAGCAAGCAGAGGCAGCACAGCAAGCACAGGCAGCAAGCACAGGCAGCAAGCACAGGCAGCACAGCAAGGACAGGCAGCACACCAAGCACAGGCAGCACAGCAAGCACAGGCAGCAAGCACAGGCAGCACACCAAGCACAGGCAGCAAGCACAGGCAGCACAGCAAGCACAGGCAGCACACCAAGCACAGGCAGCACAGCAAGCACAGGCAGCAAGCACAGGCAGCACAGCAAGCACAGGCATCACAGCAAGCACAGCAAGCACAGGAAGCACAGCAAACACAGGCAGCACAGCAAGCACAGGCAGCAAGCACAGGCAGCACAGCAAGCACAGGCAGCACAGCAAGCACAGGCAGCACAGAAAGCACAGGCAGCAAGCACAGGCAGCACAACAAGCACAGGCGGCACAGCAAGCACAGGCAGCAAGCACAGGCAGCACAGCAAGTACAGGCAGCAAGCACAGGCAGCACAGCAAGTACAGGCAGCAAGCACAAGCAGCACAGCAAGCACACGCAGCAAGCACAGGCAACAAGCACAGGCAGCACAGTAAGCACAGGCAGCAAGCACAGGCAGCACAGGCAACACAGCAAGCACAGGCAGCAAAACAAGCACAGGCGGCACAGCAAGCACAGGCAGCACAGCAAGCACAGGCAGCACAGGCAGCACAGCAAGCACAGGCAGCAAGCACAGGCAGCACAGCAAGCACAGGCATCACAGCAAGCACAGCAAGCACAGGCAGCACAGCAAACACAGGCAGCACAGCAAGCACAGGCAGCAAGCACAGGCAGCAAGCACAGGCAGCACAGCAAGCACAGGCAGCAAGCACAGGCAGCACAGCAAGCACAGGCAGCAAGCACAGGCAGCAAGCACACTCAGCACAGCAAGCACAGGCAGCACAGCAAGCACAGGCAGCAAGCACAGGCAGCAAGCACAGGCAGCAGAGCAAGCACAGGCAGCAAGCACAGGCAGCACAGCAAGCACAGGCAGCAAGCACACTCAGCACAGCAAGCACAGGCAGCACAGCAAGCACAGGCAGCAAGCACAGGCAGCACAGCAAGCACAGGCAGCAAGCACAGGCAGCACAGCAAGCACAGGCAGCACAGCAAGTACAGGCAGCAAGCACAAGCAGCACAGCAAGCACACGCAGTAAGCACAGGCAGCAAGCACAGGCAGCACAGCAAGCACAGGCAACACAGCAAGCACAGGCAGCACAACAAGCACAGGCGGCACAGCAAGCACAGGCAGCAAGCACAGGCAGCACAGGCAGCACAGCAAGCACAGGCAGCAAGCACAGGCAGCACAGCAAGCACAGGCAGCAAGCACACTCAGCACAACAAGCACAGGCAGCACAGCAAGCACAGGCAGCACAGCAAGCACAGGCAGCAAGCACAGGCAGCGCAGCAAGCACAGACAGCACATCAAGCACAGGCAGCAAGCGCAGGCAGCACAGCAGGCACAGGCAGCACAGCAAGCACAGGCAGCAAGCACAGGCAGCAAGCACAGGCAGCAGAGCAAGCACAGGCAGCAAGCACAGGCAGCATAGCAAGCAGAGGCAGCACAGAAAGCACAGGCAGCAAGCACAGGCAGCAAGCACAGGCAGCACAGCAAGCACAGGCAGCAAGCACAGGCAGCACAGCAAGCACAGGCAGCACACCAAGCACAGGCAGCACAACAAGCACAGGCAGCAAGCACAGGCAGCACAGCAAGTACAGGCAGCAAGCACAGGCAGCACAGCAAGCACAGGCAGCAAGCACAGGCAGCACAGCAAGCGCAGGCAGCAAGCACAGGCAGCACAGCAAGCACAGGCAGCACAGCAAGCACAGGCAGCAAGCACAGGCAGCACAGCAAGTACAGGCAGCAAGCACAAGCAGCACAGCAAGCACACGCAGTAAGCACAGGCAGCAAGCACAGGCAGCACAGCAAGCACAGGCAACACAGCAAGCACAGGCAGCACAACAAGCACAGGCGGCACAGCAAGCACAGCAAGCACAGGCAGCAAGCACAGGCAGCACAGGCAGCACAGCAAGCACAGGCAGCAAGCACAGGCAGCACAGCTAGCACAGGCAGCAAGCGCAGGCAGCACAGCAGGCACAGGCAGCACAGCGAGCACAGAAAGCACAGGCAGCACAGCAAGCACAGGCAGCAAGCACAGGCAGCACAGCAAGCACAGGCAGCAAGCACAGGCAGCGCAGCAAGAACAGGCAGCACAGCAAGCACAGACAGCACAGCAAGCACAGGCAGCAAGCACAGGCAGCTCAGGCAGCACAGCAAGCACAGGCAGCAAGCACAGGCAGCACAGGCAGCTTGCACAGGCAGCAAGCACAGGCAGCGCAGCAAGCACAGGCAGCAAGAACAGACAGCACAGCAAGCACAGGCAGCACAGCAAGCACAGGCAGCAAGCACAGGCAGCACAGCAAACACAGGCAGCACAGCAAGCACAGGCAGCAAGCACAGGCAGCACAGCAAGCACAGGCAGCACAGCAAGCACAGACAGCACAGCAAGCACAGGCAGCAAGGACAGGCAGCTCAGGCAGCAGAGCAAGCACAGGCAGCAAGCACAGGCAGCAAGCACAGGCAGCACAGCAAGCACAGGCAGCACAGGCAGCTTGCACAGGCAGCAAGCACAGGCAGCGCAGCAAGCACAGGCAGCAAGCACAGACAGCACAGCAAGCACAGGCAGCACAGCAAGCACAGGCAGCAAGCACAGGCAGCACAGCAAACACAGGCAGCACAGCAAGCACAGGCAGCACAGGCAGCTTGCACAGGCAGCAAGCACAGGCAGCGCAGCAAGCACAGGCAGCACAGCAAGCACAGGCATCACAGCAAGCACAGCAAGCACAGGCAGCACAGCAAACACAGGCAGCACAGCAAGCACAGGCAGCAAGCACAGGCAGCACAGCAAGCACAGGCAGCAAGCACAGGCAGCACAGCAAGCACAGGCAGCAAGCACACTTAGCACAGCAAGCACAGGCAGCACAGCAAGCACAGGCAGCAAGCACAGGCAGCAAGCACAGGCAGCAGAGCAAGCACAGGCAGCAAGCACAGGCAGCACAGCAAGCACAGGCAGCACAGCAAGCACAGGCAGCAAGCACAGGCAGCACAGCAAGTACAGGCAGCAAGCACAAGCAGCACAGCAAGCACACGCAGCAAGCACAGGCAACAAGCACAGGCAGCACAGTAAGCACAGGCAGCAAGCACAGCCAGCACAGCAAGCACAGGCAACACAGCAAGCACAGGCAGCACAACAAGCACAGGCGGCACAGAAAGCACAGGCAGCAAGCACAGGCAGCACAACAAGCACAGGCGGCACAGCAAGCACAGGCAGCAAGCACAGGCAGCACAGAAAGCACAGGCAGCAAGCACAGGCAGCACAGCAAGCACAGGCAACACAGCAAGCACAGGCAGCAAAACAAGCACAGGCGGCACAGCAAGCACAGGCAGCACAGCAAGCACAGGCAGCACAGGCAGCACAGCAAGCACAGGCAGCACAGAAAGCACAGGCAGCAAGCACAGGCAGCACAACAAGCACAGGCGGCACAGCAAGCACAGGCAGCACAGCAAGCACAGGCAGCAAGCACAGGCAGCACAGCAAGCACAGGCAGCAAGCACAGGCAGCAAGCACACTCAGCACAGCAAGCACAGGCAGCACAGCAAGCACAGGCAGCAAGCACAGGCAGCAAGCACAGGCAGCAGAGCAAGCACAGGCAGCAAGCACAGGCAGCACAGGCAGCACAGCAAGCACAGGCAGGAAGCACAGGCAGCACAGCAAGCACAGGCAGCACAGCAAGCACAGGCAGCAAACACAGGCAACACAGCAAGCACAGGCAGCAAGCACAGGCAGCACAGCAAGCACAGGCAGCACAGGCAGCAAGCACAGGCAGCACAGCAAGCAGAGGCAGCACAGCAAGCAGAGGCAGCACAGCAAGCAGAGGCAGCAAGCACAGGCAGCAAGCACAGGCAGCACAGCAAGGACAGGCAGCACACCAAGCACAGGCAGCACAGCAAGCACAGGCAGCACACCAAGCACAGGCAGCAAGCACAGGCAGCAAGCACAGGCAGCACAGCAAGCACAGGCAGCACACCAAGCACAGGCAGCACAGCAAGCACACGCAGCAAGCACAGGCAACAAGCACAGGCAGCACAGTAAGCACAGGCAGCAAGCACAGGCAGCACAGCAAGCACAGGCAACACAGCAAGCACAGGCAGCACAACAAGCACAGGCGGCACAGAAAGCACAGGCAGCAAGCACAGGCAGCACAGCAAGTACAGGCAGCAAGCACAGGCAGCACAGCAAGCACAGGCAGCAAGCACAGGCAGCACAGCAAGCGCAGGCAGCAAGCACAGGCAGCACAGCAAGCACAGGCAGCAAGCACAGGCAGCACAGCAAGTACAGGCAGCAAGCACAAGCAGCACAGCAAGCACACGCAGTAAGCACAGGCAGCAAGCACAGGCAGCACAGCAAGCACAGGCAACACAGCAAGCACAGGCAGCACAACAAGCACAGGCGGCACAGCAAGCACAGCAAGCACAGGCAGCAAGCACAGGCAGCACAGGCAGCACAGCAAGCACAGGCAGCAAGCACAGGCAGCACAGCAAGCACAGGCAGCAAGCGCAGGCAGCACAGCAGGCACAGGCAGCACAGCGAGCACAGAAAGCACAGGCAGCACATCAAGCACAGGCAGCAAGCACAGGCAGCACAGCAAGCACAGGCAGCAAGCACAGGCAGCAAGCACAGGCAGCGCAGCAAGAACAGGCAGCACAGCAAGCACAGACAGCACAGCAAGCACAGGCAGCAAGCACAGGCAGCTCAGGCAGCACAGCAAGCACAGGCAGCAAGCACAGGCAGCACAGGCAGCTTGCACAGGCAGCAAGCACAGGCAGCGCAGCAAGCACAGGCAGCAAGAACAGACAGCACAGCAAGCACAGGCAGCACAGCAAGCACAGGCAGCAAGCACAGGCAGCACAGCAAACACAGGCAGCACAGCAAGCACAGGCAGCAAGCACAGGCAGCACAGCAAGCACAGGCAGCACAGCAAGTACAGGCAGCAAGCACAGGCAGCACAGCAAGCACACGCAGCAAGCAGAGGCAACAAGCACAGGCAGCACAGCAAGCACAGGCAGCACAGTAAGCACAGGCAGCACAGAAAGCACAGGCAGCAAGCACAGGCAGCACAGCAAGCACAGGCAGCAAGCACAGGCAGCACAGCAAGCACAGGCAGCACAGCAAGCACAGGCAGCAAGCACAGGCAGCACAGCAAGCACAGGCAGCACAGCAAGCACAGGCAGCACAGCAAGCACAGGCATCACAGCAAGCACAGCAAGCACAGGCAGCACAGCAAACACAGGCAGCACAGCAAGCACAGGCAGCAAGCACAGGCAGCACAGCAAGCACAGGCAGCAAGCACAGGCAGCACAGCAAGCACAGGCAGCACAGGCAGCTTGCACAGGCAGCAAGCACAGGCAGCGCAGCAAGCACAGGCAGCAAGCACAGACAGCACAGCAAGCACAGGCAGCACAGCAAGCACAGGCAGCACAGCAAGCACAGGCAGCACAGCAAACACAGGCAGCACAGCAAGCACAGGCAGCACAGGCAGCTTGCACAGGCAGCAAGCACAGGCAGCGCAGCAAGCACAGGCAGCACAGCAAGCACAGGCATCACAGCAAGCACAGGCAGCACAGCAAACACAGGCAGCATAGCAAGCACAGGCAGCAAGCACAGGCAGCACAGCAAGCACAGGCAGCAAGCACAGGCAGCACAGCAAGCACAGGCAGCAAGCACACTTAGCACAGCAAGCACAGGCAGCACAGCAAGCACAGGCAGCAAGCACAGGCAGCAAGCACAGGCAGCAGAGCAAGCACAGGCAGCAAGCACAGGCAGCACAGCAAGCACAGGCAGCACAGCAAGCACAGGCAGCAAGCACAGGCAGCACAGCAAGTACAGGCAGCAAGCACAAGCAGCACAGCAAGCACACGCAGCAAGCACAGGCAACAAGCACAGGCAGCACAGTAAGCACAGGCAGCAAGCACAGCCAGCACAGCAAGCACAGGCAACACAGCAAGCACAGGCAGCACAACAAGCACAGGCGGCACAGAAAGCACAGGCAGCAAGCACAGGCAGCACAACAAGCACAGGCGGCACAGCAAGCACAGGCAGCAAGCACAGGCAGCACAGAAAGCACAGGCAGCAAGCACAGGCAGCACAGCAAGCACAGGCAACACAGCAAGCACAGGCAGCAAAACAAGCACAGGCGGCACAGCAAGCACAGGCAGCACAGCAAGCACAGGCAGCACAGGCAGCACAGCAAGCACAGGTAGCACAGAAAGCACAGGCAGCAAGCACAGGCAGCACAACAAGCACAGGCGGCACAGCAAGCACAGGCAGCAAGCACAGGCAGCACAGCAAGCACAGGCAGCAAGCACAGGCAGCACAGCAAGCACAGGCAGCAAGCACAGGCAGCAAGCACACTCAGCACAGCAAGCACAGGCAGCACAGCACAGGCAGCACAGGCAGCACAGCAAGCACAGGCAGGAAGCACAGGCAGCACAGCAAGCACAGGCAGCACAGCAAGCACAGGCAGCACAGCAAGCACAGGCAGCAAACACAGGCAACACAGCAAGCACAGGCAGCAAGCACAGGCAGCACAGCAAGCACAGGCAGCACAGGCAGCAAGCACAGGCAGCACAGCAAGGACAGGCAGCACACCAAGCACAGGCAGCACAGCAAGCACAGGCAGCAAGCACAGGCAGCACACCAAGCACAGGCAGCAAGCACAGGCAGCACAGCAAGCACAGGCAGCACACCAAGCACAGGCAGCACAGCAAGCACACGCAGCAAGCACAGGCAACAAGCACAGGCAGCACAGTAAGCACAGGCAGCAAGCACAGGCAGCACAGCAAGCACAGGCAACACAGCAAGCACAGGCAGCACAACAAGCACAGGCGGCACAGAAAGCACAGGCAGCAAGCACAGGCAGCACAACAAGCACAGGCGGCACAGCAAGCACAGGCAGCAAGCACAGGCAGCACAGAAAGCACAGGCAGCAAGCACAGGCAGCACATCAAGCACAGGCAACACAGCAAGCACAGGCAGCAAAACAAGCACAGGCGGCACAGCAAGCACAGGCAGCACAGCAAGCACAGGCAGCACAGGCAGCAAGCACAGGCAGCACAACAAGCACAGGCGGCACAGCAAGCACAGGCAGCACAACAAGCACAGGCAGCAAGCACAGGCAGCACAGCAAGTACAGGCAGCAAGCACAGGCAGCACAGCAAGCACAGGCAGCAAGCACAGGCAGCACAGCAAGCGCAGGCAGCAAGCACAGGCAGCACAGCAAGCACAGGCAGCAAGCACAGGCAGCACAGCAAGTACAGGCAGCAAGCACAAGCAGCACAGCAAGCACACGCAGTAAGCACAGGCAGCAAGCACAGGCAGCACAGCAAGCACAGGCAACACAGCAAGCACAGGCAGCACAACAAGCACAGGCGGCACAGCAAGCACAGCAAGCACAGGCAGCAAGCACAGGCAGCACAGGCAGCACAGCAAGCACAGGCAGCAAGCACAGGCAGCACAGCAAGCACAGGCAGCAAGCACAGGCAGCACACCAAGCACAGGCAGCACAGCAAGCACAGGCAGCACAGCAAGCACAGGCATCACAGCAAGCACAGCAAGCACAGGCAGCACAGCAAACACAGGCAGCACAGCAAGCACAGGCAGCAAGCACAGGCAGCACAGCAAGTACAGGCAGCAAGCACAGGCAGCACAGCAAGCACAGGCAGCAAGCACACTTAGCACAGCAAGCACAGGCAGCACAGCAAGCACAGGCAGCAAGCACAGGCAGCAAGCACAGGCAGCAGAGCAAGCACAGGCAGCAAGCACAGGCAGCACAGAAAGCACAGGCAGCACAGCAAGCACAGGCAGCAAGCACAGGCAGCACAGAAAGCACAGGCAGCAAGCACAAGCAGCACAGCAAGCACACGCAGCAAGCACAGGCAACAAGCACAGGCAGCACAGTAAGCACAGGCAGCAAGCACAGGCAGCACAGCAAGCACAGGCAACACAGCAAGCACAGGCAGCACAACAAGCACAGGCGGCACAGCAAGCACAGGCAGCAAGCACAGGCAGCACAGGCAGCACAGCAAGCACAGGCAGCAAGCACAGGCAGCACAGCAAGCACAGGCAGCACAGCAAGTACAGGCAGCAAGCACAGGCAGCACAGCAAGTACAGGCAGCAAGCACAAGCAGCACAGCAAGCACACGCAGCAAGCACAGGCAACAAGCACAGGCAGCACAGTAAGCACAGGCAGCAAGCACAGGCAGCACAGCAAGCACAGGCAACACAGCAAGCACAGGCAGCACAACAAGCACAGGCGGCACAGCAAGCACAGGCAGCACAGCGAGCACAGGCAGCAAGCACAGGCAGCACAGCAAGCACAGGCAGCAAACACAGGCAACACAGCAAGCACAGGCAGCAAGCACAGGCAGCACAGGCAGCACAGGCAGCAAGCACAGGCAGCACAGCAAGCAGAGGCAGCACAGCAAGCACAGGCAGCAAGCACAGGCAGCAAGCACAGGCAGCACAGCAAGGACAGGCAGCACACCAAGCACAGGCAGCACAGCAAGCACAGGCAGCAAGCACAGGCAGCACACCAAGCACAGGCAGCACAGCAAGCACAGGCAGCAAGCACAGGCAGCACAGCAAGCACAGGCAGCACACCAAGCACAGGCAGCACAGCAAGCACAGGCAGCAAGCACAGGCAGCACGGCAAGCACAGGCAGCAAGCACAGGCAGCAAGCACAGGCAGCAGAGCAAGCACAGGCAGCAAGCACAGGCAGCACAGCAAGCACAGGCAGCAAGCACACTCAGCACAGCAAGCACAGGCAGCACAGCAAGCACAGGCAGCAAGCACAGGCAGCACACCAAGCACAGGCAGCACAGAAAGCACAGGCAGCAAGCACAGGCAGCACAACAAGCACAGGCGGCACAGCAAGCACAGGCAGCAAGCACAGGCAGCACAGAAAGCACAGGCAGCAAGCACAGGCAGCACAGCAAGCACAGGCAACACAGCAAGCACAGGCAGCAAAACAAGCACAGGCGGCACAGCAAGCACAGGCAGCACAGCAAGCACAGGCAGCACAGGCAGCACAGCAAGCACAGGCAGCAAGCACAGGCAGCACAGCAAGCACAGGCATCACAGCAAGCACAGCAAGCACAGGCAGCAAGCACAGGCAGCTCAGGCAGCACAGCAAGCACAGGCAGCAAGCACAGGCAGCACAGCAAGCACAGGCAGCACAGGCAGCAAGCACAGGCAGCAAGCACAGGCAGCACAGCAAGCACAGGCAGCAAGCACAGGCAGCATAGCAAGCAGAGGCAGCACAGAAAGCACAGGCAGCAAGCACAGGCAGCACAGGCAGCACAGCAAGCACAGGCAGCAAGCACAGGCAGCACAGCAAGCACAGGCAGCACAGCAAGTACAGGCAGCAAGCACAGGCAGCACAGCAAGTACAGGCAGCAAGCACAAGCAGCACAGCAAGCACACGCAGCAAGCACAGGCAACAAGCACAGGCAGCACAGTAAGCACAGGCAGCAAGCACAGGCAGCACAGGCAACACAGCAAGCACAGGCAGCAAAACAAGCACAGGCGGCACAGCAAGCACAGGCAGCACAGCAAGCACAGGCAGCACAGGCAGCACAGCAAGCACAGGCAGCAAGCACAGGCAGCACAGCAAGCACAGGCATCACAGCAAGCACAGCAAGCACAGGCAGCACAGCAAGCACAGGCAGCACAGCAAACACAGGCAGCACAGCAAGCACAGGCAGCAAGCACAGGCAGCAAGCACAGGCAGCACAGCAAGCACAGGCAGCAAGCACAGGCAGCAAGCACACTCAGCACAGCAAGCACAGGCAGCACAGCAAGCACAGGCAGCAAGCACAGGCAGCAAGCACAGGCAGCACAGCAAGGACAGGCAGCACACCAAGCACAGGCAGCACAGCAAGCACAGGCAGCAAGCACAGGCAGCACACCAAGCACAGGCAGCAAGCACAGGCAGCACAGCAAGCACAGGCAGCACACCAAGCACAGGCAGCACAGCAAGCACAGGCAGCAAGCACAGGCAGCACAGCAAGCACAGGCATCACAGCAAGCACAGCAAGCACAGGAAGCACAGCAAACACAGGCAGCACAGCAAGCACAGGCAGCAAGCACAGGCAGCACAGCAAGCACAGGCAGCACAGAAAGCACAGGCAGCAAGCACAGGCAGCACAACAAGCACAGGCGGCACAGCAAGCACAGGCAGCAAGCACAGGCAGCACAGCAAGTACAGGCAGCAAGCACAGGCAGCACAGCAAGTACAGGCAGCAAGCACAAGCAGCACAGCAAGCACACGCAGCAAGCACAGGCAACAAGCACAGGCAGCACAGTAAGCACAGGCAGCAAGCACAGGCAGCACAGGCAACACAGCAAGCACAGGCAGCAAAACAAGCACAGGCGGCACAGCAAGCACAGGCAGCACAGCAAGCACAGGCAGCACAGGCAGCACAGGCAGCAAGCACAGGCAGCACAGCAAGCACAGGCATCACAGCAAGCACAGCAAGCACAGGCAGCACAGCAAGCACAGGCAGCACAGCAAACACAGGCAGCACAGCAAGCACAGGCAGCAAGCACAGGCAGCAAGCACAGGCAGCACAGCAAGCACAGGCAGCAAGCACAGGCAGCACAGCAAGCACAGGCAGCAAGCACAGGCAGCAAGCACACTCAGCACAGCAAGCACAGGCAGCACAGCAAGCACAGGCAGCAAGCACAGGCAGCAAGCACAGGCAGCAGAGCAAGCACAGGCAGCAAGCACAGGCAGCACAGCAAGCACAGGCAGCAAGCACACTCAGCACAGCAAGCACAGGCAGCACAGCAAGCACAGGCAGCAAGCACAGGCAGCACAGCAAGCACAGGCAGCACAGCAAGCACAGGCAGCACAGCAAGCACAGGCAGCACAGCAAGTACAGGCAGCAAGCACAAGCAGCACAGCAAGCACACGCAGTAAGCACAGGCAGCAAGCACAGGCAGCACAGCAAGCACAGGCAGCACAGGCAGCAAGCACAGGCAGCAAGCACAGGCAGCACAGCAAGCACAGGCAGCACAACAAGCACAGGCGGCACAGAAAGCACAGGCAGCAAGCACAGGCAGCACAACAAGCACAGGCGGCACAGCAAGCACAGGCAGCAAGCACAGGCAGCACAGAAAGCACAGGCAGCAAGCACAGGCAGCACAGCAAGCACAGGCAACACAGCAAGCACAGGCAGCAAAACAAGCACAGGCGGCACAGCAAGCACAGGCAGCACAGCAAGCACAGGCAGCACAGGCAGCACAGCAAGCACAGGCAGCACAGAAAGCACAGGCAGCAAGCACAGGCAGCACAACAAGCACAGGCGGCACAGCAAGCACAGGCAGCAAGCACAGGCAGCACAGCAAGCACAGGCAGCAAGCACAGGCAGCACAGCAAGCACAGGCAGCAAGCACAGGCAGCAAGCACACTCAGCACAGCAAGCACAGGCAGCACAGCAAGCACAGGCAGCAAGCACAGGCAGCAAGCACAGGCAGCAGAGCAAGCACAGGCAGCAAGCACAGGCAGCACAGGCAGCACAGCAAGCACAGGCAGGAAGCACAGGCAGCACAGCAAGCACAGGCAGCACAGCAAGCACAGGCAGCACAGCAAGCACAGGCAGCAAACACAGGCAACACAGCAAGCACAGGCAGCAAGCACAGGCAGCACAGCAAGCACAGGCAGCACAGGCAGCAAGCACAGGCAGCACAGCAAGGACAGGCAGCACACCAAGCACAGGCAGCACAGCAAGCACAGGCAGCAAGCACAGGCAGCACACCAAGCACAGGCAGCAAGCACAGGCAGCACAGCAAGCACAGGCAGCACACCAAGCACAGGCAGCACAGCAAGCACACGCAGCAAGCACAGGCAACAAGCACAGGCAGCACAGTAAGCACAGGCAGCAAGCACAGGCAGCACAGCAAGCACAGGCAACACAGCAAGCACAGGCAGCACAACAAGCACAGGCGGCACAGAAAGCACAGGCAGCAAGCACAGGCAGCACAACAAGCACAGGCGGCACAGCAAGCACAGGCAGCAAGCACAGGCAGCACAGAAAGCACAGGCAGCAAGCACAGGCAGCACATCAAGCACAGGCAACACAGCAAGCACAGGCAGCAAAACAAGCACAGGCGGCACAGCAAGCACAGGCAGCACAGCAAGCACAGGCAGCACAGGCAGCAAGCACAGGCAGCACAACAAGCACAGGCGGCACAGCAAGCACAGGCAGCACAACAAGCACAGGCAGCAAGCACAGGCAGCACAGCAAGTACAGGCAGCAAGCACAGGCAGCACAGCAAGCACAGGCAGCAAGCACAGGCAGCACAGCAAGCGCAGGCAGCAAGCACAGGCAGCACAGCAAGCACAGGCAGCAAGCACAGGCAGCACAGCAAGTACAGGCAGCAAGCACAAGCAGCACAGCAAGCACACGCAGTAAGCACAGGCAGCAAGCACAGGCAGCACAGCAAGCACAGGCAACACAGCAAGCACAGGCAGCACAACAAGCACAGGCGGCACAGCAAGCACAGCAAGCACAGGCAGCAAGCACAGGCAGCACAGGCAGCACAGCAAACACAGGCAGCACAGCAAGCACAGGCAGCAAGCACAGGCAGCACAGCAAGTACAGGCAGCAAGCACAGGCAGCACAGCAAGCACAGGCAGCAAGCACACTTAGCACAGCAAGCACAGGCAGCACAGCAAGCACAGGCAGCAAGCACAGGCAGCAGAGCAAGCACAGGCAGCAAGCACAGGCAGCACAGAAAGCACAGGCAGCACAGCAAGCACAGGCAGCAAGCACAGGCAGCACAGAAAGCACAGGCAGCAAGCACGAGCAGCACAGCAAGCACACGCAGCAAGCACAGGCAACAAGCACAGGCAGCACAGTAAGCACAGGCAGCAAGCACAGGCAGCACAGCAAGCACAGGCAACACAGCAAGCACAGGCAGCACAACAAGCACAGGCGGCACAGCAAGCACAGGCAGCAAGCACAGGCAGCACAGGCAGCACAGCAAGCACAGGCAGCAAGCACAGGCAGCACAGCAAGCACAGGCAGCACAGCAAGTACAGGCAGCAAGCACAGGCAGCACAGCAAGTACAGGCAGCAAGCACAAGCAGCACAGCAAGCACACGCAGCAAGCACAGGCAACAAGCACAGGCAGCACAGTAAGCACAGGCAGCAAGCACAGGCAGCACAGCAAGCACAGGCAACACAGCAAGCACAGGCAGCACAACAAGCACAGGCGGCACAGCAAGCACAGGCAGCACAGCGAGCACAGGCAGCAAGCACAGGCAGCACAGCAAGCACAGGCAGCAAACACAGGCAACACAGCAAGCACAGGCAGCAAGCACAGCAAGCACAGGCAGCACAGGCAGCAAGCACAGGCAGCAAGCACAGGCAGCACAGCAAGCACAGGCAGCAAGCACAGGCAGCATAGCAAGCAGAGGCAGCACAGAAAGCACAGGCAGCAAGCACAGGCAGCACAGGCAGCAGAGCAAGCACAGGCAGCAAGCACAGGCAGCACAGCAAGCACAGGCAACACAGCAAGCACAGGCAGCACAACAAGCACAGGCGGCACAGCAAGCACAGGCAGCAAGCACAGGCAGCACAGAAAGCACAGGCAGCAAGCACAGGCAGCACAACAAGCACAGGCGGCACAGCAAGCACAGGCAGCAAGCACAGGCAGCACAGCAAGCACAGGCAGCAAGCACAGGCAGCACAGCAAGCACAGGCAGCAAGCACAGGCAGCAAGCACACTCAGCACAGCAAGCACAGGCAGCACAGCAAGCACAGGCAGCAAGCACAGGCAGCAAGCACAGGCAGCAGAGCAAGCACAGGCAGCAAGCACAGGCAGCACAGGCAGCACAGCAAGCACAGGCAGGAAGCACAGGCAGCACAGCAAGCACAGGCAGCACAGCAAGCACAGGCAGCAAACACAGGCAACACAGCAAGCACAGGCAGCAAGCACAGGCAGCACAGCAAGCACAGGCAGCACAGGCAGCAAGCACAGGCAGCACAGCAAGCAGAGGCAGCACAGCAAGCACAGGCAGCAAGCACAGGCAGCAAGCACAGGCAGCACAGCAAGGACAGGCAGCACACCAAGCACAGGCAGCACAGCAAGCACAGGCAGCAAGCACAGGCAGCACACCAAGCACAGGCAGCAAGCACAGGCAGCACAGCAAGCACAGGCAGCACACCAAGCACAGGCAGCACAGCAAGCACAGGCAGCAAGCACAGGCAACACAGCAAGCACAGGCATCACAGCAAGCACAGGAAGCACAGCAAACACAGGCAGCACAGCAAGCACAGGCAGCAAGCACAGGCAGCACAGCAAGCACAGGCATCACAGCAAGCACAGCAAGCACAGGCAGCACAGCAAGCACAGGCAGCACAGCAAACACAGGCAGCACAGCAAGCACAGGCAGCAAGCACAGGCAGCAAGCACAGGCAGCAAGCACAGGCAGCACAGCAAGCACAGGCATCACAGCAAGCACAGCAAGCACAGGCAGCACAGCAAGCACAGGCAGCACAGCAAACACAGGCAGCACAGCAAGCACAGGCAGCAAGCACAGGCAGCAAGCACAGGCAGCAAGCACAGGCAGCAAGCACACTCAGCACAGCAAGCACAGGCAGCACAGCAAGCACAGGCAGCAAGCACAGGCAGCACAGCAAGCACACGCAGCAAGCACAGGCAACAAGCACAGGCAGCACAGTAAGCACAGGCAGCAAGCACAGGCAGCACAGGCAACACAGCAAGCACAGGCAGCAAAACAAGCACAGGCGGCACAGCAAGCACAGGCAGCACAGCAAGCACAGGCAGCACAGGCAGCACAGCAAGCACAGGCAGCAAGCACAGGCAGCACAGCAAGCACAGGCATCACAGCAAGCACAGCAAGCACAGGCAGCACAGCAAGCACAGGCAGCACAGCAAACACAGGCAGCACAGCAAGCACAGGCAGCAAGCACAGGCAGCAAGCACAGGCAGCAAGCACAGGCAGCAAGCACACTCAGCACAGCAAGCACAGGCAGCACAGCAAGCACAGGCAGCAAGCACAGGCAGCAAGCACAGGCAGCACAGCAAGGACAGGCAGCACACCAAGCACAGGCAGCACAGCAAGCACAGGCAGCAAGCACAGGCAGCACACCAAGCACAGGCAGCAAGCACAGGCAGCACAGCAAGCACAGGCAGCACACCAAGCACAGGCAGCACAGCAAGCACAGGCAGCAAGCACAGGCAGCACAGCAAGCACAGGCATCACAGAAAGCACAGGCAGCAAGCACAAGCAGCACAGCAAGCACACGCAGCAAGCACAGGCAACAAGCACAGGCAGCACAGTAAGCACAGGCAGCAAGCACAGGCAGCACAGGCAACACAGCAAGCACAGGCAGCAAAACAAGCACAGGCGGCACAGCAAGCACAGGCAGCACAGCAAGCACAGGCAGCACAGGCAGCACAGCAAGCACAGGCAGCAAGCACAGGCAGCACAGCAAGCACAGGCATCACAGCAAGCACAGCAAGCACAGGCAGCACAGCAAGCACAGGCAGCACAGCAAACACAGGCAGCACAGCAAGCACAGGCAGCAAGCACAGGCAGCAAGCACAGGCAGCAAGCACAGGCAGCAAGCACACTCAGCACAGCAAGCACAGGCAGCACAGCAAGCACAGGCAGCAAGCACAGGCAGCAAGCACAGGCAGCACAGCAAGGACAGGCAGCACACCAAGCACAGGCAGCACAGCAAGCACAGGCAGCAAGCACAGGCAGCACACCAAGCACAGGCAGCAAGCACAGGCAGCACAGCAAGCACAGGCAGCACACCAAGCACAGGCAGCACAGCAAGCACAGGCAGCAAGCACAGGCAGCACAGCAAGCACAGGCATCACAGCAAGCACAGCAAGCACAGGAAGCACAGCAAACACAGGCAGCACAGCAAGCACAGGCAGCAAGCACAGGCAGCACAGCAAGCACAGGCAGCACAGAAAGCACAGGCAGCAAGCACAGGCAGCACAACAAGCACAGGCGGCACAGCAAGCACAGGCAGCAAGCACAGGCAGCACAGCAAGTACAGGCAGCAAGCACAGGCAGCACAGCAAGTACAGGCAGCAAGCACAAGCAGCACAGCAAGCACACGCAGCAAGCACAGGCAACAAGCACAGGCAGCACAGTAAGCACAGGCAGCAAGCACAGGCAGCACAGGCAACACAGCAAGCACAGGCAGCAAAACAAGCACAGGCGGCACAGCAAGCACAGGCAGCACAGCAAGCACAGGCAGCACAGGCAGCACAGCAAGCACAGGCAGCAAGCACAGGCAGCACAGCAAGCACAGGCATCACAGCAAGCACAGCAAGCACAGGCAGCACAGCAAGCACAGGCAGCACAGCAAACACAGGCAGCACAGCAAGCACAGGCAGCAAGCACAGGCAGCAAGCACAGGCAGCACAGCAAGCACAGGCAGCAAGCACAGGCAGCACAGCAAGCACAGGCAGCAAGCACAGGCAGCAAGCACACTCAGCACAGCAAGCACAGGCAGCACAGCAAGCACAGGCAGCAAGCACAGGCAGCAAGCACAGGCAGCAGAGCAAGCACAGGCAGCAAGCACAGGCAGCACAGCAAGCACAGGCAGCAAGCACACTCAGCACAGCAAGCACAGGCAGCACAGCAAGCACAGGCAGCAAGCACAGGCAGCACAGCAAGCACAGGCAGCACAGCAAGCACAGGCAGCACAGCAAGCACAGGCAGCACAGCAAGTACAGGCAGCAAGCACAAGCAGCACAGCAAGCACACGCAGTAAGCACAGGCAGCAAGCACAGGCAGCACAGCAAGCACAGGCAACACAGCAAGCACAGGCAGCACAACAAGCACAGGCGGCACAGCAAGCACAGGCAGCAAGCACAGGCAGCACAGGCAGCACAGCAAGCACAGGCAGCAAGCACAGGCAGCACAGCAAGCACAGGCAGCAAGCACACTCAGCACAACAAGCACAGGCAGCACAGCAAGCACAGGCAGCAAGCACAGGCAGCACAGCAAGCACAGGCAGCAAGCACAGGCAGCGCAGCAAGCACAGACAGCACATCAAGCACAGGCAGCAAGCGCAGGCAGCACAGCAGGCACAGGCAGCACAGCAAGCACAGGCAGCAAGCACAGGCAGCAAGCACAGGCAGCAGAGCAAGCACAGGCAGCAAGCACAGGCAGCATAGCAAGCAGAGGCAGCACAGAAAGCACAGGCAGCAAGCACAGGCAGCACAGGCAGCAGAGCAAGCACAGGCAGCAAGCACAGGCAGAACAGCAAGCACAGGCAACACAGCAAGCACAGGCAGCACAACAAGCACAGGCGGCACAGCAAGCACAGGCAGCAAGCACAGGCAGCGCAGCAAGAACAGGCAGCAAGCACAGGCAGCACAGCAAGCACAGGCAGCACACCAAGCACAGGCAGCACAGCAAGCACAGGCAGCAAGCACAGGCAGCACAGCAAGCACAGGCAGCACAGCAAGCACAGCAAGCACAGGCAGCAAGCACAGGCAGCAAACACAGGCAACACAGCAAGCACAGGCAGCAAGCACAGGCAGCACAGCAAGCACAGGCAGCACAGCAAGCACAGGCAGCAAGCACAGGCAGCACAGCAAGCAGAGGCAGCACAGCAAGCACAGGCAGCAAGCACAGGCAGCACAGCAAGGACAGGCAGCACACCAAGCACAGGCAGCACAGCAAGCACAGGCAGCAAGCACAGGCAGCACACCAAGCACAGGCAGCACAGCAAGCACAGGCAGCAAGCACAGGCAGCACAACAAGCACAGGCGGCACAGCAAGCACAGCAAGCACAGGCAGCAAGCACAGGCAGCACAGCAAGTACAGGCAGCAAGCACAGGCAGCACAGCAAGCACAGGCAGCAAGCACAGGCAGCAGTGCAAGCACAGGCAGCAAGCATAGGCAGCACAGAAAGCACAGGCAGCAAGCACAGGCAGCACAGCAAGCACAGGCATCAAGCACAGGCAGCAAGCACACTCAGCACAACAAGCACAGGCAGCACAGCAAGCACAGGCAGCAAGCACAGGCAGCACAGCAAGCACAGGCAGCAAGCACAGGCAGCACAGCAAGCACAGGCAGCAAGCACAGGCAGCAGAGCAAGCACAGGCAGCAAGCACAGGCAGCACAGCAAGCACAGGCAGCAAAACAAGCACAGGCGGCACAGCAGGCACAGGCAGCAAGCACAGGCAGCGCAGCAAGAACAGGCAGCACAGCAAGCACAGACAGCACAGCAAGCACAGGCAGCAAGCACAGGCAGCACAGCAAGCACAGGCAGCAAGCACAGGCAGCACAGCAAGCACATGCAGCACAGGCAGCAAGCACAGGCAGCACAGCAAGCAGAGGCAGCACAGCAAGCACAGGCAGCAAGCACAGGCAGCACAGCAAGCACAGGCAGCAAACACAGGCAACACAGCAAGCACAGGCAGCAAGCACAGGCAGCACAGGCAGCACAGGCAGCAAGCACAGGCAGCACAGCAAGCAGAGGCAGCACAGCAAGCACAGGCAGCAAGCACAGGCAGCAAGCACAGGCAGCACAGCAAGGACAGGCAGCACAGCAAGCACAGGCAGCAAGCACAGGCAGCACACCAAGCACAGGCAGCACAGGAAGCACAGGCAGCAAGCACAGGCAGCACAGCAAGCACAGGCAGCACACCAAGCACAGGCAGCACAGCAAGCACAGGCAGCAAGCACAGGCAGCACAGCAAGCACAGGCATCACAGCAAGCACAGCAAGCACAGGCAGCACAGCAAACACAGGCAGCACAGCAAGCACAGGCAGCACAGAAAGCACAGGCAGCAAGCACAGGCAGCACAACAAGCACAGGCGGCACAGCAAGCACAGCAAGCACAGGCAGCAAGCACAGGCAGCACAGCAAGTACAGGCAGCAAGCACAGGCAGCACAGCAAGTACAGGCAGCAAGCACAAGCAGCACAGCAAGCACACGCAGCAAGCACAGGCAACAAGCACAGGCAGTACAGTAAGCACAGGCAGCAAGCACAGGCAGCACAGCAAGCACAGGCAACACAGCAAGCACAGGCAGCAAAACAAGCACAGGCGGCACAGCAAGCACAGGCAGCACCGGCAGCACAGCAAGCACAGGCAGCAAGCACAGGCAGCACAGCAAGCAAGGCATCACAGCAAGCACAGCAAGCACAGGCAGCACAGCAAGCACAGGCAGCACAGCAAACACAGGCAGCACAGCAAGCACAGGCAGCAAGCACAGGCAGCACAGCAAGCACAGGCAGCAAGCACAGGCAGCACAGGCAGCAAGCACAGGCAGCAAGCACACTCAGCACAGCATGCACAGGCAGCACAGCAAGCACAGGCAGCAAGCACAGGCAGCACACCAAGCACAGGCATCACAGCAAGCA
The DNA here is from genome assembly GCA_963942575.1 of Priocnemis perturbator. Classification (NCBI taxonomy): domain Eukaryota; kingdom Metazoa; phylum Arthropoda; class Insecta; order Hymenoptera; family Pompilidae; genus Priocnemis; species Priocnemis perturbator. Next base: position 262,275 of record CAWWDK010000189.1, on the reverse strand, counting down.
CAGCAAGCACAGGCAGCAAGCACAGGCAGCTCAGGCAGCACAGCAAGCACAGGCAGCAAGCACAGGCAGCACAGCAAGCACAGGCAGCACAGGCAGCAAGCACAGGCAGCAAGCACAGGCAGCACAGCAAGCACAGGCAGCAAGCACAGGCAGCACAGCAAGCACAGGCAGCAAGCACAGGCAGCGCAGCAAGAACAGGCAGCACAGCAAGCACAGACAGCACAGCAAGCACAGGCAGCAAGCACACTTAGCACAGCAAGCACAGGCAGCACAGCAAGCACAGGCAGCAAGCACAGGCAGCAAGCACAGGCAGCAGAGCAAGCACAGGCAGCAAGCACACTCAGCACAGCAAGCACAGGCAGCACAGCAAGCACAGGCAGCAAGCACAGGCAGCAAGCACAGGCAGCAGAGCAAGCACAGGCAGCAAGCACACTCAGCACAGCAAGCACAGGCAGCACAGCAAGCACAGGCATCACAGCAAGCACAGCAAGCACAGGCAGCACAGCAAGCACAGGCAGCACAGCAAACACAGGCAGCACAGCAAGCACAGGCAGCAAGCACAGGCAGCAAGCACAGGCAGCACAGCAAGCACAGGCAGCAAGCACAGGCAGCAAGCACACTCAGCACAGCAAGCACAGGCAGCACAGCAAGCACAGGCAGCAAGCACAGGCAGCAAGCACAGGCAGCAGAGCAAGCACAGGCAGCAAGCACAGGCAGCACAGCAAGCACAGGCAGCAAGCACACTCAGCACAGCAAGCACAGGCAGCACAGCAAGCACAGGCGGCACAGCAAGCACAGGCAGCAAGCACAGGCAGCACAGCAAGTACAGGCAGCAAGCACAGGCAGCACACCAAGCACAGGCAGCACACCAAGCACAGGCAGCAAGCACAGGCAGCACAGCAAGCACAGGCAGCACACCAAGCACAGGCAGCACAGCAAGCACAGGCAGCAAGCACAGGCAGCACAGCAAGCACAGGCATCACAGCAAGCACAGGAAGCACAGCAAACACAGGCAGCACAGCAAGCACAGGCAGCAAGCACAGGCAGCACAGCAAGCACAGGCAGCACAGAAAGCACAGGCAGCAAGCACAGGCAGCACAACAAGCACAGGCGGCACAGCAAGCACAGGCAGCAAGCACAGGCAGCACAGCAAGTACAGGCAGCAAGCACAGGCAGCACAGCAAGTACAGGCAGCAAGCACAAGCAGCACAGCAAGCACACGCAGCAAGCACAGGCAACAAGCACAGGCAGCACAGTAAGCACAGGCAGCAAGCACAGGCAGCACAGGCAACACAGCAAGCACAGGCAGCAAAACAAGCACAGGCGGCACAGCAAGCACAGGCAGCACAGCAAGCACAGGCAGCACAGGCAGCACAGCAAGCACAGGCAGCAAGCACAGGCAGCACAGCAAGCACAGGCATCACAGCAAGCACAGCAAGCACAGGCAGCACAGCAAACACAGGCAGCACAGCAAGCACAGGCAGCAAGCACAGGCAGCAAGCACAGGCAGCACAGCAAGCACAGGCAGCAAGCACAGGCAGCACAGCAAGCACAGGCAGCAAGCACAGGCAGCAAGCACACTCAGCACAGCAAGCACAGGCAGCACAGCAAGCACAGGCAGCAAGCACAGGCAGCAAGCACAGGCAGCAGAGCAAGCACAGGCAGCAAGCACAGGCAGCACAGCAAGCACAGGCAGCAAGCACACTCAGCACAGCAAGCACAGGCAGCACAGCAAGCACAGGCAGCAAGCACAGGCAGCACAGCAAGCACAGGCAGCACAGCAAGCACAGGCAGCACAGCAAGTACAGGCAGCAAGCACAGGCAGCACAGCAAGCACAGGCAGCAAGCACAGGCAGCGCAGCAAGCACAGACAGCACATCAAGCACAGGCAGCAAGCGCAGGCAGCACAGCAGGCACAGGCAGCACAGCAAGCACAGGCAGCACAGCAAGCACAGGCAGCAAGCACAGGCAGCACAGCAAGCACAGGCATCACAGCAAGCACAGCAAGCACAGGCAGCACAGCAAACACAGGCAGCACAGCAAGCACAGGCAGCAAGCACAGGCAGCACAGTAAGCACAGGCAGCACAGAAAGCACAGGCAGCAAGCACAGGCAGCACAACAAGCACAGGCGGCACAGCAAGCACAGCAAGCACAGGCAGCAAGCACAGGCAGCACAGCAAGTACAGGCAGCAAGCACAGGCAGCACAGCAAGCACAGGCAGCAAGCACAGGCAGCAGTGCAAGCACAGGCAGCAAGCACAGGCAGCAAGCACAGGCAGCAAGCACAGGCAGCAGAGCAAGCACAGGCAGCAAGCACAGGCAGCATAGCAAGCAGAGGCAGCACAGAAAGCACAGGCAGCAAGCACAGGCAGCACAGGCAGCAGAGCAAGCACAGGCAGCAAGCACAGGCAGCACAGCAAGCACAGGCAACACAGCAAGCACAGGCAGCACAACAAGCACAGGCGGCACAGCAAGCACAGGCAGCAAGCACAGGCAGCGCAGCAAGAACAGGCAGCAAGCACAGGCAGCACAGCAAGCACAGGCAGCACACCAAGCACAGGCAGCACAGCAAGCACAGGCAGCAAGCACAGGCAGCACAGCAAGCACAGCAAGCACAGGCAGCAAGCACAGGCAGCAAACACAGGCAACACAGCAAGCACAGGCAGCAAGCACAGGCAGCACAGCAAGCACAGGCAGCACAGCAAGCACAGGCAGCAAGCACAGGCAGCACAGCAAGCAGAGGCAGCACAGCAAGCAGAGGCAGCACAGCAAGCACAGGCAGCAAGCACAGGCAGCAAGCACAGGCAGCACAGCAAGGACAGGCAGCACACCAAGCACAGGCAGCACAGCAAGCACAGGCAGCAAGCACAGGCAGCACACCAAGCACAGGCAGCACAGCAAGCACAGGCAGCAAGCACAGGCAGCACAGCAAGCACAGCCAGCACACCAAGCACAGGCAGCACAGCAAGCACAGGCAGCAAGCACAGGCAGCACAGCAAGCACAGGCATCACAGCAAGCACAGCAAGCACAGGCAGCACAGCAAACACAGGCAGCACAGCAAGCACAGGCAGCAAGCACAGGCAGCACAGTAAGCACAGGCAGCACAGAAAGCACAGGCAGCAAGCACAGGCAGCACAACAAGCACAGGCGGCACAGCAAGCCCAGGCAGCAAGCACAGGCAGCACAGCAAGTACAGGCAGCAAGCACAGGCAGCACAGCAAGCACAGGCAGCAAGCACAGGCAGCAGTGCAAGCACAGGCAGCAAGCATAGGCAGCACAGAAAGCACAGGCAGCAAGCACAGGCAGCACAGCAAGCACAGGCATCAAGCACAGGCAGCAAGCACACTCAGCACAACAAGCACAGGCAGCACAGCAAGCACAGGCAGCAAGCACAGGCAGCACAGCAAGCACAGGCAGCAAGCACAGGCAGCACAGCAAGCACAGGCAGCAAGCACAGGCAGCAGAGCAAGCACAGGCAGCAAGCACAGGCAGCACAGCAAGCACAGGCAGCAAAACAAGCACAGGCGGCACAGCAGGCACAGGCAGCAAGCACAGGCAGCGCAGCAAGAACAGGCAGCACAGCAAGCACAGACAGCACAGCAAGCACAGGCAGCAAGCACAGGCAGCACAGCAAGCACAGGCAGCAAGCACAGGCAGCACAGCAAGCACATGCAGCACAGGCAGCAAGCACAGGCAGCACAGCAAGCAGAGGCAGCACAGCAAGCACAGGCAGCAAGCACAGGCAGCACAGCAAGCACAGGCAGCAAACACAGGCAACACAGCAAGCACAGGCAGCAAGCACAGGCAGCACAGGCAGCACAGGCAGCAAGCACAGGCAGCACAGCAAGCAGAGGCAGCACAGCAAGCACAGGCAGCAAGCACAGGCAGCAAGCACAGGCAGCACAGCAAGGACAGGCAGCACACCAAGCACAGGCAGCACAGCAAGCACAGGCAGCAAGCACAGGCAGCACACCAAGCACAGGCAGCACAGGAAGCACAGGCAGCAAGCACAGGCAGCACAGCAAGCACAGGCAGCACACCAAGCACAGGCAGCACAGCAAGCACAGGCATCACAGCAAGCACAGGCAGCAAGCACAGGCAGCTCAGGCAGCACAGCAAGCACAGGCAGCAAGCACAGGCAGCACAGCAAGCACAGGCAGCACAGGCAGCAAGCACAGGCAGCAAGCACAGGCAGCACAGCAAGCACAGGCAGCACAACAAGCACAGGCGGCACAGAAAGCACAGGCAGCAAGCACAGGCAGCACAACAAGCACAGGCGGCACAGCAAGCACAGGCAGCAAGCACAGGCAGCACAGAAAGCACAGGCAGCAAGCACAGGCAGCACAGCAAGCACAGGCAACACAGCAAGCACAGGCAGCAAAACAAGCACAGGCGGCACAGCAAGCACAGGCAGCACAGCAAGCACAGGCAGCACAGGCAGCACAGCAAGCACAGGCAGCACAGAAAGCACAGGCAGCAAGCACAGGCAGCACAACAAGCACAGGCGGCACAGCAAGCACAGGCAGCAAGCACAGGCAGCACAGCAAGCACAGGCAGCAAGCACAGGCAGCAAGCACAGGCAGCAAGCACACTCAGCACAGCAAGCACAGGCAGCACAGCAAGCACAGGCAGCAAGCACAGGCAGCAAGCACAGGCAGCAGAGCAAGCACAGGCAGCAAGCACAGGCAGCACAGGCAGCACAGCAAGCACAGGCAGGAAGCACAGGCAGCACAGCAAGCACAGGCAGCACAGCAAGCACAGGCAGCAAACACAGGCAACACAGCAAGCACAGGCAGCAAGCACAGGCAGCACAGCAAGCACAGGCAGCACAGGCAGCAAGCACAGGCAGCACAGCAAGGACAGGCAGCACACCAAGCACAGGCAGCACAGCAAGCACAGGCAGCAAGCACAGGCAGCACACCAAGCACAGGCAGCAAGCACAGGCAGCACAGCAAGCACAGGCAGCACACCAAGCACAGGCAGCACAGCAAGCACACGCAGCAAGCACAGGCAACAAGCACAGGCAGCACAGTAAGCACAGGCAGCAAGCACAGGCAGCACAGCAAGCACAGGCAACACAGCAAGCACAGGCAGCACAACAAGCACAGGCGGCACAGAAAGCACAGGCAGCAAGCACAGGCAGCACAACAAGCACAGGCGGCACAGCAAGCACAGGCAGCAAGCACAGGCAGCACAGAAAGCACAGGCAGCAAGCACAGGCAGCACATCAAGCACAGGCAACACAGCAAGCACAGGCAGCAAAACAAGCACAGGCGGCACAGCAAGCACAGGCAGCACAGCAAGCACAGGCAGCACAGGCAGCAAGCACAGGCAGCACAACAAGCACAGGCGGCACAGCAAGCACAGGCAGCACAACAAGCACAGGCAGCAAGCACAGGCAGCACAGCAAGTACAGGCAGCAAGCACAGGCAGCACAGCAAGCACAGGCAGCAAGCACAGGCAGCACAGCAAGCGCAGGCAGCAAGCACAGGCAGCACAGCAAGCACAGGCAGCAAGCACAGGCAGCACAGCAAGTACAGGCAGCAAGCACAAGCAGCACAGCAAGCACACGCAGTAAGCACAGGCAGCAAGCACAGGCAGCACAGCAAGCACAGGCAACACAGCAAGCACAGGCAGCACAACAAGCACAGGCGGCACAGCAAGCACAGCAAGCACAGGCAGCAAGCACAGGCAGCACAGGCAGCACAGCAAGCACAGGCAGCAAGCACAGGCAGCACAGCAAGCACAGGCAGCAAGCACAGGCAGCACACCAAGCACAGGCAGCACAGCAAGCACAGGCAGCACAGCAAGCACAGGCATCACAGCAAGCACAGCAAGCACAGGCAGCACAGCAAACACAGGCAGCACAGCAAGCACAGGCAGCAAGCACAGGCAGCACAGCAAGTACAGGCAGCAAGCACAGGCAGCACAGCAAGCACAGGCAGCAAGCACACTTAGCACAGCAAGCACAGGCAGCACAGCAAGCACAGGCAGCAAGCACAGGCAGCAGAGCAAGCACAGGCAGCAAGCACAGGCAGCACAGAAAGCACAGGCAGCACAGCAAGCACAGGCAGCAAGCACAGGCAGCACAGAAAGCACAGGCAGCAAGCACAAGCAGCACAGCAAGCACACGCAGCAAGCACAGGCAACAAGCACAGGCAGCACAGTAAGCACAGGCAGCAAGCACAGGCAGCACAGCAAGCACAGGCAACACAGCAAGCACAGGCAGCACAACAAGCACAGGCGGCACAGCAAGCACAGGCAGCAAGCACAGGCAGCACAGGCAGCACAGCAAGCACAGGCAGCAAGCACAGGCAGCACAGCAAGCACAGGCAGCACAGCAAGTACAGGCAGCAAGCACAGGCAGCACAGCAAGTACAGGCAGCAAGCACAAGCAGCACAGCAAGCACACGCAGCAAGCACAGGCAACAAGCACAGGCAGCACAGTAAGCACAGGCAGCAAGCACAGGCAGCACAGCAAGCACAGGCAACACAGCAAGCACAGGCAGCACAACAAGCACAGGCGGCACAGCAAGCACAGGCAGCACAGCGAGCACAGGCAGCAAGCACAGGCAGCACAGCAAGCACAGGCAGCAAACACAGGCAACACAGCAAGCACAGGCAGCAAGCACAGGCAGCACAGGCAGCACAGGCAGCAAGCACAGGCAGCACAGCAAGCAGAGGCAGCACAGCAAGCACAGGCAGCAAGCACAGGCAGCAAGCACAGGCAGCACAGCAAGGACAGGCAGCACACCAAGCACAGGCAGCACAGCAAGCACAGGCAGCAAGCACAGGCAGCACACCAAGCACAGGCAGCACAGCAAGCACAGGCAGCAAGCACAGGCAGCACAGCAAGCACAGGCAGCACACCAAGCACAGGCAGCACAGCAAGCACAGGCAGCAAGCACAGGCAGCACGGCAAGCACAGGCAGCAAGCACAGGCAGCAAGCACAGGCAGCAGAGCAAGCACAGGCAGCAAGCACAGGCAGCACAGCAAGCACAGGCAGCAAGCACACTCAGCACAGCAAGCACAGGCAGCACAGCAAGCACAGGCAGCAAGCACAGGCAGCACACCAAGCACAGGCAGCACAGAAAGCACAGGCAGCAAGCACAGGCAGCACAACAAGCACAGGCGGCACAGCAAGCACAGGCAGCAAGCACAGGCAGCACAGAAAGCACAGGCAGCAAGCACAGGCAGCACAGCAAGCACAGGCAACACAGCAAGCACAGGCAGCAAAACAAGCACAGGCGGCACAGCAAGCACAGGCAGCAAGCACACTTAGCACAGCAAGCACAGGCAGCACAGCAAGCACAGGCAGCAAGCACAGGCAGCAGAGCAAGCACAGGCAGCAAGCACAGGCAGCACAGCAAGCACAGGCAACACAGCAAGCACAGGCAGCACAACAAGCACAGGCGGCACAGCAAGCACAGGCAGCAAGCACTGGCAGCGCAGCAAGAACAGGCAGCACAGCAAGCACAGACAGCACAGCAAGCACAGGCAGCAAGCACAGGCAGCACAGCAAGCACAGGCAGCAAGCACAGGCAGCTCAGGCCGCACAGCAAGCACAGGCAGGAAGCACAGGCAGCACAGCAAGCACAGGCAGCACAGCAAGCACAGCAAGCACAGGCAGCAAGCACAGGCAGCACAGCAAGCACAGGCAGCAAACACAGGCAACACAGCAAGCACAGGCAGCAAGCACAGGCAGCACAGCAAGCACAGGCAGCACAGCAAGCACAGGCAGCAAGCACAGGCAGCACAGCAAGCACAGGCAGCAAACACAGGCAACACAGCAAGCACAGGCAGCAAGCACAGGCAGCACAGGCAGCACAGGCAGCAAGCACAGGCAGCACAGCAAGCAGAGGCAGCGCAGCAAGCACAGGCAGCAAGCACAGGCAGCACAGCAAGCAGAGGCAGCACAGCAAGCACAGGCAGCAAGCACAGGCAGCAAGCACAGGCAGCACAGCAAGGACAGGCAGCACACCAAGCACAGGCAGCAAACACAGGCAACACAGCAAGCACAGGCAGCAAGCACAGGCAGCACAGGCAGCACAGGCAGCAAGCACAGGCAGCACAGCAAGCAGAGGCAGCGCAGCAAGCACAGGCAGCAAGCACAGGCAGCACAGCAAGCAGAGGCAGCACAGCAAGCACAGGCAGCAAGCACAGGCAGCAAGCACAGGCAGCACAGCAAGGACAGGCAGCACACCAAGCACAGGCAGCACAGCAAGCACAGGCAGCAAGCACAGGCAGCACACCAAGCACAGGCAGCACAGCAAGCACAGGCAGCAAGCACAGGCAGCACAGCAAGCACAGGCAGCACACCAAGCACAGGCAGCACAGCAAGCACAGGCAGCACAGCAAACACAGGCAGCAAGCGCAGGCAGCACAGCAGGCACAGGCAGCACAGCAAGCACAGAAAGCACAGGCAGCAAGCACAGGCAGCACAGCAAGCACAGGCAGCAAGCACAGGCAGCACAGCAAGCACAGGCAGCAAGCACAGGCAGCAAGCACAGGCAGCGCAGCAAGAACAGGCAGCACAGCAAGCACAGACAGCACAGCAAGCACAGGCAGCAAGCACAGGCAGCGCAGAAAGCACAGGCAGCAAGCACAGGCAGCTCAGGCAGCACAGCAAGCACAGGCAGCACAGCAAGCACAGGCAGCACAGGCAGCTTGCACAGGCAGCAAGCACAGGCAGCGCAGCAAGCACAGGCAGCAAGCACAGACAGCACAGCAAGCACAGGCAGCAAGCACAGGCAGCACAGCAAACACAGGCAGCACAGCAAGCACAGGCAGCAAGCACAGGCAGCACAGCAAGCACAGGCAGCACAGCAAGTACAGGCAGCAAGCACAGGCAGCACAGCAAGCACACGCAGCAAGCAGAGGCAACAAGCACAGGCAGCACAGCAAGCACAGGCAGCACAGTAAGCACAGGCAGCACAGAAAGCACAGGCAGCAAGCACAGGCAGCACAGCAAGCACAGGCAGCAAGCACAGGCAGCACAGCAAGCACAGGCAGCACAGCAAGCACAGGCAGCAAGCACAGGCAGCACAGCAAGCACAGGCAGCACACCAAGCACAGGCAGCACAGCAAGCACAGGCAGCACAGCAAGCACAGGCATCACAGCAAGCACAGCAAGCACAGGCAGCACAGCAAACACAGGCAGCACAGCAAGCACAGGCAGCAAGCACAGGCAGCACAGGAAGTACAGGCAGCAAGCACAGGCAGCACAGCAAGCACAGGCAGCAAGCACAGGCAGCAAGCACAGGCAGCACAGTAAGCACAGGCAGCAAGCACAGGCAGCACAGCAAGCACAGGCAACACAGCAAGCACAGCAAGCACAGGCAGCACAGCAAGCACAGGCAGCACAGCAAACACAGGCAGCACAGCAAGCACAGGCAGCAAGCACAGGCAGCACAGCAAGCACAGGCAGCAAGCACAGGCAGCACAGCAAACACAGGCAGCAAGCACAGGCAGCAAGCACACTCAGCACAGCAAGCACAGGCAGCACAGCAAGCACAGGCAGCAAGCACAGGCAGCAAGCACAGGCAGCAGAGCACACTCAGCACAGCAAGCACAGGCAGCACAGCAAGCACAGGCAGCACAGCACAGGCAGCACACCAAGCACAGGCAGCACACCAAGCACAGGCAGCACAGAAAGCACAGGCAGCAAGCACAGGCAGCACAACAAGCACAGGCGGCACAGCAAGCACAGCAAGCACAGGCAGCAAGCACAGGCAGCACAGCAAGCACAGGCAGCAAGCACAGGCAGCACAGAAAGCACAGGCAGCAAGCACAAGCAGCACAGCAAGCACACGCAGCAAGCACAGGCAACAAGCACAGGCAGCACAGTAAGCACAGGCAGCAAGCACAGGCAGCACAGCAAGCACAGGCAACACAGCAAGCACAGGCAGCACAACAAGCACAGGCGGCACAGCAAGCACAGGCAGCAAGCACAGGCAGCACAGGCAGCACAGCAAGCACAGGCAGCAAGCACAGGCAGCACAGCAAGTACAGGCAGCAAGCACAAGCAGCACAGCAAGCACACGCAGCAAGCACAGGCAACAAGCACAGGCAGCACAGTAAGCACAGGCAGCAAGCACAGGCAGCACAGCAAGCACAGGCAACACAGCAAGCACAGGCAGCACAACAAGCACAGGCGGCACAGCAAGCACAGGCAGCACAGCGAGCACAGGCAGCAGAGGCAGCACAGCAAGCACAGGCAGCAAGCACAGGCAGCACAGCAAGCACAGCAAGCACAGGCAGCACAGCAAGCACAGGCAGCACAGCAAACACAGGCAGCACAGCAAGCACAGGCAGCAAGCACAGGCAGCACAGCAAGCACAGGCAGCAAGCACAGGCAGCACAGCAAACACAGGCAGCAAGCACAGGCAGCAAGCACACTCAGCACAGCAAGCACAGGCAGCACAGGCAGCTTGCACAGGCAGCAAGCACAGGCAGCGCAGCAAGCACAGGCAGCAAGCACAGACAGCACAGCAAGCACAGGCATCACAGCAAGCACAGCAAGCACAGGCAGCACAGCAAACACAGGCAGCACAGCAAGCACAGGCAGCACAGCAAGCACAGGCAGCAAGCACAGGCAGCAAGCACAGGCAGCACAGCAAGCACAGGCAGCAAGCACAGGCAGCACACCAAGCACAGGCAGCACATCAAGCACAGGCAGCACAGAAAGCACAGGCAGCACACCAAGCACAGGCAGCACACCAAGCACAGGCAGCACAGAAAGCACAGGCAGCAAGCACAGGCAGCACAGCAAGCACAGGCAGCAAGCACAGGCAGCACAGCAAGCACAGGCAGCAAGCACAGGCAGCAAGCACAGGCAGCGCAGCAAGAACAGGCAGCACAGCAAGCACAGGCAGCACAGCAAGCACAGGCAGCAAGCACACTCAGCACAGCAAGCACAGGCAGCACAGCAAGCACAGGCAGCAAGCACAGGCAGCACACCAAACACAGGCATCACAGCAAGCACAGCAAGCACAGGCAGCAAGCACAGGCAGCTCAGGCAGCACAGCAAGCACAGGCAGCAAGCACAGGAAGCACAGGCAGCAAGCACAGGCAGCAAGCACAGGCAGCACAGCAAGCACAGGCAGCAAGCACAGGCAGCACAGCAAGCACAGGCAGCAAGCACAGGCAGCGCAGCAAGAACAGGCAGCACAGCAAGCACAGACAGCACAGCAAGCACAGGCAGCAAGCACAGGCAGCGCAGCAAGCACAGGCAGCAAGCACAGGCAGCTCAGGCAGCACAGCAAGCACAGGCAGCAAGCACAGGCAGCACAGCAAGCACAGGCAGCAAGCACAGGCAGCACACCAAGCACAGGCAGCAAGCACAGGCAGCACAGCAAGCACAGGCAGCACACCAAGCACAGGCAGCACAGCAAGCACAGGCAGCAAGCACAGGCAGCACAGCAAGCACAGGCAGCAAGCACAGGCAGCACAGCAAGCACAGGCAGCACAGCAAGCACAGGCAGCAAGCACAGGCAGCACAGCAAGCACAGGCAGCAAGCACAGGCAGCACAGCAAGCACAGGCAGCACAGCAAGCACAGGCAGCAAGCACAGGCAGCACAGCAAGTACAGGCAGCAAGCACAAGCAGCACAGCAAGCACACGCAGTAAGCACAGGCAGCAAGCACAGGCAGCACAGCAAGCACAGGCAACACAGCAAGCACAGGCAGCACAACAAGCACAGGCGGCACAGCAAGCACAGCAAGCACAGGCAGCAAGCACAGGCAGCACAGGCAGCACAGCAAGCACAGGCAGCACAGCAAGCACAGGCAGCAAGCACAGGCAGCACAGCAAGCACAGGCAGCAAGCGCAGGCAGCACAGGCAGCACAGCAAGCACAGGCAGCAAGCACAGGCAGCAAGCACAGGCAGCGCAGCAAGAACAGGCAGCACAGGCAGCACAGGCAGCACAGCAAGCACAGGCAGCAAGCACAGGCAGCACAGCAAGCACAGGCAGCAAGCACAGGCAGCACAGCAAGCACAGGCAGCACAGCAAGCACAGCAAGCACAGGCAGCACAGCAAGTACAGGCAGCAAGCACAAGCAGCACAGCAAGCACAGGCAGCAAGCACAGGCAGCAAGCACAGGCAGCACAGCAAGCACAGGCAGCACAGCAAGCACAGGCAGCAAGCACAGGCAGCACAGCAAGCACAGGCAGCACAGCAAGCACAGGCAGCACAGCAAGTACAGGCAGCAAGCACAAGCAGCACAGCAAGCACACGCAGTAAGCACAGGCAGCAAGCACAGGCAGCACAGCAAGCACAGGCAACAAGCACAGGCAGCACAGCAAGCACAGGCAACACAGCAAGCACAGGCAGCAAGCACAGGCAGCACACCAAGCACAGGCAGCACAGCAAGCACAGGCAGCAAGCACACTCAGCACAGCAAGCACAGGCATCGCAACAAGAACAGCAAGTACAGCAAGCACAGGCAGCAAGCACAGGCAGCACAGCAAGCACAGGCAGCACAGCAAGCACAGGCAGCAAGCACAGGCAGCAAGCACAGGCAGCAAGCCCAGGCAGCACAGCAAGCACAGGCAGCAAGCGCAGGCAGCACAGCAGGCACAGGCAGCACAGCAAGCACAGGCAGCAAGCACAGGCAGCAAGCACACTTAGCACAGCAAGCACAGGCAGCACAGCAAGCACAGGCAGCAAGCACAGGCAGCGCAGCAAGCACAGGCAGCAAGCACAGGCAGCTCAGGCAGCACAGCAAGCACAGGCAGCAAGCACAGGCAGCACAGCAAGCACAGGCAGCAAGCACAGGCAGCAAGCACAGGCAGCACACCAAGCACAGGCAGCAAGCACAGGCAGCACACCAAGCACAGGCAGCAAGCACAGGCAGCACAGCAAGCACAGGCAGCACACCAAGCACAGGCAGCACAGCAAGCACAGGCAGCAAGCACAGGCAGCACAGCAAGCACAGGCAGCAAGCACAGGCAGCACAGCAAGCACAGGCAGCACAGCAAGCACAGGCAGCAAGCACAGGCAGCACAGCAACTACAGGCAGCAAGCACAAGCAGCACAGCAAGCACACGCAGTAAGCACAGGCAGCAAGCACAGGCAGCACAGCAAGCACAGGCAACACAGCAAGCACAGGCAGCACAACAAGCACAGGCGGCACAGCAAGCACAGGCAGCAAGCACAGGCAGCACAGGCAGCACAGCAAGCACAGGCAGCAAGCACAGGCAGCACAGCAAGCACAGGCAGCAAGCGCAGGCAGCACAGGCAGCACAGCAAGCACAGGCAGCAAGCACAGGCAGCAAGCACAGGCAGCGCAGCAAGAACAGGCAGCACAGGCAGCACAGGCAGCACAGCAAGCACAGGCAGCAAGCACAGGCAGCACAGCAAGCACAGGCAGCAAGCACAGGCAGCACAGCAAGCACAGGCAGCACAGCAAGCACAGCAAGCACAGGCAGCACAGCAAGTACAGGCAGCAAGCACAAGCAGCACAGCAAGCACAGGCAGCAAGCACAGGCAGCACAGCAAGCACAGGCAGCAAGCACAGGCAGCACAGCAAGCACAGGCAGCACAGCAAGCACAGGCAGCAAGCACAGGCAGCACAGCAAGTACAGGCAGCAAGCACAAGCAGCACAGCAAGTACAGGCAGCAAGCACAAGCAGCACAGCAAGCACACGCAGTAAGCACAGGCAGCAAGCACAGGCAGCACAGCAAGCACAGGAAACAAGCACAGGCAGCACAGCAAGCACAGGCAACACAGCAAGCACAGGCAGCAAGCACAGGCAGCACACCAAGCACAGGCAGCACAGCAAGCACAGGCAGCAAGCACACTCAGCACAGCAAGCACAGGCATCGCAACAAGAACAGCAAGTACAGCAAGCACAGGCAGCAAGCACAGGCAGCAGAGCAAGCACAGGCAGCACAGCAAGCACAGGCAGCAAGCACAGGCAGCAAGCACAGGCAGCAAGCCCAGGCAGCACAGCAAGTACAGGCAGCAAGCGCAGTCAGCACAGCAGGCACAGGCAGCACAGCAAGCACAGGCAGCAAGCACAGGCAGCAAGCACACTTAGCACAGCAAGCACAGGCAGCACAGCAAGCACAGGCAGCAAGCACAGGCAGCGCAGCAAGCACAGGCAGCAAGCACAGGCAGCTCAGGCAGCACAGCAAGCACAGGCAGCAAGCACAGGCAGCACAGCAAGCACAGGCAGCAAGCACAGGCAGCAAGCACAGGCAGCACACCAAGCACAGGCAGCAAGCACAGGCAGCACAGCAAGCACAGGCAGCAAGCACAGGCAGCACAGCAAGCACAGGCAGCACACCAAGCACAGGCAGCACAGCAAGCACAGGCAGCACAGCAAGTACAGGCAGCAAGCACAGGCAGCACAGCAAGCACAGGCAGCAAGCACAGGCAGCACAGCAAGCACAGGCAGCAAGCACAGGCAGCACAGCAAGCACAGGCAGCAAGCACAGGCAGCACAGCAAGTACAGGCAGCAAGCACAAGCAGCACAGCAAGCACACGCAGTAAGCACAGGCAGCAAGCACAGGCAGCACAGCAAGCACAGGCAACACAGCAAGCACAGGCAGCACAACAAGCACAGGCGGCACAGCAAGCACAGGCAGCAAGCACAGGCAGCGCAGCAAGCACAGGCAGCAAGCACAGGCAGCACAGCAAGCACAGGCAGCAAGCACAGGCAGCACAGCAAGCACAGGCAGCAAGCACACTCAGCACAGCAAGCACAGGCAGCACAGCAAGCACAGGCAGCAAGCACAGGCAGCACACCAAACACAGGCATCACAGCAAGTACAGGCAGCAAGCACAAGCAGCACAGCAAGTACAGGCAGCAAGCACAAGCAGCACAGCAAGCACACGCAGTAAGCACAGGCAGCAAGCACAGGCAGCACAGCAAGCACAGGAAACAAGCACAGGCAGCACAGCAAGCACAGGCAACACAGCAAGCACAGGCAGCAAGCACAGGCAGCACAGCAAGCACAGGCAGCAAGCACAGGCAGCACAGCAAGCACAGGCAGCACAGCAAGCACAGGCAGCAAGCACAGGCAGCACAGCAAGCACAGGCAGCACACCA
Source organism: Priocnemis perturbator (assembly GCA_963942575.1). NCBI lineage: Eukaryota > Metazoa > Arthropoda > Insecta > Hymenoptera > Pompilidae > Priocnemis > Priocnemis perturbator. The sequence goes on along the minus strand of CAWWDK010000189.1, from coordinate 247,217 downwards.
AGCACAGGCAGCACAGCAAGCACAGGCAGCACAGCAAGCACAGGCATCACAGCAAGCACAGCAAGCACAGGCAGCACAGCAAACACAGGCAGCACAGCAAGCACAGGCAGCAAGCACAGGCAGCACAGGAAGTACAGGCAGCAAGCACAGGCAGCACAGCAAGCACAGGCAGCAAGCACAGGCAGCAAGCACAGGCAGCACAGTAAGCACAGGCAGCAAGCACAGGCAGCACAGCAAGCACAGGCAACACAGCAAGCACAGCAAGCACAGGCAGCACAGCAAGCACAGGCAGCACAGCAAACACAGGCAGCACAGCAAGCACAGGCAGCAAGCACAGGCAGCACAGCAAGCACAGGCAGCAAGCACAGGCAGCACAGCAAACACAGGCAGCAAGCACAGGCAGCAAGCACACTCAGCACAGCAAGCACAGGCAGCACAGCAAGCACAGGCAGCAAGCACAGGCAGCAAGCACAGGCAGCAGAGCACACTCAGCACAGCAAGCACAGGCAGCACAGCAAGCACAGGCAGCACAGCACAGGCAGCACACCAAGCACAGGCAGCACACCAAGCACAGGCAGCACAGAAAGCACAGGCAGCAAGCACAGGCAGCACAACAAGCACAGGCGGCACAGCAAGCACAGCAAGCACAGGCAGCAAGCACAGGCAGCACAGCAAGCACAGGCAGCAAGCACAGGCAGCACAGAAAGCACAGGCAGCAAGCACAAGCAGCACAGCAAGCACACGCAGCAAGCACAGGCAACAAGCACAGGCAGCACAGTAAGCACAGGCAGCAAGCACAGGCAGCACAGCAAGCACAGGCAACACAGCAAGCACAGGCAGCACAACAAGCACAGGCGGCACAGCAAGCACAGGCAGCAAGCACAGGCAGCACAGGCAGCACAGCAAGCACAGGCAGCAAGCACAGGCAGCACAGCAAGTACAGGCAGCAAGCACAAGCAGCACAGCAAGCACACGCAGCAAGCACAGGCAACAAGCACAGGCAGCACAGTAAGCACAGGCAGCAAGCACAGGCAGCACAGCAAGCACAGGCAACACAGCAAGCACAGGCAGCACAACAAGCACAGGCGGCACAGCAAGCACAGGCAGCACAGCGAGCACAGGCAGCAGAGGCAGCACAGCAAGCACAGGCAGCAAGCACAGGCAGCACAGCAAGCACAGCAAGCACAGGCAGCACAGCAAGCACAGGCAGCACAGCAAACACAGGCAGCACAGCAAGCACAGGCAGCAAGCACAGGCAGCACAGCAAGCACAGGCAGCAAGCACAGGCAGCACAGCAAACACAGGCAGCAAGCACAGGCAGCAAGCACACTCAGCACAGCAAGCACAGGCAGCACAGGCAGCTTGCACAGGCAGCAAGCACAGGCAGCGCAGCAAGCACAGGCAGCAAGCACAGACAGCACAGCAAGCACAGGCATCACAGCAAGCACAGCAAGCACAGGCAGCACAGCAAACACAGGCAGCACAGCAAGCACAGGCAGCACAGCAAGCACAGGCAGCAAGCACAGGCAGCAAGCACAGGCAGCACAGCAAGCACAGGCAGCAAGCACAGGCAGCACACCAAGCACAGGCAGCACATCAAGCACAGGCAGCACAGAAAGCACAGGCAGCACACCAAGCACAGGCAGCACACCAAGCACAGGCAGCACAGAAAGCACAGGCAGCAAGCACAGGCAGCACAGCAAGCACAGGCAGCAAGCACAGGCAGCACAGCAAGCACAGGCAGCAAGCACAGGCAGCAAGCACAGGCAGCGCAGCAAGAACAGGCAGCACAGCAAGAACAGGCAGCACAGCAAGCACAGGCAGCAAGCACACTCAGCACAGCAAGCACAGGCAGCACAGCAAGCACAGGCAGCAAGCACAGGCAGCACACCAAACACAGGCATCACAGCAAGCACAGCAAGCACAGGCAGCAAGCACAGGCAGCTCAGGCAGCACAGCAAGCACAGGCAGCAAGCACAGGAAGCACAGGCAGCAAGCACAGGCAGCAAGCACAGGCAGCACAGCAAGCACAGGCAGCAAGCACAGGCAGCACAGCAAGCACAGGCAGCAAGCACAGGCAGCGCAGCAAGAACAGGCAGCACAGCAAGCACAGACAGCACAGCAAGCACAGGCAGCAAGCACAGGCAGCGCAGCAAGCACAGGCAGCAAGCACAGGCAGCTCAGGCAGCACAGCAAGCACAGGCAGCAAGCACAGGCAGCACAGCAAGCACAGGCAGCAAGCACAGGCAGCACACCAAGCACAGGCAGCAAGCACAGGCAGCACAGCAAGCACAGGCAGCACACCAAGCACAGGCAGCACAGCAAGCACAGGCAGCAAGCACAGGCAGCACAGCAAGCACAGGCAGCAAGCACAGGCAGCACAGCAAGCACAGGCAGCACAGCAAGCACAGGCAGCAAGCACAGGCAGCACAGCAAGCACAGGCAGCAAGCACAGGCAGCACAGCAAGCACAGGCAGCACAGCAAGCACAGGCAGCAAGCACAGGCAGCACAGCAAGTACAGGCAGCAAGCACAAGCAGCACAGCAAGCACACGCAGTAAGCACAGGCAGCAAGCACAGGCAGCACAGCAAGCACAGGCAACACAGCAAGCACAGGCAGCACAACAAGCACAGGCGGCACAGCAAGCACAGCAAGCACAGGCAGCAAGCACAGGCAGCACAGGCAGCACAGCAAGCACAGGCAGCACAGCAAGCACAGGCAGCAAGCACAGGCAGCACAGCAAGCACAGGCAGCAAGCGCAGGCAGCACAGGCAGCACAGCAAGCACAGGCAGCAAGCACAGGCAGCAAGCACAGGCAGCGCAGCAAGAACAGGCAGCACAGGCAGCACAGGCAGCACAGCAAGCACAGGCAGCAAGCACAGGCAGCACAGCAAGCACAGGCAGCAAGCACAGGCAGCACAGCAAGCACAGGCAGCACAGCAAGCACAGCAAGCACAGGCAGCACAGCAAGTACAGGCAGCAAGCACAAGCAGCACAGCAAGCACAGGCAGCAAGCACAGGCAGCAAGCACAGGCAGCACAGCAAGCACAGGCAGCACAGCAAGCACAGGCAGCAAGCACAGGCAGCACAGCAAGCACAGGCAGCACAGCAAGCACAGGCAGCACAGCAAGTACAGGCAGCAAGCACAAGCAGCACAGCAAGCACACGCAGTAAGCACAGGCAGCAAGCACAGGCAGCACAGCAAGCACAGGCAACAAGCACAGGCAGCACAGCAAGCACAGGCAACACAGCAAGCACAGGCAGCAAGCACAGGCAGCACACCAAGCACAGGCAGCACAGCAAGCACAGGCAGCAAGCACACTCAGCACAGCAAGCACAGGCATCGCAACAAGAACAGCAAGTACAGCAAGCACAGGCAGCAAGCACAGGCAGCACAGCAAGCACAGGCAGCACAGCAAGCACAGGCAGCAAGCACAGGCAGCAAGCACAGGCAGCAAGCCCAGGCAGCACAGCAAGCACAGGCAGCAAGCGCAGGCAGCACAGCAGGCACAGGCAGCACAGCAAGCACAGGCAGCAAGCACAGGCAGCAAGCACACTTAGCACAGCAAGCACAGGCAGCACAGCAAGCACAGGCAGCAAGCACAGGCAGCGCAGCAAGCACAGGCAGCAAGCACAGGCAGCTCAGGCAGCACAGCAAGCACAGGCAGCAAGCACAGGCAGCACAGCAAGCACAGGCAGCAAGCACAGGCAGCAAGCACAGGCAGCACACCAAGCACAGGCAGCAAGCACAGGCAGCACACCAAGCACAGGCAGCAAGCACAGGCAGCACAGCAAGCACAGGCAGCACACCAAGCACAGGCAGCACAGCAAGCACAGGCAGCAAGCACAGGCAGCACAGCAAGCACAGGCAGCAAGCACAGGCAGCACAGCAAGCACAGGCAGCACAGCAAGCACAGGCAGCAAGCACAGGCAGCACAGCAACTACAGGCAGCAAGCACAAGCAGCACAGCAAGCACACGCAGTAAGCACAGGCAGCAAGCACAGGCAGCACAGCAAGCACAGGCAACACAGCAAGCACAGGCAGCACAACAAGCACAGGCGGCACAGCAAGCACAGGCAGCAAGCACAGGCAGCACAGGCAGCACAGCAAGCACAGGCAGCAAGCACAGGCAGCACAGCAAGCACAGGCAGCAAGCGCAGGCAGCACAGGCAGCACAGCAAGCACAGGCAGCAAGCACAGGCAGCAAGCACAGGCAGCGCAGCAAGAACAGGCAGCACAGGCAGCACAGGCAGCACAGCAAGCACAGGCAGCAAGCACAGGCAGCACAGCAAGCACAGGCAGCAAGCACAGGCAGCACAGCAAGCACAGGCAGCACAGCAAGCACAGCAAGCACAGGCAGCACAGCAAGTACAGGCAGCAAGCACAAGCAGCACAGCAAGCACAGGCAGCAAGCACAGGCAGCACAGCAAGCACAGGCAGCAAGCACAGGCAGCACAGCAAGCACAGGCAGCACAGCAAGCACAGGCAGCAAGCACAGGCAGCACAGCAAGTACAGGCAGCAAGCACAAGCAGCACAGCAAGTACAGGCAGCAAGCACAAGCAGCACAGCAAGCACACGCAGTAAGCACAGGCAGCAAGCACAGGCAGCACAGCAAGCACAGGAAACAAGCACAGGCAGCACAGCAAGCACAGGCAACACAGCAAGCACAGGCAGCAAGCACAGGCAGCACACCAAGCACAGGCAGCACAGCAAGCACAGGCAGCAAGCACACTCAGCACAGCAAGCACAGGCATCGCAACAAGAACAGCAAGTACAGCAAGCACAGGCAGCAAGCACAGGCAGCAGAGCAAGCACAGGCAGCACAGCAAGCACAGGCAGCAAGCACAGGCAGCAAGCACAGGCAGCAAGCCCAGGCAGCACAGCAAGTACAGGCAGCAAGCGCAGTCAGCACAGCAGGCACAGGCAGCACAGCAAGCACAGGCAGCAAGCACAGGCAGCAAGCACACTTAGCACAGCAAGCACAGGCAGCACAGCAAGCACAGGCAGCAAGCACAGGCAGCGCAGCAAGCACAGGCAGCAAGCACAGGCAGCTCAGGCAGCACAGCAAGCACAGGCAGCAAGCACAGGCAGCACAGCAAGCACAGGCAGCAAGCACAGGCAGCAAGCACAGGCAGCACACCAAGCACAGGCAGCAAGCACAGGCAGCACAGCAAGCACAGGCAGCAAGCACAGGCAGCACAGCAAGCACAGGCAGCACACCAAGCACAGGCAGCACAGCAAGCACAGGCAGCACAGCAAGTACAGGCAGCAAGCACAGGCAGCACAGCAAGCACAGGCAGCAAGCACAGGCAGCACAGCAAGCACAGGCAGCAAGCACAGGCAGCACAGCAAGCACAGGCAGCAAGCACAGGCAGCACAGCAAGTACAGGCAGCAAGCACAAGCAGCACAGCAAGCACACGCAGTAAGCACAGGCAGCAAGCACAGGCAGCACAGCAAGCACAGGCAACACAGCAAGCACAGGCAGCACAACAAGCACAGGCGGCACAGCAAGCACAGGCAGCAAGCACAGGCAGCGCAGCAAGCACAGGCAGCAAGCACAGGCAGCACAGCAAGCACAGGCAGCAAGCACAGGCAGCACAGCAAGCACAGGCAGCAAGCACACTCAGCACAGCAAGCACAGGCAGCACAGCAAGCACAGGCAGCAAGCACAGGCAGCACACCAAACACAGGCATCACAGCAAGTACAGGCAGCAAGCACAAGCAGCACAGCAAGTACAGGCAGCAAGCACAAGCAGCACAGCAAGCACACGCAGTAAGCACAGGCAGCAAGCACAGGCAGCACAGCAAGCACAGGAAACAAGCACAGGCAGCACAGCAAGCACAGGCAACACAGCAAGCACAGGCAGCAAGCACAGGCAGCACACCAAGCACAGGCAGCACAGCAAGCACAGGCAGCAAGCACACTCAGCACAGCAAGCACAGGCATCGCAACAAGAACAGCAAGTACAGCAAGCACAGGCAGCAAGCACAGGCAGCAGAGCAAGCACAGGCAGCACAGCAAGCACAGGCAGCAAGCACAGGCAGCAAGCACAGGCAGCAAGCCCAGGCAGCACAGCAAGTACAGGCAGCAAGCGCAGTCAGCACAGCAGGCACAGGCAGCACAGCAAGCACAGGCAGCAAGCACAGGCAGCAAGCACACTTAGCACAGCAAGCACAGGCAGCACAGCAAGCACAGGCAGCAAGCACAGGCAGCGCAGCAAGCACAGGCAGCAAGCACAGGCAGCTCAGGCAGCACAGCAAGCACAGGCAGCAAGCACAGGCAGCACAGCAAGCACAGGCAGCAAGCACAGGCAGCAAGCACAGGCAGCACACCAAGCACAGGCAGCAAGCACAGGCAGCACAGGCAGCAAGCACAGGCAGCACAGCAAGCACAGGCAGCACACCAAGCACAGGCAGCACAGCAAGCACAGGCAGCACAGCAAGTACAGGCAGCAAGCACAGGCAGCACAGCAAGCACAGGCAGCAAGCACAGGCAGCACAGCAAGCACAGGCAGCAAGCACAGGCAGCACAGCAAGCACAGGCAGCAAGCACAGGCAGCACAGCAAGTACAGGCAGCAAGCACAAGCAGCACAGCAAGCACACGCAGTAAGCACAGGCAGCAAGCACAGGCAGCACAGCAAGCACAGGCAACACAGCAAGCACAGGCAGCACAACAAGCACAGGCGGCACAGCAAGCACAGGCAGCAAGCACAGGCAGCGCAGCAAGCACAGGCAGCAAGCACAGGCAGCACAGCAAGCACAGGCAGCAAGCACAGGCAGCACAGCAAGCACAGGCAGCAAGCACACTCAGCACAGCAAGCACAGGCAGCACAGCAAGCACAGGCAGCAAGCACAGGCAGCACACCAAGCACAGGCAGCACAGAAAGCACAGGCAGCCAGCACAGGCAGCACAACAAGCACAGGCGGCACAGCAAACACAGCAAGCACAGGCAGCAAGCACAGGCAGCACAGCAAGTACAGGCAGCAAGCACAGGCAGCACAGCAAGTACAGGCAGCAAGCACAAGCAGCACAGCAAGCACACGCAGCAAGCACAGGCAACAAGCACAGGCAGCACAGCAAGTACAGGCAGCAAGCACAAGCAGCACAGCAAGCACACGCAGTAAGCACAGGCAGCAAGCACAGGCAGCACAGCAAGCACAGGCAACACAGCAAGCACAGGCAGCACAACAAGCACAGGCGGCACAGCAAGCACAGCAAGCACAGGCAGCAAGCACAGGCAGCACAGGCAGCACAGCAAGCACAGGCAGCAAGCACAGGCAGCACAGCAAGCACAGGCAGCAAGCGCAGGCAGCACAGCAAGCACAGGCAGCACAGCAAGCACAGGCAGCAAGCACAGGCAGCAAGCACAGGCAGCGCAGCAAGAACAGGCAGCACAGCAAGCACAGACAGCACAGCAAGCACAGGCAGCAAGCACAGGCAGCGCAGAAAGTACAGGCAGCAAGCACAGGCAGCTCAGGCAGCACAGCAAGCACAGGCAGCAAGCACAGGCAGCACAGCAAGCACAGGCAGCAAGCACAGGCAGCACAGAAAGCACAGGCAGCAAGCACAAGCAGCACAGCAAGCACACGCAGCAAGCACAGGCAACAAGCACAGGCAGCACAGTAAGCACAGGCAGCAAGCACAAGCAGCACAGCAAGCACACGCAGCAAGCACAGGCAACAAGCACAGGCAGCACAGTAAGCACAGGCAGCAAGCACAGGCAGCACAGCAAGCACAGGCAACACAGCAAGCACAGGCAGCACAACAAGCACAGGCGGCACAGCAAGCACAGGCAGCAAGCACAGGCAGCACAGCAAGCACAGGCAGCACAGCAAGTACAGGCAGCAAGCACAGGCAGCACAGCAAGCACACGCAGCAAGCAGAGGCAACAAGCACAGGCAGCACAGCAAGCACAGGCAGCACAGTAAGCACAGGCAGCACAGAAAGCACAGGCAGCAAGCACAGGCAGCACAGCAAGCACAGGCAGCAAGCACAGGCAGCACAGCAAGCACAGGCAACACAGCAAGCACAGGCAGCACAACAAGCACAGGCGGCACAGCAAGCACAGGCAGCAAGCACAGGCAGCACAGGCAGCACAGCAAGCACAGGCAGCAGGCACAGGCAGCACAGCAAGCACAGGCAGCACAGCAAGTACAGGCAGCAAGCACAGGCAGCACAGGCAGCACAGCAAGCACACGCAGCACAGCAAGCACAGGCAGCAAGCACAGGCAGCACAGAAAGCACAGGCAGCAAGCACAGGCAGCACAACAAGCACAGGCGGCACAGCAAGCACAGCAAGCACAGGCAGCAAGCACAGGCAGCACAGCAAGCACAGGCAGCAAGCACAGGCAGCACAGAAAGCACAGGCAGCAAGCACAGGCAGCACAGCAAGCACAGGCAGCACAGCAAGTACAGGCAGCAAGCACAGGCAGCACAGCAAGCACACGCAGCAAGCAGAGGCAACAAGCACAGGCAGCACAGCAAGCACAGGCAGCACAGTAAGCACAGGCAGCACAGAAAGCACAGGCAGCAAGCACAGGCAGCACAGCAAGCACAGGCAGCAAGCACAGGCAGCACAGCAAGCACAGGCAGCAAGCACAGGCAGCACAGCAAGCACAACAAGCACAGGCGGCACAGCAAGCACAGGCAGCACAGCGAGCACAGGCAGCACAGGCAGCACAGCAAGCACAGGCAGCAAGCACAGGCAGCACAGCAAGCACAGGCATCACAGCAAGCACAGCAAGCACAGGCAGCACAGCAAACACAGGCAGCACAGCAAGCACAGGCAGCAAGCACACTCAGCACAGCAAGCACAGGCAGCAAGCACAGGCAGCAAGCACAGGCAGCAAGCACAGGCAGCAAGCACAGGCAGCAAGCACAGGCAGCAGAGCAAGCACAGGCAGCAAGCACAGGCAGCACAGCAAGCACAGGCAGCAAGCACAGGCAGCACAGCAAGCACAGGCAGCAAGCACAGGCAGCATAGCAAGCACAGGCAGCACAGCAAGCACAGGCAGCAAGCACAGGCAGCACAGCAAGTACAGGCAGCAAGCACAAGCAGCACAGCAAGCACACGCAGTAAGCACAGGCAGCAAGCACAGGCAGCACAGCAAGCACAGTCAACACAGCAAGCACAGGCAGCACAACAAGCACAGGCGGCACAGCAAGCACAGCAAGCACAGGCAGCAAGCACAGGCAGCACAGGCAGCACAGCAAGCACAGGCAGCAAGCACAGGCAGCACAGCAAGCACAGGCAGCAAGCGCAGGCAGCACAGCAGGCACAGGCAGCACAGCAAGCACAGAAAGCACAGGCAGCAAGCACAGGCAGCACAGCAAGCACAGGCAGCAAGCACAGGCAGCACAGCAAGCACAGGCAGCAAGCACAGGCAGCAAGCACAGGCAGCGCAGCAAGAACAGGCAGCACAGCAAGCACAGACAGCACAGCAAGCACAGGCAGCAAGCACAGGCAGCGCAGAAAGCACAGGCAGCAAGCACAGGCAGCTCAGGCAGCACAGCAAGCACAGGCAGCACAGCAAGCACAGGCAGCAAGCACAGGCAGCACAGCAAGCACAGGCAGCAAGCACAGGCAGCGCAGCAAGCACAGGCAGCAAGCACAGACAGCACAGCAAGCACAGGCAGCAAGCACAGGCAGCACAGCAAACACAGGCAGCACAGCAAGCACAGGCAGCAAGCACAGGCAGCACAGCAAGCACAGTCAACACAGCAAGCACAGGCAGCACAACAAGCACAGGCGGCACAGCAAGCACAGGCAGCAAGCACAGGCAGCACAGCAAGCACAGGCAGCAAGCACAGGCAGCACAGAAAGCACAGGCAGCAAGCACAGGCAGCACAGCAAGCACAGGCAGCACAGCAAGTACAGGCAGCAAGCACAGGCAGCACAGCAAGCACACGCAGCAAGCAGAGGCAACAAGCACAGGCAGCACAGCAAGCACAGGCAGCACAGTAAGCACAGGCAGCACAGAAAGCACAGGCAGCAAGCACAGGCAGCACAGCAAGCACAGGCAGCAAGCACAGGCAGCACAGCAAGCACAGGCAGCACAGCAAGCACAGGCAGCAAGCACAGGCAGCACAGCAAGCACAGGCAGCACACCAAGCACAGGCAGCACAGCAAGCACAGGCATCACAGCAAGCACAGCAAGCACAGGCAGCACAGCAAACACAGGCAGCACAGCAAGCACAGGCAGCAAGCACAGGCAGCACAGCAAGCACAGGCAGCAAGCACAGGCAGCACAGCAAGCACAGGCAGCATGCACAGGCAGCAAGCACACTTAGCACAGCAAGCACAGGCAGCACAGCAAGCACAGGCAGCAAGCACAGGCAGCAAGCACAGGCAGCAGAGCAAGCACAGGCAGCAAGCACACTCAGCACAGCAAGCACAGGCAGCACAGCAAGCACAGGCAGCAAGCACAGGCAGCACAGGCAGCACAGCAAGCACAGCAAGCACAGGCAGCAAGCACAGACAGCACAGCAAGCACAGGCAGCACAGCAAGCACAGGCAGCAAGCACAGGCAGCACAGCAAACACAGGCAGCACAGCAAGCACAGGCAGCAAGCACAGGCAGCACAGCAAGCACAGGCAGCACAGCAAGTACAGGCAGCAAGCACAGGCAGCACAGAAAGCACAGGCAGCAAGCACAGGCAGCAAGCACAGGCAGCACAGCAAGCACAGGCAGCACAGCAAGCACAGGCAGCAAGCACAGGCAGCACAGCAAGCACAGGCAGCACACCAAGCACAGGCAGCACAGCAAGCACAGGCATCACAGCAAGCACAGCAAGCACACAGGCAGCACAGCAAACACAGGCAGCACAGCAAGCACAGGCAGCAAGCACAGGCAGCACAGCAAGCACAGGCAGCAAGCACAGGCAGCAAGCACAGGCAGCAAGCACAGGCAGCAAGCACACTTAGCACAGCAAGCACAGGCAGCAAGCACAGGCAGCAAGCACAGGCAGCAGAGCAAGCACAGGCAGCAAGCACACTCAGCACAGCAAGCACAGGCAGCAAGCACAGGCAGCACACCAAGCACAGGCAGCACAGAAAGCACAGGCAGCAAGCACAGGCAGCACAACAAGCACAGGCGGCACAGCAAGCACAGCAAGCACAGGCAGCAAGCACAGGCAGCACAGCAAGCACAGGCAGCAAGCACAGGCAGCACAGAAAGCACAGGCAGCAAGCACAAGCAGCACAGCAAGCACACGCAGCAAGCACAGGCAACAAGCACAGGCAGCACAGTAAGCACAGGCAGCAAGCACAGGCAGCACAGCAAGCACAGGCAACACAGCAAGCACAGGCAGCACAACAAGCACAGGCGGCACAGCAAGCACAGGCAGCAAGCACAGGCAGCACAGGCAGCACAGCAAGCACAGGCAGCAAGCACAGGCAGCACAGCAAGCACAGGCAGCACAGCAAGTACAGGCAGCAAGCACAAGCAGCACAGCAAGCACACGCAGCAAGCACAGGCAACAAGCACAGGCAGCACAGTAAGCACAGGCAGCAAGCACAGGCAGCACAGCAAGGACAGGCAGCACAACAAGCACAGGCGGCACAGCAAGCACAGGCAGCACAGCGAGCACAGGCAGCACAGGCAGCACAGCAAGCACAGGCAGCAAGCACAGGCAGCACAGCAAGCACAGGCATCACAGCAAGCACAGGCAGCACAGCAAGCACAGGCAGCACAGCAAATACAGGCAGCACAGCAAGCACAGGCAGCAAGCACAGGCAGCACAGCAAGCACAGGCAGCAAGCACAGGCAGCACAGCAAGCACAGGCAGCAAGCACAGGCAGCAAGCACAGGCAGCAAGCACACTCAGCACAGCAAGCACAGGCAGCACAGGCAGCTTGCACAGGCAGCAAGCACAGGCAGCGCAGCAAGCACAGGCAGCAAGCACAGACAGCACAGCAAGCACAGGCATCACAGCAAGCACAGCAAGCACAGGCAGCACAGCAAACACAGGCAGCACAGCAAGCACAGGCAGTAAGCACAGGCAGCACAGCAAGCACAGGCAGCAAGCACAGGCAGCACAGCAAGCACAGGCAGCAAGCACAGGCAGCAAGCACACTCAGCACAGCAAGCACAGGCAGCACAGCACACTCAGCACAGCAAGCACAGGCAGCACAGCAAGCACAGGCAGCAAGCACAGGCAGCACACCAAGCACAGGCAGCACAGAAAGCACAGGCAGCACAACAAGCACAGGCGGCACAGCAAGCACAGCAAGCACAGGCAGCAAGCACAGGCAGCACAGCAAGCACAGGCAGCAAGCACAGGCAGCAAGCACAGGCAGCACACCAAGCACAGGCAGCACAGCAAGCACAGGCAACACAGCAAGCACAGGCAGCAAGCACAGGCAGCACACCAAGCACAGGCAGCACAGCAAGCACAGGCAGCAAGCACACTCAGCACAGCAAGCACAGGCATCGCAACAAGAAAAGCAAGTACAGCAAGCACAGGCAGCAAGCACAGGCAGCACAGCAAGCACAGGCAGCACAGCAAGCACAGGCAGCAAGCACAGGCAGCAAGCACAGGCAGCAAGCCCAGGCAGCACAGCAAGCACAGGCAGCAAGCGCAGGCAGCACAGCAGGCACAGGCAGCACAGCAAGCACAGGCAGCAAGCACAGGCAGCAAGCACGCTTAGCACAGCAAGCACAGGCAGCAAGCACAGGCAGCGCAGCAAGCACAGGCAGCAAGCACAGGCAGCAAGCCCAGGCAGCACAGCAAGCACAGGCAGCAAGCGCAGGCAGCACAGCAGGCACAGGCAGCACAGCAAGCACAGGCAGCAAGCACACTTAGCACAGCAAGCACAGGCAGCACAGCAAGCACAGGCAGCAAGCACAGGCAGCAAGCACAGGCAGCGCAGCAAGCACAGGCAGCAAGCACAGGCAGCTCAGGCAGCACAGCAAGCACAGGCAGCAAGCACAGGCAGCACAGCAAGCACAGGCAGCAAGCACAGGCAGCAAGCACAGGCAGCACACCAAGCACAGGCAGCAAGCACAGGCAGCACAGCAAGCACAGGCAGCAAGCACAGGCAGCACAGCAAGCACAGGCAGCACAGCAAGCACAGGCAGCAAGCACAGGCAGCACAGCAAGCACAGGCAGCAAGCACAGGCAGCACAGGCAGCACAGCAAGCACAGGCAGCAAGCACAGGCAGCACAGCAAGTACAGGCAGCAAGCACAAGCAGCACAGCAAGCACTCGCTGTAAGCACAGGCAGCAAGCACAGGCAGCACAGCAAGCACAGGCAACACAGCAAGCACAGGCAGTACAACAAGCACAGGCGGCACAGCAAGCACAGCAAGCACAGGCAGCAAGCACAGGCAGCACAGGCAGCACAGGCAGCAAGCACAGGCAGCACAGCAAGCACAGGCAGCACAGCAAGCACAGGCAGCAAGCACAGGCAGCACAGCAAGCACAGGCAGCAAGCACAGCAAGCACAGGCAACACAGCAAGCACAGGCAGCACAACAAGCACAGGCGGCACAGCAAGCACACGCAGCAAGCACAGGCAGCACAGGCAGCGCAGCAAGCACAGGCAGCAAGCACAGGCAGCACAGCAAGCACAGGCAGCAAGCACAGGCAGCAAGCACAGGCAGCAAGCACACTCAGCACAGCAAGCACAGGCAGCACAGCAAGCACAGGCAGCAAGCACAGGCAGCAAGCACACTCAGCACAGCAAGCACAGGCAGCACAGCAAGCACAGGCAGCAAGCACAGGCAGCACACCAAGCACAGGCAGCACAGAAAGCACAGGCAGCCAGCACAGGCAGCCAGCACAGGCAGCACAACAAGCACAGGCGGCACAGCAAGCACAGGCAGCAAGCACAGGCAGCACAGCAAGTACAGGCAGCAAGCACAGGCAGCACAGCAAGTACAGGCAGCAAGCACAAGCAGCACAGCAAGCACACGCAGCAAGCACAGGCAACAAGCACAGGCAGCACAGTAAGCACAGGCAGCAAGCACAGGCAGCAAGCACAGGCAGCACAGCAAGCACAGGCAACACAGCAAGCACAGGCAGTACAACAAGCACAGGCGGCACAGCAAGCACAGCAAGCACAGGCAGCAAGCACAGGCAGCACAGGCAGCACAGCAAGCACAGGCAGCAAGCACAGGCAGCACAGAAAGCACAGGCAGCAAGCACAGGCAGCAAGCGCAGGTAGCACAGCAGGCACAGGCAGCACAGCAAGTACAGACAGCACAGCAAGCACAGGCAGCAAGCACAGGCAGCACAGCAAGCACAGGCAGCAAGCACAGGCAGCAAGCACAGGCAGCAGTGCAAGCACAGGCAGCAAGCACAGGCAGCACAGAAAGCACAGGCAGCAAGCACAGGCAGCAAGCGCAGGTAGCACAGCAGGCACAGGCAGCACAGCAAGTACAGACAGCACAGCAAGCACAGGCAGCAAGCACAGGCAGCACAGCAAGCACAGGCAGCAAGCACAGGCAGCAGTGCAAGCACAGGCAGCAAGCACAGGCAGCACAGAAAGCACAGGCAGCAAGCACAGGCAGCAAGCGCAGGTAGCACAGCAGGCACAGGCAGCACAGCAAGTACAGACAGCACAGCAAGCACAGGCAGCAAGCACAGGCAGCACAGCAAGCACAGGCAGCAAGCACAGGCAGCAGTGCAAGCACAGGCAGCAAGCACAGGCAGCACAGAAAGCACAGGCAGCAAGCACAGGCAGCAAGCACAGGCAGCACAGCAAGCACAGGCAACACAGCAAGCACAGGCAGTACAACAAGCACAGGCGGCACAGCAAGCACAGCAAGCACAGGCAGCAAGCGCAGGCAGCACAGCAGGCACAGGCAGCACAGCAAGCACAGAAAGCACAGGCAGCAAGCACAGGCAGCACAGCAAGCACAGGCAGCAAGCACAGGCAGCAGTGCAAGCACAGGCAGCAAGCACAGGCAGCACAGAAAGCACAGGCAGCAAGCACAGGCAGCACAGCAAGCACAGGCATCAAGCACAGGCAGCAAGCACACTCAGCACAACAAGCACAGGCAGCACAGCAAGCACAGGCAGCAAGCACAGGCAGCACAGCAAGCACAGGCAGCAAGCACAGGCAGCAGTGCAAGCACAGGCAGCAAGCACAGGCAGCACAGAAAGCACAGGCAGCAAGCACAGGCAGCAAGCACAGGCAGCAAGCGCAGGTAGCACAGCAGGCACAGGCAGCACAGCAAGTACAGACAGCACAGCAAGCACAGGCAGCAAGCACAGGCAGCACAGCAAGCACAGGCAGCAAGCACAGGCAGCTCAGGCAGCCCAGCAAGCACAGGCAGGAAGCACAGGCAGCACAGCAAGCACAGGCAGCACAGCAAGCACAGGCAGCAAGCACAGGCAGCACAGCAAGCACAGGCAGCAAACACAGGCAACACAGCAAGCACAGGCAGCAAGCACAGGCAGCACAGCAAGCACAGGCAGCACAGCAAGCACAGGCAGCAAGCACAGGCAGCACAGCAAGCAGAAGCAGCACAGCAAGCACAGGCAGCAAGCACAGGCAGCAAGCACAGGCAGCACAGCAAGGACAGGCAGCACACCAAGCACAGGCAGCACAGCAAGCACAGGCAGCAAGCACAGGCAGCACACCAAGCACAGGCAGCACAGCAAGCACAGGCAGCAAGCACAGGCAGCACAGCAAGCACAGGCAGCACACCAAGCACAGGCAGCACAGCAAGCACAGGCAGCACAGCAAGCACAGGCAGCAAGCACAGGCAGCACAGCAAGTACAGGCAGCAAGCACAAGCAGCACAGCAAGCACACGCAGCAAGCACAGGCAACAAGCACAGGCAGCACAGTAAGCACAGGCAGCAAGCACAGGCAGCACAGCAAGCACAGGCAGCACAACAAGCACAGGCAGCAAGCACAGGCAGCAAGCACAGGCAGCAAGCACACTCAGCACAGCAAGCACAGGCAGCACAGCAAGCACAGGCAGCAAGCACAGGCAGCACACCAAGCACAGGCAGCACAGAAAGCACAGGCAGCAAGCACAGGCAGCACAACAAGCACAGGCAGCACAGCAAGCACAGGCAGCACAGCAAGCACAGGCAGCACAGCAAGCACAGGCAGCACACCAAGCACAGGCAGCACAGCAAGCACAGGCAGCACAGCAAGCACAGGCATCACAGCAAGCACAGCAAGCACAGGCAGCACAGCAAACACAGGCAGCACAGCAAGCACAGGCAGCAAGCACAGGCAGCACAGCAAGCACAGGCAGCAAGCACAGGCAGCACAGCAAGCACAGGCAGCAAGCACAGGCAGCAAGCACAGGCAGCAAGCACAGGCAGCACAGCAAGCACAGGCAGCAAGCACAGGCAGCAAGCACAGGCAGCAGAGCAAGCACAGGCAGCAAGCACACTCAGCACAGCAAGCACAGACAGCACAGCAAGCACAGGCAGCAAGCACAGGCAGCACACCAAGCACAGGCAGCACAGAAAGCACAGGCAGCAAGCACAGGCAGCACAGCAAGTACAGGCAGCAAGCACAGGCAGCACAGCAAGTACAGGCAGCAAGCACAAGCAGCACAGCAAGCACACGCAGCAAGCACAGGCAACAAGCACAGGCAGCACAGTAAGCACAGGCAGCAAGCACAGGCAGCACAGGCAACACAGCAAGCACAGGCAGCAAAACAAGCACAGGCGGCACAGCAAGCACAGGCAGCACAGCAAGCACAGGCAGCACAGGCAGCACAGCAAGCACAGGCAGCAAGCACAGGCAGCACAGCAAGCACAGGCATCACAGCAAGCACAGCAAGCACAGGCAGCACAGCAAGCACAGGCAGCACAGCAAACACAGGCAGCACAGCAAGCACAGGCAGCAAGCACAGGCAGCACAGCAAGCACAGGCAGCAAGCACAGGCAGCACAGCAAGCACAGGCAGCAAGCACAGGCAGCAAGCACAGGCAGCAAGCACACTCAGCACAGCAAGCACAGGCAGCACAGCAAGCACAGGCAGCAAGCACAGGCAGCAAGCACAGGCAGCAGAGCAAGCACAGGCAGCAAGCACAGGCAGCACAGCAAGCACAGGCAGCAAGCACACTCAGCACAGCAAGCACAGGCAGCACAGCAAGCACAGGCAGCAAGCACAGGCAGCACAGCAAGCACAGGCAGCACAGCAAGCACAGGCAGCACAGCAAGTACAGGCAGCAAGCACAGGCAGCACAGCAAGCACAGGCAGCAAGCACAGGCAGCGCAGCAAGCACAGACAGCACATCAAGCACAGGCAGCAAGCGCAGGCAGCACAGCAGGCACAGGCAGCACAGCAAGCACAGGCAGCACAGCAAGCACAGGCAGCAAGCACAGGCAGCACAGCAAGCACAGGCATCACAGCAAGCACAGCAAGCACAGGCAGCACAGCAAACACAGGCAGCACAGCAAGCACAGGCAGCAAGCACAGGCAGCACAGTAAGCACAGGCAGCACAGAAAGCACAGGCAGCAAGCACAGGCAGCACAACAAGCACAGGCGGCACAGCAAGCACAGCAAGCACAGGCAGCAAGCACAGGCAGCACAGCAAGTACAGGCAGCAAGCACAGGCAGCACAGCAAGCACAGGCAGCAAGCACAGGCAGCAGTGCAAGCACAGGCAGCAAGCACAGGCAGCAAGCACAGGCAGCAAGCACAGGCAGCAGAGCAAGCACAGGCAGCAAGCACAGGCAGCATAGCAAGCAGAGGCAGCACAGAAAGCACAGGCAGCAAGCACAGGCAGCACAGGCAGCAGAGCAAGCACAGGCAGCAAGCACAGGCAGCACAGCAAGCACAGGCAACACAGCAAGCACAGGCAGCACAACAAGCACAGGCGGCACAGCAAGCACAGGCAGCAAGCACAGGCAGCGCAGCAAGAACAGGCAGCAAGCACAGGCAGCACAGCAAGCACAGGCAGCACACCAAGCACAGGCAGCACAGCAAGCACAGGCAGCAAGCACAGGCAGCACAGCAAGCACAGCAAGCACAGGCAGCAAGCACAGGCAGCAAACACAGGCAACACAGCAAGCACAGGCAGCAAGCACAGGCAGCACAGCAAGCACAGGCAGCACAGCAAGCACAGGCAGCAAGCACAGGCAGCACAGCAAGCAGAGGCAGCACAGCAAGCACAGGCAGCAAGCACAGGCAGCAAGCACAGGCAGCACAGCAAGGACAGGCAGCACACCAAGCACAGGCAGCACAGCAAGCACAGGCAGCAAGCACAGGCAGCACACCAAGCACAGGCAGCACAGCAAGCACAGGCAGCAAGCACAGGCAGCACAGCAAGCACAGCCAGCACACCAAGCACAGGCAGCACAGCAAGCACAGGCAGCAAGCACAGGCAGCACAGCAAGCACAGGCATCACAGCAAGCACAGCAAGCACAGGCAGCACAGCAAACACAGGCAGCACAGCAAGCACAGGCAGCAAGCACAGGCAGCACAGTAAGCACAGGCAGCACAGAAAGCACAGGCAGCAAGCACAGGCAGCACAACAAGCACAGGCGGCACAGCAAGCACAGCAAGCACAGGCAGCAAGCACAGGCAGCACAGCAAGTACAGGCAGCAAGCACAGGCAGCACAGCAAGCACAGGCAGCAAGCACAGGCAGCAGTGCAAGCACAGGCAGCAAGCATAGGCAGCACAGAAAGCACAGGCAGCAAGCACAGGCAGCACAGCAAGCACAGGCATCAAGCACAGGCAGCAAGCACACTCAGCACAACAAGCACAGGCAGCACAGCAAGCACAGGCAGCAAGCACAGGCAGCACAGCAAGCACAGGCAGCAAGCACAGGCAGCACAGCAAGCACAGGCAGCAAGCACAGGCAGCAGAGCAAGCACAGGCAGCAAGCACAGGCAGCACAGCAAGCACAGGCAGCAAAACAAGCACAGGCGGCACAGCAGGCACAGGCAGCAAGCACAGGCAGCGCAGCAAGAACAGGCAGCACAGCAAGCACAGACAGCACAGCAAGCACAGGCAGCAAGCACAGGCAGCACAGCAAGCACAGGCAGCAAGCACAGGCAGCACAGCAAGCACATGCAGCACAGGCAGCAAGCACAGGCAGCACAGCAAGCAGAGGCAGCACAGCAAGCACAGGCAGCAAGCACAGGCAGCACAGCAAGCACAGGCAGCAAACACAGGCAACACAGCAAGCACAGGCAGCAAGCACAGGCAGCACAGGCAGCACAGGCAGCAAGCACAGGCAGCACAGCAAGCAGAGGCAGCACAGCAAGCACAGGCAGCAAGCACAGGCAGCAAGCACAGGCAGCACAGCAAGGACAGGCAGCACACCAAGCACAGGCAGCACAGCAAGCACAGGCAGCAAGCACAGGCAGCACACCAAGCACAGGCAGCACAGGAAGCACAGGCAGCAAGCACAGGCAGCACAGCAAGCACAGGCAGCACACCAAGCACAGGCAGCACAGCAAGCACAGGCATCACAGCAAGCACAGGCAGCAAGCACAGGCAGCTCAGGCAGCACAGCAAGCACAGGCAGCAAGCACAGGCAGCACAGCAAGCACAGGCAGCACAGGCAGCAAGCACAGGCAGCAAGCACAGGCAGCACAGGAAGCACAGGCAGCAAGCACAGGCAGCACAGCAAGCACAGGCAGCACACCAAGCACAGGCAGCACAGCAAGCACAGGCATCACAGCAAGCACAGCAAGCACAGGCAGCAAGCACAGGCAGCTCAGGCAGCACAGCAAGTACAGGCAGCAAGCACAGGCAGCACAGCAAGTACAGGCAGCAAGCACAAGCAGCACAGCAAGCACACGCAGCAAGCACAGGCAACAAGCACAGGCAGTACAGTAAGCACAGGCAGCAAGCACAGGCAGCACAGCAAGCACAGGCAACACAGCAAGCACAGGCAGCAAAACAAGCACAGGCGGCACAGCAAGCACAGGCAGCACCGGCAGCACAGCAAGCACAGGCAGCAAGCACAGGCAGCACAGCAAGCAAGGCATCACAGCAAGCACAGCAAGCACAGGCAGCACAGCAAGCACAGGCAGCACAGCAAACACAGGCAGCACAGCAAGCACAGGCAGCAAGCACAGGCAGCACAGCAAGCACAGGCAGCAAGCACAGGCAGCACAGGCAGCAAGCACAGGCAGCAAGCACACTCAGCACAGCATGCACAGGCAGCACAGCAAGCACAGGCAGCAAGCACAGGCAGCACACCAAGCACAGGCATCACAGCAAGCACAGCAAGCACAGGCAGCAAGCACAGGCAGCTCAGGCAGCACAGCAAGCACAGGCAGCACAGCAAGCACAGGCAGCAAGCACAGGCAGCACAGGCAGCACAGCAAGCACAGGCAGCACAGGCAGCAAGCACAGGCAGCAAGCACAGGCAGCACAGCAAGCACAGGCAGCAAGCACAGGCAGCACAGCAAGCACAGGCAGCAAGCACAGGCAGCGCAGCAAGAACAGGCAGCACAGCAAGCACAGACAGCACAGCAAGCACAGGCAGCAAGCACACTTAGCACAGCAAGCACAGGCAGCACAGCAAGCACAGGCAGCAAGCACAGGCAGCAAGCACAGGCAGCAGAGCAAGCACAGGCAGCAAGCACACTCAGCACAGCAAGCACAGGCAGCACAGCAAGCACAGGCAGCAAGCACAGGCAGCACACCAAGCACAGGCAGCACACCAAGCACAGGCAGCACAGAAAGCACAGGCAGCAAGCACAGGCAGCACAACAAGCACAGGCGGCACAGCAAGCACAGGCAGCACAGCAAGCACAGGCAGCAAGCACAGGCAGCACAGCAAGCACAGGCATCACAGCAAGCACAGCAAGCACAGGCAGCACAGCAAACACAGGCAGCACAGCAAGCACAGGCAGCAAGCACAGGCAGCACAGTAAGCACAGGCAGCACAGAAAGCACAGGCAGCAAGCACAGGCAGCACAACAAGCACAGGCGGCACAGCAAGCACAGCAAGCACAGGCAGCAAGCACAGGCAGCACAGCAAGTACAGGCAGCAAGCACAGGCAGCACAGCAAGCACAGGCAGCAAGCACAGGCAGCAGTGCAAGCACAGGCAGCAAGCACAGGCAGCACAGAAAGCACAGGCAGCAAGCACAGGCAGCACAGCAAGCACAGGCAGCACAGGCAGCAAGCACAGGCAGCACAGCAAGCACAGGCAGCACACCAAGCACAGGCAGCACAGCAAGCACAGGCAGCAAGCACAGGCAGCACAGCAAGCACAGGCATCACAGCAAGCACAGCAAGCACAGGCAGCACAGCAAACACAGGCAGCACAGCAAGCACAGGCAGCAAGCACAGGCAGCACAGCAAGCACATGCAGCACAGGCAGCAAGCACAGGCAGCACAGCAAGCAGAGGCAGCACAGCAAGCACAGGCAGCAAGCACAGGCAGCACAGCAAGCACAGGCAGCAAACACAGGCAACACAGCAAGCACAGGCAGCAAGCACAGGCAGCACAGGCAGCACAGGCAGCAAGCACAGGCAGCACAGCAAGCAGAGGCAGCACAGCAAGCACAGGCAGCAAGCACAGGCAGCAAGCACAGGCAGCACAGCAAGGACAGGCAGCACACCAAGCACAGGCAGCACAGCAAGCACAGGCAGCAAGCACAGGCAGCACACCAAGCACAGGCAGCACAGGAAGCACAGGCAGCAAGCACAGGCAGCACAGCAAGCACAGGCAGCACACCAAGCACAGGCAGCACAGCAAGCACAGGCATCACAGCAAGCACAGGCAGCAAGCACAGGCAGCTCAGGCAGCACAGCAAGCACAGGCAGCAAGCACAGGCAGCACAGCAAGCACAGGCAGCACAGGCAGCAAGCACAGGCAGCAAGCACAGGCAGCACAGGAAGCACAGGCAGCAAGCACAGGCAGCACAGCAAGCACAGGCAGCACACCAAGCACAGGCAGCACAGCAAGCACAGGCATCACAGCAAGCACAGCAAGCACAGGCAGCAAGCACAGGCAGCTCAGGCAGCACAGCAAGTACAGGCAGCAAGCACAGGCAGCACAGCAAGTACAGGCAGCAAGCACAAGCAGCACAGCAAGCACACGCAGCAAGCACAGGCAACAAGCACAGGCAGTACAGTAAGCACAGGCAGCAAGCACAGGCAGCACAGCAAGCACAGGCAACACAGCAAGCACAGGCAGCAAAACAAGCACAGGCGGCACAGCAAGCACAGGCAGCACCGGCAGCACAGCAAGCACAGGCAGCAAGCACAGGCAGCACAGCAAGCAAGGCATCACAGCAAGCACAGCAAGCACAGGCAGCACAGCAAGCACAGGCAGCACAGCAAACACAGGCAGCACAGCAAGCACAGGCAGCAAGCACAGGCAGCACAGCAAGCACAGGCAGCAAGCACAGGCAGCACAGGCAGCAAGCACAGGCAGCAAGCACACTCAGCACAGCATGCACAGGCAGCACAGCAAGCACAGGCAGCAAGCACAGGCAGCACACCAAGCACAGGCATCACAGCAAGCACAGCAAGCACAGGCAGCAAGCACAGGCAGCTCAGGCAGCACAGCAAGCACAGGCAGCACAGCAAGCACAGGCAGCAAGCACAGGCAGCACAGCAAGCACAGGCAGCACAGGCAGCAAGCACAGGCAGCAAGCACAGGCAGCACAGCAAGCACAGGCAGCAAGCACAGGCAGCACAGCAAGCACAGGCAGCAAGCACAGGCAGCGCAGCAAGAACAGGCAGCACAGCAAGCACAGACAGCACAGCAAGCACAGGCAGCAAGCACACTTAGCACAGCAAGCACAGGCAGCACAGCAAGCACAGGCAGCAAGCACAGGCAGCAAGCACAGGCAGCAGAGCAAGCACAGGCAGCAAGCACACTCAGCACAGCAAGCACAGGCAGCACAGCAAGCACAGGCAGCAAGCACAGGCAGCACACCAAGCACAGGCAGCACACCAAGCACAGGCAGCACAGAAAGCACAGGCAGCAAGCACAGGCAGCACAACAAGCACAGGCGGCACAGCAAGCACAGGCAGCACAGCAAGCACAGGCAGCAAGCACAGGCAGCACAGCAAGCACAGGCATCACAGCAAGCACAGCAAGCACAGGCAGCACAGCAAACACAGGCAGCACAGCAAGCACAGGCAGCAAGCACAGGCAGCACAGTAAGCACAGGCAGCACAGAAAGCACAGGCAGCAAGCACAGGCAGCACAACAAGCACAGGCGGCACAGCAAGCACAGCAAGCACAGGCAGCAAGCACAGGCAGCACAGCAAGTACAGGCAGCAAGCACAGGCAGCACAGCAAGCACAGGCAGCAAGCACAGGCAGCAGTGCAAGCACAGGCAGCAAGCACAGGCAGCACAGAAAGCACAGGCAGCAAGCACAGGCAGCACAGCAAGCACAGGCAGCACAGGCAGCAAGCACAGGCAGCACAGCAAGCACAGGCAGCACACCAAGCACAGGCAGCACAGCAAGCACAGGCAGCAAGCACAGGCAGCACAGCAAGCACAGGCATCACAGCAAGCACAGCAAGCACAGGCAGCACAGCAAACACAGGCAGCACAGCAAGCACAGGCAGCAAGCACAGGCAGCACAGTAAGCACAGGCAGCACAGAAAGCACAGGCAGCAAGCACAGGCAGCACAACAAGCACAGGCAGCAAGCACAAGCAGCAGTGCAAGCACAGGCAGCAAGCACAGGCAGCACAGAAAGCACAGGCAGCAAGCACACTCAGCACAACAAGCACAGGCAGCAAGCACAGGCAGCACAGCAAGCACAGGCAGCAAGCACAGGCAGCACAGCAAGCACAGGCAGCAAGCACAGGCAGCAGAGCAAGCACAGGCAGCAAGCACAGGCAGCACAGCAAGCACAGGCAGCAAGCACAGGCAGCACAGCAAGCACAGGCAGCAAGCACAGGCAGCAGAGCAAGCACAGGCAGCAAGCACAGGCAGCACAGCAAGCACAGGCAGCACAACAAGCACAGGCGGCACAGCAGGCACAGGCAGCAAGCACAGGCAGCGCAGCAAGAACAGGCAGCACAGCAAGCACAGACAGCACAGCAAGCACAGGCAGCAAGCACAGGCAGCACAGCAAGCACAGGCAGCAAGCACAGGCAGCACAGCAAGCACAGGCAGCACAGCAAGCACAGGCAGCACAGGCAGCAAGCACAGGCAGCACAGCAAGCAGAGGCAGCACAGCAAGCACAGGCAGCAAGCACAGGCAGCACAGCAAGCACAGGCAGCAAACACAGGCAACACAGCAAGCACAGGCAGCAAGCACAGGCAGCACAGGCAGCACAGGCAGCAAGCACAGGCAGCACAGCAAGCAGAGGCAGCACAGCAAGCACAGGCAGCAAGCACAGGCAGCACAGCAAGCAGAGGCAGCACAGCAAGCACAGGCAGCAAGCACAGGCAGCAAGCACAGGCAGCACAGCAAGGACAGGCAGCACACCAAGCACAGGCAGCACAGCAAGCACAGGCAGCAAGCACAGGCAGCACACCAAGCACAGGCAGCACAGCAAGCACAGGCAGCAAGCACAGGCAGCACAGCAAGCACAGGCAGCACACCAAGCACAGGCAGCACAGCAAGCACAGGCATCACAGCAAGCACAGCAAGCACAGGCAGCACAGCAAACACAGGCAGCAAGCGCAGGCAGCACAGCAGGCACAGGCAGCACAGCAAGCACAGAAAGCACAGGCAGCAAGCACAGGCAGCACAGCAAGCACAGGCAGCAAGCACAGGCAGCACAGCAAGCACAGGCAGCAAGCACAGGCAGCAAGCACAGGCAGCGCAGCAAGAACAGGCAGCACAGCAAGCACAGACAGCACAGCAAGCACAGGCAGCAAGCACAGGCAGCGCAGAAAGCACAGGCAGCAAGCACAGGCAGCTCAGGCAGCACAGCAAGCACAGGCAGCACAGCAAGCACAGGCAGCACAGGCAGCTTGCACAGGCAGCAAGCACAGGCAGCGCAGCAAGCACAGGCAGCAAGCACAGACAGCACAGCAAGCACAGGCAGCAAGCACAGGCAGCACAGCAAACACAGGCAGCACAGCAAGCACAGGCAGCAAGCACAGGCAGCACAGCAAGCACAGGCAGCACAGCAAGTACAGGCAGCAAGCACAGGCAGCACAGCAAGCACACGCAGCAAGCAGAGGCAACAAGCACAGGCAGCACAGCAAGCACAGGCAGCACAGTAAGCACAGGCAGCACAGAAAGCACAGGCAGCAAGCACAGGCAGCACAGCAAGCACAGGCAGCAAGCACAGGCAGCACAGCAAGCACAGGCAGCACAGCAAGCACAGGCAGCAAGCACAGGCAGCACAGCAAGCACAGGCAGCACACCAAGCACAGGCAGCACAGCAAGCACAGGCATCACAGCAAGCACAGCAAGCACAGGCAGCACAGCAAACACAGGCAGCACAGCAAGCACAGGCAGCAAGCACAGGCAGCACAGGAAGTACAGGCAGCAAGCACAGGCAGCACAGCAAGCACAGGCAGCAAGCACAGGCAGCAAGCACACTTAGCACAGCAAGCACAGGCAGCACAGCAAGCACAGGCAGCAAGCACAGGCAGCAAGCACAGGCAGCAGAGCACACTCAGCACAGCAAGCACAGGCAGCACAGCAAGCACAGGCAGCACAGCACAGGCAGCACACCAAGCACAGGCAGCACACCAAGCACAGGCAGCACACCAAGCACAGGCAGCACAGAAAGCACAGGCAGCAAGCACAGGCAGCACAACAAGCACAGGCGGCACAGCAAGCACAGCAAGCACAGGCAGCAAGCACAGGCAGCACAGCAAGCACAGGCAGCAAGCACAGGCAGCACAGAAAGCACAGGCAGCAAGCACAAGCAGCACAGCAAGCACACGCAGCAAGCACAGGCAACAAGCACAGGCAGCACAGTAAGCACAGGCAGCAAGCACAGGCAGCACAGCAAGCACAGGCAACACAGCAAGCACAGGCAGCACAACAAGCACAGGCGGCACAGCAAGCACAGGCAGCAAGCACAGGCAGCACAGGCAGCACAGCAAGCACAGGCAGCAAGCACAGGCAGCACAGCAAGTACAGGCAGCAAGCACAAGCAGCACAGCAAGCACACGCAGCAAGCACAGGCAACAAGCACAGGCAGCACAGTAAGCACAGGCAGCAAGCACAGGCAGCACAGCAAGCACAGGCAACACAGCAAGCACAGGCAGCACAACAAGCACAGGCGGCACAGCAAGCACAGGCAGCACAGCGAGCACAGGCAGCAGAGGCAGCACAGCAAGCACAGGCAGCAAGCACAGGCAGCACAGCAAGCACAGCAAGCACAGGCAGCACAGCAAGCACAGGCAGCACAGCAAACACAGGCAGCACAGCAAGCACAGGCAGCAAGCACAGGCAGCACAGCAAGCACAGGCAGCAAGCACAGGCAGCACAGCAAACACAGGCAGCAAGCACAGGCAGCAAGCACACTCAGCACAGCAAGCACAGGCAGCACAGGCAGCTTGCACAGGCAGCAAGCACAGGCAGCGCAGCAAGCACAGGCAGCAAGCACAGACAGCACAGCAAGCACAGGCATCACAGCAAGCACAGCAAGCACAGGCAGCACAGCAAACACAGGCAGCACAGCAAGCACAGGCAGCACAGCAAGCACAGGCAGCAAGCACAGGCAGCAAGCACAGGCAGCACAGCAAGCACAGGCAGCAAGCACAGGCAGCACACCAAGCACAGGCAGCACATCAAGCACAGGCAGCACAGAAAGCACAGGCAGCACACCAAGCACAGGCAGCACACCAAGCACAGGCAGCACAGAAAGCACAGGCAGCAAGCACAGGCAGCACAGCAAGCACAGGCAGCAAGCACAGGCAGCACAGCAAGCACAGGCAGCAAGCACAGGCAGCAAGCACAGGCAGCGCAGCAAGAACAGGCAGCACAGCAAGCACAGGCAGCACAGCAAGCACAGGCAGCAAGCACACTCAGCACAGCAAGCACAGGCAGCACAGCAAGCACAGGCAGCAAGCACAGGCAGCACACCAAACACAGGCATCACAGCAAGCACAGCAAGCACAGGCAGCAAGCACAGGAAGCACAGGCAGCAAGCACAGGCAGCAAGCACAGGCAGCACAGCAAGCACAGGCAGCAAGCACAGGCAGCACAGCAAGCACAGGCAGCAAGCACAGGCAGCGCAGCAAGAACAGGCAGCACAGCAAGCACAGACAGCACAGCAAGCACAGGCAGCAAGCACAGGCAGCGCAGCAAGCACAGGCAGCAAGCACAGGCAGCTCAGGCA
Source organism: Priocnemis perturbator (assembly GCA_963942575.1). NCBI lineage: Eukaryota > Metazoa > Arthropoda > Insecta > Hymenoptera > Pompilidae > Priocnemis > Priocnemis perturbator. The sequence continues at coordinate 220,051 of CAWWDK010000189.1, read as the reverse complement.
GCACAGCAAGCACAGGCAGCAAGCACAGGCAGCACAGCAAGCACAGGCAGCAAGCACAGGCAGCACACCAAGCACAGGCAGCAAGCACAGGCAGCACAGCAAGCACAGGCAGCACACCAAGCACAGGCAGCACAGCAAGCACAGGCAGCAAGCACAGGCAGCACAGCAAGCACAGGCAGCAAGCACAGGCAGCACAGCAAGCACAGGCAGCACAGCAAGCACAGGCAGCAAGCACAGGCAGCACAGCAAGCACAGGCAGCAAGCACAGGCAGCACAGCAAGCACAGGCAGCAAGCACAGGCAGCACAGCAAGCACAGGCAGCACAGCAAGCACAGGCAGCAAGCACAGGCAGCACAGCAAGTACAGGCAGCAAGCACAAGCAGCACAGCAAGCACACGCAGTAAGCACAGGCAGCAAGCACAGGCAGCACAGCAAGCACAGGCAACACAGCAAGCACAGGCAGCACAACAAGCACAGGCGGCACAGCAAGCACAGCAAGCACAGGCAGCAAGCACAGGCAGCACAGGCAGCACAGCAAGCACAGGCAGCACAGCAAGCACAGGCAGCACAGCAAGCACAGGCAGCAAGCGCAGGCAGCACAGGCAGCACAGCAAGCACAGGCAGCAAGCACAGGCAGCAAGCACAGGCAGCGCAGCAAGAACAGGCAGCACAGGCAGCACAGGCAGCACAGCAAGCACAGGCAGCAAGCACAGGCAGCACAGCAAGCACAGGCAGCAAGCACAGGCAGCACAGCAAGCACAGGCAGCAGAGCAAGCACAGCAAGCACAGGCAGCACAGCAAGTACAGGCAGCAAGCACAAGCAGCACAGCAAGCACAGGCAGCAAGCACAGGCAGCAAGCACAGGCAGCACAGCAAGCACAGGCAGCACAGCAAGCACAGGCAGCAAGCACAGGCAGCACAGCAAGCACAGGCAGCAAGCACAGGCAGCACAGCAAGCACAGGCAGCAAGCACAGGCAGCAGTGCAAGCACAGGCAGCAAGCACAGGCAGCACAGAAAGCACAGGCAGCAAGCACAGGCAGCAAGCACAGGCAGCAGAGCAAGCACAGGCAGCAAGCACAGGCAGCACAGCAAGCACAGGCAGCAAGCACACTCAGCACAGCAAGCACAGGCAGCACAGCAAGCACAGGCAGCAAGCACAGGCAGCAAGCGCAGGTAGCACAGCAGGCACAGGCAGCACAGCAAGTACAGACAGCACAGCAAGCACAGGCAGCAAGCACAGGCAGCACAGCAAGCACAGGCAGCAAGCACAGGCAGCAGTGCAAGCACAGGCAGCAAGCACAGGCAGCACAGAAAGCACAGGCAGCAAGCACAGGCAGCAAGCGCAGGTAGCACAGCAGGCACAGGCAGCACAGCAAGTACAGACAGCACAGCAAGCACAGGCAGCAAGCACAGGCAGCACAGCAAGCACAGGCAGCAAGCACAGGCAGCAGTGCAAGCACAGGCAGCAAGCACAGGCAGCACAGAAAGCACAGGCAGCAAGCACAGGCAGCAAGCACAGGCAGCACAGCAAGCACAGGCAACACAGCAAGCACAGGCAGTACAACAAGCACAGGCGGCACAGCAAGCACAGCAAGCACAGGCAGCAAGCGCAGGCAGCACAGCAGGCACAGGCAGCACAGCAAGCACAGAAAGCACAGGCAGCAAGCACAGGCAGCACAGCAAGCACAGGCAGCAAGCACAGGCAGCAGTGCAAGCACAGGCAGCAAGCACAGGCAGCACAGAAAGCACAGGCAGCAAGCACAGGCAGCACAGCAAGCACAGGCATCAAGCACAGGCAGCAAGCACACTCAGCACAACAAGCACAGGCAGCACAGCAAGCACAGGCAGCAAGCACAGGCAGCACAGCAAGCACAGGCAGCAAGCACAGGCAGCAGTGCAAGCACAGGCAGCAAGCACAGGCAGCACAGAAAGCACAGGCAGCAAGCACAGGCAGCAAGCACAGGCAGCAAGCGCAGGTAGCACAGCAGGCACAGGCAGCACAGCAAGTACAGACAGCACAGCAAGCACAGGCAGCAAGCACAGGCAGCACAGCAAGCACAGGCAGCAAGCACAGGCAGCTCAGGCAGCCCAGCAAGCACAGGCAGGAAGCACAGGCAGCACAGCAAGCACAGGCAGCACAGCAAGCACAGGCAGCAAGCACAGGCAGCACAGCAAGCACAGGCAGCAAACACAGGCAACACAGCAAGCACAGGCAGCAAGCACAGGCAGCACAGCAAGCACAGGCAGCACAGCAAGCACAGGCAGCAAGCACAGGCAGCACAGCAAGCAGAAGCAGCACAGCAAGCACAGGCAGCAAGCACAGGCAGCAAGCACAGGCAGCACAGCAAGGACAGGCAGCACACCAAGCACAGGCAGCACAGCAAGCACAGGCAGCAAGCACAGGCAGCACACCAAGCACAGGCAGCACAGCAAGCACAGGCAGCAAGCACAGGCAGCACAGCAAGCACAGGCAGCACACCAAGCACAGGCAGCACAGCAAGCACAGGCAGCACAGCAAGCACAGGCAGCAAGCACAGGCAGCACAGCAAGTACAGGCAGCAAGCACAAGCAGCACAGCAAGCACACGCAGCAAGCACAGGCAACAAGCACAGGCAGCACAGTAAGCACAGGCAGCAAGCACAGGCAGCACAGCAAGCACAGGCAGCACAACAAGCACAGGCAGCAAGCACAGGCAGCAAGCACAGGCAGCAGAGCAAGCACAGGCAGCAAGCACACTCAGCACAGCAAGCACAGGCAGCACAGCAAGCACAGGCAGCAAGCACAGGCAGCACACCAAGCACAGGCAGCACAGAAAGCACAGGCAGCAAGCACAGGCAGCACAACAAGCACAGGCAGCACAGCAAGCACAGGCAGCACAGCAAGCACAGGCAGCACAGCAAGCACAGGCAGCACACCAAGCACAGGCAGCACAGCAAGCACAGGCAGCACAGCAAGCACAGGCATCACAGCAAGCACAGCAAGCACAGGCAGCACAGCAAACACAGGCAGCACAGCAAGCACAGGCAGCAAGCACAGGCAGCACAGCAAGCACAGGCAGCAAGCACAGGCAGCACAGCAAGCACAGGCAGCAAGCACAGGCAGCAAGCACAGGCAGCAAGCACAGGCAGCACAGCAAGCACAGGCAGCAAGCACAGGCAGCACAGCAAGCACAGGCAGCAAGCACAGGCAGCAAGCACACTCAGCACAGCAAGCACAGGCAGCACAGCAAGCACAGGCAGCAAGCACAGGCAGCAAGCACAGGCAGCAGAGCAAGCACAGGCAGCAAGCACAGGCAGCACAGCAAGCACAGGCAGCAAGCACACTCAGCACAGCAAGCACAGGCAGCACAGCAAGCACAGGCAGCAAGCACAGGCAGCACAGCAAGCACAGGCAGCACAGCAAGCACAGCCAGCACAGCAAGTACAGGCAGCAAGCACAGGCAGCACAGCAAGCACAGGCAGCAAGCACAGGCAGCGCAGCAAGCACAGACAGCACATCAAGCACAGGCAGCAAGCGCAGGCAGCACAGCAGGCACAGGCAGCACAGCAAGCACAGGCAGCACAGCAAGCACAGGCAGCAAGCACAGGCAGCACAGCAAGCACAGGCATCACAGCAAGCACAGCAAGCACAGGCAGCACAGCAAACACAGGCAGCACAGCAAGCACAGGCAGCAAGCACAGGCAGCACAGTAAGCACAGGCAGCACAGAAAGCACAGGCAGCAAGCACAGGCAGCACAACAAGCACAGGCGGCACAGCAAGCACAGCAAGCACAGGCAGCAAGCACAGGCAGCACAGCAAGTACAGGCAGCAAGCACAGGCAGCACAGCAAGCACAGGCAGCAAGCACAGGCAGCAGTGCAAGCACAGGCAGCAAGCACAGGCAGCAAGCACAGGCAGCAAGCACAGGCAGCAGAGCAAGCACAGGCAGCAAGCACAGGCAGCATAGCAAGCAGAGGCAGCACAGAAAGCACAGGCAGCAAGCACAGGCAGCACAGGCAGCAGAGCAAGCACAGGCAGCAAGCACAGGCAGCACAGCAAGCACAGGCAACACAGCAAGCACAGGCAGCACAACAAGCACAGGCGGCACAGCAAGCACAGGCAGCAAGCACAGGCAGCGCAGCAAGAACAGGCAGCAAGCACAGGCAGCACAGCAAGCACAGGCAGCACACCAAGCACAGGCAGCACAGCAAGCACAGGCAGCAAGCACAGGCAGCACAGCAAGCACAGCAAGCACAGGCAGCAAGCACAGGCAGCAAACACAGGCAACACAGCAAGCACAGGCAGCAAGCACAGGCAGCACAGCAAGCACAGGCAGCACAGCAAGCACAGGCAGCAAGCACAGGCAGCACAGCAAGCAGAGGCAGCACAGCAAGCAGAGGCAGCACAGCAAGCACAGGCAGCAAGCACAGGCAGCAAGCACAGGCAGCACAGCAAGGACAGGCAGCACACCAAGCACAGGCAGCACAGCAAGCACAGGCAGCAAGCACAGGCAGCACACCAAGCACAGGCAGCACAGCAAGCACAGGCAGCAAGCACAGGCAGCACAGCAAGCACAGCCAGCACACCAAGCACAGGCAGCACAGCAAGCACAGGCAGCAAGCACAGGCAGCACAGCAAGCACAGGCATCACAGCAAGCACAGCAAGCACAGGCAGCACAGCAAACACAGGCAGCACAGCAAGCACAGGCAGCAAGCACAGGCAGCACAGTAAGCACAGGCAGCACAGAAAGCACAGGCAGCAAGCACAGGCAGCACAACAAGCACAGGCGGCACAGCAAGCACAGCAAGCACAGGCAGCAAGCACAGGCAGCACAGCAAGTACAGGCAGCAAGCACAGGCAGCACAGCAAGCACAGGCAGCAAGCACAGGCAGCAGTGCAAGCACAGGCAGCAAGCATAGGCAGCACAGAAAGCACAGGCAGCAAGCACAGGCAGCACAGCAAGCACAGGCATCAAGCACAGGCAGCAAGCACACTCAGCACAACAAGCACAGGCAGCACAGCAAGCACAGGCAGCAAGCACAGGCAGCACAGCAAGCACAGGCAGCAAGCACAGGCAGCACAGCAAGCACAGGCAGCAAGCACAGGCAGCAGAGCAAGCACAGGCAGCAAGCACAGGCAGCACAGCAAGCACAGGCAGCAAAACAAGCACAGGCGGCACAGCAGGCACAGGCAGCAAGCACAGGCAGCGCAGCAAGAACAGGCAGCACAGCAAGCACAGACAGCACAGCAAGCACAGGCAGCAAGCACAGGCAGCACAGCAAGCACAGGCAGCAAGCACAGGCAGCACAGCAAGCACATGCAGCACAGGCAGCAAGCACAGGCAGCACAGCAAGCAGAGGCAGCACAGCAAGCACAGGCAGCAAGCACAGGCAGCACAGCAAGCACAGGCAGCAAACACAGGCAACACAGCAAGCACAGGCAGCAAGCACAGGCAGCACAGGCAGCACAGGCAGCAAGCACAGGCAGCACAGCAAGCAGAGGCAGCACAGCAAGCACAGGCAGCAAGCACAGGCAGCAAGCACAGGCAGCACAGCAAGGACAGGCAGCACACCAAGCACAGGCAGCACAGCAAGCACAGGCAGCAAGCACAGGCAGCACACCAAGCACAGGCAGCACAGGAAGCACAGGCAGCAAGCACAGGCAGCACAGGCAGCACACCAAGCACAGGCAGCACAGCAAGCACAGGCATCACAGCAAGCACAGGCAGCAAGCACAGGCAGCTCAGGCAGCACAGCAAGCACAGGCAGCAAGCACAGGCAGCACAGCAAGCACAGGCAGCACAGGCAGCAAGCACAGGCAGCAAGCACAGGCAGCACAGGAAGCACAGGCAGCAAGCACAGGCAGCACAGCAAGCACAGGCAGCACACCAAGCACAGGCAGCACAGCAAGCACAGGCATCACAGCAAGCACAGCAAGCACAGGCAGCAAGCACAGGCAGCTCAGGCAGCACAGCAAGTACAGGCAGCAAGCACAGGCAGCACAGCAAGTACAGGCAGCAAGCACAAGCAGCACAGCAAGCACACGCAGCAAGCACAGGCAACAAGCACAGGCAGTACAGTAAGCACAGGCAGCAAGCACAGGCAGCACAGCAAGCACAGGCAACACAGCAAGCACAGGCAGCAAAACAAGCACAGGCGGCACAGCAAGCACAGGCAGCACCGGCAGCACAGCAAGCACAGGCAGCAAGCACAGGCAGCACAGCAAGCAAGGCATCACAGCAAGCACAGCAAGCACAGGCAGCACAGCAAGCACAGGCAGCACAGCAAACACAGGCAGCACAGCAAGCACAGGCAGCAAGCACAGGCAGCACAGCAAGCACAGGCAGCAAGCACAGGCAGCACAGGCAGCAAGCACAGGCAGCAAGCACACTCAGCACAGCATGCACAGGCAGCACAGCAAGCACAGGCAGCAAGCACAGGCAGCACACCAAGCACAGGCATCACAGCAAGCACAGCAAGCACAGGCAGCAAGCACAGGCAGCTCAGGCAGCACAGCAAGCACAGGCAGCAAGCACAGGCAGCACAGCAAGCACAGGCAGCACAGGCAGCACAGGCAGCAAGCACAGGCAGCAAGCACAGGCAGCACAGCAAGCACAGGCAGCAAGCACAGGCAGCACAGCAAGCACAGGCAGCAAGCACAGGCAGCGCAGCAAGAACAGGCAGCACAGCAAGCACAGACAGCACAGCAAGCACAGGCAGCAAGCACACTTAGCACAGCAAGCACAGGCAGCACAGCAAGCACAGGCAGCAAGCACAGGCAGCAAGCACAGGCAGCAGAGCAAGCACAGGCAGCAAGCACACTCAGCACAGCAAGCACAGGCAGCACAGCAAGCACAGGCAGCAAGCACAGGCAGCACACCAAGCACAGGCAGCACACCAAGCACAGGCAGCACAGAAAGCACAGGCAGCAAGCACAGGCAGCACAACAAGCACAGGCGGCACAGCAAGCACAGGCAGCACAGCAAGCACAGGCAGCAAGCACAGGCAGCACAGCAAGCACAGGCATCACAGCAAGCACAGCAAGCACAGGCAGCACAGCAAACACAGGCAGCACAGCAAGCACAGGCAGCACAGCAAGCACAGGCAGCAAGCACAGGCAGCACAGTAAGCACAGGCAGCACAGAAAGCACAGGCAGCAAGCACAGGCAGCACAACAAGCACAGGCGGCACAGCAAGCACAGCAAGCACAGGCAGCAAGCACAGGCAGCACAGCAAGTACAGGCAGCAAGCACAGGCAGCACAGCAAGCACAGGCAGCAAGCACAGGCAGCAGTGCAAGCACAGGCAGCAAGCACAGGCAGCACAGAAAGCACAGGCAGCAAGCACAGGCAGCACAGCAAGCACAGGCAGCACAGGCAGCAAGCACAGGCAGCACAGCAAGCACAGGCAGCACACCAAGCACAGGCAGCACAGCAAGCACAGGCAGCAAGCACAGGCAGCACAGCAAGCACAGGCATCACAGCAAGCACAGCAAGCACAGGCAGCACAGCAAACACAGGCAGCACAGCAAGCACAGGCAGCAAGCACAGGCAGCACAGTAAGCACAGGCAGCACAGAAAGCACAGGCAGCAAGCACAGGCAGCACAACAAGCACAGGCAGCAAGCACAAGCAGCAGTGCAAGCACAGGCAGCAAGCACAGGCAGCACAGAAAGCACAGGCAGCAAGCACACTCAGCACAACAAGCACAGGCAGCAAGCACAGGCAGCACAGCAAGCACAGGCAGCAAGCACAGGCAGCACAGCAAGCACAGGCAGCAAGCACAGGCAGCAGAGCAAGCACAGGCAGCAAGCACAGGCAGCACAGCAAGCACAGGCAGCAAGCACAGGCAGCACAGCAAGCACAGGCAGCAAGCACAGGCAGCAGAGCAAGCACAGGCAGCAAGCACAGGCAGCACAGCAAGCACAGGCAGCACAACAAGCACAGGCGGCACAGCAGGCACAGGCAGCAAGCACAGGCAGCGCAGCAAGAACAGGCAGCACAGCAAGCACAGACAGCACAGCAAGCACAGGCAGCAAGCACAGGCAGCACAGCAAGCACAGGCAGCACAGCAAGCACAGGCAGCACAGCAAGCACAGGCAGCACAGGCAGCAAGCACAGGCAGCACAGCAAGCAGAGGCAGCACAGCAAGCACAGGCAGCAAGCACAGGCAGCACAGCAAGCACAGGCAGCAAACACAGGCAACACAGCAAGCACAGGCAGCAAGCACAGGCAGCACAGGCAGCACAGGCAGCAAGCACAGGCAGCACAGCAAGCAGAGGCAGCACAGCAAGCACAGGCAGCAAGCACAGGCAGCACAGCAAGCAGAGGCAGCACAGCAAGCACAGGCAGCAAGCACAGGCAGCAAGCACAGGCAGCACAGCAAGGACAGGCAGCACACCAAGCACAGGCAGCACAGCAAGCACAGGCAGCAAGCACAGGCAGCACACCAAGCACAGGCAGCACAGCAAGCACAGGCAGCAAGCACAGGCAGCACAGCAAGCACAGGCAGCACACCAAGCACAGGCAGCACAGCAAGCACAGGCATCACAGCAAGCACAGCAAGCACAGGCAGCACAGCAAACACAGGCAGCAAGCGCAGGCAGCACAGCAGGCACAGGCAGCACAGCAAGCACAGAAAGCACAGGCAGCAAGCACAGGCAGCACAGCAAGCACAGGCAGCAAGCACAGGCAGCACAGCAAGCACAGGCAGCAAGCACAGGCAGCGCAGCAAGAACAGGCAGCACAGCAAGCACAGACAGCACAGCAAGCACAGGCAGCAAGCACAGGCAGCGCAGAAAGCACAGGCAGCAAGCACAGGCAGCTCAGGCAGCACAGCAAGCACAGGCAGCACAGCAAGCACAGGCAGCACAGGCAGCTTGCACAGGCAGCAAGCACAGGCAGCGCAGCAAGCACAGGCAGCAAGCACAGACAGCACAGCAAGCACAGGCAGCAAGCACAGGCAGCACAGCAAACACAGGCAGCACAGCAAGCACAGGCAGCAAGCACAGGCAGCACAGCAAGCACACGCAGCACAGCAAGTACAGGCAGCAAGCACAGGCAGCACAGCAAGCACACGCAGCAAGCAGAGGCAACAAGCACAGGCAGCACAGCAAGCACAGGCAGCACAGTAAGCACAGGCAGCACAGAAAGCACAGGCAGCAAGCACAGGCAGCACAGCAAGCACAGGCAGCAAGCACAGGCAGCACAGCAAGCACAGGCAGCACAGCAAGCACAGGCAGCAAGCACAGGCAGCACAGCAAGCACAGGCAGCACACCAAGCACAGGCAGCACAGCAAGCACAGGCATCACAGCAAGCACAGCAAGCACAGGCAGCACAGCAAACACAGGCAGCACAGCAAGCACAGGCAGCAAGCACAGGCAGCACAGGAAGTACAGGCAGCAAGCACAGGCAGCACAGCAAGCACAGGCAGCAAGCACAGGCAGCAAGCACACTTAGCACAGCAAGCACAGGCAGCACAGCAAGCACAGGCAGCAAGCACAGGCAGCAAGCACAGGCAGCAGAGCACACTCAGCACAGCAAGCACAGGCAGCACAGCAAGCACAGGCAGCACAGCACAGGCAGCACACCAAGCACAGGCAGCACACCAAGCACAGGCAGCACACCAAGCACAGGCAGCACAGAAAGCACAGGCAGCAAGCACAGGCAGCACAACAAGCACAGGCGGCACAGCAAGCACAGCAAGCACAGGCAGCAAGCACAGGCAGCACAGCAAGCACAGGCAGCAAGCACAGGCAGCACAGAAAGCACAGGCAGCAAGCACAAGCAGCACAGCAAGCACACGCAGCAAGCACAGGCAACAAGCACAGGCAGCACAGCAAGCACAGGCAGCAAGCACAGGCAGCACAGCAAGCACAGGCAACACAGCAAGCACAGGCAGCACAACAAGCACAGGCGGCACAGCAAGCACAGGCAGCAAGCACAGGCAGCACAGGCAGCACAGCAAGCACAGGCAGCAAGCACAGGCAGCACAGCAAGTACAGGCAGCAAGCACAAGCAGCACAGCAAGCACACGCAGCAAGCACAGGCAACAAGCACAGGCAGCACAGTAAGCACAGGCAGCAAGCACAGGCAGCACAGCAAGCACAGGCAACACAGCAAGCACAGGCAGCACAACAAGCACAGGCGGCACAGCAAGCACAGGCAGCACAGCGAGCACAGGCAGCAGAGGCAGCACAGCAAGCACAGGCAGCAAGCACAGGCAGCACAGCAAGCACAGCAAGCACAGGCAGCACAGCAAGCACAGGCAGCACAGCAAACACAGGCAGCACAGCAAGCACAGGCAGCAAGCACAGGCAGCACAGCAAGCACAGGCAGCAAGCACAGGCAGCACAGCAAACACAGGCAGCAAGCACAGGCAGCAAGCACACTCAGCACAGCAAGCACAGGCAGCACAGGCAGCTTGCACAGGCAGCAAGCACAGGCAGCGCAGCAAGCACAGGCAGCAAGCACAGACAGCACAGCAAGCACAGGCATCACAGCAAGCACAGCAAGCACAGGCAGCACAGCAAACACAGGCAGCACAGCAAGCACAGGCAGCACAGCAAGCACAGGCAGCAAGCACAGGCAGCAAGCACAGGCAGCACAGCAAGCACAGGCAGCAAGCACAGGCAGCACACCAAGCACAGGCAGCACATCAAGCACAGGCAGCACAGAAAGCACAGGCAGCACACCAAGCACAGGCAGCACAGAAAGCACAGGCAGCAAGCACAGGCAGCACAGCAAGCACAGGCAGCAAGCACAGGCAGCACAGCAAGCACAGGCAGCAAGCACAGGCAGCAAGCACAGGCAGCGCAGCAAGAACAGGCAGCACAGCAAGCACAGGCAGCACAGCAAGCACAGGCAGCAAGCACACTCAGCACAGCAAGCACAGGCAGCACAGCAAGCACAGGCAGCAAGCACAGGCAGCACACCAAACACAGGCATCACAGCAAGCACAGCAAGCACAGGCAGCAAGCACAGGAAGCACAGGCAGCACAGCAAGCACAGGCAGCAAGCACAGGCAGCACAGCAAGCACAGGCAGCAAGCACAGGCAGCGCAGCAAGAACAGGCAGCACAGCAAGCACAGACAGCACAGCAAGCACAGGCAGCAAGCACAGGCAGCGCAGCAAGCACAGGCAGCAAGCACAGGCAGCTCAGGCAGCACAGCAAGCACAGGCAGCAAGCACAGGCAGCACAGCAAGCACAGGCAGCAAGCACAGGCAGCACACCAAGCACAGGCAGCAAGCACAGGCAGCACAGCAAGCACAGGCAGCACACCAAGCACAGGCAGCACAGCAAGCACAGGCAGCAAGCACAGGCAGCACAGCAAGCACAGGCAGCAAGCACAGGCAGCACAGCAAGCACAGGCAGCACAGCAAGCACAGGCAGCAAGCACAGGCAGCACAGCAAGCACAGGCAGCAAGCACAGGCAGCACAGCAAGCACAGGCAGCAAGCACAGGCAGCACAGCAAGCACAGGCAGCAAGCACAGGCAGCACAGCAAGTACAGGCAGCAAGCACAAGCAGCACAGCAAGCACACGCAGTAAGCACAGGCAGCAAGCACAGGCAGCACAGCAAGCACAGGCAACACAGCAAGCACAGGCAGCACAACAAGCACAGGCGGCACAGCAAGCACAGCAAGCACAGGCAGCAAGCACAGGCAGCACAGGCAGCACAGCAAGCACAGGCAGCACAGCAAGCACAGGCAGCACAGCAAGCACAGGCAGCAAGCGCAGGCAGCACAGGCAGCACAGCAAGCACAGGCAGCAAGCACAGGCAGCAAGCACAGGCAGCGCAGCAAGAACAGGCAGCACAGGCAGCACAGGCAGCACAGCAAGCACAGGCAGCAAGCACAGGCAGCACAGCAAGCACAGGCAGCAAGCACAGGCAGCACAGCAAGCACAGGCAGCACAGCAAGCACAGCAAGCACAGGCAGCACAGCAAGTACAGGCAGCAAGCACAAGCAGCACAGCAAGCACAGGCAGCAAGCACAGGCAGCAAGCACAGGCAGCACAGCAAGCACAGGCAGCACAGCAAGCACAGGCAGCAAGCACAGGCAGCACAGCAAGCACAGGCAGCACAGCAAGCACAGGCAGCACAGCAAGTACAGGCAGCAAGCACAAGCAGCACAGCAAGCACACGCAGTAAGCACAGGCAGCAAGCACAGGCAGCACAGCAAGCACAGGCAACAAGCACAGGCAGCACAGCAAGCACAGGCAACACAGCAAGCACAGGCAGCAAGCACAGGCAGCACACCAAGCACAGGCAGCACAGCAAGCACAGGCAGCAAGCACACTCAGCACAGCAAGCACAGGCATCGCAACAAGAACAGCAAGTACAGCAAGCACAGGCAGCAAGCACAGGCAGCACAGCAAGCACAGGCAGCACAGCAAGCACAGGCAGCAAGCACAGGCAGCAAGCACAGGCAGCAAGCCCAGGCAGCACAGCAAGCACAGGCAGCAAGCGCAGGCAGCACAGCAGGCACAGGCAGCACAGCAAGCACAGGCAGCAAGCACAGGCAGCAAGCACACTTAGCACAGCAAGCACAGGCAGCACAGCAAGCACAGGCAGCAAGCACAGGCAGCGCAGCAAGCACAGGCAGCAAGCACAGGCAGCTCAGGCAGCACAGCAAGCACAGGCAGCAAGCACAGGCAGCACAGCAAGCACAGGCAGCAAGCACAGGCAGCAAGCACAGGCAGCAAGCCCAGGCAGCACAGCAAGCACAGGCAGCAAGCGCAGGCAGCACAGCAGGCACAGGCAGCACAGCAAGCACAGGCAGCAAGCACAGGCAGCAAGCACACTTAGCACAGCAAGCACAGGCAGCACAGCAAGCACAGGCAGCAAGCACAGGCAGCGCAGCAAGCACAGGCAGCAAGCACAGGCAGCTCAGGCAGCACAGCAAGCACAGGCAGCAAGCACAGGCAGCACAGCAAGCACAGGCAGCAAGCACAGGCAGCAAGCACAGGCAGCACACCAAGCACAGGCAGCAAGCACAGGCAGCACAGCAAGCACAGGCAGCAAGCACAGGCAGCACAGCAAGCACAGGCAGCACACCAAGCACAGGCAGCACAGCAAGCACAGGCAGCAAGCACAGGCAGCACAGCAAGCACAGGCAGCAAGCACAGGCAGCACAGCAAGCACAGGCAGCACAGCAAGCACAGGCAGCAAGCACAGGCAGCACAGCAACTACAGGCAGCAAGCACAAGCAGCACAGCAAGCACACGCAGTAAGCACAGGCAGCAAGCACAGGCAGCACAGCAAGCACAGGCAACACAGCAAGCACAGGCAGCACAACAAGCACAGGCGGCACAGCAAGCACAGGCAGCAAGCACAGGCAGCACAGGCAGCACAGCAAGCACAGGCAGCAAGCACAGGCAGCACAGCAAGCACAGGCAGCAAGCGCAGGCAGCACAGGCAGCACAGCAAGCACAGGCAGCAAGCACAGGCAGCAAGCACAGGCAGCGCAGCAAGAACAGGCAGCACAGGCAGCACAGGCAGCACAGCAAGCACAGGCAGCAAGCACAGGCAGCACAGCAAGCACAGGCAGCAAGCACAGGCAGCACAGCAAGCACAGGCAGCAAGCACAGGCAGCACAGCAAGCACAGGCAGCAAGCACAGGCAGCAAGCACAGGCAGCAAGCACACTCAGCACAGCAAGCACAGGCAGCACAGGCAGCTTGCACAGGCAGCAAGCACAGGCAGCGCAGCAAGCACAGGCAGCAAGCACAGACAGCACAGCAAGCACAGGCATCACAGCAAGCACAGCAAGCACAGGCAGCACAGCAAACACAGGCAGCACAGCAAGCACAGGCAGTAAGCACAGGCAGCACAGCAAGCACAGGCAGCAAGCACAGGCAGCACAGCAAGCACAGGCAGCAAGCACAGGCAGCAAGCACACTCAGCACAGCAAGCACAGGCAGCACAGCACACTCAGCACAGCAAGCACAGGCAGCACAGCAAGCACAGGCAGCAAGCACAGGCAGCACACCAAGCACAGGCAGCACAGAAAGCACAGGCAGCACAACAAGCACAGGCGGCACAGCAAGCACAGCAAGCACAGGCAGTAAGCACAGGCAGCACAGCAAGCACAGGCAGCAAGCACAGGCAGCAAGCACAGGCAGCACACCAAGCACAGGCAGCACAGCAAGCACAGGCAACACAGCAAGCACAGGCAGCAAGCACAGGCAGCACACCAAGCACAGGCAGCACAGCAAGCACAGGCAGCAAGCACACTCAGCACAGCAAGCACAGGCATCGCAACAAGAAAAGCAAGTACAGCAAGCACAGGCAGCAAGCACAGGCAGCACAGCAAGCACAGGCAGCACAGCAAGCACAGGCAGCAAGCACAGGCAGCAAGCACAGGCAGCAAGCCCAGGCAGCACAGCAAGCACAGGCAGCAAGCGCAGGCAGCACAGCAGGCACAGGCAGCACAGCAAGCACAGGCAGCAAGCACAGGCAGCAAGCACGCTTAGCACAGCAAGCACAGGCAGCAAGCACAGGCAGCGCAGCAAGCACAGGCAGCAAGCACAGGCAGCAAGCCCAGGCAGCACAGCAAGCACAGGCAGCAAGCGCAGGCAGCACAGCAGGCACAGGCAGCACAGCAAGCACAGGCAGCAAGCACACTTAGCACAGCAAGCACAGGCAGCACAGCAAGCACAGGCAGCAAGCACAGGCAGCGCAGCAAGCACAGGCAGCAAGCACAGGCAGCTCAGGCAGCACAGCAAGCACAGGCAGCAAGCACAGGCAGCACAGCAAGCACAGGCAGCAAGCACAGGCAGCAAGCACAGGCAGCACACCAAGCACAGGCAGCAAGCACAGGCAGCACAGCAAGCACAGGCAGCAAGCACAGGCAGCACAGCAAGCACAGGCAGCACAGCAAGCACAGGCAGCACAGCAAGCACAGGCAGCACAGCAAGCACAGGCAGCAAGCACAGGCAGCACAGCAAGCACAGGCAGCAAGCACAGGCAGCACAGGCAGCACAGCAAGCACAGGCAGCAAGCACAGGCAGCACAGCAAGTACAGGCAGCAAGCACAAGCAGCACAGCAAGCACACGCTGTAAGCACAGGCAGCAAGCACAGGCAGCACAGCAAGCACAGGCAACACAGCAAGCACAGGCAGCACAACAAGCACAGGCGGCACAGCAAGCACACGCAGCAAGCACAGGCAGCACAGGTAGCGCAGCAAGCACAGGCAGCAAGCACAGGCAGCACAGCAAGCACAGGCAGCAAGCACAGGCAGCAAGCACAGGCAGCAAGCACACTCAGCACAGCAAGCACAGGCAGCACAGCAAGCACAGGCAGCAAGCACAAGCAGCAAGCACACTCAGCACAGCAAGCACAGGCAGCACAGCAAGCACAGGCAGCAAGCACAGGCAGCACACCAAGCACAGGCAGCACAGAAAGCACAGGCAGCCAGCACAGGCAGCCAGCACAGGCAGCACAACAAGCACAGGCGGCACAGCAAGCACAGGCAGCAAGCACAGGCAGCACAGCAAGTACAGGCAGCAAGCACAGGCAGCACAGCAAGTACAGGCAGCAAGCACAGGCAGCAAGCGCAGGTAGCACAGCAGGCACAGGCAGCACAGCAAGTACAGACAGCACAGCAAGCACAGGCAGCAAGCACAGGCAGCACAGCAAGCACAGGCAGCAAGCACAGGCAGCAAGCACAGGCAGCAGTGCAAGCACAGGCAGCAAGCACAGGCAGCACAGAAAGCACAGGCAGCAAGCACAGGCAGCAAGCGCAGGTAGCACAGCAGGCACAGGCAGCACAGCAAGTACAGACAGCACAGCAAGCACAGGCAGCAAGCACAGGCAGCACAGCAAGCACAGGCAGCAAGCACAGGCAGCAGTGCAAGCACAGGCAGCAAGCACAGGCAGCACAGAAAGCACAGGCAGCAAGCACAGGCAGCAAGCGCAGGTAGCACAGCAGGCACAGGCAGCACAGCAAGTACAGACAGCACAGCAAGCACAGGCAGCAAGCACAGGCAGCACAGCAAGCACAGGCAGCAAGCACAGGCAGCAGTGCAAGCACAGGCAGCAAGCACAGGCAGCACAGAAAGCACAGGCAGCAAGCACAGGCAGCAAGCACAGGCAGCACAGCAAGCACAGGCAACACAGCAAGCACAGGCAGTACAACAAGCACAGGCGGCACAGCAAGCACAGCAAGCACAGGCAGCAAGCGCAGGCAGCACAGCAGGCACAGGCAGCACAGCAAGCACAGAAAGCACAGGCAGCAAGCACAGGCAGCACAGCAAGCACAGGCAGCAAGCACAGGCAGCAAGCGCAGGTAGCACAGCAGGCACAGGCAGCACAGCAAGTACAGACAGCACAGCAAGCACAGGCAGCAAGCACAGGCAGCACAGCAAGCACAGGCAGCAAGCACAGGCAGCAGTGCAAGCACAGGCAGCAAGCACAGGCAGCACAGAAAGCACAGGCAGCAAGCACAGGCAGCAAGCACAGGCAGCACAGCAAGCACAGGCAACACAGCAAGCACAGGCAGCACAGAAAGCACAGGCAGCCAGCACAGGCAGCACAACAAGCACAGGCGGCACAGCAAACACAGCAAGCACAGGCAGCAAGCACAGGCAGCACAGCAAGTACAGGCAGCAAGCACAGGCAGCACAGCAAGTACAGGCAGCAAGCACAAGCAGCACAGCAAGCACACGCAGCAAGCACAGGCAACAAGCACAGGCAGCACAGCAAGTACAGGCAGCAAGCACAAGCAGCACAGCAAGCACACGCAGTAAGCACAGGCAGCAAGCACAGGCAGCACAGCAAGCACAGGCAGCACAGCAAGTACAGGCAGCAAGCACAGGCAGCACAGCAGGCACACGCAGCAAGCAGAGGCAACAAGCACAGGCAGCACAGCAAGCACAGGCAGCACAGTAAGCACAGGCAGCACAGAAAGCACAGGCAGCAAGCACAGGCAGCACAGCAAGCACAGGCAGCAAGCACAGGCAGCACAGCAAGCACAGGCAACACAGCAAGCACAGGCAGCACAACAAGCACAGGCGGCACAGCAAGCACAGGCAGCAAGCACAGGCAGCACAGCAAGCACACGCAGCAAGCACAGGCAGCACAGCAAGTACAGGCAGCAAGCACAGGCAGCACAGCAAGCACACGCAGCACAGCAAGCACAGGCAGCAAGCACAGGCAGCACACCAAGCACAGGCAGCACAGAAAGCACAGGCAGCAAGCACAGGCAGCACAACAAGCACAGGCGGCACAGCAAGCACAGCAAGCACAGGCAGCAAGCACAGGCAGCACAGCAAGCACAGGCAGCAAGCACAGGCAGCACAGAAAGCACAGGCAGCAAGCACAGGCAGCACAGCAAGCACAGGCAGCACAGCAAGTACAGGCAGCAAGCACAGGCAGCACAGCAAGCACACGCAGCAAGCAGAGGCAACAAGCACAGGCAGCACAGCAAGCACAGGCAGCACAGCAAGCACAGGCAGCAAGCACAGGCAGCACAGGCAGCACAGCAAGCACAGGCAGCAAGCACAGACAGCACAGCAAGCACAGGCAGCACAGCAAGCACAGGCAGCAAGCACAGGCAGCACAGCAAACACAGGCAGCACAGCAAGCACAGGCAGCAAGCACAGGCAGCACAGCAAGCACAGGCAGCAAGCACAGGCAGCACAGCAAGCACAGGCAGCATGCACAGGCAGCAAGCACACTTAGCACAGCAAGCACAGGCAGCACAGCAAGCACAGGCAGCAAGCACAGGCAGCAAGCACAGGCAGCAGAGCAAGCACAGGCAGCAAGCACACTCAGCACAGCAAGCACAGGCAGCACAGCAAGCACAGGCAGCAAGCACAGGCAGCACAGGCAGCACAGCAAGCACAGGCAGCAAGCACAGACAGCACAGCAAGCACAGGCAGCACAGCAAGCACAGGCAGCAAGCACAGGCAGCACAGCAAACACAGGCAGCACAGCAAGCACAGGCAGCAAGCACAGGCAGCACAGCAAGCACAGGCAGCACAGCAAGTACAGGCAGCAAGCACAGGCAGCACAGAAAGCACAGGCAGCAAGCACAGGCAGCACAGCAAGCACAGGCAGCACAGCAAGCACAGGCAGCAAGCACAGGCAGCACAGCAAGCACAGGCAGCACACCAAGCACAGGCAGCACAGCAAGCACAGGCAGCACAGCAAGCACAGGCATCACAGCAAGCACAGCAAGCACAGGCAGCACAGCAAACACAGGCAGCACAGCAAGCACAGGCAGCAAGCACAGGCAGCACAGCAAGCACAGGCAGCAAGCACAGGCAGCACAGCAAGCACAGGCAGCAAGCACAGGCAGCAAGCACACTTAGCACAGCAAGCACAGGCAGCAAGCACAGGCAGCAAGCACAGGCAGCAGAGCAAGCACAGGCAGCAAGCACACTCAGCACAGCAAGCACAGGCAGCACAGCAAGCACAGGCAGCACACCAAGCACAGGCAGCACAGAAAGCACAGGCAGCAAGCACAGGCAGCACAACAAGCACAGGCGGCACAGCAAGCACAGCAAGCACAGGCAGCAAGCACAGGCAGCACAGCAAGCACAGGCAGCAAGCACAGGCAGCACAGAAAGCACAGGCAGCAAGCACAAGCAGCACAGCAAGCACACGCAGCAAGCACAGGCAACAAGCACAGGCAGCACAGTAAGCACAGGCAGCAAGCACAGGCAGCACAGCAAGCACAGGCAACACAGCAAGCACAGGCAGCACAACAAGCACAGGCGGCACAGCAAGCACAGGCAGCAAGCACAGGCAGCACAGGCAGCACAGCAAGCACAGGCAGCAAGCACAGGCAGCACAGCAAGCACAGGCAGCACAGCAAGTACAGGCAGCAAGCACAGGCAGCACAGCAAGTACAGGCAGCAAGCACAAGCAGCACAGCAAGCACACGCAGCAAGCAGAGGCAACAAGCACAGGCAGCACAGCAAGCACAGGCAGCACAGTAAGCACAGGCAGCACAGAAAGCACAGGCAGCAAGCACAGGCAGCACAGCAAGCACAGGCAGCAAGCACAGGCAGCACAGCAAGCACAGGCAGCACAGCAAGCACAGGCAGCACACCAAGCACAGGCAGCACAGCAAGCACAGGCATCACAGCAAGCACAGCAAGCACAGGCAGCACAGCAAACACAGGCAGCACAGCAAGCACAGGCAGCAAGCACAGGCAGCACAGCAAGCACAGGCAGCAAGCACAGGCAGCACAGCAAGCACAGGCAGCAAGCACAGGCAGCAAGCACACTTAGCACAGCAAGCACAGGCAGCACAGCAAGCACAGGCAGCAAGCACAGGCAGCAAGCACAGGCAGCAAGCACAGGCAGCAAGCACAGGCAGCACAGCAAGCACAGGCAGCAAGCACACTCAGCACAGCAAGCACAGGCAGCACAGCAAGCACAGGCAGCAAGCACAGGCAGCACACCAAGCACAGGCAGCACAGAAAGCACAGGCAGCAAGCACAGGCAGCACAACAAGCACAGGCGGCACAGCAAGCACAGCAAGCACAGGCAGCAAGCACAGGCAGCACAGCAAGCACAGGCAGCAAGCACAGGCAGCACAGAAAGCACAGGCAGCAAGCACAAGCAGCACAGCAAGCACACGCAGCAAGCACAGGCAACAAGCACAGGCAGCACAGTAAGCACAGGCAGCAAGCACAGGCAGCACAGCAAGCACAGGCAACACAGCAAGCACAGGCAGCACAACAAGCACAGGCGGCACAGCAAGCACAGGCAGCAAGCACAGGCAGCACAGGCAGCACAGCAAGCACAGGCAGTAAGCACAGGCAGCACAGCAAGCACAGGCAGCAAGCACAGGCAGCACAGCAAGCACAGGCAGCAAGCACAGGCAGCAAGCACACTCAGCACAGCAAGCACAGGCAGCACAGCACACTCAGCACAGCAAGCACAGGCAGCACAGCAAGCACAGGCAGCAAGCACAGGCAGCACAGCAAGCACAGGCAACACAGCAAGCACAGGCAGCACAACAAGCACAGGCGGCACAGCAAGCACAGCAAGCACAGGCAGCAAGCACAGGCAGCACAGGCAGCACAGCAAGCACAGGCAGCAAGCACAGGCAGCACAGCAAGCACAGGCAGCAAGCGCAGGCAGCACAGCAAGCACAGGCAGCACAGCAAGCACAGGCAGCAAGCACAGGCAGCAAGCACAGGCAGCGCAGCAAGAACAGGCAGCACAGGCAGCACAGGCAGCACAGCAAGCACAGGCAGCAAGCACAGGCAGCACAGCAAGCACAGGCAGCAAGCACAGGCAGCACAGCAAGCACAGGCAGCAAGCACAGGCAGCACAGCAAGCACAGGCAGCACAGCAAGCACAGGCAGCACAGCAAGTACAGGCAGCAAGCACAAGCAGCACAGCAAGCACAGGCAGCAAGCACAGGCAGCACAGCAAGCACAGGCAGCACAGCAAGCACAGGCAGCAAGCACAGGCAGCACAGCAAGTACAGGCAGCAAGCACAAGCAGCACAGCAAGCACACGCAGCAAGCACAGGCAACAAGCACAGGCAGCACAGCAAGTACAGGCAGCAAGCACAAGCAGCACAGCAAGCACACGCAGTAAGCACAGGCAGCAAGCACAGGCAGCACAGCAAGCACAGGCAGCACAGCAAGTACAGGCAGCAAGCACAGGCAGCACAGCAGGCACACGCAGCAAGCAGAGGCAACAAGCACAGGCAGCACAGCAAGCACAGGCAGCACAGTAAGCACAGGCAGCACAGAAAGCACAGGCAGCAAGCACAGGCAGCACAGCAAGCACAGGCAGCAAGCACAGGCAGCACAGCAAGCACAGGCAACACAGCAAGCACAGGCAGCACAACAAGCACAGGCGGCACAGCAAGCACAGGCAGCAAGCACAGGCAGCACAGCAAGCACAGGCAGCAAGCACAGGCAGCACAGCAAGTACAGGCAGCAAGCACAGGCAGCACAGCAAGCACACGCAGCACAGCAAGCACAGGCAGCAAGCACAGGCAGCACACCAAGCACAGGCAGCACAGAAAGCACAGGCAGCAAGCACAGGCAGCACAACAAGCACAGGCGGCACAGCAAGCACAGCAAGCACAGGCAGCAAGCACAGGCAGCACAGCAAGCACAGGCAGCAAGCACAGGCAGCACAGAAAGCACAGGCAGCAAGCACAGGCAGCACAGCAAGCACAGGCAGCACAGCAAGTACAGGCAGCAAGCACAGGCAGCACAGCAAGCACACGCAGCAAGCAGAGGCAACAAGCACAGGCAGCACAGCAAGCACAGGCAGCACAGTAAGCACAGGCAGCACAGAAAGCACAGGCAGCAAGCACAGGCAGCACAGCAAGCACAGGCAGCAAGCACAGGCAGCACAGCAAGCACAGGCAGCACAGCAAGCACAGGCAGCAAGCACAGGCAGCACAGCAAGCACAGGCAGCACACCAAGCACAGGCAGCACAGCAAGCACAGGCAGCACAGCAAGCACAGGCATCACAGCAAGCACAGCAAGCACAGGCAGCACAGCAAACACAGGCAGCACAGCAAGCACAGGCAGCAAGCACAGGCAGCACAGCAAGCACACTTAGCACAGCAAGCACAGGCAGCACAGCAAGCACAGGCAGCAAGCACAGGCAGCAAGCACAGGCAGCAGAGCAAGCACAGGCAGCAAGCACACTCAGCACAGCAAGCACAGGCAGCAAGCACAGGCAGCAAGCACAGGCAGCAGAGCAAGCACAGGCAGCAAGCACACTCAGCACAGCAAGCACAGGCAGCACAGCAAGCACAGGCAGCAAGCACAGGCAGCACAGGCAGCACAGCAAGCACAGGCAGCAAGCACAGACAGCACAGCAAGCACAGGCAGCACAGCAAGCACAGGCAGCAAGCACAGGCAGCACAGCAAACACAGGCAGCACAGCAAGCACAGGCAGCAAGCACAGGCAGCACAGCAAGCACAGGCAGCACAGCAAGTACAGGCAGCAAGCACAGGCAGCACAGAAAGCACAGGCAGCAAGCACAGGCAGCACAGCAAGCACAGGCAGCACAGCAAGCACAGGCAGCACAGCAAGCACAGGCAGCACACCAAGCACAGGCAGCACAGCAAGCACAGGCAGCACAGCAAGCACAGGCATCACAGCAAGCACAGCAAGCACAGGCAGCACAGCAAACACAGGCAGCACAGCAAGCACAGGCAGCAAGCACAGGCAGCACAGCAAGCACAGGCAGCAAGCACAGGCAGCACAGCAAGCACAGGCAGCAAGCACAGGCAGCAAGCACACTTAGCACAGCAAGCACAGGCAGCAAGCACAGGCAGCAAGCACAGGCAGCAGAGCAAGCACAGGCAGCAAGCACACTCAGCACAGCAAGCACAGGCAGCACAGCAAGCACAGGCAGCAAGCACAGGCAGCACACCAAGCACAGGCAGCACAGAAAGCACAGGCAGCAAGCACAGGCAGCAAGCACAGGCAGCACAGAAAGCACAGGCAGCAAGCACAAGCAGCACAGCAAGCACACGCAGCAAGCACAGGCAACAAGCACAGGCAGCACAGTAAGCACAGGCAGCAAGCACAGGCAGCACAGCAAGCACAGGCAACACAGCAAGCACAGGCAGCACAACAAGCACAGGCGGCACAGCAAGCACAGGCAGCAAGCACAGGCAGCACAGGCAGCACAGCAAGCACAGGCAGCAAGCACAGGCAGCACAGCAAGCACAGGCAGCACAGCAAGTACAGGCAGCAAGCACAGGCAGCACAGCAAGTACAGGCAGCAAGCACAAGCAGCACAGCAAGCACACGCAGCAAGCACAGGCAACAAGCACAGGCAGCACAGTAAGCACAGGCAGCAAGCACAGGCAGCACAGCAAGGACAGGCAGCACAACAAGCACAGGCGGCACAGCAAGCACAGGCAGCACAGCGAGCACAGGCAGCACAGGCAGCACAGCAAGCACAGGCAGCAAGCACAGGCAGCACAGCAAGCACAGGCATCACAGCAAGCACAGGCAGCACAGCAAGCACAGGCAGCACAGCAAACACAGGCAGCACAGCAAGCACAGGCAGCAAGCACAGGCAGCACAGCAAGCACAGGCAGCAAGCACAGGCAGCACACCAAGCACAGGCAGCACAGCAAGCACAGGCAGCACAGCAAGCACAGGCATCACAGCAAGCACAGCAAGCACAGGCAGCACAGCAAACACAGGCAGCACAGCAAGCACAGGCAGCAAGCACAGGCAGCACAGCAAGCACAGGCAGCAAGCACAGGCAGCACAGCAAGCACAGGCAGCAAGCACAGGCAGCAAGCACACTTAGCACAGCAAGCACAGGCAGCAAGCACAGGCAGCAAGCACAGGCAGCAGAGCAAGCACAGGCAGCAAGCACACTCAGCACAGCAAGCACAGGCAGCACAGCAAGCACAGGCAGCAAGCACAGGCAGCACACCAAGCACAGGCAGCACAGAAAGCACAGGCAGCAAGCACAGGCAGCACAACAAGCACAGGCGGCACAGCAAGCACAGCAAGCACAGGCAGCAAGCACAGGCAGCACAGCAAGCACAGGCAGCAAGCACAGGCAGCACAGAAAGCACAGGCAGCAAGCACAAGCAGCACAGCAAGCACACGCAGCAAGCACAGGCAACAAGCACAGGCAGCACAGTAAGCACAGGCAGCAAGCACAGGCAGCACAGCAAGCACAGGCAACACAGCAAGCACAGGCAGCACAACAAGCACAGGCGGCACAGCAAGCACAGGCAGCAAGCACAGGCAGCACAGGCAGCACAGCAAGCACAGGCAGCAAGCACAGGCAGCACAGCAAGCACAGGCAGCACAGCAAGTACAGGCAGCAAGCACAGGCAGCACAGCAAGTACAGGCAGCAAGCACAAGCAGCACAGCAAGCACACGCAGCAAGCACAGGCAACAAGCACAGGCAGCACAGCAAGGACAGGCAGCACAACAAGCACAGGCGGCACAGCAAGCACAGGCAGCACAGCGAGCACAGGCAGCACAGGCAGCACAGCAAGCACAGGCAGCAAGCACAGGCAGCACAGCAAGCACAGGCAACACAGCAAGCACAGGCAGCACAACAAGCACAGGCGGCACAGCAAGCACACGCAGCAAGCACAGGCAGCACAGGCAGCGCAGCAAGCACAGGCAGCAAGCACAGGCAGCACAGCAAGCACAGGCAGCAAGCACAGGCAGCAAGCACAGGCAGCAAGCACACTCAGCACAGCAAGCACAGGCAGCACAGCAAGCACAGGCAGCAAGCACACTCAGCACAGCAAGCACAGGCAGCACAGCAAGCACAGGCAGCAAGCACAGGCAGCACACCAAGCACAGGCAGCACAGAAAGCACAGGCAGCCAGCACAGGCAGCCAGCACAGGCAGCACAACAAGCACAGGCGGCACAGCAAGCACAGGCAGCAAGCACAGGCAGCACAGCAAGTACAGGCAGCAAGCACAGGCAGCACAGCAAGTACAGGCAGCAAGCACAAGCAGCACAGCAAGCACACGCAGCAAGCACAGGCAACAAGCACAGGCAGCACAGTAAGCACAGGCAGCAAGCACAGGCAGCAAGCACAGGCAGCACAGCAAGCACAGGCAACACAGCAAGCACAGGCAGTACAACAAGCACAGGCGGCACAGCAAGCACAGCAAGCACAGGCAGCAAGCACAGGCAGCACAGGCAGCACAGCAAGCACAGGCAGCAAGCACAGGCAGCAAGCACAGGCAGCAGTGCAAGCACAGGCAGCAAGCACAGGCAGCACAGAAAGCACAGGCAGCAAGCACAGGCAGCAAGCGCAGGTAGCACAGCAGGCACAGGCAGCACAGCAAGTACAGACAGCACAGCAAGCACAGGCAGCAAGCACAGGCAGCACAGCAAGCACAGGCAGCAAGCACAGGCAGCAGTGCAAGCACAGGCAGCAAGCACAGGCAGCACAGAAAGCACAGGCAGCAAGCACAGGCAGCAAGCGCAGGTAGCACAGCAGGCACAGGCAGCACAGCAAGTACAGACAGCACAGCAAGCACAGGCAGCAAGCACAGGCAGCACAGCAAGCACAGGCAGCAAGCACAGGCAGCAGTGCAAGCACAGGCAGCAAGCACAGGCAGCACAGAAAGCACAGGCAGCAAGCACAGGCAGCAAGCACAGGCAGCACAGCAAGCACAGGCAACACAGCAAGCACAGGCAGTACAACAAGCACAGGCGGCACAGCAAGCACAGCAAGCACAGGCAGCAAGCGCAGGCAGCACAGCAGGCACAGGCAGCACAGCAAGCACAGAAAGCACAGGCAGCAAGCACAGGCAGCACAGCAAGCACAGGCAGCAAGCACAGGCAGCAGTGCAAGCACAGGCAACAAGCACAGGCAGCAGTGCAAGCACAGGCAACAAGCACAGGCAGCACAGCAAGCACAGGCATCAAGCACAGGCAGCAAGCACACTCAGCACAACAAGCACAGGCAGCACAGCAAGCACAGGCAGCAAGCACAGGCAGCACAGCAAGCACAGGCAGCAAGCACAGGCAGCAGTGCAAGCACAGGCAGCAAGCACAGGCAGCACAGAAAGCACAGGCAGCAAGCACAGGCAGCAAGCACAGGCAGCAAGCGCAGGTAGCACAGCAGGCACAGGCAGCACAGCAAGTACAGACAGCACAGCAAGCACAGGCAGCAAGCACAGGCAGCACAGCAAGCACAGGCAGCAAGCACAGGCAGCTCAGGCAGCCCAGCAAGCACAGGCAGGAAGCACAGGCAGCACAGCAAGCACAGGTAGCACAGCAAGCACAGGCAGCAAGCACAGGCAGCACAGCAAGCACAGGCAGCAAACACAGGCAACACAGCAAGCACAGGCAGCAAGCACAGGCAGCACAGCAAGCACAGGCAGCACAGTAAGCACAGGCAGCAAGCACAGGCAGCACAGCAAGCAGAAGCAGCACAGCAAGCACAGGCAGCAAGCACAGGCAGCAAGCACAGGCAGCACAGCAAGGACAGGCAGCACACCAAGCACAGGCAGCACAGCAAGCACAGGCAGCAAGCACAGGCAGCACACCAAGCACAGGCAGCACAGCAAGCACAGGCAGCAAGCACAGGCAGCACAGCAAGCACAGGCAGCACACCAAGCACAGGCAGCACAGCAAGCACAGGCAGCAAGCACAGGCAGCACAGCAAGTACAGGCAGCAAGCACAAGCAGCACAGCAAGCACACGCAGCAAGCACAGGCAACAAGCACAGGCAGCACAGTAAGCACAGGCAGCACGCACAGGCAGCACAGCAAGCACAGGCAGCACAACAAGCACAGGCAGCAAGCACAGGCAGCAAGCACAGGCAGCAGAGCAAGTACAGGCAGCAAGCACACTCAGCACAGCAAGCACAGGCAGCACAGCAAGCACAGGCAGCAAGCACAGGCAGCACACCAAGCACAGGCAGCACAGAAAGCACAGGCAGCAAGCACAGGCAGCACAACAAGCACAGGCAGCACAGCAAGCACAGGCAGCACAGCAAGCACAGGCAGCACAGCAAGCACAGGCAGCACACCAAGCACAGGCAGCACAGCAAGCACAGGCAGCACAGCAAGCACAGGCATCACAGCAAGCACAGCAAGCACAGGCAGCACAGCAAACACAGGCAGCACAGCAAGCACAGGCAGCACAGCAAGCACAGGCAGCAAGCACAGGCAGCACAGCAAGCACAGGCAGCAAGCACAGGCAGCAAGCACAGGCAGCAAGCACACTTAGCACAGCAAGCACAGGCAGCACAGCAAGCACAGGCAGCAAGCACAGGCAGCAAGCACAGGCAGCAGAGCAAGCACAGGCAGCAAGCACACTCAGCACAGCAAGCACAGACAGCACAGCAAGCACAGGCAGCAAGCACAGGCAGCACAGGCAGCACAGCAAGCACAGGCAGCAAGCACAGACAGCACAGCAAGCACAGGCAGCACAGCAAGCACAGGCAGCAAGCACAGGCAGCACAGCAAACACAGGCAGCACAGCAAGCACAGGCAGCAAGCACAGGCAGCACAGCAAGCACAGGCAGCACAGCAAGTACAGGCAGCAAGCACAGGCAGCACAGAAAGCACAGGCAGCAAGCACAGGCAGCACAGCAAGCACAGGCAGCACAGCAAGCACAGGCAGCAAGCACAGGCAGCACAGCAAGCACAGGCAGCACACCAAGCACAGGCAGCACAGCAAGCACAGGCAGCACAGCAAGCACAGGCATCACAGCAAGCACAGCAAGCACAGGCAGCACAGCAAACACAGGCAGCACAGCAAGCACAGGCAGCAAGCACAGGCAGCACAGCAAGCACAGGCAGCAAGCACAGGCAGCACAGCAAGCACAGGCAGCAAGCACAGGCAGCAAGCACACTTAGCACAGCAAGCACAGGCAGCAAGCACAGGCAGCAAGCACAGGCAGCAGAGCAAGCACAGGCAGCAAGCACACTCAGCACAGCAAGCACAGGCAGCACAGCAAGCACAGGCAGCAAGCACAGGCAGCACACCAAGCACAGGCAGCACAGAA
This sequence comes from Priocnemis perturbator, assembly GCA_963942575.1. Classification (NCBI taxonomy): domain Eukaryota; kingdom Metazoa; phylum Arthropoda; class Insecta; order Hymenoptera; family Pompilidae; genus Priocnemis; species Priocnemis perturbator. The sequence goes on along the minus strand of CAWWDK010000189.1, from coordinate 192,615 downwards.
AGCACAGGCAGCAAGCACAGGCAGCACAACAAGCACAGGCGGCACAGCAAGCACAGCAAGCACAGGCAGCAAGCACAGGCAGCACAGCAAGCACAGGCAGCAAGCACAGGCAGCACAGAAAGCACAGGCAGCAAGCACAAGCAGCACAGCAAGCACACGCAGCAAGCACAGGCAACAAGCACAGGCAGCACAGTAAGCACAGGCAGCAAGCACAGGCAGCACAGCAAGCACAGGCAACACAGCAAGCACAGGCAGCACAACAAGCACAGGCGGCACAGCAAGCACAGGCAGCAAGCACAGGCAGCACAGGCAGCACAGCAAGCACAGGCAGCAAGCACAGGCAGCACAGCAAGCACAGGCAGCACAGCAAGTACAGGCAGCAAGCACAGGCAGCACAGCAAGTACAGGCAGCAAGCACAAGCAGCACAGCAAGCACACGCAGCAAGCAGAGGCAACAAGCACAGGCAGCACAGCAAGCACAGGCAGCACAGTAAGCACAGGCAGCACAGAAAGCACAGGCAGCAAGCACAGGCAGCACAGCAAGCACAGGCAGCAAGCACAGGCAGCACAGCAAGCACAGGCAGCACAGCAAGCACAGGCAGCACACCAAGCACAGGCAGCACAGCAAGCACAGGCATCACAGCAAGCACAGCAAGCACAGGCAGCACAGCAAACACAGGCAGCACAGCAAGCACAGGCAGCAAGCACAGGCAGCACAGCAAGCACAGGCAGCAAGCACAGGCAGCACAGCAAGCACAGGCAGCAAGCACAGGCAGCAAGCACACTTAGCACAGCAAGCACAGGCAGCACAGCAAGCACAGGCAGCAAGCACAGGCAGCAAGCACAGGCAGCAAGCACAGGCAGCAAGCACAGGCAGCACAGCAAGCACAGGCAGCAAGCACACTCAGCACAGCAAGCACAGGCAGCACAGCAAGCACAGGCAGCAAGCACAGGCAGCACACCAAGCACAGGCAGCACAGAAAGCACAGGCAGCAAGCACAGGCAGCACAACAAGCACAGGCGGCACAGCAAGCACAGCAAGCACAGGCAGCAAGCACAGGCAGCACAGCAAGCACAGGCAGCAAGCACAGGCAGCACAGAAAGCACAGGCAGCAAGCACAAGCAGCACAGCAAGCACACGCAGCAAGCACAGGCAACAAGCACAGGCAGCACAGTAAGCACAGGCAGCAAGCACAGGCAGCACAACAAGCACAGGCGGCACAGCAAGCACAGGCAGCACAACAAGCACAGGCGGCACAGCAAGCACAGGCAGCAAGCACAGGCAGCACAGGCAGCACAGCAAGCACAGGCAGTAAGCACAGGCAGCACAGCAAGCACAGGCAGCAAGCACAGGCAGCACAGCAAGCACAGGCAGCAAGCACAGGCAGCAAGCACACTCAGCACAGCAAGCACAGGCAGCACAGCACACTCAGCACAGCAAGCACAGGCAGCACAGCAAGCACAGGCAGCAAGCACAGGCAGCACAGCAAGCACAGGCAACACAGCAAGCACAGGCAGCACAACAAGCACAGGCGGCACAGCAAGCACAGCAAGCACAGGCAGCAAGCACAGGCAGCACAGGCAGCACAGCAAGCACAGGCAGCAAGCACAGGCAGCACAGCAAGCACAGGCAGCAAGCGCAGGCAGCACAGCAAGCACAGGCAGCACAGCAAGCACAGGCAGCAAGCACAGGCAGCAAGCACAGGCAGCGCAGCAAGAACAGGCAGCACAGGCAGCACAGGCAGCACAGCAAGCACAGGCAGCAAGCACAGGCAGCACAGCAAGCACAGGCAGCAAGCACAGGCAGCACAGCAAGCACAGGCAGCAAGCACAGGCAGCACAGCAAGCACAGGCAGCACAGCAAGCACAGGCAGCACAGCAAGTACAGGCAGCAAGCACAAGCAGCACAGCAAGCACAGGCAGCAAGCACAGGCAGCACAGCAAGCACAGGCAGCACAGCAAGCACAGGCAGCAAGCACAGGCAGCACAGCAAGTACAGGCAGCAAGCACAAGCAGCACAGCAAGCACACGCAGCAAGCACAGGCAACAAGCACAGGCAGCACAGCAAGTACAGGCAGCAAGCACAAGCAGCACAGCAAGCACACGCAGTAAGCACAGGCAGCAAGCACAGGCAGCACAGCAAGCACAGGCAGCACAGCAAGTACAGGCAGCAAGCACAGGCAGCACAGCAGGCACACGCAGCAAGCAGAGGCAACAAGCACAGGCAGCACAGCAAGCACAGGCAGCACAGTAAGCACAGGCAGCACAGAAAGCACAGGCAGCAAGCACAGGCAGCACAGCAAGCACAGGCAGCAAGCACAGGCAGCAAGCACACTTAGCACAGCAAGCACAGGCAGCAAGCACAGGCAGCAAGCACAGGCAGCAGAGCAAGCACAGGCAGCAAGCACACTCAGCACAGCAAGCACAGGCAGCAAGCACAGGCAGCGCAGCAAGAACAGGCAGCACAGGCAGCACAGGCAGCACAGCAGGCACACGCAGCAAGCAGAGGCAACAAGCACAGGCAGCACAGCAAGCACAGGCAGCACAGCAAGCACAGGCAGCACAGCAAGCACAGGCATCACAGCAAGCACAGCAAGCACAGGCAGCACAGCAAACACAGGCAGCACAGCAAGCACAGGCAGCAAGCACAGGCAGCACAGCAAGCACAGGCAGCAAGCACAGGCAGCACAGCAAGCACAGGCAGCAAGCACAGGCAGCAAGCACACTTAGCACAGCAAGCACAGGCAGCAAGCACAGGCAGCAAGCACAGGCAGCAGAGCAAGCACAGGCAGCAAGCACACTCAGCACAGCAAGCACAGGCAGCACAGCAAGCACAGGCAGCAAGCACAGGCAGCACACCAAGCACAGGCAGCACAGAAAGCACAGGCAGCAAGCACAGGCAGCAAGCACAGGCAGCACAGAAAGCACAGGCAGCAAGCACAAGCAGCACAGCAAGCACACGCAGCAAGCACAGGCAACAAGCACAGGCAGCACAGTAAGCACAGGCAGCAAGCACAGGCAGCACAGCAAGCACAGGCAACACAGCAAGCACAGGCAGCACAACAAGCACAGGCGGCACAGCAAGCACAGGCAGCAAGCACAGGCAGCACAGGCAGCACAGCAAGCACAGGCAGCAAGCACAGGCAGCACAGCAAGCACAGGCAGCACAGCAAGTACAGGCAGCAAGCACAGGCAGCACAGCAAGTACAGGCAGCAAGCACAAGCAGCACAGCAAGCACACGCAGCAAGCACAGGCAACAAGCACAGGCAGCACAGTAAGCACAGGCAGCAAGCACAGGCAGCACAGCAAGGACAGGCAGCACAACAAGCACAGGCGGCACAGCAAGCACAGGCAGCACAGCGAGCACAGGCAGCACAGGCAGCACAGCAAGCACAGGCAGCAAGCACAGGCAGCACAGCAAGCACAGGCATCACAGCAAGCACAGGCAGCACAGCAAGCACAGGCAGCACAGCAAACACAGGCAGCACAGCAAGCACAGGCAGCAAGCACAGGCAGCACAGCAAGCACAGGCAGCAAGCACAGGCAGCACACCAAGCACAGGCAGCACAGCAAGCACAGGCAGCACAGCAAGCACAGGCATCACAGCAAGCACAGCAAGCACAGGCAGCACAGCAAACACAGGCAGCACAGCAAGCACAGGCAGCAAGCACAGGCAGCACAGCAAGCACAGGCAGCAAGCACAGGCAGCACAGCAAGCACAGGCAGCAAGCACAGGCAGCAAGCACACTTAGCACAGCAAGCACAGGCAGCAAGCACAGGCAGCAAGCACAGGCAGCAGAGCAAGCACAGGCAGCAAGCACACTCAGCACAGCAAGCACAGGCAGCAAGCACAGGCAGCACACCAAGCACAGGCAGCACAGAAAGCACAGGCAGCAAGCACAGGCAGCAAAACAAGCACAGGCGGCACAGCAAGCACAGCAAGCACAGGCAGCAAGCACAGGCAGCACAGCAAGCACAGGCAGCAAGCACAGGCAGCACAGAAAGCACAGGCAGCAAGCACAAGCAGCACAGCAAGCACACGCAGCAAGCACAGGCAACAAGCACAGGCAGCACAGTAAGCACAGGCAGCAAGCACAGGCAGCACAGCAAGCACAGGCAACACAGCAAGCACAGGCAGCACAACAAGCACAGGCGGCACAGCAAGCACAGGCAGCAAGCACAGGCAGCACAGGCAGCACAGCAAGCACAGGCAGCAAGCACAGGCAGCACAGCAAGCACAGGCAGCACAGCAAGTACAGGCAGCAAGCACAGGCAGCACAGCAAGTACAGGCAGCAAGCACAAGCAGCACAGCAAGCACACGCAGCAAGCACAGGCAACAAGCACAGGCAGCAAGCACAGGCAGCACAGCAAGGACAGGCAGCACAACAAGCACAGGCGGCACAGCAAGCACAGGCAGCACAGCGAGCACAGGCAGCACAGGCAGCACAGCAAGCACAGGCAGCAAGCACAGGCAGCACAGCAAGCACAGGCAACACAGCAAGCACAGGCAGCACAACAAGCACAGGCGGCACAGCAAGCACACGCAGCAAGCACAGGCAGCACAGGCAGCGCAGCAAGCACAGGCAGCAAGCACAGGCAGCACAGCAAGCACAGGCAGCAAGCACAGGCAGCAAGCACAGGCAGCAAGCACACTCAGCACAGCAAGCACAGGCAGCACAGCAAGCACAGGCAGCAAGCACAGGCAGCAAGCACACTCAGCACAGCAAGCACAGGCAGCACAGCAAGCACAGGCAGCAAGCACAGGCAGCACACCAAGCACAGGCAGCACAGAAAGCACAGGCAGCCAGCACAGGCAGCCAGCACAGGCAGCACAACAAGCACAGGCGGCACAGCAAGCACAGGCAGCAAGCACAGGCAGCACAGCAAGTACAGGCAGCAAGCACAGGCAGCACAGCAAGTACAGGCAGCAAGCACAAGCAGCACAGCAAGTACACGCAGCAAGCACAGGCAACAAGCACAGGCAGCACAGTAAGCACAGGCAGCAAGCACAGGCAGCAAGCACAGGCAGCACAGCAAGCACAGGCAACACAGCAAGCACAGGCAGTACAACAAGCACAGGCGGCACAGCAAGCACAGCAAGCACAGGCAGCAAGCACAGGCAGCACAGGCAGCACAGCAAGCACAGGCAGCAAGCACAGGCAGCACAGAAAGCACAGGCAGCAAGCACAGGCAGCAAGCGCAGGTAGCACAGCAGGCACAGGCAGCACAGCAAGTACAGACAGCACAGCAAGCACAGGCAGCAAGCACAGGCAGCACAGCAAGCACAGGCAGCAAGCACAGGCAGCAAGCACAGGCAGCAGTGCAAGCACAGGCAGCAAGCACAGGCAGCACAGAAAGCACAGGCAGCAAGCACAGGCAGCAAGCGCAGGTAGCACAGCAGGCACAGGCAGCACAGCAAGTACAGACAGCACAGCAAGCACAGGCAGCAAGCACAGGCAGCACAGCAAGCACAGGCAGCAAGCACAGGCAGCAGTGCAAGCACAGGCAGCAAGCACAGGCAGCACAGAAAGCACAGGCAGCAAGCACAGGCAGCAAGCGCAGGTAGCACAGCAGGCACAGGCAGCACAGCAAGTACAGACAGCACAGCAAGCACAGGCAGCAAGCACAGGCAGCACAGCAAGCACAGGCAGCAAGCACAGGCAGCAGTGCAAGCACAGGCAGCAAGCACAGGCAGCACAGAAAGCACAGGCAGCAAGCACAGGCAGCAAGCACAGGCAGCACAGCAAGCACAGGCAACACAGCAAGCACAGGCAGTACAACAAGCACAGGCGGCACAGCAAGCACAGCAAGCACAGGCAGCAAGCGCAGGCAGCACAGCAGGCACAGGCAGCACAGCAAGCACAGAAAGCACAGGCAGCAAGCACAGGCAGCACAGCAAGCACAGGCAGCAAGCACAGGCAGCAGTGCAAGCACAGGCAACAAGCACAGGCAGCACAGAAAGCACAGGCAGCAAGCACAGGCAGCACAGCAAGCACAGGCATCAAGCACAGGCAGCAAGCACACTCAGCACAACAAGCACAGGCAGCACAGCAAGCACAGGCAGCAAGCACAGGCAGCACAGCAAGCACAGGCAGCAAGCACAGGCAGCAGTGCAAGCACAGGCAGCAAGCACAGGCAGCACAGAAAGCACAGGCAGCAAGCACAGGCAGCAAGCACAGGCAGCAAGCGCAGGTAGCACAGCAGGCACAGGCAGCACAGCAAGTACAGACAGCACAGCAAGCACAGGCAGCAAGCACAGGCAGCACAGCAAGCACAGGCAGCAAGCACAGGCAGCTCAGGCAGCCCAGCAAGCACAGGCAGGAAGCACAGGCAGCACAGCAAGCACAGGCAGCACAGCAAGCACAGGCAGCAAGCACAGGCAGCACAGCAAGCACAGGCAGCAAACACAGGCAACACAGCAAGCACAGGCAGCAAGCACAGGCAGCACAGCAAGCACAGGCAGCACAGTAAGCACAGGCAGCAAGCACAGGCAGCACAGCAAGCAGAAGCAGCACAGCAAGCACAGGCAGCAAGCACAGGCAGCAAGCACAGGCAGCACAGCAAGGACAGGCAGCACACCAAGCACAGGCAGCACAGCAAGCACAGGCAGCAAGCACAGGCAGCACACCAAGCACAGGCAGCACAGCAAGCACAGGCAGCACAACAAGCACAGGCAGCAAGCACAGGCAGCAAGCACAGGCAGCAGAGCAAGTACAGGCAGCAAGCACACTCAGCACAGCAAGCACAGGCAGCACAGCAAGCACAGGCAGCAAGCACAGGCAGCACACCAAGCACAGGCAGCACAGAAAGCACAGGCAGCAAGCACAGGCAGCACAACAAGCACAGGCAGCACAGCAAGCACAGGCAGCACAGCAAGCACAGGCAGCACAGCAAGCACAGGCAGCACACCAAGCACAGGCAGCACAGCAAGCACAGGCAGCACAGCAAGCACAGGCATCACAGCAAGCACAGCAAGCACAGGCAGCACAGCAAACACAGGCAGCACAGCAAGCACAGGCAGCAAGCACAGGCAGCACAGCAAGCACAGGCAGCAAGCACAGGCAGCACAGCAAGCACAGGCAGCAAGCACAGGCAGCAAGCACAGGCAGCAAGCACACTTAGCACAGCAAGCACAGGCAGCACAGCAAGCACAGGCAGCAAGCACAGGCAGCAAGCACAGGCAGCAGAGCAAGCACAGGCAGCAAGCACACTCAGCACAGCAAGCACAGACAGCACAGCAAGCACAGGCAGCAAGCACAGGCAGCACAGGCAGCACAGCAAGCACAGGCAGCAAGCACAGACAGCACAGCAAGCACAGGCAGCACAGCAAGCACAGGCAGCAAGCACAGGCAGCACAGCAAACACAGGCAGCACAGCAAGCACAGGCAGCAAGCACAGGCAGCACAGCAAGCACAGGCAGCACAGCAAGTACAGGCAGCAAGCACAGGCAGCACAGAAAGCACAGGCAGCAAGCACAGGCAGCACAGCAAGCACAGGCAGCACAGCAAGCACAGGCAGCAAGCACAGGCAGCACAGCAAGCACAGGCAGCACACCAAGCACAGGCAGCACAGCAAGCACAGGCAGCACAGCAAGCACAGGCATCACAGCAAGCACAGCAAGCACAGGCAGCACAGCAAACACAGGCAGCACAGCAAGCACAGGCAGCAAGCACAGGCAGCACAGCAAGCACAGGCAGCAAGCACAGGCAGCACAGCAAGCACAGGCAGCAAGCACAGGCAGCAAGCACACTTAGCACAGCAAGCACAGGCAGCAAGCACAGGCAGCAAGCACAGGCAGCAGAGCAAGCACAGGCAGCAAGCACACTCAGCACAGCAAGCACAGGCAGCACAGCAAGCACAGGCAGCAAGCACAGGCAGCACACCAAGCACAGGCAGCACAGAAAGCACAGGCAGCAAGCACAGGCAGCACAACAAGCACAGGCGGCACAGCAAGCACAGCAAGCACAGGCAGCAAGCACAGGCAGCACAGCAAGCACAGGCAGCAAGCACAGGCAGCACAGAAAGCACAGGCAGCAAGCACAAGCAGCACAGCAAGCACACGCAGCAAGCACAGGCAACAAGCACAGGCAGCACAGTAAGCACAGGCAGCAAGCACAGGCAGCACAGCAAGCACAGGCAACACAGCAAGCACAGGCAGCACAACAAGCACAGGCGGCACAGCAAGCACAGGCAGCAAGCACAGGCAGCACAGGCAGCACAGCAAGCACAGGCAGCAAGCACAGGCAGCACAGCAAGCACAGGCAGCACAGCAAGTACAGGCAGCAAGCACAGGCAGCACAGCAAGTACAGGCAGCAAGCACAAGCAGCACAGCAAGCACACGCAGCAAGCAGAGGCAACAAGCACAGGCAGCACAGTAAGCACAGGCAGCACAGAAAGCACAGGCAGCAAGCACAGGCAGCACAGCAAGCACAGGCAGCAAGCACAGGCAGCACAGCAAGCACAGGCAGCACAGCAAGCACAGGCAGCACACCAAGCACAGGCAGCACAGCAAGCACAGGCATCACAGCAAGCACAGCAAGCACAGGCAGCACAGCAAACACAGGCAGCACAGCAAGCACAGGCAGCAAGCACAGCAAGCACAGGCAGCAAGCACAGGCAGCACAGCAAGCACAGGCAGCAAGCACAGGCAGCAAGCACACTTAGCACAGCAAGCACAGGCAGCACAGCAAGCACAGGCAGCAAGCACAGGCAGCAAGCACAGGCAGCAAGCACAGGCAGCAAGCACAGGCAGCACAGCAAGCACAGGCAGCAAGCACACTCAGCACAGCAAGCACAGGCAGCACAGCAAGCACAGGCAGCAAGCACAGGCAGCACACCAAGCACAGGCAGCACAGAAAGCACAGGCAGCAAGCACAGGCAGCACAACAAGCACAGGCGGCACAGCAAGCACAGCAAGCACAGGCAGCAAGCACAGGCAGCACAGCAAGCACAGGCAGCAAGCACAGGCAGCACAGAAAGCACAGGCAGCAAGCACAAGCAGCACAGCAAGCACACGCAGCAAGCACAGGCAACAAGCACAGGCAGCACAGTAAGCACAGGCAGCAAGCACAGGCAGCACAGCAAGCACAGGCAACACAGCAAGCACAGGCAGCACAACAAGCACAGGCGGCACAGCAAGCACAGGCAGCAAGCACAGGCAGCACAGGCAGCACAGCAAGCACAGGCAGTAAGCACAGGCAGCACAGCAAGCACAGGCAGCAAGCACAGGCAGCACAGCAAGCACAGGCAGCAAGCACAGGCAGCAAGCACACTCAGCACAGCAAGCACAGGCAGCACAGCACACTCAGCACAGCAAGCACAGGCAGCACAGCAAGCACAGGCAGCAAGCACAGGCAGCACAGCAAGCACAGGCAACACAGCAAGCACAGGCAGCACAACAAGCACAGGCGGCACAGCAAGCACAGCAAGCACAGGCAGCAAGCACAGGCAGCACAGGCAGCACAGCAAGCACAGGCAGCAAGCACAGGCAGCACAGCAAGCACAGGCAGCAAGCGCAGGCAGCACAGCAAGCACAGGCAGCACAGCAAGCACAGGCAGCAAGCACAGGCAGCAAGCACAGGCAGCGCAGCAAGAACAGGCAGCACAGGCAGCACAGGCAGCACAGCAAGCACAGGCAGCAAGCACAGGCAGCACAGCAAGCACAGGCAGCAAGCACAGGCAGCACAGCAAGCACAGGCAGCAAGCACAGGCAGCACAGCAAGCACAGGCAGCACAGCAAGCACAGGCAGCACAGCAAGTACAGGCAGCAAGCACAAGCAGCACAGCAAGCACAGGCAGCAAGCACAGGCAGCACAGCAAGCACAGGCAGCACAGCAAGCACAGGCAGCAAGCACAGGCAGCACAGCAAGTACAGGCAGCAAGCACAAGCAGCACAGCAAGCACACGCAGCAAGCACAGGCAACAAGCACAGGCAGCACAGCAAGTACAGGCAGCAAGCACAAGCAGCACAGCAAGCACACGCAGTAAGCACAGGCAGCAAGCACAGGCAGCACAGCAAGCACAGGCAGCACAGCAAGTACAGGCAGCAAGCACAGGCAGCACAGCAGGCACACGCAGCAAGCAGAGGCAACAAGCACAGGCAGCACAGCAAGCACAGGCAGCACAGTAAGCACAGGCAGCACAGAAAGCACAGGCAGCAAGCACAGGCAGCACAGCAAGCACAGGCAGCAAGCACAGGCAGCACAGCAAGTACAGGCAGCAAGCACAGGCAGCACAGCAAGCACACGCAGCACAGCAAGCACAGGCAGCAAGCACAGGCAGCACACCAAGCACAGGCAGCACAGAAAGCACAGGCAGCAAGCACAGGCAGCACAACAAGCACAGGCGGCACAGCAAGCACAGCAAGCACAGGCAGCAAGCACAGGCAGCACAGCAAGCACAGGCAGCAAGCACAGGCAGCACAGAAAGCACAGGCAGCAAGCACAGGCAGCACAGCAAGCACAGGCAGCACAGCAAGTACAGGCAGCAAGCACAGGCAGCACAGCAAGCACACGCAGCAAGCAGAGGCAACAAGCACAGGCAGCACAGCAAGCACAGGCAGCACAGTAAGCACAGGCAGCACAGAAAGCACAGGCAGCAAGCACAGGCAGCACAGCAAGCACAGGCAGCAAGCACAGGCAGCACAGCAAGCACAGGCAGCAAGCACAGGCAGCACAGCAAGCACAGGCAGCACACCAAGCACAGGCAGCACAGCAAGCACAGGCAGCACAGCAAGCACAGGCATCACAGCAAGCACAGCAAGCACAGGCAGCACAGCAAACACAGGCAGCACAGCAAGCACAGGCAGCAAGCACAGGCAGCACAGCAAGCACAGGCAGCAAGCACAGGCAGCACAGCAAGCACAGGCAGCATGCACAGGCAGCAAGCACACTTAGCACAGCAAGCACAGGCAGCACAGCAAGCACAGGCAGCAAGCACAGGCAGCAAGCACAGGCAGCAGAGCAAGCACAGGCAGCAAGCACACTCAGCACAGCAAGCACAGGCAGCACAGCAAGCACAGGCAGCAAGCACAGGCAGCACAGGCAGCACAGCAAGCACAGGCAGCAAGCACAGACAGCACAGCAAGCACAGGCAGCACAGCAAGCACAGGCAGCAAGCACAGGCAGCACAGCAAACACAGGCAGCACAGCAAGCACAGGCAGCAAGCACAGGCAGCACAGCAAGCACAGGCAGCACAGCAAGTACAGGCAGCAAGCACAGGCAGCACAGAAAGCACAGGCAGCAAGCACAGGCAGCACAGCAAGCACAGGCAGCACAGCAAGCACAGGCAGCAAGCACAGGCAGCACAGCAAGCACAGGCAGCACACCAAGCACAGGCAGCACAGCAAGCACAGGCAGCACAGCAAGCACAGGCATCACAGCAAGCACAGCAAGCACAGGCAGCACAGCAAACACAGGCAGCACAGCAAGCACAGGCAGCAAGCACAGGCAGCACAGCAAGCACAGGCAGCAAGCACAGGCAGCACAGCAAGCACAGGCAGCAAGCACAGGCAGCAAGCACACTTAGCACAGCAAGCACAGGCAGCAAGCACAGGCAGCAAGCACAGGCAGCAGAGCAAGCACAGGCAGCAAGCACACTCAGCACAGCAAGCACAGGCAGCACAGCAAGCACAGGCAGCAAGCACAGGCAGCACACCAAGCACAGGCAGCACAGAAAGCACAGGCAGCAAGCACAGGCAGCACAGAAAGCACAGGCAGCAAGCACAGGCAGCACAACAAGCACAGGCGGCACAGCAAGCACAGCAAGCACAGGCAGCAAGCACAGGCAGCACAGCAAGCACAGGCAGCAAGCACAGGCAGCACAGAAAGCACAGGCAGCAAGCACAAGCAGCACAGCAAGCACACGCAGCAAGCACAGGCAACAAGCACAGGCAGCACAGTAAGCACAGGCAGCAAGCACAGGCAGCACAGCAAGCACAGGCAACACAGCAAGCACAGGCAGCACAACAAGCACAGGCGGCACAGCAAGCACAGGCAGCAAGCACAGGCAGCACAGGCAGCACAGCAAGCACAGGCAGCAAGCACAGGCAGCACAGCAAGCACAGGCAGCACAGCAAGTACAGGCAGCAAGCACAGGCAGCACAGCAAGTACAGGCAGCAAGCACAAGCAGCACAGCAAGCACACGCAGCAAGCACAGGCAACAAGCACAGGCAGCACAGTAAGCACAGGCAGCAAGCACAGGCAGCACAGCAAGGACAGGCAGCACAACAAGCACAGGCGGCACAGCAAGCACAGGCAGCACAGCGAGCACAGGCAGCACAGGCAGCACAGCAAGCACAGGCAGCAAGCACAGGCAGCACAGCAAGCACAGGCATCACAGCAAGCACAGGCAGCACAGCAAGCACAGGCAGCACAGCAAACACAGGCAGCACAGCAAGCACAGGCAGCAAGCACAGGCAGCACAGCAAGCACAGGCAGCACAGCAAGCACAGGCAGCAAGCACAGGCAGCACACCAAGCACAGGCAGCACAGCAAGCACAGGCAGCACAGCAAGCACAGGCATCACAGCAAGCACAGCAAGCACAGGCAGCACAGCAAACACAGGCAGCACAGCAAGCACAGGCAGCAAGCACAGGCAGCACAGCAAGCACAGGCAGCAAGCACAGGCAGCACAGCAAGCACAGGCAGCAAGCACAGGCAGCAAGCACACTTAGCACAGCAAGCACAGGCAGCAAGCACAGGCAGCAAGCACAGGCAGCAGAGCAAGCACAGGCAGCAAGCACACTCAGCACAGCAAGCACAGGCAGCACAGCAAGCACAGGCAGCAAGCACAGGCAGCACACCAAGCACAGGCAGCACAGAAAGCACAGGCAGCAAGCACAGGCAGCACAACAAGCACAGGCGGCACAGCAAGCACAGCAAGCACAGGCAGCAAGCACAGGCAGCACAGCAAGCACAGGCAGCAAGCACAGGCAGCACAGAAAGCACAGGCAGCAAGCACAAGCAGCACAGCAAGCAGACGCAGCAAGCACAGGCAACAAGCACAGGCAGCACAGTAAGCACAGGCAGCAAGCACAGGCAGCACAGCAAGCACAGGCAACACAGCAAGCACAGGCAGCACAACAAGCACAGGCGGCACAGCAAGCACAGGCAGCAAGCACAGGCAGCACAGGCAGCACAGCAAGCACAGGCAGCAAGCACAGGCAGCACAGCAAGCACAGGCAGCACAGCAAGTACAGGCAGCAAGCACAGGCAGCACAGCAAGTACAGGCAGCAAGCACAAGCAGCACAGCAAGCACACGCAGCAAGCACAGGCAACAAGCACAGGCAGCAAGCACAGGCAGCACAGCAAGGACAGGCAGCACAACAAGCACAGGCGGCACAGCAAGCACAGGCAGCACAGCGAGCACAGGCAGCACAGGCAGCACAGCAAGCACAGGCAGCAAGCACAGGCAGCACAGCAAGCACAGGCAACACAGCAAGCACAGGCAGCACAACAAGCACAGGCGGCACAGCAAGCACACGCAGCAAGCACAGGCAGCACAGGCAGCGCAGCAAGCACAGGCAGCAAGCACAGGCAGCACAGCAAGCACAGGCAGCAAGCACAGGCAGCAAGCACAGGCAGCAAGCACACTCAGCACAGCAAGCACAGGCAGCACAGCAAGCACAGGCAGCACAGAAAGCACAGGCAGCCAGCACAGGCAGCCAGCACAGGCAGCACAACAAGCACAGGCGGCACAGCAAGCACAGGCAGCAAGCACAGGCAGCACAGCAAGTACAGGCAGCAAGCACAGGCAGCACAGCAAGTACAGGCAGCAAGCACAAGCAGCACAGCAAGCACACGCAGCAAGCACAGGCAACAAGCACAGGCAGCACAGTAAGCACAGGCAGCAAGCACAGGCAGCAAGCACAGGCAGCACAGCAAGCACAGGCAACACAGCAAGCACAGGCAGTACAACAAGCACAGGCGGCACAGCAAGCACAGCAAGCACAGGCAGCAAGCACAGGCAGCACAGGCAGCACAGCAAGCACAGGCAGCAAGCACAGGCAGCACAGAAAGCACAGGCAGCAAGCACAGGCAGCAAGCGCAGGTAGCACAGCAGGCACAGGCAGCACAGCAAGTACAGACAGCACAGCAAGCACAGGCAGCAAGCACAGGCAGCACAGCAAGCACAGGCAGCAAGCACAGGCAGCAAGCACAGGCAGCAGTGCAAGCACAGGCAGCAAGCACAGGCAGCACAGAAAGCACAGGCAGCAAGCACAGGCAGCAAGCGCAGGTAGCACAGCAGGCACAGGCAGCACAGCAAGTACAGACAGCACAGCAAGCACAGGCAGCAAGCACAGGCAGCACAGCAAGCACAGGCAGCAAGCACAGGCAGCAGTGCAAGCACAGGCAGCAAGCACAGGCAGCACAGAAAGCACAGGCAGCAAGCACAGGCAGCAAGCGCAGGTAGCACAGCAGGCACAGGCAGCACAGCAAGTACAGACAGCACAGCAAGCACAGGCAGCAAGCACAGGCAGCACAGCAAGCACAGGCAGCAAGCACAGGCAGCAGTGCAAGCACAGGCAGCAAGCACAGGCAGCACAGAAAGCACAGGCAGCAAGCACAGGCAGCAAGCACAGGCAGCACAGCAAGCACAGGCAACACAGCAAGCACAGGCAGTACAACAAGCACAGGCGGCACAGCAAGCACAGCAAGCACAGGCAGCAAGCGCAGGCAGCACAGCAGGCACAGGCAGCACAGAAAGCACAGGCAGCAAGCACAGGCAGCACAGCAAGCACAGGCAGCAAGCACAGGCAGCAGTGCAAGCACAGGCAACAAGCACAGGCAGCACAGAAAGCACAGGCAGCAAGCACAGGCAGCACAGCAAGCACAGGCATCAAGCACAGGCAGCAAGCACACTCAGCACAACAAGCACAGGCAGCACAGCAAGCACAGGCAGCAAGCACAGGCAGCACAGCAAGCACAGGCAGCAAGCACAGGCAGCAGTGCAAGCACAGGCAGCAAGCACAGGCAGCACAGAAAGCACAGGCAGCAAGCACAGGCAGCAAGCACAGGCAGCAAGCGCAGGTAGCACAGCAGGCACAGGCAGCACAGCAAGTACAGACAGCACAGCAAGCACAGGCAGCAAGCACAGGCAGCACAGCAAGCACAGGCAGCAAGCACAGGCAGCTCAGGCAGCCCAGCAAGCACAGGCAGGAAGCACAGGCAGCACAGCAAGCACAGGCAGCACAGCAAGCACAGGCAGCAAGCACAGGCAGCACAGCAAGCACAGGCAGCAAACACAGGCAACACAGCAAGCACAGGCAGCAAGCACAGGCAGCACAGCAAGCACAGGCAGCACAGTAAGCACAGGCAGCAAGCACAGGCAGCACAGCAAGCAGAAGCAGCACAGCAAGCACAGGCAGCAAGCACAGGCAGCAAGCACAGGCAGCACAGCAAGGACAGGCAGCACACCAAGCACAGGCAGCACAGCAAGCACAGGCAGCAAACACAGGCAGCACACCAAGCACAGGCAGCACAGCAAGCACAGGCAGCAAGCACAGGCAGCACAGCAAGCACAGGCAGCACACCAAGCACAGGCAGCACAGCAAGCACAGGCAGCACAGCAAGCACAGGTAGCAAGCACAGGCAGCACAGCAAGTACAGGCAGCAAGCACAAGCAGCACAGCAAGCACACGCAGCAAGCACAGGCAACAAGCACAGGCAGCACAGTAAGCACAGGCAGCAAGCACAGGCAGCACAGCAAGCACAGGCAGCACAACAAGCACAGGCAGCAAGCACAGGCAGCAAGCACAGGCAGCAGAGCAAGTACAGGCAGCAAGCACACTCAGCACAGCAAGCACAGGCAGCACAGCAAGCACAGGCAGCAAGCACAGGCAGCACACCAAGCACAGGCAGCACAGAAAGCACAGGCAGCAAGCACAGGCAGCACAACAAGCACAGGCAGCACAGCAAGCACAGGCAGCACAGCAAGCACAGGCAGCACAGCAAGCACAGGCAGCACACCAAGCACAGGCAGCACAGCAAGCACAGGCAGCACAGCAAGCACAGGCATCACAGCAAGCACAGCAAGCACAGGCAGCACAGCAAACACAGGCAGCACAGCAAGCACAGGCAGCAAGCACAGGCAGCACAGCAAGCACAGGCAGCAAGCACAGGCAGCACAGCAAGCACAGGCAGCAAGCACAGGCAGCAAGCACAGGCAGCAAGCACACTTAGCACAGCAAGCACAGGCAGCACAGCAAGCACAGGCAGCAAGCACAGGCAGCAAGCACAGGCAGCAGAGCAAGCACAGGCAGCAAGCACACTCAGCACAGCAAGCACAGACAGCACAGCAAGCACAGGCAGCAAGCACAGGCAGCACAGAAAGCACAGGCAGCAAGCACAGGCAGCACAACAAGCACAGGCGGCACAGCAAGCACAGCAAGCACAGGCAGCAAGCACAGGCAGCACAGCAAGCACAGGCAGCAAGCACAGGCAGCACAGCAAGCACAGGCAACACAGCAAGCACAGGCAGCACAACAAGCACAGGCGGCACAGCAAGCACAGGCAGCAAGCACAGGCAGCACAGGCAGCACAGCAAGCACAGGCAGTAAGCACAGGCAGCACAGCAAGCACAGGCAGCAAGCACAGGCAGCACAGCAAGCACAGGCAGCAAGCACAGGCAGCAAGCACACTCAGCACAGCAAGCACAGGCAGCACAGCACACTCAGCACAGCAAGCACAGGCAGCACAGCAAGCACAGGCAGCAAGCACAGGCAGCACACCAAGCACAGGCAGCACAGAAAGCACAGGCAGCAAGCACATGCAGCACAACAAGCACAGGCGGCACAGCAAGCACAGCAAGCACAGGCAGCAAGCACAGGCAGCACAGCAAGCACAGGCAGCAAGCACAGGCAGCACAGAAAGCACAGGCAGCAAGCACAAGCAGCACAGCAAGCACACGCAGCAAGCACAGGCAGCACAGCAAGCACAGGCAACACAGCAAGCACAGGCAGCACAACAAGCACAGGCGGCACAGCAAGCACAGCAAGCACAGGCAGCAAGCACAGGCAGCACAGGCAGCACAGCAAGCACAGGCAGCAAGCACAGGCAGCACAGCAAGCACAGGCAGCACAGCAAGTACAGGCAGCAAGCACAGGCAGCACAGCAAGTACAGGCAGCAAGCACAAGCAGCACAGCAAGCACAGGCAGCACAGCAAGCACAGGCAGCAAGCACAGGCAGCACAGCAAGCACAGGCAGCACAGCAAGCACAGGCAGCAAGCACAGGCAGCACAGCAAGTACAGGCAGCAAGCACAAGCAGCACAGCAAGCACACGCAGTAAGCACAGGCAGCAAGCACAGGCAGCACAGCAAGCACAGGCAACAAGCACAGGCAGCACAGCAAGCACAGGCAACACAGCAAGCACAGGCAGCAAGCACAGGCAGCACACCAAGCACAGGCAGCACAGCAAGCACAGGCAGCAAGCACACTCAGCACAGCAAGCACAGGCATCGCAACAAGAACAGCAAGTACAGCAAGCACAGGCAGCAAGCACAGGCAGCACAGCAAGCACAGGCAGCACAGCAAGCACGGGCAGCAAGCACAGGCAGCAAGCACAGGCAGCAAGCCCAGGCAGCACAGCAAGCACAGGCAGCAAGCGCAGGCAGCACAGCAGGCACAGGCAGCACAGCAAGCACAGGCAGCAAGCACACTTAGCACAGCAAGCACAGGCAGCACAGCAAGCACAGGCAGCAAGCACAGGCAGCGCAGCAAGCACAGGCAGCAAGCACAGGCAGCTCAGGCAGCACAGCAAGCACAGGCAGCAAGCACAGGCAGCACAGCAAGCACAGGCAGCAAGCACAGGCAGCAAGCACAGGCAGCAAGCACAGGCAGCACACCAAGCACAGGCAGCAAGCACAGGCAGCACAGCAAGCACAGGCAGCAAGCACAGGCAGCACAGCAAGCACAGGCAGCACACCAAGCACAGGCAGCACAGCAAGCACAGGCAGCACAGCAAGCACAGGCAGCAAGCACAGGCAGCACAGCAAGCACAGGCAGCAAGCACAGGCAGCACAGGCAGCACAGCAAGCACAGGCAGCAAGCACAGGCAGCACAGCAAGTACAGGCAGCAAGCACAAGCAGCACAGCAAGCACACGCAGTAAGCACAGGCAGCAAGCACAGGCAGCACAGCAAGCACAGGCAACACAGCAAGCACAGGCAGCACAACAAGCACAGGCGGCACAGCAAGCACACGCAGCAAGCACAGGCAGCACAGGCAGCGCAGCAAGCACAGGCAGCAAGCACAGGCAGCACAGCAAGCACAGGCAGCAAGCACAGGCAGCACACCAAGCACAGGCAGCACACCAAGCACAGGCAGCACAGAAAGCACAGGCAGCCAGCACAGGCAGCACAACAAGCACAGGCGGCACAGCAAGCACAGGCAGCAAGCACAGGCAGCACAGCAAGTACAGGCAGCAAGCACAGGCAGCACAGCAAGTACAGGCAGCAAGCACAAGCAGCACAGCAAGCACACGCAGCAAGCACAGGCAACAAGCACAGGCAGCACAGTAAGCACAGGCAGCAAGCACAGGCAGCAAGCACAGGCAGCACAGCAAGCACAGGCAACACAGCAAGCACAGGCAGTACAACAAGCACAGGCGGCACAGCAAGCACAGCAAGCACAGGCAGCAAGCACAGGCAGCACAGGCAGCACAGCAAGCACAGGCAGCAAGCAGAGGCAGCAAGCACAGGCAGCACAGCAAGCACAGGCAGCAAATTCAGGCAGCACAGCAGGCACAGGCAGCACAGCAAGCACAGAAAGCACAGGCAGCAAGCACAGGCAGCACAGCAAGCACAGGCAGCAAGCACAGGCAGCAGTGCAAGCACAGGCAGCAAGCACAGGCAGCACAGAAAGCACAGGCAGCAAGCACAGGCAGCACAGCAAGCACAGGCATCAAGCACAGGCAGCAAGCACACTCAGCACAACAAGCACAGGCAGCACAGCAAGCACAGGCAGCAAGCACAGGCAGCACAGCAAGCACAGGCAGCAAGCACAGGCAGCAGTGCAAGCACAGGCAGCAAGCACAGGCAGCACAGAAAGCACAGGCAGCAAGCACAGGCAGCACAGCAAGCACAGGCATCAAGCACAGGCAGCAAGCACACTCAGCACAACAAGCACAGGCAGCACAGCAAGCACAGGCAGCAAGCACAGGCAGCACAGCAAGCACAGGCAGCAAGCACAGGCAGCGCAGCAAGCACAGACAGCACATCAAGCACAGGCAGCAAGCGCAGGTAGCACAGCAGGCACAGGCAGCACAGCAAGTACAGACAGCACAGCAAGCACAGGCAGCAAGCACAGGCAGCACAGCAAGCACAGGCAGCAAGCACAGGCAGCTCAGGCAGCACAGCAAGCACAGGCAGGAAGCACAGGCAGCACAGCAAGCACAGGCAGCAAGCACAGGCAGCACAGCAAGCACAGGCAGCAAACACAGGCAACACAGCAAGCACAGGCAGCAAGCACAGGCAGCACAGCAAGCACAGGCAGCACAGCAAGCACAGGCAGCAAGCACAGGCAGCACAGCAAGCAGAGGCAGCACAGCAAGCACAGGCAGCAAGCACAGGCAGCAAGCACAGGCAGCACAGCAAGGACAGGCAGCACACCAAGCACAGGCAGCACAGCAAGCACAGGCAGCAAGCACAGGCAGCACACCAAGCACAGGCAGCACAGCAAGCACAGGCAGCGCAGCAAGTACAGGCAGCAAGCACAGGCAGCACAGCAAGTACAGCAAGCACAGGCAGCACAGCAACACAGGCAGCACAGCAAACACAGGCAGCACAGCAAGCACAGGCAGCAAGCACAGGCAGCACAGCAAGCACAGGCAGCAAGCACAGGCAGCATAGGCAGCTTGCACAGGCAGCAAGCACAGGCAGCGCAGCAAGCACAGGCAGCAAGCACAGACAGCACAGCAAGCACAGGCATCACAGCAAGCACAGCAAGCACAGGCAGCACAGCAAACACAGGCAGCACAGGCAGCAAGCACAGGCAGCACAGCAAGCACAGGCAGCAAGCGCAGGCAGCAAGCACACTCAGCACAGCAAGCACAGGCAGCACAGCACACTCAGCACAGCAAGCACAGGCAGCACAGCAAGCACAGGCAGCAAGCACAGGCAGCACAGAAAGCACAGGCAGCAAGCACAAGCAGCACAGCAAGCACACGCAGCAAGCACAGGCAGCACAGCAAGCACAGGCAACACAGCAAGCACAGGCAGCACAACAAGCACAGGCGGCACAGCAAGCACAGCAAGCACAGGCAGCAAGCACAGGCAGCACAGGCAGCACAGCAAGCACAGGCAGCAAGCACAGGCAGCACAGCAAGCACAGGCAGCACAGCAAGTACAGGCAGCAAGCACAGGCAGCACAGCAAGTACAGGCAGCAAGCACAAGCAGCACAGCAAGCACAGGCAGCAAGCACAGGCAGCACAGCAAGCACAGGCAGCAAGCACAGGCAGCACAGCAAGCACAGGCAGCACAGCAAGCACAGGCAGCACAGCAAGTACAGGCAGCAAGCACAAGCAGCACAGCAAGCACACGCAGTAAGCACAGGCAGCAAGCACAGGCAGCACAGCAAGCACAGGTAACAAGCACAGGCAGCACCGCAAGCACAGGCAACACAGCAAGCACAGGCAGCAAGCACAGGCAGCACACCAAGCACAGGCAGCACAGCAAGCACAGGCAGCAAGCACACTCAGCACAGCAAGCACAGGCATCGCAACAAGAACAGCAAGTACAGCAAGCACAGGCAGCAAGCACAGGCAGCACAGCAAGCACAGGCAGCACAGCAAGCACAGGCAGCAAGCACAGGCAGCAAGCACAGGCAGCAAGCCCAGGCAGCACAGCAAGCACAGGCAGCAAGCGCAGGCAGCACAGCAGGCACAGGCAGCACAGCAAGCACAGGCAGCAAGCACAGGCAGCAAGCACACTTAGCACAGCAAGCACAGGCAGCACAGCAAGCACAGGCAGCAAGCACAGGCAGCGCAGCAAGCACAGGCAGCAAGCACAGGCAGCTCAGGCAGCACAGCAAGCACAGGCAGCAAGCACAGGCAGCACAGCAAGCACAGGCAGCAAGCACAGGCAGCACACCAAGCACAGGCAGCACAGAAAGCACAGGCAGCCAGCACAGGCAGCACAACAAGCACAGGCGGCACAGCAAGCACAGGCAGCAAGCACAGGCAGCACAGCAAGTACAGGCAGCAAGCACAGGCAGCACAGCAAGTACAGGCAGCAAGCACAAGCAGCACAGCAAGCACACGCAGCAAGCACAGGCAACAAGCACAGGCAGCACAGTAAGCACAGGCAGCAAGCACAGGCAGCAAGCACAGGCAGCACAGCAAGCACAGGCAACACAGCAAGCACAGGCAGTACAACAAGCACAGGCGGCACAGCAAGCACAGCAAGCACAGGCAGCAAGCACAGGCAGCACAGGCAGCACAGCAAGCACAGGCAGCAAGCACAGGCAGCACAGCAAGCACAGGCAGCAGTGCAAGCACAGGCAGCAAGCACAGGCAGCACAGAAAGCACAGGCAGCAAGCACAGGCAGCACAGCAAGCACAGGCATCAAGCACAGGCAGCAAGCACACTCAGCACAACAAGCACAGGCAGCACAGCAAGCACAGGCAGCAAGCACAGGCAGCACAGCAAGCAGAGGCAGCAAGCACAGGCAGCGCAGCAAGCACAGACAGCACATCAAGCACAGGCAGCAAGCGCAGGCAGCACAGCAGGCACAGGCAGCACAGCAAGTACAGACAGCACAGCAAGCACAGGCAGCAAGCACAGGCAGCACAGCAAGCACAGGCAGCAAGCACAGGCAGCTCGGGCAGCACAGCAAGCACAGGCAGGAAGCACAGGCAGCACAGCAAGCACAGGCAGCACAGCAAGCACAGCAAGCACAGCAAGCACAGGCAGCAAGCACAGGCAGCACAGCAAGCACAGGCAGCAAACACAGGCAACACAGCAAGCACAGGCAGCACAGCAAGCACAGGCAGCAAGCACAGGCAGCACAGCAAGCAGAGGCAGCACAGCAAGCACAGGCAGCAAGCACAGGCAGCAAGCACAGGCAGCACAGCAAGGACAGGCAGCACACCAAGCACAGGCAGCACAGCAAGCACAGGCAGCAAGCACAGGCAGCACACCAAGCACAGGCAGCACAGCAAGCACAGGCAGCAAGCACAGGCAGCACAGCAAGCACAGGCAGCACACCAAGCACAGGCAGCACAGCAAGCACAGGCAGCAAGCACAGGCAGCACAGCAAGCACAGGCATCACAGCAAGCACAGCAAGCACAGGCAGCACAGCAAACACAGGCAGCACAGCAAGCACAGGCAGCAAGCACAGGCAGCACAGCAAGCACAGGCAGCAAGCACAGGCAGCACAGGCAGCACAGCAAGCACAGGCAGCAAGCACAGGCAGCACAGCAAGCACAGGCAGCAAGCACAGGCAGCAAGCGCAGGCAGCAAGCGCAGGCAGCACAGCTGGCACAGGCAGCACAGCAAGCACAGAAAGCACAGGCAGCAAGCACAGGCAGCACAGCAAGCACAGGCAGCAAGCACAGGCAGCAGTGCAAGCACAGGCAGCAGAGAAAGCACAGGCAGCAAGCACAGGCAGCACAGCAAGCACAGGCATCAAGCACAGGCAGCAAGCACACTCAGCACAACAAGCACAGGCAGCACAGCAAGCACAGGCAGCAAGCACAGGCAGCACAGCAAGCACAGGCAGCAAGCACAGGCAGCGCAGCAAGCACAGACAGCACATCAAGCACAGGCAGCAAGCGCAGGCAGCACAGCAGGCACAGGCAGCACAGCAAGTGCAGACAGCACAGCAAGCACAGGCAGCAAGCACAGGCAGCACAGCAAGCACAGGCAGCAAGCACAGGCAGCTCAGGCAGCACAGCAAGCACAGGCAGGAAGCACAGGCAGCACAGCAAGCACAGGCAGCACAGCAAGCACAGCAAGCACAGGCAGCAAGCACAGGCAGCACAGCAAGCACAGGCAGCAAACACAGGCAACACAGCAAGCACAGGCAGCAAGCACAGGCAGCACAGCAAGCACAGGCAGCACAGCAAGCACAGGCAGCAAGCACAGGCAGCAAGCACAGGCAGCACAGCAAGGACAGGCAGCACACCAAGCACAGGCAGCACAGCAAGCACAGGCAGCAAGCACAGGCAGCACACCAAGCACAGGCAGCACAGCAAGCACAGGCAGCAAGCACAGGCAGCACACCAAGCACAGGCAGCACAGCAAGCACAGGCAGCAAGCACACTCAGCACAGCAAGCACAGGCAGCACAGCAAGCACAGGCAGCAAGCACAGGCAGCACACCAAGCACAGGCATCACAGCAAGCACAGCAAGCACAGGCAGCAAGCACAGGCAGCGCAGCAAGCACAGGCAACAAGCACAGGCAGCACAGCAAGCACAGACAGCACAGCAAGCACAGGCAGCAAGCACAGGCAGCGCAGCAAGCACAGGCAGCAAGCACAGGCAGCTCAGGCAGCACAGCAAGCACAGGCAGCAAGCACAGGCAGCTCAGGCAGCACAGCAAGCACAGGCAGCAAGCACAGGCAGCACAGCAAGCACAGGCAGCACAGCAAGCACAGGCAGCAAGCACAGGCAGCACAGCAAGCACAGGCAGCAAGCACAGGCAGCGCAGCAAGAACAGGCAGCACAGCAAGCACAGACAGCACAGCAAGCACAGGCAGCAAGCACAGGCAGCGCAGCAAGCACAGGCAGCAAGCACAGGCAGCTCAGGCAGCACAGCAAGCACAGGCAGCAAGCACAGGCAGCACAGCAAGCACAGGCAGCAAGCACAGGCAGCACACCAAGCACAGGAAGCAAGCACAGGCAGCACAGCAAGCACAGGCAGCAAGCACAGGCAGCACAGCAAGCACAGGCAGCACACCAAGCACAGGCAGCACAGCAAGCACAGGCAGCAAGCACAGGCAGCACAGCAAGCACAGGCAGCAAGCACAGGCAGCACAGCAAGCACAGGCAGCAAGCACAGGCAGCAAGCACAGGCAGCAGAGCAAGCACAGGCAGCAAGCACACTCAGCACAGCAAGCACAGGCAGCACAGCAAGCACAGGCAGCAAGCACAGGCAGCAAGCACAGGCAGCAAGCACACTCAGCACAGCAAGCACAGGCAGCACAGCAAGCACAGGCAGCAAGCACAGGCAGCACACCAAGCACAGGAAGCAAGCACAGGCAGCACAGCAAGCACAGGCAGCAAGCACAGGCAGCACAGCAAGCACAGGCAGCACACCAAGCACAGGCAGCACAGCAAGCACAGGCAGCAAGCACAGGCAGCACAGCAAGCACAGGCAGCACAGAAAGCACAGGCAGCAAGCACAAGCAGCACAGCAAGCACACGCAGCAAGCACAGGCAACAAGCACAGGCAGCACAGTAAGCACAGGCAGCAAGCACAGGCAGCACAGCAAGCACAGGCAGCACAACAAGCACAGGCGGCACAGCAAGCACAGGCAGCAAGCACAGGCAGCACAGGCAGCACAGCAAGCACAGGCAGCAAGCACAGGCAGCACAGCAAGCACAGGCAGCACAGCAAGTACAGGCAGCAAGCACAGGCAGCACAGCAAGTACAGGCAGCAAGCACAAGCAGCACAGCAAGCAGACGCAGCAAGCACAGGCAACAAGCACAGGCAGCAAGCACAGGCAGCACAGCAAGCACAGGCAACACAGCAAGCACAGGCAGCACAACAAGCACAGGCGGCACAGCAAGCACAGGCAGCACAGCGAGCACAGGCAGCACAGGCAGCACAGCAAGCACAGGCAGCAAGCACAGGCAGCACAGTGTTACGTCCGGGCGTCGCGATAGGTCGGTTTAAAGGATTTGTCTAGGATGGAACCGTGTGTGTGTTCGAGCGGTCGACCGTTGTCGCCCGGGAGTAACGCGTGAATACTTAACCTAAAGGATATAAATCAAAAAGATGATTCTATCAATGACCGAATAAAATGATGACGCGAAAGAACGAAATCAATCTACTCGATCTGCAGGACTTATAGGATTCTCTCTCTTATCAACCCGTACAGGTTGCTGAGTTATTGCGTGTTACATTCCAGTACAGATAATGTTAATTATAGCGCATGCAAAGAAAATAAAAGAAGGATAAAGCAGATATAGTGTGAAAAAAAACAATAGTGTATATTCTGTGATGATTATTCAGGTGCTGATACAAAGACGACTTGAGTTGAAAAAGCAGATTTCTGACACCAGTTCCACGGTTAGAAGTGGGTATAAAGAAGTAATATAACTGTAAGAGATATATATATACAGAAAGAAAGTGTATCCCGCTTCTAACCCCAATTCCACGTTTTAACAATGGTTACGAGGTTTTGTTTCTATCGGAGTATTGATATAATAAGGAACGGAAAGACTAACTATTACGCAATGTTCGGTAGTACAATTCGCTGGTATGCAAGGCGCGGTATAATCGTGGGTTGAACGAAGCAGCTCGTATTGCGCGTGATATTCGTTATATGAATGATACAGAGATTCCTTATAGAATTAAACAGTTCCGATCGCCCATCGCTCAGAGCACACGGTTACGGGATCGCCTCTACAACTATTGCCCTAGGTTTCCCGTAATACATGTACTGGGGGCAAGAGTCGGGCCAGAAATCATGACCTAGCTGGTAATTGGAATATTCTTACCGTGCTGCTGGAAACGCTCAGACAATCTTTGATATTCTCTCTCTCTCTCTCTCTCTCTCACGCTCACGCTCGCTCGATGGTATGTCGCTCGCTGTGTTACTCTCGCTCTTAGTTCGGTGGTATGTCGGTGGAAATTCGTATGGTTTATTACGATGAGTACCTTCGAATCGTAAAATGGTATTAATGTACGATCAGGCTTGAGATGGCCTAAGCTCTCGTGTTATCGGAGCTGTAGATGTTACTCGCGAAGAGACTCCTCAGACCGCTATAGATGTTTAAATCAGTCTAAATACAATACCAATTCCTCACCGAGAGAAGACTTATGTGGAAGTGTTACTTATAATAATAATAATAATATAATGATCTTTATAAATGAAACTTATATGCTAACGGGCTCGGCGCGATTCGCCGGCCACGTGCTGGAAATAACGCGGATCGCACTATTCGCACTCTAGATTAAAATTCGAAACCAAAAAGAAAACCAAAAGAAATATGAGTCCTTGCTCTTTTTAATAGCTAGATTTTAACACTACGATTTAACGAGGAGTAATGAGTCTCTGATTAAACTGCAAGAATTTGCACAGATTAGCTCACAAAGAATAAACTAAGATATTCCTCGGACAGAGGACTACGCACCTCGCGACTATACAGCCAACTGCGACGACGGTCGCGTCTCGAGATGGTTCCTAGGCCGGCTCAGAGATAGTTTTTAGGCCCCTCTCACAGAATCGGGTACATAGCGGTCGACGGTATATACAAACATTCGGCTGGCTATGTAAAACGAGACGCTGGTTTTGTTCGTTAGTTTCTCTCTCTGATTAACAGATTTTATTATGAGTGCAAGTCGATCTCGGCACGTAGGAACTTAGTAACTCTTAAGCGCACGCTTCGGTGGGATTGATGATAACGAAAAATAGTCTTGTCCTGCAGCGATGCCTAACAGTGGCGCAATTAATAAATGAAAAGAAAGAGAAAAGGATAAACAATATTCTTAAGCGGAAACTCGTCGCTAACCTTAAGTCTATACACTCACACTTGCATACCGCGTACACGCATTCGTTCCTTATACTATATATATATTGTCATGAGTCGGTGTATTGGGTGGGGACGACGGTGATTCCAAGGCGAGGAATATTCTACTTGAAGTTACCGCTCGACGGTACCACGCATGCGCTAGGCATAGGCCGTAATATACAAGTATAGGCGCATACGAAGCCCGGAGTAGAAGGAAAATGACATGATTTTAACTCTAATACTCTAACGGTACGCCGGCTGCGATAGGCACAGGCCGTAATATACAAGTATAGGCGCAACCGGAGATCGGAGTAGCAAGAACAAGAAAAATACTAGGCTAATAAGTTAAAACTTACGCTGGGACGTAACAACAGCAAGCACAGGCATCACAGCAAGCACAGCAAGCACAGGCAGCACAGCAAGCACAGGCAGCACAGCAAACACAGGCAGCACAGCAAGCACAGGCAGCAAGCACAGGCAGCACAGCAAGCACAGGCAGCAAGCACAGGCAGCACAGCAAGCACAGGCAGCAAGCACAGGCAGCACAGCAAGCACAGGCAGCACAGGCAGCTTGCACAGGCAGCAAGCACAGGCAGCAAGCACAGGCAGCGCAGCAAGCACAGGCAGCAAGCACAGACAGCACAGCAAGCACAGGCATCACAGCAAGCACAGGCAGCACAGCAAACACAGGCAGCACAGCAAGCACAGGCAGCAAGCACAGGCAGCACAGCAAGCACAGGCAGCTAGCACAGGCAGCACAGCAAGCACAGGCAGCAAGCACAGGCAGCAAGCACACTCAGCACAGCAAGCACAGGCAGCACAGCAAGCACAGGCAGCAAGCACAGGCAGCAAGCACAGGCAGCAGAGCAAGCACAGGCAGCAAGCACAGGCAGCACAGCAAGCACAGGCAGCAAGCACACTCAGCACAGCAAGCACAGGCAGCACAGCAAGCACAGGCAGCAAGCACAGGCAGCACACCAAGCACAGGCAGCACACCAAGCACAGGCAGCACAGAAAGCACAGGCAGCAAGCACAGGCAGCACAACAAGCACAGGCGGCACAGCAAGCACGGCAAGCACAGGCAGCAAGCACAGGCAGCACAGCAAGCACAGGCAGCAAGCACAGGCAGCACAGAAAGCACAGGCAGCAAGCACAAGCAGCACAGCAAGCACACGCAGCAAGCACAGGCAGCACAGTAAGCACAGGCAGCAAGCACAGGCAGCACAGCAAGCACAGGCAACACAGCAAGCACAGGCAGCACAACAAGCACAGGCAGCACAGCAAACACAGGCAGCACAGCAAGCACAGGCAGCAAGCACAGGCAGCACAGCAAGCACAGGCAGCACAGCAAGTACAGGCAGCACACCAAGCACAGGCAGCACAGAAAGCACAGGCAGCAAGCACAGGCAGCACAACAAGCACAGGCGGCACAGCAAGCACAGCAAGCACAGGCAGCAAGCACAGGCAGCACAGCAAGCACAGGCAGCAAGCACAGGCAGCACAGAAAGCACAGGCAGCAAGCACAAGCAGCACAGCAAGCACACGCAGCAAGCACAGGCAGCACAGTAAGCACAGGCAGCAAGCACAGGCAGCACAGCAAGCACAGGCAACACAGCAAGCACAGGCAGCACAACAAGCACAGGCAGCACAGCAAACACAGGCAGCACAGCAAGCACAGGCAGCAAGCACAGGCAGCACAGCAAGCACAGGCAGCACAGCAAGTACAGGCAGCAAGCACAGGCAGCACAGCAAGCACACGCAGCAAGCAGAGGCAACAAGCACAGGCAGCACAGCAAGCACAGGCAGCACAGTAAGCACAGGTAGCACAGAAAGCACAGGCAGCAAGCACAGGCAGCACAGAAAGCACAGGCAGCAAGCACAGGCAGCACAGCAAGCACAGGCAGCACACCAAGCACAGGCAGCACAGCAAGCACAGGCAGCACAGCAAGCTCAGGCAGCACAGCAAACACAGGCAGCACAGCAAGCACAGGCAGCACAGCAAGCACAGGCAGCAAGCACAGGCAGCAAGCACACTTAGCACAGCAAGCACAGGCAGCACAGCAAGCACAGGCAGCAAGCACAGGCAGCAAGCACAGGCAGCAGAGCAAGCACAGGCAGCAAGCACACTCAGCACAGCAAGCACAGGCAGCACAGCAAGCACAGGCAGCAAGCACAGGCAGCACACCAAGCACAGGCAGCACAGAAAGCACAGGCAGCAAGCACAGGCAGCACAACAAGCACAGCAAGCACAGGCAGCACAGCAAGCACAGGCAGCAAGCACAGGCAGCGCAGCAAGCACAGGCAGCAAGCACAGGCAGCTCAGGCAGCACAGCAAGCACAGGCAGCAAGCACAGGCAGCACAGCAAGCACAGGCAGCAAGCACAGGCAGCAAGCACAGGCAGCAAGCACAGGCAGCAAGCACAGGCAGCACACCAAGCACAGGCAGCAAGCACAGGCAGCACAGCAAGCACAGGCAGCAAGCACAGGCAGCACAGCAAGCACAGGCAGCACACCAAGCACAGGCAGCACAGCAAGCACAGGCAGCACAGCAAGCACAGGCAGCAAGCACAGGCAGCACAGCAAGCACAGGCAGCAAGCACAGGCAGCACAGGCAGCACAGCAAGCACAGGCAGCAAGCACAGGCAGCACAGCAAGTACAGGCAGCAAGCACAAGCAGCACAGCAAGCACACGCAGTAAGCACAGGCAGCAAGCACAGGCAGCACAGCAAGCACAGGCAACACAGCAAGCACAGGCAGCACAACAAGCACAGGCGGCACAGCAAGCACACGCAGCAAGCACAGGCAGCACAGGCAGCGCAGCAAGCACAGGCAGCAAGCACAGGCAGCACAGCAAGCACAGGCAGCAAGCACAGGCAGCACACCAAGCACAGGCAGCACACCAAGCACAGGCAGCACAGAAAGCAAAGGCAGCCAGCACAGGCAGCACAACAAGCACAGGCGGCACAGCAAGCACAGGCAGCAAGCACAGGCAGCACAGCAAGTACAGGCAGCAAGCACAGGCAGCACAGCAAGTACAGGCAGCAAGCACAAGCAGCACAGCAAGCACAGGCAGCAAGCACAGGCAACAAGCACAGGCAGCACAGTAAGCACAGGCAGCAAGCACAGGCAGCAAGCACAGGCAGCACAGCAAGCACAGGCAACACAGCAAGCACAGGCAGTACAACAAGCACAGGCGGCACAGCAAGCACAGCAAGCACCGGCAGCAAGCACAGGCAGCACAGGCAGCACAGCAAGCACAGGCAGCAAGCACAGGCAGCAAGCACAGGCAGCACAGCAAGCACAGGCAGCAAGCGCAGGCAGCACAGCAGGCACAGGCAGCACAGCAAGCACAGAAAGCACAGGCAGCAAGCACAGGCAGCACAGCAAGCACAGGCAGCAAGCACAGGCAGCAGTGCAAGCACAGGCAGCAAGCACAGGCAGCACAGAAAGCACAGGCAGCAAGCACAGGCAGCACAGCAAGCACAGGCATCAAGCACAGGCAGCAAGCACACTCAGCACAACAAGCACAGGCAGCACAGCAAGCACAGGCAGCAAGCACAGGCAGCAAGCACACTCAGCACAACAAGCACAGGCAGCACAGCAAGCACAGGCAGCAAGCACAGGCAGCACAGCAAGCACAGGCAGCAAGCACAGGCAGCAGTGCAAGCACAGGCAGCAAGCACAGGCAGCACAGAAAGCACAGGCAGCACAGCAAGCACAGGCAGCAAGCACAGGCAGCACAGCAAGCACAGGCAGCAAGCACAGGCAGCGCAGCAAGCACAGACAGCACATCAAGCACAGGCAGCAAGCGCAGGTAGCACAGCAGGCACAGGCAGCACAGCAAGTACAGACAGCACAGCAAGCACAAGCAGCAAGCACAGGCAGCACAGCAAGCACAGGCAGCAAGCACAGGCAGCTCAGGCAGCACAGCAAGCACAGGCAGGAAGCACAGGCAGCACAGCAAGCACAGGCAGCAAGCACAGGCAGCACAGCAAGCACAGGCAGCAAACACAGGCAACACAGCAAGCACAGGCAGCAAGCACAGGCAGCACAGCAAGCACAGGCAGCAAGCACAGGCAGCACAGCAAGCAGAGGCAGCACAGCAAGCACAGGCAGCAAGCACAGGCAGCAAGCACAGGCAGCACAGCAAGGACAGGCAGCACACCAAGCACAGGCAGCACAGCAAGCACAGGCAGCAAGCACAGGCAGCACACCAAGCACAGGCAGCACAGCAAGCACAGGCAGCGCAGCAAGTACAGGCAGCAAGCACAGGCAGCACAGCAAGTACAGCAAGCACAGGCAGCACAGCAACACAGGCAGCACAGGAAACACAGGCAGCACAGCAAGCACAGGCAGCAAGCACAGGCAGCACAGCAAGCACAGGCAGCAAGCACAGGCAGCATAGGCAGCTTGCACAGGCAGCAAGCACAGGCAGCGCAGCAAGCACAGGCAGCAAGCACAGACAGCACAGCAAGCACAGGCATCACAGCAAGCACAGCAAGCACAGGCAGCACAGCAAACACAGGCAGCACAGGCAGCAAGCACAGGCAGCACAGCAAGCACAGGCAGCAAGCGCAGGCAGCAAGCACACTCAGCACAGCAAGCACAGGCAGCACAGCACACTCAGCACAGCAAGCACAGGCAGCACAGCAAGCACAGGCAGCAAGCACAGGCAGCACAGAAAGCACAGGCAGCAAGCACAAGCAGCACAGCAAGCACACGCAGCAAGCACAGGCAGCACAGCAAGCACAGGCAACACAGCAAGCACAGGCAGCACAACAAGCACAGGCGGCACAGCAAGCACAGCAAGCACAGGCAGCAAGCACAGGCAGCACAGGCAGCACAGCAAGCACAGGCAGCAAGCACAGGCAGCACAGCAAGCACAGGCAGCACAGCAAGTACAGGCAGCAAGCACAGGCAGCACAGCAAGTACAGGCAGCAAGCACAAGCAGCACAGCAAGCACAGGCAGCAAGCACAGGCAGCACAGCAAGCACAGGCAGCAAGCACAGGCAGCACAGCAAGCACAGGCAGCACAGCAAGCACAGGCAGCAAGCACAGGCAGCACAGCAAGTACAGGCAGCAAGCACAAGCAGCACAGCAAGCACACGCAGTAAGCACAGGCAGCAAGCACAGGCAGCACAGCAAGCACAGGCAACAAGCACAGGCAGCACCGCAAGCACAGGCAACACAGCAAGCACAGGCAGCAAGCACAGGCAGCACACCAAGCACAGGCAGCACAGCAAGCACAGGCAGCACACCAAGCACAGGCAGCACAGCAAGCACAGGCAGCAAGCACACTCAGCACAGCAAGCACAGGCATCGCAACAAGAACAGCAAGTACAGCAAGCACAGGCAGCAAGCACAGGCAGCACAGCAAGCACAGGCAGCACAGCAAGCACAGGCAGCAAGCACAGGCAGCAAGCACAGGCAGCAAGGCCAGGCAGCACAGCAAGCACAGGCAGCAAGCGCAGGCAGCACAGCAGGCACAGGCAGCACAGCAAGCACAGGCAGCAAGCACAGGCAGCAAGCACACTTAGCACAGCAAGCACAGGCAGCACAGCAAGCACAGGCAGCAAGCACAGGCAGCGCAGCAAGCACAGGCAGCAAGCACAGGCAGCTCAGGCAGCACAGCAAGCACAGGCAGCAAGCACAGGCAGCACAGCAAGCACAGGCAGCAAGCACAGGCAGCACACCAAGCACAGGCAGCACAGAAAGCACAGGCAGCCAGCACAGGCAGCACAACAAGCACAGGCGGCACAGCAAGCACAGGCAGCAAGCACAGGCAGCACAGCAAGTACAGGCAGCAAGCACAGGCAGCACAGCAAGTACAGGCAGCAAGCACAAGCAGCACAGCAAGCACACGCAGCAAGCACAGGCAACAAGCACAGGCAGCACAGTAAGCACAGGCAGCAAGCACAGGCAGCAAGCACAGGCAGCACAGCAAGCACAGGCAACACAGCAAGCACAGGCAGTACAACAAGCACAGGCGGCACAGCAAGCACAGCAAGCACAGGCAGCAAGCACAGGCAGCACAGGCAGCACAGCAAGCACAGGCAGCAAGCACAGGCAGCACAGCAAGCACAGGCAGCAGTGCAAGCACAGGCAGCAAGCACAGGCAGCACAGAAAGCACAGGCAGCAAGCACAGGCAGCACAGCAAGCACAGGCATCAAGCACAGGCAGCAAGCACACTCAGCACAACAAGCACAGGCAGCACAGCAAGCACAGGCAGCAAGCACAGGCAGCACAGCAAGCAGAGGCAGCAAGCACAGGCAGCGCAGCAAGCACAGACAGCACATCAAGCACAGGCAGCAAGCGCAGGCAGCACAGCAGGCACAGGCAGCACAGCAAGTACAGACAGCACAGCAAGCACAGGCAGCAAGCACAGGCAGCACAGCAAGCACAGGCAGCAAGCACAGGCAGCTCGGGCAGCACAGCAAGCACAGGCAGGAAGCACAGGCAGCACAGCAAGCACAGGCAGCACAGCAAGCACAGCAAGCACAGGCAGCAAGCACAGGCAGCACAGCAAGCACAGGCAGCAAACACAGGCAACACAGCAAGCACAGGCAGCAAGCACAGGCAGCACAGCAAGCACAGGCAGCAAGCACAGGCAGCACAGCAAGCAGAGGCAGCACAGCAAGCACAGGCAGCAAGCACAGGCAGCAAGCACAGGCAGCACAGCAAGGACAGGCAGCACACCAAGCACAGGCAGCACAGCAAGCACAGGCAGCAAGCACAGGCAGCACACCAAGCACAGGCAGCACAGCAAGCACAGGCAGCAAGCACAGGCAGCACAGCAAGCACAGGCAGCACACCAAGCACAGGCAGCACAGCAAGCACAGGCAGCAAGCACAGGCAGCACAGCAAGCACAGGCATCACAGCAAGCACAGCAAGCACAGGCAGCACAGCAAACACAGGCAGCACAGCAAGCACAGGCAGCAAGCACAGGCAGCACAGCAAGCACAGGCAGCAAGCACAGGCAGCACAGGCAGCACAGCAAGCACAGGCAGCAAGCACAGGCAGCACAGCAAGCACAGGCAGCAAGCGCAGGCAGCAAGCGCAGGCAGCACAGCTGGCACAGGCAGCACAGCAAGCACAGAAAGCACAGGCAGCAAGCACAGGCAGCACAGCAAGCACAGGCAGCAAGCACAGGCAGCAGTGCAAGCACAGGCAGCAAGCACAGGCAGCAGAGAAAGCACAGGCAGCAAGCACAGGCAGCACAGCAAGCACAGGCATCAAGCACAGGCAGCAAGCACACTCAGCACAACAAGCACAGGCAGCACAGCAAGCACAGGCAGCAAGCACAGGCAGCACAGCAAGCACAGGCAGCAAGCACAGGCAGCGCAGCAAGCACAGACAGCACATCAAGCACAGGCAGCAAGCGCAGGCAGCACAGCAGGCACAGGCAGCACAGCAAGTGCAGACAGCACAGCAAGCACAGGCAGCAAGCACAGGCAGCACAGCAAGCACAGGCAGCAAGCACAGGCAGCTCAGGCAGCACAGCAAGCACAGGCAGGAAGCACAGGCAGCACAGCAAGCACAGGCAGCACAGCAAGCACAGCAAGCACAGGCAGCAAGCACAGGCAGCACAGCAAGCACAGGCAGCAAACACAGGCAACACAGCAAGCACAGGCAGCAAGCACAGGCAGCACAGCAAGCACAGGCAGCACAGCAAGCACAGGCAGCAAGCACAGGCAGCAAGCACAGGCAGCACAGCAAGGACAGGCAGCACACCAAGCACAGGCAGCACAGCAAGCACAGGCAGCAAGCACAGGCAGCACACCAAGCACAGGCAGCACAGCAAGCACAGGCAGCAAGCACAGGCAGCACACCAAGCACAGGCAGCACAGGCAGCAAGCACACTCAGCACAGCAAGCACAGGCAGCACAGCAAGCACAGGCAGCAAGCACAGGCAGCACACCAAGCACAGGCATCACAGCAAGCACAGCAAGCACAGGCAGCAAGCACAGGCAGCACAGCAAGCACAGGCAACAAGCACAGGCAGCACAGCAAGCACAGACAGCACAGCAAGCACAGGCAGCAAGCACAGGCAGCGCAGCAAGCACAGGCAGCAAGCACAGGCAGCTCAGGCAGCACAGCAAGCACAGGCAGCACAGCAAGCACAGGCAGCTCAGGCAGCACAGCAAGCACAGGCAGCAAGCACAGGCAGCACAGCAAGCACAGGCAGCACAGCAAGCACAGGCAGCAAGCACAGGCAGCACAGCAAGCACAGGCAGCAAGCACAGGCAGCGCAGCAAGAACAGGCAGCACAGCAAGCACAGACAGCACAGCAAGCACAGGCAGCAAGCACAGGCAGCGCAGCAAGCACAGGCAGCAAGCACAGGCAGCTCAGGCAGCACAGCAAGCACAGGCAGCAAGCACAGGCAGCACAGCAAGCACAGGCAGCAAGCACAGGCAGCAAGCACAGGCAGCACACCAAGCACAGGAAGCAAGCACAGGCAGCACAGCAAGCACAGGCAGCAAGCACAGGCAGCACAGCAAGCACAGGCAGCACACCAAGCACAGGCAGCACAGCAAGCACAGGCAGCAAGCACAGGCAGCACAGCAAGCACAGGCAGCAAGCACAGGCAGCACAGCAAGCACAGGCAGCAAGCACAGGCAGCAAGCACAGGCAGCAGAGCAAGCACAGGCAGCAAGCACACTCAGCACAGCAAGCACAGGCAGCACAGCAAGCACAGGCAGCAAGCACAGGCAGCAAGCACAGGCAGCAGAGCAAGCACAGGCAGCAAGCACACTCAGCACAGCAAGCACAGGCAGCACAGCAAGCACAGGCAGCAAGCACAGGCAGCACACCAAGCACAGGCAGCACAGAAAGCACAGGCAGCAAGCACAGGCAGCACAACAAGCACAGGCGGCACAGCAAGCACAGCAAGCACAGGCAGCAACCACAGGCAGCACAGCAAGCACAGGCAGCACAGAAAGCACAGGCAGCAAGCACAAGCAGCACAGCAAGCACACGCAGCAAGCACAGGCAACAAGCACAGGCAGCACAGTAAGCACAGGCAGCAAGCACAGGCAGCACAGCAAGCACAGGCAGCACAACAAGCACAGGCGGCACAGCAAGCACAGGCAGCAAGCACAGGCAGCACAGGCAGCACAGCAAGCACAGGCAGCAAGCACAGGCAGCACAGCAAGCACAGGCAGCACAGCAAGTACAGGCAGCAAGCACAGGCAGCACAGCAAGTACAGGCAGCAAGCACAAGCAGCACAGCAAGCAGACGCAGCAAGCACAGGCAACAAGCACAGGCAGCAAGCACAGGCAGCACAGCAAGCACAGGCAACACAGCAAGCACAGGCAGCACAACAAGCACAGGCGGCACAGCAAGCACAGGCAGCACAGCGAGCACAGGCAGCACAGGCAGCACAGCAAGCACAGGCAGCAAGCACAGGCAGCACAGTGTTACGTCCGGGCGTCGCGATAGGTCGGTTTAAAGGATTTGTCTAGGATGGAACCGTGTGTGTGTTCGAGCGGTCGACCGTTGTCGCCCGGGAGTAACGCGTGAATACTTAACCTAAAGGATATAAATCAAAAAGATGATTCTATCAATGACCGAATAAAATGATGACGCGAAAGAACGAAATCAATCTACTCGATCTGCAGGACTTATAGGATTCTCTCTCTTATCAACCCGTACAGGTTGCTGAGTTATTGCGTGTTACATTCCAGTACAGATAATGTTAATTATAGCGCATGCAAAGAAAATAAAAGAAGGATAAAGCAGATATAGTGTGAAAAAAAACAATAGTGTATATTCTGTGATGATTATTCAGGTGCTGATACAAAGACGACTTGAGTTGAAAAAGCAGATTTCTGACACCAGTTCCACGGTTAGAAGTGGGTATAAAGAAGTAATATAACTGTAAGAGATATATATATACAGAAAGAAAGTGTATCCCGCTTCTAACCCCAATTCCACGTTTTAACAATGGTTACGAGGTTTTGTTTCTATCGGAGTATTGATATAATAAGGAACGGAAAGACTAACTATTACGCAATGTTCGGTAGTACAATTCGCTGGTATGCAAGGCGCGGTATAATCGTGGGTTGAACGAAGCAGCTCGTATTGCGCGTGATATTCGTTATATGAATGATACAGAGATTCCTTATAGAATTAAACAGTTCCGATCGCCCATCGCTCAGAGCACACGGTTACGGGATCGCCTCTACAACTATTGCCCTAGGTTTCCCGTAATACATGTACTGGGGGCAAGAGTCGGGCCAGAAATCATGACCTAGCTGGTAATTGGAATATTCTTACCGTGCTGCTGGAAACGCTCAGACAATCTTTGATATTCTCTCTCTCTCTCTCTCTCACGCTCACGCTCGCTCGATGGTATGTCGCTCGCTGTGTTACTCTCGCTCTTAGTTCGGTGGTATGTCGGTGGAAATTCGTATGGTTTATTACGATGAGTACCTTCGAATCGTAAAATGGTATTAATGTACGATCAGGCTTGAGATGGCCTAAGCTCTCGTGTTATCGGAGCTGTAGATGTTACTCGCGAAGAGACTCCTCAGACCGCTATAGATGTTTAAATCAGTCTAAATACAATACCAATTCCTCACCGAGAGAAGACTTATGTGGAAGTGTTACTTATAATAATAATAATATAATGATCTTTATAAATGAAACTTATATGCTAACGGGCTCGGCGCGATTCGCCGGCCACGTGCTGGAAATAACGCGGATCGCACTATTCGCACTCTAGATTAAAATTCGAAACCAAAAAGAAAACCAAAAGAAATATGAGTCCTTGCTCTTTTTAATAGCTAGATTTTAACACTACGATTTAACGAGGAGTAATGAGTCTCTGATTAAACTGCAAGAATTTGCACAGATTAGCTCACAAAGAATAAACTAAGATATTCCTCGGACAGAGGACTACGCACCTCGCGACTATACAGCCAACTGCGACGACGGTCGCGTCTCGAGATGGTTCCTAGGCCGGCTCAGAGATAGTTTTTAGGCCCCTCTCACACAATCGGGTACATAGCGGTCGACGGTATATACAAACATTCGGCTGGCTATGTAAAACGAGACGCTGGTTTTGTTCGTTAGTTTCTCTCTCTGATTAACAGATTTTATTATGAGTGCAAGTCGATCTCGGCACGTAGGAACTTAGTAACTCTTAAGCGCACGCTTCGGTGGGATTGATGATAACGAAAAATAGTCTTGTCCTGCAGCGATGCCTAACAGTGGCGCAATTAATAAATGAAAAGAAAGAGAAAAGGATAAACAATATTCTTAAGCGGAAACTCGTCGCTAACCTTAAGTCTATACACTCACACTTGCATACCGCGTACACGCATTCGTTCCTTATACTATATATATATTGTCATGAGTCGGTGTATTGGGTGGGGACGACGGTGATTCCAAGGCGAGGAATATTCTACTTGAAGTTACCGCTCGACGGTACCACGCATGCGCTAGGCATAGGCCGTAATATACAAGTATAGGCGCATACGAAGCCCGGAGTAGAAGGAAAATGACATGATTTTAACTCTAATACTCTAACGGTACGCCGGCTGCGATAGGCACAGGCCGTAATATACAAGTATAGGCGCAACCGGAGATCGGAGTAGCAAGAACAAGAAAAATACTAGGCTAATAAGTTAAAAGTTACGCTGGGACGTAACAACAGCAAGCACAGGCATCACAGCAAGCACAGCAAGCACAGGCAGCACAGCAAGCACAGGCAGCACAGCAAACACAGGCAGCACAGCAAGCACAGGCAGCAAGCACAGGCAGCACAGCAAGCACAGGCAGCAAGCACAGGCAGCACAGCAAGCACAGGCAGCAAGCACAGGCAGCACAGCAAGCACAGGCAGCACAGGCAGCTTGCACAGGCAGCAAGCACAGGCAGCAAGCACAGGCAGCGCAGCAAGCACAGGCAGCAAGCACAGACAGCACAGCAAGCACAGGCATCACAGCAAGCACAGGCAGCACAGCAAACACAGGCAGCACAGCAAGCACAGGCAGCAAGCACAGGCAGCACAGCAAGCACAGGCAGCTAGCACAGGCAGCACAGCAAGCACAGGCAGCAAGCACAGGCAGCAAGCACACTCAGCACAGCAAGCACAGGCAGCACAGCAAGCACAGGCAGCAAGCACAGGCAGCAAGCACAGGCAGCAGAGCAAGCACAGGCAGCAAGCACAGGCAGCACAGCAAGCACAGGCAGCAAGCACACTCAGCACAGCAAGCACAGGCAGCACAGCAAGCACAGGCAGCAAGCACAGACAGCACACCAAGCACAGGCAGCACACCAAGCACAGGCAGCACAGAAAGCACAGGCAGCAAGCACAGGCAGCACAACAAGCACAGGCGGCACAGCAAGCACAGCAAGCACAGGCAGCAAGCACAGGCAGCACAGCAAGCACAGGCAGCAAGCACAGGCAGCACAGAAAGCACAGGCAGCAAGCACAAGCAGCACAGCAAGCACACGCAGCAAGCACAGGCAGCACAGTAAGCACAGGCAGCAAGCACAGGCAGCACAGCAAGCACAGGCAACACAGCAAGCACAGGCAGCACAACAAGCACAGGCAGCACAGCAAACACAGGCAGCACAGCAAGCACAGGCAGCAAGCACAGGCAGCACAGCAAGCACAGGCAGCACAGCAAGTACAGGCAGCAAGCACAGGCAGCACACGCAGCAAGCAGAGGCAACAAGCACAGGCAGCACAGCAAGCACAGGCAGCACAGTAAGCACAGGTAGCACAGAAAGCACAGGCAGCAAGCACAGGCAGCACAGAAAGCACAGGCAGCAAGCACAGGCAGCACAGCAAGCACAGGCAGCACAGCAAGCACAGGCAGCAAGCACAGGCAGCACAGCAAGCACAGGCAGCACACCAAGCACAGGCAGCACAGCAAGCACAGGCAGCACAGCAAGCTCAGGCAGCACAGCAAACACAGGCAGCACAGCAAGCACAGGCAGCAAGCACAGGCAGCAAGCACACTTAGCACAGCAAGCACAGGCAGCACAGCAAGCACAGGCAGCAAGCACAGGCAGCAAGCACAGGCAGCAAGCACAGGCAGCAGAGCAAGCACAGGCAGCAAGCACACTCAGCACAGCAAGCACAGGCAGCACAGCAAGCACAGGCAGCAAGCACAGGCAGCACACCAAGCACAGGCAGCACAGAAAGCACAGGCAGCAAGCACAGGCAGCACAACAAGCACAGGCGGCACAGCAAGCACAGCAAGCACAGGCAGCAAGCACAGGCAGCACAGCAAGCACAGGCAGCACAGCAAGCA
This sequence comes from Priocnemis perturbator, assembly GCA_963942575.1. Taxonomy (NCBI): domain Eukaryota; kingdom Metazoa; phylum Arthropoda; class Insecta; order Hymenoptera; family Pompilidae; genus Priocnemis; species Priocnemis perturbator. The sequence continues at coordinate 152,663 of CAWWDK010000189.1, read as the reverse complement.
CAGGCAGCAAGCACAGGCAGCACAGCAAGTACAGGCAGCAAGCACAAACAGCACAGCAAGCACACGCAGTAAGCACAGGCAGCAAGCACAGGCAGCACAGCAAGCACAGGCAGCACAGCAAGCACAGGCAACACAGCAAGCACAGGCAGCACAACAAGCACAGGCGGCACAGCAAGCACAGCAAGCACAGGCAGCAAGCACAGGCAGCACAGGCAGCACAGCAAGCACAGGCAGCAAGCACAGGCAGCACAGCAAGCACAGGCAGCAAGCGCAGGCAGCACAGCAGGCACAGGCAGCACAGCAAGCACAGAAAGCACAGGCACCAAGCACAGGCAGCACAGAAAGCACAGGCAGCAAGCACAGGCAGCACAACAAGCACAGGCGGCACAGCAAGCACAGCAAGCACAGGCAGCAAGCACAGGCAGCACAGCAAGCACAGGCAGCAAGCACAGGCAGCACAGAAAGCACAGGCAGCAAGCACAAGCAGCACAGCAAGCACACGCAGCAAGCACAGGCAACAAGCACAGGCAGCACAGTAAGCACAGGCAGCAAGCACAGGCAGCACAGCAAGCACAGGCAACACAGCAAGCACAGGCAGCACAACAAGCACAGGCGGCACAGCAAGCACAGGCAGCAAGCACAGGCAGCACAGGCAGCACAGCAAGCACAGGCAGCAAGCACAGGCAGCACAGCAAGCACAGGCAACACAGCAAGTACAGGCAGCAAGCACAGGCAGCACAGCAAGTACAGGCAGCAAGCACAAGCAGCACAGCAAGCACACGCAGCAAGCACAGGCAACAAGCACAGGCAGCACAGTAAGCACAGGCAGCAAGCACAGGCAGCACACCAAGCACAGGCAGCACAACAAGCACAGGCGGCACAGCAAGCACAGGCAGCACAGCGAGCACAGGCAGCACAGGCAGCACAGCAAGCACAGGCAGCAAGCACAGGCAGCACAGCAAGCACAGGCATCACAGCAAGCACAGCAAGCACAGGCAGCACAGCAAGCACAGGCAGCACAGCAAACACAGGCAGCACAGCAAGCACAGGCAGCAAGCACAGGCAGCACACCAAGCACAGGCAGCACAGCAAGCACAGGCAGCAAGCACAGGCAGCACAGCAAGCACAGGCAGCACAGCAAGCACACGCAGCAAGCAGAGGCAACAAGCACAGGCAGCACAGCAAGCACAGGCAGCACAGTAAGCACAGGCAGCACAGAAAGCACAGGCAGCAAGCACAAGCACAGGCAGCAAGCACAGGCAGCACAGCAAGCACAGGCGGCACAGCAAGCACAGGCAGCACAGGCAGCACACCAAGCACAGGCAGCACAGCAAGCACAGGCATCACAGCAAGCACAGCAAGCACAGGCAGCACAGCAAACACAGGCAGCACAGCAAGCACAGGCAGCAAGCACAGGCAGCACAGCAAGCACAGGCAGCAAGCACAGGCAGCACAGCAAGCACAGGCAGCAAGCACAGGCAGCAAGCACACTTAGCACAGCAAGCACAGGCAGCACAGCAAGCACAGGCGGCACAGCAAGCACAGGCAGCAAGCACAGGCAGCACACCAAGCACAGGCAGCACAGAAAGCACAGGCAGCAAGCACAGGCAGCACAACAAGCACAGGCGGCACAGCAAGCACAGCAAGCACAGGCAGCAAGCACAGGCAGCACAGCAAGCACAGGCAGCAAGCACAGGCAGCACAGAAAGCACAGGCAGCAAGCACAAGCAGCACAGCAAGCACACGCAGCAAGCACAGGCAACAAGCACAGGCAGCACAGTAAGCACAGGCAGCAAGCACAGGCAGCACAGCAAGCACAGGCAACACAGCAAGCACAGGCAGCACAACAAGCACAGGCAGCAAGCACAGGCAGCACAGCAAGCACAGGCAGCAAGCACAGGCAGCACAGCAAGCACAGGCAGCAAGCACAGGCAGCACAGCAAGCACAGGCAGCAAGCACAGGCAGCACAGCAAGTACAGGCAGCAAGCACAAGCAGCACAGCAAGCACACGCAGTAAGCACAGGCAGCAAGCACAGGCAGCACAGCAAGCACAGGCAACAAGCACAGGCAGCACAGCAAGCACAGGCAGCAAGCACAGGCAGCACAGCAAGCACAGGCAGCAAGCACAGGCAGCAAGCACACTCAGCACAGCAAGCACAGGCAGCACAGCACACTCAGCACAGCAAGCACAGGCAGCACAGCAAGCACAGGCAGCAAGCACAGGCAGCACACCAAGCACAGGCAGCACAGAAAGCACAGGCAGCAAGCACAGGCAGCACAGCAAGCACAGGCAGCACAGCAAGTACAGGCAGCAAGCACAGGCAGCACAGCAAGTACAGGCAGCAAGCACAAGCAGCACAGCAAGCACAGGCAGCAAGCACAGGCAGCACAGCAAGCACAGGCAGCAAGCACAGGCAGCACAGCAAGCACAGGCAGCACAGAAAGCACAGGCAGCAAGCACAGGCAGCACAGCAAGTACAGGCAGCAAGCACAGGCAGCACAGCAAGTACAGGCAGCAAGCACAAGCAGCACAGCAAGCACACGCAGCAAGCACAGGCAACAAGCACAGGCAGCACAGTAAGCACAGGCAGCAAGCACAGGCAGCAAGCACAGGCAGCACAGCAAGCACAGGCAACACAGCAAGCACAGGCAGTACAACAAGCACAGGCGGCACAGCAAGCACAGCAAGCACAGGCAGCAAGCACAGGCAGCACAGGCAGCACAGCAAGCACAGGCAGCAAGCACAGGCAGCAAGCACAGGCAGCACAGCAAGCACAGGCAGCAAGCGCAGGCAGCACAGCAAGCACAGGCAGCAAGCACAGGCAGCACAGAAAGCACAGGCAGCAAGCACAAGCAGCACAGCAAGCACACGCAGCAAGCACAGGCAACACAGCAAGCACAGGCAGCACAACAAGCACAGGCGGCACAGCAAGCACAGCAAGCACAGGCAGCAAGCACAGGCAGCACAGGCAGCACAGCAAGCACAGGCAGCAAGCACAGGCAGCACAGCAAGCACAGGCAGCACAGCAAGTACAGGCAGCAAGCACAGGCAGCACAGCAAGTACAGGCAGCAAGCACAAGCAGCACAGCAAGCACAGGCAGCAAGCACAGGCAGCACAGCAAGCACAGGCAGCAAGCACAGGCAGCACAGCAAGCACAGGCAGCACAGCAAGCACAGGCAGCAAGCACAGGCAGCACAGCAAGTACAGGCAGCAAGCACAAGCAGCACAGCAAGCACACGCAGTAAGCACAGGCAGCAAGCACAGGCAGCACAGCAAGCACAGGCAACAAGCACAGGCAGCACAGCAAGCACAGGCAACACAGCAAGCACAGGCAGCAAGCACAGGCAGCACACCAAGCACAGGCAGCACAGCAAGCACAGGCAGCAAGCACACTCAGCACAGCAAGCACAGGCATCGCAACAAGAACAGCAAGTACAGCAAGCACAGGCAGCAAGCACAGGCAGCACAGCAAGCACAGGCAGCACAGCAAGCACAGGCAGCAAGCACAGGCAGCAAGCACAGGCAGCAAGCCCAGGCAGCACAGCAAGCACAGGCAGCAAGCGCAGGCAGCACAGCAGGCACAGGCAGCACAGCAAGCACAGGCAGCAAGCACACTTAGCACAGCAAGCACAGGCAGCACAGCAAGCACAGGCAGCAAGCACAGGCAGCGCAGCAAGCACAGGCAGCAAGCACAGGCAGCTCAGGCAGCACAGCAAGCACAGGCAGCAAGCACAGGCAGCACAGCAAGCACAGGCAGCAAGCACAGGCAGCAAGCACAGGCAGCAAGCACAGGCAGCACACCAAGCACAGGCAGCAAGCACAGGCAGCACAGCAAGCACAGGCAGCAAGCACAGGCAGCACAGCAAGCACAGGCAGCACACCAAGCACAGGCAGCACAGCAAGCACAGGCAGCACAGCAAGCACAGGCAGCAAGCACAGGCAGCACGGCAAGCACAGGCAGCAAGCACAGGCAGCACAGGCAGCACAGCAAGCACAGGCAGCAAGCACAGGCAGCACAGCAAGTACAGGCAGCAAGCACAAGCAGCACAGCAAGCACACGCAGTAAGCACAGGCAGCAAGCACAGGCAGCACAGCAAGCACAGGCAACACAGCAAGCACAGGCAGCACAACAAGCACAGGCGGCACAGCAAGCACACGCAGCAAGCACAGGCAGCACAGGCAGCGCAGCAAGCACAGGCAGCAAGCACAGGCAGCACAGCAAGCACAGGCAGCAAGCACAGGCAGCACACCAAGCACAGGCAGCACACCAAGCACAGGCAGCACAGAAAGCACAGGCAGCCAGCACAGGCAGCACAACAAGCACAGGCGGCACAGCAAGCACAGGCAGCAAGCACAGGCAGCACAGCAAGTACAGGCAGCAAGCACAGGCAGCACAGCAAGTACAGGCAGCAAGCACAAGCAGCACAGCAAGCACACGCAGCAAGCACAGGCAACAAGCACAGGCAGCACAGTAAGCACAGGCAGCAAGCACAGGCAGCAAGCACAGGCAGCACAGCAAGCACAGGCAACACAGCAAGCACAGGCAGTACAACAAGCACAGGCGGCACAGCAAGCACAGCAAGCACAGGCAGCAAGCACAGGCAGCACAGGCAGCACAGCAAGCACAGGCAGCAAGCACAGGCAGCAAGCACAGGCAGCACAGCAAGCACAGGCAGCAAGCGCAGGCAGCACAGCAGGCACAGGCAGCACAGCAAGCACAGAAAGCACAGGCAGCAAGCACAGGCAGCACAGCAAGCACAGGCAGCAAGCACAGGCAGCAGTGCAAGCACAGGCAGCAAGCACAGGCAGCACAGAAAGCACAGGCAGCAAGCACAGGCAGCACAGCAAGCACAGGCATCAAGCACAGGCAGCAAGCACACTCAGCACAACAAGCACAGGCAGCACAGCAAGCACAGGCAGCAAGCACAGGCAGCAAGCACAGGCAGCAGTGCAAGCACAGGCAGCAAGCACAGGCAGCACAGAAAGCACAGGCAGCAAGCACAGGCAGCACAGCAAGCACAGGCATCAAGCACAGGCAGCAAGCACACTCAGCACAACAAGCACAGGCAGCACAGCAAGCACAGGCAGCAAGCACAGGCAGCACAGCAAGCACAGGCAGCAAGCACAGGCAGCGCAGCAAGCACAGACAGCACATCAAGCACAGGCAGCAAGCGCAGGTAGCACAGCAGGCACAGGCAGCACAGCAAGTACAGACAGCACAGCAAGCACAGGCAGCAAGCACAGGCAGCACAGCAAGCACAGGCAGCAAGCACAGGCAGCTCAGGCAGCACAGCAAGCACAGGCAGGAAGCACAGGCAGCACAGCAAGCACAGGCAGCAAGCACAGGCAGCACAGCAAGCACAGGCAGCAAACACAGGCAACACAGCAAGCACAGGCAGCAAGCACAGGCAGCACAGCAAGCACAGGCAGCACAGCAAGCACAGGCAGCACAGCAAGCACAGGCAGCAAGCACAGGCAGCACAGCAAGCAGAGGCAGCAAGCACAGGCAGCACAGCAAGGACAGGCAGCACACCAAGCACAGGCAGCACAGCAAGCACAGGCAGCAAGCACAGGCAGCACACCAAGCACAGGCAGCACAGCAAGCACAGGCAGCGCAGCAAGTACAGGCAGCAAGCACAGGCAGCACAGCAAGTACAGCAAGCACAGGCAGCACAGCAACACAGGCAGCACAGCAAACACAGGCAGCACAGCAAGCACAGGCAGCAAGCACAGGCAGCACAGCAAGCACAGGCAGCAAGCACAGGCAGCATAGGCAGCTTGCACAGGCAGCAAGCACAGGCAGCGCAGCAAGCACAGGCAGCAAGCACAGACAGCACAGCAAGCACAGGCATCACAGCAAGCACAGCAAGCACAGGCAGCACAGCAAACACAGGCAGCACAGGCAGCAAGCACAGGCAGCACAGCAAGCACAGGCAGCAAGCGCAGGCAGCAAGCACACTCAGCACAGCAAGCACAGGCAGCACAGCACACTCAGCACAGCAAGCACAGGCAGCACAGCAAGCACAGGCAGCAAGCACAGGCAGCACAGAAAGCACAGGCAGCAAGCACAAGCAGCACAGCAAGCACACGCAGCAAGCACAGGCAGCACAGCAAGCACAGGCAACACAGCAAGCACAGGCAGCACAACAAGCACAGGCGGCACAGCAAGCACAGCAAGCACAGGCAGCAAGCACAGGCAGCACAGGCAGCACAGCAAGCACAGGCAGCAAGCACAGGCAGCACAGCAAGCACAGGCAGCACAGCAAGTACAGGCAGCAAGCACAGGCAGCACAGCAAGTACAGGCAGCAAGCACAAGCAGCACAGCAAGCACAGGCAGCAAGCACAGGCAGCACAGCAAGCACAGGCAGCAAGCACAGGCAGCACAGCAAGCACAGGCAGCACAGCAAGCACAGGCAGCAAGCACAGGCAGCACAGCAAGTACAGGCAGCAAGCACAAGCAGCACAGCAAGCACACGCAGTAAGCACAGGCAGCAAGCACAGGCAGCACAGCAAGCACAGGCAACAAGCACAGGCAGCACCGCAAGCACAGGCAACACAGCAAGCACAGGCAGCAAGCACAGGCAGCACACCAAGCACAGGCAGCACAGCAAGCACAGGCAGCAAGCACACTCAGCACAGCAAGCACAGGCATCGCAACAAGAACAGCAAGTACAGCAAGCACAGGCAGCAAGCACAGGCAGCACAGCAAGCACAGGCAGCAAGCACAGGCAGCAAGCCCAGGCAGCACAGCAAGCACAGGCAGCAAGCGCAGGCAGCACAGCAGGCACAGGCAGCACAGCAAGCACAGGCAGCAAGCACAGGCAGCAAGCACACTTAGCACAGCAAGCACAGGCAGCACAGCAAGCACAGGCAGCAAGCACAGGCAGCGCAGCAAGCACAGGCAGCAAGCACAGGCAGCTCAGGCAGCACAGCAAGCACAGGCAGCAAGCACAGGCAGCACAGCAAGCACAGGCAGCAAGCACAGGCAGCACACCAAGCACAGGCAGCACAGAAAGCACAGGCAGCAAGCACAGGCAGCACAGCAAGCACAGGCAGCAAGCACAGGCAGCACAGCAAGCACAGGCAGCACAGAAAGCACAGGCAGCAAGCACAGGCAGCACAGCAAGTACAGGCAGCAAGCACAGGCAGCACAGCAAGTACAGGCAGCAAGCACAAGCAGCACAGCAAGCACACGCAGCAAGCACAGGCAACAAGCACAGGCAGCACAGTAAGCACAGGCAGCAAGCACAGGCAGCAAGCACAGGCAGCACAGCAAGCACAGGCAACACAGCAAGCACAGGCAGTACAACAAGCACAGGCGGCACAGCAAGCACAGCAAGCACAGGCAGCAAGCACAGGCAGCACAGGCAGCACAGCAAGCACAGGCAGCAAGCACAGGCAGCAAGCACAGGCAGCACAGCAAGCACAGGCAGCAAGCGCAGGCAGCACAGCAAGCACAGGCAGCAAGCACAGGCAGCACAGAAAGCACAGGCAGCAAGCACAAGCAGCACAGCAAGCACACGCAGCAAGCACAGGCAACACAGCAAGCACAGGCAGCACAACAAGCACAGGCGGCACAGCAAGCACAGCAAGCACAGGCAGCAAGCACAGGCAGCACAGGCAGCACAGCAAGCACAGGCAGCAAGCACAGGCAGCACAGCAAGCACAGGCAGCACAGCAAGTACAGGCAGCAAGCACAGGCAGCACAGCAAGTACAGGCAGCAAGCACAAGCAGCACAGCAAGCACAGGCAGCAAGCACAGGCAGCACAGCAAGCACAGGCAGCAAGCACAGGCAGCACAGCAAGCACAGGCAGCACAGCAAGCACAGGCAGCAAGCACAGGCAGCACAGCAAGTACAGGCAGCAAGCACAAGCAGCACAGCAAGCACACGCAGTAAGCACAGGCAGCAAGCACAGGCAGCACAGCAAGCACAGGCAACAAGCACAGGCAGCACAGCAAGCACAGGCAACACAGCAAGCACAGGCAGCAAGCACAGGCAGCACACCAAGCACAGGCAGCACAGCAAGCACAGGCAGCAAGCACACTCAGCACAGCAAGCACAGGCATCGCAACAAGAACAGCAAGTACAGCAAGCACAGGCAGCAAGCACAGGCAGCACAGCAAGCACAGGCAGCACAGCAAGCACAGGCAGCAAGCACAGGCAGCAAGCACAGGCAGCAAGCCCAGGCAGCACAGCAAGCACAGGCAGCAAGCGCAGGCAGCACAGCAGGCACAGGCAGCACAGCAAGCACAGGCAGCAAGCACACTTAGCACAGCAAGCACAGGCAGCACAGCAAGCACAGGCAGCAAGCACAGGCAGCGCAGCAAGCACAGGCAGCAAGCACAGGCAGCTCAGGCAGCACAGCAAGCACAGGCAGCAAGCAAAGGCAGCACAGCAAGCACAGGCAGCAAGCACAGGCAGCAAGCACAGGCAGCAAGCACAGGCAGCACACCAAGCACAGGCAGCAAGCACAGGCAGCACAGCAAGCACAGGCAGCAAGCACAGGCAGCACAGCAAGCACAGGCAGCACACCAAGCACAGGCAGCACAGCAAGCACAGGCAGCACAGCAAGCACAGGCAGCAAGCACAGGCAGCACGGCAAGCACAGGCAGCAAGCACAGGCAGCACAGGCAGCACAGCAAGCACAGGCAGCAAGCACAGGCAGCAAGCACAGGCAGCACAGCAAGCACAGGCAGCAAGCACAGGCAGCACACCAAGCACAGGCAGCACACCAAGCACAGGCAGCACAGAAAGCACAGGCAGCCAGCACAGGCAGCACAACAAGCACAGGCGGCACAGCAAGCACAGGCAGCAAGCACAGGCAGCACAGCAAGTACAGGCAGCAAGCACAGGCAGCACAGCAAGTACAGGCAGCAAGCACAAGCAGCACAGCAAGCACACGCAGCAAGCACAGGCAACAAGCACAGGCAGCACAGTAAGCACAGGCAGCAAGCACAGGCAGCAAGCACAGACAGCACAGCAAGCACAGGCAACACAGCAAGCACAGGCAGTACAACAAGCACAGGCGGCACAGCAAGCACAGCAAGCACAGGCAGCAAGCACAGGCAGCACAGGCAGCACAGCAAGCACAGGCAGCAAGCACAGGCAGCAAGCACAGGCAGCACAGCAAGCACAGGCAGCAAGCGCAGGTAGCACAGCAGGCACAGGCAGCACAGCAAGCACAGAAAGCACAGGCAGCAAGCACAGGCAGCACAGCAAGCACAGGCAGCAAGCACAGGCAGCAGTGCAAGCACAGGCAGCAAGCACAGGCAGCACAGAAAGCACAGGCAGCAAGCACAGGCAGCACAGCAAGCACAGGCATCAAGCACAGGCAGCAAGCACACTCAGCACAACAAGCACAGGCAGCACAGCAAGCACAGGCAGCAAGCACAGGCAGCACAGCAAGCACAGGCAGCAAGCACAGGCAGCAGTGCAAGCACAGGCAGCAAGCACAGGCAGCACAGAAAGCACAGGCAGCAAGCACAGGCAGCACAGCAAGCACAGGCATCAAGCACAGGCAGCAAGCACACTCAGCACAACAAGCACAGGCAGCACAGCAAGCACAGGCAGCAAGCACAGGCAGCACAGCAAGCACAGGCAGCAAGCACAGGCAGCGCAGCAAGCACAGACAGCACATCAAGCACAGGCAGCAAGCGCAGGTAGCACAGCAGGCACAGGCAGCACAGCAAGTACAGACAGCACAGCAAGCACAGGCAGCAAGCACAGGCAGCACAGCAAGCACAGGCAGCAAGCACAGGCAGCTCAGGCAGCACAGCAAGCACAGGCAGGAAGCACAGGCAGCACAGCAAGCACAGGCAGCAAGCACAGGCAGCACAGCAAGCACAGGCAGCAAACACAGGCAACACAGCAAGCACAGGCAGCAAGCACAGGCAGCACAGCAAGCACAGGCAGCACAGCAAGCACAGGCAGCAAGCACAGGCAGCACAGCAAGCAGAGGCAGCACAGCAAGCACAGGCAGCAAGCACAGGCAGCAAGCACAGGCAGCACAGCAAGGACAGGCAGCACACCAAGCACAGGCAGCACAGCAAGCACAGGCAGCAAGCACAGGCAGCAAGCACAGGCAGCACAGCAAGCACAGGCAGCAAGCGCAGGCAGCACAGCAAGCACAGGCAGCAAGCACAGGCAGCACAGAAAGCACAGGCAGCAAGCACAAGCAGCACAGCAAGCACACGCAGCAAGCACAGGCAACACAGCAAGCACAGGCAGCACAACAAGCACAGGCGGCACAGCAAGCACAGCAAGCACAGGCAGCAAGCACAGGCAGCACAGGCAGCACAGCAAGCACAGGCAGCAAGCACAGGCAGCACAGCAAGCACAGGCAGCACAGCAAGTACAGGCAGCAAGCACAGGCAGCACAGCAAGTACAGGCAGCAAGCACAAGCAGCACAGCAAGCACAGGCAGCAAGCACAGGCAGCACAGCAAGCACAGGCAGCAAGCACAGGCAGCACAGCAAGCACAGGCAGCACAGCAAGCACAGGCAGCAAGCACAGGCAGCACAGCAAGTACAGGCAGCAAGCACAAGCAGCACAGCAAGCACACGCAGTAAGCACAGGCAGCAAGCACAGGCAGCACAGCAAGCACAGGCAACAAGCACAGGCAGCACAGCAAGCACAGGCAACACAGCAAGCACAGGCAGCAAGCACAGGCAGCACACCAAGCACAGGCAGCACAGCAAGCACAGGCAGCAAGCACACTCAGCACAGCAAGCACAGGCATCGCAACAAGAACAGCAAGTACAGCAAGCACAGGCAGCAAGCACAGGCAGCACAGCAAGCACAGGCAGCACAGCAAGCACAGGCAGCAAGCACAGGCAGCAAGCACAGGCAGCAAGCACAGGCAGCAAGCCCAGGCAGCACAGCAAGCACAGGCAGCAAGCGCAGGCAGCACAGCAGGCACAGGCAGCACAGCAAGCACAGGCAGCAAGCACACTTAGCACAGCAAGCACAGGCAGCACAGCAAGCACAGGCAGCAAGCACAGGCAGCGCAGCAAGCACAGGCAGCAAGCACAGGCAGCTCAGGCAGCACAGCAAGCACAGGCAGCAAGCACAGGCAGCACAGCAAGCACAGGCAGCAAGCACAGGCAGCAAGCACAGGCAGCAAGCACAGGCAGCACACCAAGCACAGGCAGCAAGCACAGGCAGCACAGCAAGCACAGGCAGCAAGCACAGGCAGCACAGCAAGCACAGGCAGCACAGGCAGCACAGCAAGCACAGGCAGCACAGCAAGCACAGGCAGCAAGCACAGGCAGCACGGCAAGCACAGGCAGCAAGCACAGGCAGCACAGGCAGCACAGCAAGCACAGGCAGCAAGCACAGGCAGCACAGCAAGTACAGGCAGCAAGCACAAGCAGCACAGCAAGCACACGCAGTAAGCACAGGCAGCAAGCACAGGCAGCACAGCAAGCACAGGCAACACAGCAAGCACAGGCAGCACAACAAGCACAGGCGGCACAGCAAGCACACGCAGCAAGCACAGGCAGCACAGGCAGCGCAGCAAGCACAGGCAGCAAGCACAGGCAGCACAGCAAGCACAGGCAGCAAGCACAGGCAGCACACCAAGCACAGGCAGCACACCAAGCACAGGCAGCACAGAAAGCACAGGCAGCCAGCACAGGCAGCACAACAAGCACAGGCGGCACAGCAAGCACAGGCAGCAAGCACAGGCAGCACAGCAAGTACAGGCAGCAAGCACAGGCAGCACAGCAAGTACAGGCAGCAAGCACAAGCAGCACAGCAAGCACACGCAGCAAGCACAGGCAACAAGCACAGGCAGCACAGTAAGCACAGGCAGCAAGCACAGGCAGCAAGCACAGGCAGCACAGCAAGCACAGGCAACACAGCAAGCACAGGCAGTACAACAAGCACAGGCGGCACAGCAAGCACAGCAAGCACAGGCAGCAAGCACAGGCAGCACAGGCAGCACAGCAAGCACAGGCAGCAAGCACAGGCAGCAAGCACAGGCAGCACAGCAAGCACAGGCAGCAAGCGCAGGTAGCACAGCAGGCACAGGCAGCACAGCAAGCACAGAAAGCACAGGCAGCAAGCACAGGCAGCACAGCAAGCACAGGCAGCAAGCACAGGCAGCAGTGCAAGCACAGGCAGCAAGCACAGGCAGCACAGAAAGCACAGGCAGCAAGCACAGGCAGCACAGCAAGCACAGGCATCAAGCACAGGCAGCAAGCACACTCAGCACAACAAGCACAGGCAGCACAGCAAGCACAGGCAGCAAGCACAGGCAGCACAGCAAGCACAGGCAGCAAGCACAGGCAGCAGTGCAAGCACAGGCAGCAAGCACAGGCAGCACAGAAAGCACAGGCAGCAAGCACAGGCAGCACAGCAAGCACAGGCATCAAGCACAGGCAGCAAGCACACTCAGCACAACAAGCACAGGCAGCACAGCAAGCACAGGCAGCAAGCACAGGCAGCACAGCAAGCACAGGCAGCAAGCACAGGCAGCGCAGCAAGCACAGACAGCACATCAAGCACAGGCAGCAAGCGCAGGTAGCACAGCAGGCACAGGCAGCACAGCAAGTACAGACAGCACAGCAAGCACAGGCAGCAAGCACAGGCAGCACAGCAAGCACAGGCAGCAAGCACAGGCAGCTCAGGCAGCACAGCAAGCACAGGCAGGAAGCACAGGCAGCACAGCAAGCACAGGCAGCAAGCACAGGCAGCACAGCAAGCACAGGCAGCAAACACAGGCAACACAGCAAGCACAGGCAGCAAGCACAGGCAGCACAGGCAGCACAGCAAGCACAGGCAGCAAGCACAGGCAGCACAGCAAGCAGAGGCAGCACAGCAAGCACAGGCAGCAAGCACAGGCAGCAAGCACAGGCAGCACGGCAAGGACAGGCAGCACACCAAGCACAGGCAGCACAGCAAGCACAGGCAGCAAGCACAGGCAGCACACCAAGCACAGGCAGCACAGCAAGCACAGGCAGCGCAGCAAGTACAGGCAGCAAGCACAGGCAGCACAGCAAGTACAGCAAGCACAGGCAGCACAGCAACACAGGCAGCACAGCAAACACAGGCAGCACAGCAAGCACAGGCAGCAAGCACAGGCAGCACAGCAAGCACAGGCAGCAAGCACAGGCAGCATAGGCAGCTTGCACAGGCAGCAAGCACAGGCAGCGCAGCAAGCACAGGCAGCAAGCACAGACAGCACAGCAAGCACAGGCATCACAGCAAGCACAGCAAGCACAGGCAGCACAGCAAACACAGGCAGCACAGGCAGCAAGCACAGGCAGCACAGCAAGCACAGGCAGCAAGCGCAGGCAGCAAGCACACTCAGCACAGCAAGCACAGGCAGCACAGCACACTCAGCACAGCAAGCACAGGCAGCACAGCAAGCACAGGCAGCAAGCACAGGCAGCACAGAAAGCACAGGCAGCAAGCACAAGCAGCACAGCAAGCACACGCAGCAAGCACAGGCAGCACAGCAAGCACAGGCAACACAGCAAGCACAGGCAGCACAACAAGCACAGGCGGCACAGCAAGCACAGCAAGCACAGGCAGCAAGCACAGGCAGCACAGGCAGCACAGCAAGCACAGGCAGCAAGCACAGGCAGCACAGCAAGCACAGGCAGCACAGCAAGTACAGGCAGCAAGCACAGGCAGCACAGCAAGTACAGGCAGCAAGCACAAGCAGCACAGCAAGCACAGGCAGCAAGCACAGGCAGCACAGCAAGCACAGGCAGCAAGCACAGGCAGCACAGCAAGCACAGGCAGCACAGCAAGCACAGGCAGCAAGCACAAGCAGCACAGCAAGCACACGCAGTAAGCACAGGCGGCAAGCACAGGCAGCACAGCAAGCACAGGCAACAAGCACAGGCAGCACCGCAAGCACAGGCAACACAGCAAGCACAGGCAGCAAGCACAGGCAGCACACCAAGCACAGGCAGCACAGCAAGCACAGGCAGCAAGCACACTCAGCACAGCAAGCACAGGCATCGCAACAAGAACAGCAAGTACAGCAAGCACAGGCAGCAAGCACAGGCAGCACAGCAAGCACAGGCAGCAAGCACAGGCAGCAAGCCCAGGCAGCACAGCAAGCACAGGCAGCAAGCGCAGGCAGCACAGCAGGCACAGGCAGCACAGCAAGCACAGGCAGCAAGCACAGGCAGCAAGCACACTTAGCACAGCAAGCACAGGCAGCACAGCAAGCACAGGCAGCAAGCACAGGCAGCGCAGCAAGCACAGGCAGCAAGCACAGGCAGCTCAGGCAGCACAGCAAGCACAGGCAGCAAGCACAGGCAGCACAGCAAGCACAGGCAGCAAGCACAGGCAGCACACCAAGCACAGGCAGCACAGAAAGCACAGGCAGCACAACAAGCACAGGCGGCACAGCAAGCACAGGCAGCAAGCACAGGCAGCACAGCAAGTACAGGCAGCAAGCACAGGCAACAAGCACAGGCAGCACAGTAAGCACAGGCAGCAAGCACAGGCAGCACAGCAAGCACAGGCAGCACAACAAGCACAGGCGGCACAGCAAGCACAGGCAGCAAGCACAGGCAGCACAGCAAGCACAGGCAGCAAGCACAGGCAGCACAGCAAGCACAGGCAGCACAGGCAGCTTGCACAGGCAGCAAGCACAGGCAGCAAGCACAGGCAGCGCAGCAAGCACAGGCAGCAAGCACAGACAGCACAGCAAGCACAGGCATCACAGCAAGCACAGGCAGCACAGCAAACACAGGCAGCACAGCAAGCACAGGCAGCAAGCACAGGCAGCTAGCACAGGCAGCACAGCAAGCACAGGCAGCAAGCACAGGCAGCAAGCACACTCAGCACAGCAAGCACAGGCAGCACAGCAAGCACAGGCAGCAAGCGCAGGCAGCAAGCACAGGCTGCAGAGCAAGCACAGGCAGCAAGCACAGGCAGCACAGCAAGCACAGGCAGCAAGCACACTCAGCACAGCAAGCACAGGCAGCAAGCACAGGCAGCACACCAAGCACAGGCAGCACACCAAGCACAGGCAGCACAGAAAGCACAGGCAGCACAGAAAGCACAGGCAGCAAGCACAGGCAGCACAACAAGCACAGGCGGCACAGCAAGCACAGCAAGCACAGGCAGCAAGCACAGGCAGCACAGCAAGCACAGGCAGCAAGCACAGGCAGCACAGAAAGCACAGGCAGCAAGAACAAGCAGCACAGCAAGCACACGCAGCAAGCACAGGCAGCACAGTAAGCACAGGCAGCAAGCACAGGCAGCACAGCAAGCACAGGCAACACAGCAAGCACAGGCAGCACAACAAGCACAGGCAGCACAGCAAACACAGGCAGCACAGCAAGCACAGGCAGCAAGCACAGGCAGCACAGCAAGCACAGGCAGCACAGCAAGTACAGGCAGCAAGCACAGGCAGCACAGCAAGCACACGCAGCAAGCAGAGGCAACAAGCACAGGCAGCACAGCAAGCACAGGCAGCACAGTAAGCACAGGTAGCACAGAAAGCACAGGCAGCAAGCACAGGCAGCACAGAAAGCACAGGCAGCAAGCACAGGCAGCACAGCAAGCACAGGCAGCACAGCAAGCACAGGCAGCAAGCACAGGCAGCACAGCAAGCACAGGCAGCACACCAAGCACAGGCAGCACAGCAAGCACAGGCAGCACAGCAAGCTCAGGCAGCACAGCAAACACAGGCAGCACAGCAAGCACAGGCAGCAAGCACAGGCAGCAAGCACACTTAGCACAGCAAGCACAGGCAGCACAGCAAGCACAGGCAGCAAGCACAGGCAGCAAGCACAGGCAGCAGAGCAAGCACAGGCAGCAAGCACACTCAGCACAGCAAGCACAGGCAGCACAGCAAGCACAGGCAGCAAGCACAGGCAGCACACCAAGCACAGGCAGCACACCAAGCACAGGCAGCACAGAAAGCACAGGCAGCAAGCACAGGCAGCACAACAAGCACAGGCGGCACAGCAAGCACAGCAAGCACAGGCAGCAAGCACAGGCAGCACAAGCAGCACAGCAAGCACACGCAGTAAGCACAGGCAGCAAGCACAGGCAGCAAGCACAGGCAGCACAGCAAGCACAGGCAACACAGCAAGCACAGGCAGCACAACAAGCACAGGCGGCACAGCAAGCACAGCAAGCACAGGCAGCAAGCACAGGCAGCACAGGCAGCACAGCAAGCACAGGCAGCAAGCACAGGCAGCAAGCACAGGCAGCACAGGCAGCACAGCAAGCACAGGCAGCAAGCACAGGCAGCACAGCAAGCACAGGCAGCAAGCGCAGGCAGCACAGCAGGCACAGGCAGCACAGCAAGCACAGAAAGCACAGGCAGCAAGCACAGGCAGCACAGCAAGCACAGGCAGCAAGCACAGGCAGCACAGCAAGCACAGGCAGCAAGCACAGGCAGCAAGCACAGGCAGCGCAGCAAGAACAGGCAGCACAGCAAGCACAGGCAGCAAGCACAGGCAGCGCAGAAAGCACAGGCAGCAAGCACAGGCAGCTCAGGCAGCACAGCAAGCACAGGCAGCAAGCACAGGCAGCACAGCAAGCACAGGCAGCACAGGCAGCTTGCACAGGCAGCAAGCACAGGCAGCGCAGCAAGCACAGGCAGCAAGCACAGGCGGCACAGCAAGCACAGGCAGCAAGCACAGGCAGCACAGCAAGTACAGGCAGCAAGCACAAGCAGCACAGCAAGCACACGCAGTAAGCACAGGCAGCAAGCACAGGCAGCACAGCAAGCACAGGCAGCACAGCAAGTACAGGCAGCAAGCACAGGCAGCACAGCAAGTACAGGCAGCACACCAAGCACAGGCAGCACAGCAAGTACAGGCAGCAAGCACAGGCAGCACAGCAAGCACAGGCAGCACAGGCAGCTTGCACAGGCAGCAAGCACAGGCAGCACAGCAAGCACAGGCAGCAAGCACAGGCAGCACAGCAAGCACAGGCAGCACACCAAGCACAGGCAGCACAGCAAGTACAGGCAGCAAGCACAGGCAGCACAGCAAGTACAGGCAGCAAGCACAGGCAGCACAGGCAGCAAGCACAGGCAGCACAGCAAGCACAGGCAGCAAGCACAGGGAGCACAGCAAGCACAGGCAGCACAGCAAGCACAGGCAGCAAGCACAGGCAGCACAGCAAGTACAGGCAGCAAGCACAAGCAGCACAGCAAGCACACGCAGTAAGCACAGGCAGCAAGCACAGGCAGCACAGCAAGCACAGGCAACACAGCAAGCACAGGCAGCACAACAAGCACAGGCGGCACAGCAAGCACAGGCAGCAAGCACAGGCAGCACAGGCAGCACAGCAAGCACAGGCAGCAAGCACAGGCAGCACAGCAAGCACAGGCAGCAAGCGCAGGCAGCACAGCAGGCACAGGCAGCACAGCAAGCACAGAAAGCACAGGCAGCAAGCACAGGCAGCACAGCAAGCACAGGCAGCAAGCACAGGCAGCACAGCAAGCACAGGCAGCAAGCACAGGCAGCAAGCACAGGCAGCGCAGCAAGAACAGGCAGCACAGCAAGCACAGGCAGCACAGCAAGTACAGGCAGCAAGCACAGGCAGCACAGCAAGCACACGCAGCAAGCAGAGGCAACAAGCACAGGCAGCACAGCAAGCACAGGCAGCACAGTAAGCACAGGTAGCACAGAAAGCACAGGCAGCAAGCACAGGCAGCACAGAAAGCACAGGCAGCAAGCACAGGCAGCACAGCAAGCACAGGCAGCAAGCACAGGCAGCACAGCAAGCACAGGCAGCACACCAAGCACAGGCAGCACAGCAAGCACAGGCAGCACAGCAAGCTCAGGCAGCACAGCAAACACAGGCAGCACAGCAAGCACAGGCAGCAAGCACAGGCAGCAAGCACACTTAGCACAGCAAGCACAGGCAGCACAGCAAGCACAGGCAGCAAGCACAGGCAGCAAGCACAGGCAGCAGAGCAAGCACAGGCAGCAAGCACACTCAGCACAGCAAGCACAGGCAGCACAGCAAGCACAGGCAGCAAGCACAGGCAGCACACCAAGCACAGGCAGCACACCAAGCACAGGCAGCACAGAAAGCACAGGCAGCAAGCACAGGCAGCACAACAAGCACAGGCGGCACAGCAAGCACAGCAAGCACAGGCAGCAAGCACAGGCAGCACAAGCAGCACAGCAAGCACACGCAGTAAGCACAGGCAGCAAGCACAGGCAGCAAGCACAGGCAGCACAGCAAGCACAGGCAACACAGCAAGCACAGGCAGCACAACAAGCACAGGCGGCACAGCAAGCACAGCAAGCACAGGCAGCAAGCACAGGCAGCACAGGCAGCACAGCAAGCACAGGCAGCAAGCACAGGCAGCAAGCACAGGCAGCACAGGCAGCACAGCAAGCACAGGCAGCAAGCACAGGCAGCACAGCAAGCACAGGCAGCAAGCGCAGGCAGCACAGCAGGCACAGGCAGCACAGCAAGCACAGAAAGCACAGGCAGCAAGCACAGGCAGCACAGCAAGCACAGGCAGCAAGCACAGGCAGCACAGCAAGCACAGGCAGCAAGCACAGGCAGCAAGCACAGGCAGCGCAGCAAGAACAGGCAGCACAGCAAGCACAGGCAGCAAGCACAGGCAGCGCAGAAAGCACAGGCAGCAAGCACAGGCAGCTCAGGCAGCACAGCAAGCACAGGCAGCAAGCACAGGCAGCACAGCAAGCACAGGCAGCACAGGCAGCTTGCACAGGCAGCAAGCACAGGCAGCGCAGCAAGCACAGGCAGCAAGCACAGGCGGCACAGCAAGCACAGGCAGCAAGCACAGGCAGCACAGCAAGTACAGGCAGCAAGCACAAGCAGCACAGCAAGCACACGCAGTAAGCACAGGCAGCAAGCACAGGCAGCACAGCAAGCACAGGCAGCACAGCAAGTACAGGCAGCAAGCACAGGCAGCACAGCAAGTACAGGCAGCACACCAAGCACAGGCAGCACAGCAAGTACAGGCAGCAAGCACAGGCAGCACAGCAAGCACAGGCAGCACAGGCAGCTTGCACAGGCAGCAAGCACAGGCAGCACAGCAAGCACAGGCAGCAAGCACAGGCAGCACAGCAAGCACAGGCAGCACACCAAGCACAGGCAGCACAGCAAGTACAGGCAGCAAGCACAGGCAGCACAGCAAGTACAGGCAGCAAGCACAGGCAGCACAGGCAGCAAGCACAGGCAGCACAGCAAGCACAGGCAGCAAGCACAGGGAGCACAGCAAGCACAGGCAGCACAGCAAGCACAGGCAGCAAGCACAGGCAGCACAGCAAGTACAGGCAGCAAGCACAAGCAGCACAGCAAGCACACGCAGTAAGCACAGGCAGCAAGCACAGGCAGCACAGCAAGCACAGGCAACACAGCAAGCACAGGCAGCACAACAAGCACAGGCGGCACAGCAAGCACAGGCAGCAAGCACAGGCAGCACAGGCAGCACAGCAAGCACAGGCAGCAAGCACAGGCAGCACAGCAAGCACAGGCAGCAAGCGCAGGCAGCACAGCAGGCACAGGCAGCACAGCAAGCACAGAAAGCACAGGCAGCAAGCACAGGCAGCACAGCAAGCACAGGCAGCAAGCACAGGCAGCACAGCAAGCACAGGCAGCAAGCACAGGCAGCAAGCACAGGCAGCGCAGCAAGAACAGGCAGCACAGCAAGCACAGACAGCACAGCAAGCACAGGCAGCAAGCACAGGCAGCGCAGAAAGCACAGGCAGCAAGCACAGGCAGCTCAGGCAGCACAGCAAGCACAGGCAGCAAGCACAGGCAGCACAGCAAGCACAGGCAGCACAGGCAGCTTGCACAGGCAGCAAGCACAGGCAGCGCAGCAAGCACAGGCAGCAAGCACAGACAGCACAGCAAGCACAGGCAGCACAGCAAGCACAGGCAGCAAGCACAGGCAGCACAGCAAACACAGGCAGCACAGCAAGCACAGGCAGCAAGCACAGGCAGCACAGCAGGCACAGGCAGCACAGCAAGTACAGGCAGCAAGCACAGGCAGCACAGCAAGCACACGCAGCAAGCAGAGGCAACAAGCACAGGCAGCACAGCAAGCACAGGCAGCACAGTAAGCACAGGCAGCACAGAAAGCACAGGCAGCAAGCACAGGCAGCACACCAAGCACAGGCAGCACACCAAGCACAGGCAGCACAGAAAGCACAGGCAGCAAGCACAGGCAGCACAACAAGCACAGGCGGCACAGCAAGCACAGGCAGCAAGCACAGGCAGCACAGCAAGCACAGGCAGCAAGCACAGGCAGCACAGAAAGCACAGGCAGCAAGCACAAGCAGCACAGCAAGCACACGCAGCAAGCACAGGCAACAAGCACAGGCAGCACAGTAAGCACAGGCAGCAAGCACAGGCAGCACAGCAAGCACAGGCAACACAGCAAGCACAGGCAGCACAACAAGCACAGGCGGCACAGCAAGCACAGGCAGCAAGCACAGGCAGCACAGGCAGCACAGCAAGCACAGGCAGCAAGCACAGGCAGCACACCAAGCACAGGCAGCACAGAAAGCACAGGCAGCAAGCACAGGCAGCACAACAAGCACAGGCGGCACAGCAAGCACAGGCAGCACAGCAAGCACAGGCAGCAAGCACAGGCAGCACAGAAAGCACAGGCAGCAAGCACAAGCAGCACAGCAAGCACACGCAGCAAGCACAGGCAACAAGCACAGGCAGCACAGTAAGCACAGGCAGCAAGCACAGGCAGCACAGCAAGCACAGGCAACACAGCAAGCACAGGCAGCACAACAAGCACAGGCGGCACAGCAAGCACAGGCAGCAAGCACAGGCAGCACAGGCAGCACAGCAAGCACAGGCAGCAAGCACAGGCAGCACAGGCAGCACAGCAAGCACAGGCAGCAAGCACAGGCAGCACAGCAAGCACAGGCAGCACAGGCAGCTTGCACAGGCAGCAAGCACAGGCAGCGCAGCAAGCACAGGCAGCAAGCACAGACAGCACAGCAAGCACAGGCAGCACAGCAAGCACAGGCAGCAAGCACAGGCAGCACAGCAAACACAGGCAGCACAGCAAGCACAGGCAGCAAGCACAGGCAGCACAGCAAGCACAGGCAGCACAGCAAGTACAGGCAGCAAGCACAGGCAGCACAGCAAGCACACGCAGCAAGCAGAGGCAACAAGCACAGGCAGCAAGCACACTTAGCACAGCAAGCACAGGCAGCACAGCAAGCACAGGCAGCAAGCACAGGCAGCAAGCACAGGCAGCAGAGCAAGCACAGGCAGCAAGCACACTCAGCACAGCAAGCACAGGCAGCACAGCAAGCACAGGCAGCAAGCACAGGCAGCACACCAAGCACAGGCAGCACACCAAGCACAGGCAGCACAGAAAGCACAGGCAGCAAGCACAGGCAGCACAACAAGCACAGGCGGCACAGCAAGCACAGCAAGCACAGGCAGCACAGCAAGCACAGCAAGCACAGGCAGCAAGCACAGGCAGCACAGCAAGTACAGGCAGCAAGCACAAGCAGCACAGCAAGCACACGCAGTAAGCACAGGCAGCAAGCACAGGCAGCAAGCACAGGCAGCACAGCAAGCACAGGCAACACAGCAAGCACAGGCAGCACAACAAGCACAGGCGGCACAGCAAGCACAGCAAGCACAGGCAGCAAGCACAGGCAGCACAGGCAGCACAGCAAGCACAGGCAGCAAGCACAGGCAGCACAGCAAGCACAGGCAGCAAGCGCAGGCAGCACAGCAGGCACAGGCAGCACAGCAAGCACAGAAAGCACAGGCAGCAAGCACAGGCAGCACAGCAAGCACAGGCAGCAAGCACAGGCAGCACAGCAAGCACAGGCAGCAAGCACAGGCAGCAAGCACAGGCAGCGCAGCAAGAACAGGCAGCACAGCAAGCACAGGCAGCAAGCACAGGCAGCGCAGAAAGCACAGGCAGCAAGCACAGGCAGCTCAGGCAGCACAGCAAGCACAGGCAGCAAGCACAGGCAGCACAGCAAGCACAGGCAGCACAGGCAGCTTGCACAGGCAGCAAGCACAGGCAGCGCAGCAAGCACAGGCAGCAAGCACAGGCAGCACAGCAAGCACAGGCAGCAAGCACAGGCAGCACAGCAAGTACAGGCAGCAAGCACAAGCAGCACAGCAAGCACACGCAGTAAGCACAGGCAGCAAGCACAGGCAGCACAGCAAGCACAGGCAGCACAGCAAGTACAGGCAGCAAGCACAGGCAGCACAGCAAGTACAGGCAGCACACCAAGCACAGGCAGCACAGCAAGTACAGGCAGCAAGCACAGGCAGCACAGCAAGCACAGGCAGCACAGGCAGCTTGCACAGGCAGCAAGCACAGGCAGCACAGCAAGCACAGGCAGCAAGCACAGGCAGCACAGCAAGCACAGGCAGCACACCAAGCACAGGCAGCACAGCAAGTACAGGCAGCAAGCACAGGCAGCACAGCAAGTACAGGCAGCAAGCACAGGCAGCACAGGCAGCAAGCACAGGCAGCACAGCAAGCACAGGCAGCAAGCACAGGGAGCACAGCAAGCACAGGCAGCACAGCAAGCACAGGCAGCAAGCACAGGCAGCACAGCAAGTACAGGCAGCAAGCACAAGCAGCACAGCAAGCACACGCAGTAAGCACAGGCAGCAAGCACAGGCAGCACAGCAAGCACAGGCAACACAGCAAGCACAGGCAGCACAACAAGCACAGGCGGCACAGCAAGCACAGGCAGCAAGCACAGGCAGCACAGGCAGCACAGCAAGCACAGGCAGCAAGCACAGGCAGCACAGCAAGCACAGGCAGCAAGCGCAGGCAGCACAGCAGGCACAGGCAGCACAGCAAGCACAGAAAGCACAGGCAGCAAGCACAGGCAGCACAGCAAGCACAGGCAGCAAGCACAGGCAGCACAGCAAGCACAGGCAGCAAGCACAGGCAGCAAGCACAGGCAGCGCAGCAAGAACAGGCAGCACAGCAAGCACAGACAGCACAGCAAGCACAGGCAGCAAGCACAGGCAGCGCAGAAAGCACAGGCAGCAAGCACAGGCAGCTCAGGCAGCACAGCAAGCACAGGCAGCAAGCACAGGCAGCACAGCAAGCACAGGCAGCACAGGCAGCTTGCACAGGCAGCAAGCACAGGCAGCGCAGCAAGCACAGGCAGCAAGCACAGACAGCACAGCAAGCACAGGCAGCACAGCAAGCACAGGCAGCAAGCACAGGCAGCACAGCAAACACAGGCAGCACAGCAAGCACAGGCAGCAAGCACAGGCAGCACAGCAGGCACAGGCAGCACAGCAAGTACAGGCAGCAAGCACAGGCAGCACAGCAAGCACACGCAGCAAGCAGAGGCAACAAGCACAGGCAGCACAGCAAGCACAGGCAGCACAGTAAGCACAGGCAGCACAGAAAGCACAGGCAGCAAGCACAGGCAGCACACCAAGCACAGGCAGCACACCAAGCACAGGCAGCACAGAAAGCACAGGCAGCAAGCACAGGCAGCACAACAAGCACAGGCGGCACAGCAAGCACAGGCAGCAAGCACAGGCAGCACAGCAAGCACAGGCAGCAAGCACAGGCAGCACAGAAAGCACAGGCAGCAAGCACAAGCAGCACAGCAAGCACACGCAGCAAGCACAGGCAACAAGCACAGGCAGCACAGTAAGCACAGGCAGCAAGCACAGGCAGCACAGCAAGCACAGGCAACACAGCAAGCACAGGCAGCACAACAAGCACAGGCGGCACAGCAAGCACAGGCAGCAAGCACAGGCAGCACAGGCAGCACAGCAAGCACAGGCAGCAAGCACAGGCAGCACACCAAGCACAGGCAGCACAGAAAGCACAGGCAGCAAGCACAGGCAGCACAACAAGCACAGGCGGCACAGCAAGCACAGGCAGCACAGCAAGCACAGGCAGCAAGCACAGGCAGCACAGAAAGCACAGGCAGCAAGCACAAGCAGCACAGCAAGCACACGCAGCAAGCACAGGCAACAAGCACAGGCAGCACAGTAAGCACAGGCAGCAAGCACAGGCAGCACAGCAAGCACAGGCAACACAGCAAGCACAGGCAGCACAACAAGCACAGGCGGCACAGCAAGCACAGGCAGCAAGCACAGGCAGCACAGGCAGCACAGCAAGCATAGGCAGCAAGCACAGGCAGCACAGGCAGCACAGCAAGCACAGGCAGCAAGCACAGGCAGCACAGCAAGCACAGGCAGCAAGCGCAGGCAGCACAGCAGGCACAGGCAGCACAGCAAGCACAGAAAGCACAGGCAGCAAGCACAGGCAGCACAGCAAGCACAGGCAGCAAGCACAGGCAGCACAGCAAGCACACGCAGTAAGCACAGGCAGCAAGCACAGGCAGCACCGCAAGCACAGGCAACAAGCACAGGCAGCACAGCAAGCACAGGCAACACAGCAAGCACAGGCAGCAAGCACAGGCAGCACAGCAAGCACAGGCAGCAAGCACACTCAGCACAGCAAGCACAGGCATCGCAACAAGAACAGCAAGTACAGCAAGCACAGGCAGCAAGCACAGGCAGCACAGCAAGCACAGGCAGCACAGCAAGCACAGGCAGCAAGCACAGGCAGCAAGCACAGGCAGCACAGCAAGCACAGGCAGCACAGCAGCACAGGCAGCAAGCACAGGCAGCACAGCAAGCACAGGCAGCAAGCACAGGCAGCACAGCAAGCACAGGTAGCAAGCACAGGCAGCACAGGCAGCACAGCAAGCACAGGCAGCAAGCACAGGCAGCACAGGCATGTTAGAAACCCGCAAAATAGCTCGACGAGATGTGTTCGTTTTTTAGCGATTCTTGGGGAAGTGCAGAGGGGTCAAGCTCCGTCCTCTTTCCAACAGGCAAAGCCTGCTCCGATCTTCGGCGAGATTCACTCTCGCATTTGTTTACAATGCTTACTCTTACTGAGACGCAGGTCAATGCACCGGCCGCCGAGGTAAACATATGATCCGCGACTCTCGGCGCCTCCAAAAACAGGTGACACAGCAACGCACTGTCGTGTGCCACTGTCGAATTACCGCGTGTTATGGGCGAAATCAAATGCATCGCTAACAGGCAGCACAGCAAGCACAGGCAGCACAGCAACCACAGGCAGCAAGCACAGGCAGCACAGCAAGCACAGGCAGCACAGCAGCACAGGCAGCAAGCACAGGCAGCAAGCACAGGCAGCACAGCAAGCACAGGCAGCAAGCACAGGGAGCAAGCACAGGCAGCACAGCAAGCACAGGCAGCAAGCACAGGCAGCAAACACAGGCAGCAGAGCAAGCACAGGCAGCAAGCACAGGCAGCACAGCAAGCACAGGCAGCAAGCACAGGCAGCACAGCAAACACAGGCAGCAAGCACAGGCAGCACAGCAAGCACAGGCAGCACAGCAGCACAGGCAGCAAGCACAGGCAGCACAGCAAGCACAGGCAGCAAGCACAGGCAGCAAGCACAGGCAGCACAGCAAGCACAGGCAGCAAGCACAGGCAGCACAGCAAGCACAGGCAGCACAGGCAGCACAGCAAGCACAGGCAGCAAGCACAGGCAGCACAGGCATGTTAGAAACCCGCAAAATAGCTCGACGAGATGTGTTCGTTTTTTAGCGATTCTTGGGGAAGTGCAGAGGGGTCAAGCTCCGTCCTCTTTCCAACAGGCAAAGCCTGCTCCGATCTTCGGCGAGATTCACTCTCGCATTTGTTTACAATGCTTACTCTTACTGAGACGCAGGTCAATGCACCGGCCGCCGAGGTAAACATATGATCCGCGACTCTCGGCGCCTCCAAAAACAGGTGACACAGCAACGCACTGTCGTGTGCCACTGTCGAATTACCGCGTGTTATGGGCGAAATCAAATGCATCGCTAACAGGCAGCACAGCAAGCACAGGCAGCACAGCAAGCACAGACAGCAAGCACAGGCAGCACAGCAAACACAGGCAGCACAGCAAGCACAGGCAGCACAACAAGCACTGGCAGCAAGCACAGGCAGCACAGCAAGCACAGGCAGCAAGCACAGGCAGCACAGCAAGCACAGGCAGCAAGCACACGCAGCACAGCAAGCACAGGCAGTACAGCAAGCACAGGCAGCAAGCACAGGCAGCAAGCACAGGCAGCACAGCAAGCACAGGCAGCAAGCACAGGCAGCACAGCAAGCACAGGCAGCAAGCACAGGCAACAAGCACAGGCAGCATAGCAAGTACAGGCAGCAAGCACAGGCAGCACAGCAAGCACAGGCAGCACAGCAAGCACAGGCAGCAAGCACAGGCAGCACAGCAAGCACAGGCAGCAAGCACAGGCAGCACAGGCAGCACAGGCAGCAAGCACAGGCAGCACAGCAAGCACAGACAGCACAGCAGGCACAGGCAGCAAGCACAGCCAGCACAGGCAGCACAGGCAGCAAGCACAGGCAGCAAGCACAGGCAGCAAGCACAGGCAGCGCAGCAAGAACAGGCAGCACAGCAAGCACAGACAGCACAGCAAGCACAGGCAGCAAGCACAGGCAGCTCAGGCAGCACAGCAAGCACAGGCAGCAAGCACAGGCAGCACAGCAAGCACAGGCAGCACAGGCAGCTTGCACAGGCAGCAAGCACAGGCAGCGCAGCAAGCACAGGCAGCAAGCACAGACAGCACAGCAAGCACAGGCAGCACAGCAAGCACAGGCAGCAAGCACAGGCAGCACAGCAAACACAGGCAGCACAGCAAGCACAGGCAGCAAGCACAGGCAGCACAGCAAGCACAGGCAGCACAGCAAGTACAGGCAGCAAGCACAGGCAGCACAGCAAGCACACGCAGCAAGCAGAGGCAACAAGCACAGGCAGCACAGCAAGCACAGGCAGCACAGGCAGCACAGCAAGCACAGGCAGCACAGAAAGCACAGGCAGCAAGCACAGGCAGCACAGCAAGCACAGGCAGCAAGCACAGGCAGCACAGCAAGCACAGGCAGCACAGCAAGCACAGGCAGCAAGCACAGGCAGCACAGCAAGCACAGGCAGCACACCAAGCACAGGCAGCACAGCAAGCACAGGCAGCACAGCAAGCACAGCAAGCACAGGCAGCACAGCAAGCACAGGCAGCAAGCACAGGCAGCACAGCAAGCACAGGCAGCAAGCACAGGCAGCACAGCAAGCACAGGCAGCAAGCACAGGCAGCAAGCACACTTAAAACAGCAAGCACAGGCAGCACAGCAAGCACAGGCAGCAGAGCAAGCACAGGCAGCAAGCACACTCAGCACAGCAAGCACAGGCAGCACAGCAAGCACAGGCAGCAAGCACAGGCAGCACACCAAGCACAGGCAGCACACCAAGCACAGGCAGCAGAGAAAGCACAGGCAGCAAGCACAGGCAGCACAACATGCACAGGCGGCAAGCACAGGCAGCACAGCAAGCACAGGCAGCACAGCAGCACAGGCAGCAAGCACAGGCAGCACAGCAAGCACAGGCAGCAAGCACAGGCAGCAAGCACAGGCAGCACAGCAAGCACAGGCAGCAAGCACAGGCAGCACAGCAAGCACAGGCAGCACAGGCAGCACAGCAAGCACAGGCAGCAAGCACAGGCAGCACAGGCATGTTAGAAACCCGCAAAATAGCTCGACGAGATGTGTTCGTTTTTTAGCGATTCTTGGGGAAGTGCAGAG
Source organism: Priocnemis perturbator (assembly GCA_963942575.1). Lineage (NCBI taxonomy): Eukaryota > Metazoa > Arthropoda > Insecta > Hymenoptera > Pompilidae > Priocnemis > Priocnemis perturbator. The sequence continues at coordinate 125,099 of CAWWDK010000189.1, read as the reverse complement.
GGGTCAAGCTCCGTCCTCTTTCCAACAGGCAAAGCCTGCTCCGATCTTCGGCGAGATTCACTCTCGCATTTGTTTACAATGCTTACTCTTACTGAGACGCAGGTCAATGCACCGGCCGCCGAGGTAAACATATGATCCGCGACTCTCGGCGCCTCCAAAAACAGGTGACACAGCAACGCACTGTCGTGTGCCACTGTCGAATTACCGCGTGTTATGGGCGAAATCAAATGCATCGCTAACAGGCAGCACAGCAAGCACAGGCAGCACAGCAAGCACAGACAGCAAGCACAGGCAGCACAGCAAACACAGGCAGCACAGCAAGCACAGGCAGCACAACAAGCACTGGCAGCAAGCACAGGCAGCACAGCAAGCACAGGCAGCAAGCACAGGCAGCACAGCAAGCACAGGCAGCAAGCACACGCAGCACAGCAAGCACAGGCAGTACAGCAAGCACAGGCAGCAAGCACAGGCAGCAAGCACAGGCAGCACAGCAAGCACAGGCAGCAAGCACAGGCAGCACAGCAAGCACAGGCAGCAAGCACAGGCAACAAGCACAGGCAGCATAGCAAGTACAGGCAGCAAGCACAGGCAGCACAGCAAGCACAGGCAGCACAGCAAGCACAGGCAGCAAGCACAGGCAGCACAGCAAGCACAGGCAGCAAGCACAGGCAGCACAGGCAGCACAGGCAGCAAGCACAGGCAGCACAGCAAGCACAGACAGCACAGCAGGCACAGGCAGCAAGCACAGCCAGCACAGGCAGCACAGGCAGCAAGCACAGGCAGCAAGCACAGGCAGCAAGCACAGGCAGCGCAGCAAGAACAGGCAGCACAGCAAGCACAGACAGCACAGCAAGCACAGGCAGCAAGCACAGGCAGCTCAGGCAGCACAGCAAGCACAGGCAGCAAGCACAGGCAGCACAGCAAGCACAGGCAGCACAGGCAGCTTGCACAGGCAGCAAGCACAGGCAGCGCAGCAAGCACAGGCAGCAAGCACAGACAGCACAGCAAGCACAGGCAGCACAGCAAGCACAGGCAGCAAGCACAGGCAGCACAGCAAACACAGGCAGCACAGCAAGCACAGGCAGCAAGCACAGGCAGCACAGCAAGCACAGGCAGCACAGCAAGTACAGGCAGCAAGCACAGGCAGCACAGCAAGCACACGCAGCAAGCAGAGGCAACAAGCACAGGCAGCACAGCAAGCACAGGCAGCACAGGCAGCACAGCAAGCACAGAAAGCACAGGCAGCACAGGCAGCAAGCACAGGCAGCACAGCAAGCACAGGCAGCAAGCACAGGCAGCACAGCAAGCACAGGCAGCACAGCAAGCACAGGCAGCAAGCACAGGCAGCACAGCAAGCACAGGCAGCACACCAAGCACAGGCAGCACAGCAAGCACAGGCAGCACAGCAAGCACAGCAAGCACAGGCAGCACAGCAAGCACAGGCAGCAAGCACAGGCAGCACAGCAAGCACAGGCAGCAAGCACAGGCAGCACAGCAAGCACAGGCAGCAAGCACAGGCAGCAAGCACACTTAAAACAGCAAGCACAGGCAGCACAGCAAGCACAGGCAGCAGAGCAAGCACAGGCAGCAAGCACACTCAGCACAGCAAGCACAGGCAGCACAGCAAGCACAGGCAGCACACCAAGCACAGGCAGCACACCAAGCACAGGCAGCACAGAAAGCACAGGCAGCAAGCACAGGCAGCACAACAAACACAGGCGGCACAGCAAGCACAGCAAGCACAGGCAGGAAGCACAGGCAGCACAGCAAGCACAGGCAGCAAGCACAGGCAGCAAGCACAAGCAGCACAGCAAGCACACGCAGCAACCACAGGCAACAAGCACAGGCAGCACAGTAAGCACAGGCAGCAAGCACAGGCAGCACAGCAAGCATAGGCAACACAGCAAGCACAGGCAGCACAACAAGCACAGGCGGCACAGCAAGCACAGGCAGCAAGCACAGGCAGCACAGGCAGCGCAGCAAGCACAGGCAGCAAGCACAGGCAGCACAGCAAGCACAGGCAGCACAGCAAGTACAGGCAGCAAGCACAGGCAGCACAGCAAGTACAGGCAGCAAGCACAAGCAGCACAGCAAGCAGACGCAGCAAGCACAGGCAACAAGCACAGGCAGCACAGTAAGCACAGGCAGCAAGCACAGGCAGCACAGCAAGCACAGGCAACACAGCAAGCACAGGCAGCACAACAAGCACAGGCGGCACAGCAAGCACAGGCAGCACAGCGAGCACAGGCAGCACAGGCAGCACAGCAAGCACAGGCAGCAAGCACAGGCAGCACAACAAGCACAGGCGGCACAGCAAGCACAGCAAGCACAGGCAGCAAGCACAGGCAGCACAGCAAGCACAGGCAGCAAGCACAGGCAGCGCAGAAAGCACAGGCAGCAAGCACAGGCAGCTCAGGCAGCACAGCAAGCACAGGCAGCAAGCACAGGCAGCACAGCAAGCACAGGCAGCACAGGCAGCTTGCACAGGCAGCAAGCACAGGCAGCGCAGCAAGCACAGGCAGCAAGCACAGACAGCACAGCAAGCACAGGCAGCACAGCAAGCACAGGCAGCAAGCACAGGCAGCACAGCAAACACAGGCAGCACAGCAAGCACAGGCAGCAAGCACAGGCAGCACAGCAGGCACAGGCAGCACAGCAAGTACAGGCAGCAAGCACAGGCAGCACAGCAAGCACACGCAGCAAGCAGAGGCAACAAGCACAGGCAGCACAGCAAGCACAGGCAGCACAGTAAGCACAGGCAGCACAGAAAGCACAGGCAGCAAGCACAGGCAGCACAGCAAGCACAGGCAGCAAGCACAGGCAGCACAGCAAGCACAGGCAGCACAGCAAGCACAGGCAGCAAGCACAGGCAGCACAGCAAGCACAGGCAGCACACCAAGCACAGGCAGCACAGCAAGCACAGGCATCACAGCAAGCACAGCAAGCACAGGCAGCACAGCAAACACAGGCAGCACAGCAAGCACAGGAAGCAAGCACAGGCAGCACAGCAAGCACAGGCAGCAAGCACAGGCAGCACAGCAAGCACAGGCAGCAAGCACAGGCAGCAAGCACACTTAGCACAGCAAGCACAGGCAGCACAGCAAGCACAGGCAGCAAGCACAGGCAGCAGAGCAAGCACAGGCAGCAAGCACACTCAGCACAGCAAGCACAGGCAGCACAGCAAGCACAGGCAGCAAGCACAGGCAGCACACCAAGCACAGGCAGCACACCAAGCACAGGCAGCACAGAAAGCACAGGCAGCAAGCACAGGCAGCACAACATGCACAGGCGGCACAGCAAGCACAGGCAGCAAGCACAGGCAGCACAGCAAGCACAGGCAGCAAGCACAGGCAGCACAGAAAGCACAGGCAGCAAGCACAAGCAGCACAGCAAGCACACGCAGCAAGCACAGGCAACAAGCACAGGCAGCACAGTAAGCACAGGCAGCAAGCACAGGCAGCACAGCAAGCACAGGCAGCACAGCAAGCACAGGCAGCACAACAAGCACAGGCGGCACAGCAAGCACAGGCAGCAAGCACAGGCAGCACAGGCAGCACAGCAAGCACAGGCAACAAGCACAGGCAGCACAGCAAGCACAGGCAGCACAGCAAGTACAGGCAGCAAGCACAGGCAGCACAGCAAGTACAGGCAGCAAGCACAAGCAGCACAGCAAGCACACGCAGCAAGCACAGGCAACAAGCACAGGCAGCAAGCACAGGCAGCACAGCAAGCACAGGCAGCACAGCAAGCACAGGCAGCAAGCACAGGCAGCAAGCACACTCAGCACAGCAAGCACAGGCAGCACAGCAAGCACAGGCAGCAAGCACAGGCAGCACAGGCATGTTAGAAACCCGCAAAATAGCTCGACGAGATGTGTTCGTTTTTTAGCGATTCTTGGGGAAGTGCAGAGGGGTCAAGCTCCGTCCTCTTTCCAACAGGCAAAGCCTGCTCCGATCTTCGGCGAGATTCACTCTCGCATTTGTTTAAAATGCTTACTCTTACTGAGATGCAGGTCAATGCACCGGCCGCCGAGGTAAACATATGATCCGCGACTCTCGGCGCCTCCAAAAACAGGTGACACAGCAACGTACTGTCGTGTGCCACTGTCGAATTACCGCGTGTTATGGGCGAAATCAAATGCATCGCTAACAGGCAGCACAGCAAGCACAGGCAGCACAGCAACCACAGGCAGCAAGCACAGGCAGCACAGCAAGCACAGGCAGCACAGCAGCACGGGCAGCAAGCACAGGCAGCAAGCACAGGCAGCACAGCAAGCACAGGCAGCAAGCACAGGGAGCAAGCACAGGCAGCACAGCAGGCACAGGCAGCACAGCAAGTACAGGCAGCAAGCACAGGCAGCACAGCAAGCACACGCAGCAAGCAGAGGCAACAAGCACAGGCAGCACAGCAAGCACAGGCAGCACAGTAAGCACAGGCAGCACAGAAAGCACAGGCAGCAAGCACAGGCAGCACAGCAAGCACAGGCAGCAAGCACAGGCAGCACAGCAAGCACAGGCAGCACAGCAAGCACAGGCAGCAAGCACAGGCAGCACAGCAAGCACAGGCAGCACACCAAGCACAGGCAGCACAGCAAGCACAGGCATCACAGCAAGCACAGCAAGCACAGGCAGCACAGCAAACACAGGCAGCACAGCAAGCACAGGAAGCAAGCACAGGCAGCACAGCAAGCACAGGCAGCAAGCACAGGCAGCACAGCAAGCACAGGCAGCAAGCACAGGCAGCAAGCACACTTAGCACAGCAAGCACAGGCAGCACAGCAAGCACAGGCAGCAAGCACAGGCAGCAGAGCAAGCACAGGCAGCAAGCACACTCAGCACAGCAAGCACAGGCAGCACAGCAAGCACAGGCAGCAACACACAGGCAGCACACCAAGCACAGGCAGCACACCAAGCACAGGCAGCACAGAAAGCACAGGCAGCAAGCACAGGCAGCACAACATGCACAGGCGGCACAGCAAGCACAGGCAGCAAGCACAGGCAGCACAGCAAGCACAGGCAGCAAGCACAGGCAGCACAGAAAGCACAGGCAGCAAGCACAAGCAGCACAGCAAGCACACGCAGCAAGCACAGGCAACAAGCACAGGCAGCACAGTAAGCACAGGCAGCAAGCACAGGCAGCACAGCAAGCACAGGCAGCACAGCAAGCACAGGCAGCACAACAAGCACAGGCGGCACAGCAAGCACAGGCAGCAAGCACAGGCAGCACAGGCAGCACAGCAAGCACAGGCAACAAGCACAGGCAGCACAGCAAGCACAGGCAGCACAGCAAGTACAGGCAGCAAGCACAGGCAGCACAGCAAGTACAGGCAGCAAGCACAAGCAGCACAGCAAGCACACGCAGCAAGCACAGGCAACAAGCACAGGCAGCAAGCACAGGCAGCACAGCAAGCACAGGCAGCACAGCAAGCACAGGCAGCAAGCACAGGCAGCAAGCACACTCAGCACAGCAAGCACAGGCAGCACAGCAAGCACAGGCAGCAAGCACAGGCAGCACAGGCATGTTAGAAACCCGCAAAATAGCTCGACGAGATGTGTTCGTTTTTTAGCGATTCTTGGGGAAGTGCAGAGGGGTCAAGCTCCGTCCTCTTTCCAACAGGCAAAGCCTGCTCCGATCTTCGGCGAGATTCACTCTCGCATTTGTTTAAAATGCTTACTCTTACTGAGATGCAGGTCAATGCACCGGCCGCCGAGGTAAACATATGATCCGCGACTCTCGGCGCCTCCAAAAACAGGTGACACAGCAACGTACTGTCGTGTGCCACTGTCGAATTACCGCGTGTTATGGGCGAAATCAAATGCATCGCTAACAGGCAGCACAGCAAGCACAGGCAGCACAGCAACCACAGGCAGCAAGCACAGGCAGCACAGCAAGCACAGGCAGCACAGCAGCACAGGCAGCAAGCACAGGCAGCAAGCACAGGCAGCACAGCAAGCACAGGCAGCAAGCACAGGGAGCAAGCACAGGCAGCACAGCAGGCACAGGCAGCACAGCAAGTACAGGCAGCAAGCACAGGCAGCACAGCAAGCACACGCAGCAAGCAGAGGCAAAAAGCACAGGCAGCACAGCAAGCACAGGCAGCACAGTAAGCACAGGCAGCACAGAAAGCACAGGCAGCAAGCACAGGCAGCACAGCAAGCACAGGCAGCAAGCACAGGCAGCACAGCAAGCACAGGCAGCACAGCAAGCACAGGCAGCAAGCACAGGCAGCACAGCAAGCACAGGCAGCACACCAAGCACAGGCAGCACAGCAAGCACAGGCATCACAGCAAGCACAGCAAGCACAGGCAGCACAGTAAACACAGGCAGCACAGCAAGCACAGGAAGCAAGCACAGGCAGCACAGCAAGCACAGGCAGCAAGCACAGGCAGCACAGCAAGCACAGGCAGCAAGCACAGGCAGCAAGCACACTTAGCACAGCAAGCACAGGCAGCACAGCAAGCACAGGCAGCAAGCACAGGCAGCAGAGCAAGCACAGGCAGCAAGCACACTCAGCACAGCAAGCACAGGCAGCACAGCAAGCACAGGCAGCAAGCACAGGCAGCACACCAAGCACAGGCAGCAAGCACAGGCAGCACACCAAGCACAGGCAGCACACCAAGCACAGGCAGCACAGAAAGCACAGGCAGCAAGCACAGGCAGCACAACATGCACAGGCGGCACAGCAAGCACAGGCAGCAAGCACAGGCAGCACAGCAAGCACAGGCAGCAAGCACAGGCAGCACAGAAAGCACAGGCAGCAAGCACAAGCAGCACAGCAAGCACACGCAGCAAGCACAGGCAACAAGCACAGGCAGCACAGTAAGCACAGGCAGCAAGCACAGGCAGCACAGCAAGCACAGGCAGCACAGCAAGCACAGGCAGCACAACAAGCACAGGCGGCACAGCAAGCACAGGCAGCAAGCACAGGCAGCACAGGCAGCACAGCAAGCACAGGCAACAAGCACAGGCAGCACAGCAAGCACAGGCAGCACAGCAAGTACAGGCAGCAAGCACAGGCAGCACAGCAAGTACAGGCAGCAAGCACAAGCAGCACAGCAAGCACACGCAGCAAGCACAGGCAACAAGCACAGGCAGCAAGCACAGGCAGCACAGCAAGCACAGGCAGCACAGCAAGCACAGGCAGCAAGCACAGGCAGCAAGCACACTCAGCACAGCAAGCACAGGCAGCACAGCAAGCACAGGCAGCAAGCACAGGCAGCACAGGCATGTTAGAAACCCGCAAAATAGCTCGACGAGATGTGTTCGTTTTTTAGCGATTCTTGGGGAAGTGCAGAGGGGTCAAGCTCCGTCCTCTTTCCAACAGGCAAAGCCTGCTCCGATCTTCGGCGAGATTCACTCTCGCATTTGTTTAAAATGCTTACTCTTACTGAGATGCAGGTCAATGCACCGGCCGCCGAGGTAAACATATGATCCGCGACTCTCGGCGCCTCCAAAAACAGGTGACATAGCAACGTACTGTCGTGTGCCACTGTCGAATTACCGCGTGTTATGGGCGAAATCAAATGCATCGCTAACAGGCAGCACAGCAAGCACAGGCAGCACAGCAACCACAGGCAGCAAGCACAGGCAGCACAGCAAGCACAGGCAGCACAGCAGCACAGGCAGCAAGCACAGGCAGCAAGCACAGGCAGCACAGCAAGCACAGGCAGCAAGCACAGGGAGCAAGCACAGGCAGCACAGCAAGCACAGGCCGCAAGCACAGGCAGCAAACACAAGCAGCAGAGCAAGCACAGGCAGCAAGCACAGGCAGCAAGCACAGGCAGCACAGCAAGCACAGGCAGCAAGCACAGGCAGCACAGCAAGCACAGGCAGCACAGGCAGCACAGCAAGCACAGGCAGCAAGCACAGGCAGCACAGCAAGCACAGGCAGCAAGCACACGCAGCACAGCAAGCACAGGCAGTACAGCAAGCACAGGCAGCAAGCACAGGCAGCAAGCACAGGCAGCACAGCAAGCACAGGCAGCACAGCAGCACAGGCAGCAAGCACAGGCAGCACAGCAAGCACAGGCAGCAAGCACAGGCAGCACAGGCAGCACAGGCAGCACAGCAAGCACAGGCAGCAAGCACAGGCAGCACAGGCATGTTAGAAACCCGCAAAATAGCTCGACGAGATGTGTTCGTTTTTTAGCGATTCTTGGGGAAGTGCAGAGTGGTCAAGCTCCGTCCTCTTTCCAACAGGCAACGCCTGCTCCGATCTTCGGCGAGATTCACTCTCGCATTTGTTTACAATGCTTACTCTTACTGAGACGCAGGTCAATGCACCGGCCGCCGAGGTAAACATATGATCCGCGACTCTCGGCGCCTCCAAAAACAGGTGACACAGCAACGCACTGTCGTGTGCCACTGTCGAATTACCGCGTGTTATGGGCGAAATCAAATGCATCGCTAACAGGCAGCACAGCAAGCACAGGCAGCACAGCAACCACAGGCAGCAAGCACAGGCAGCACAGCAAGCACAGGCAGCACAGCAGCACAGGCAGCAAGCACAGGCAGCAAGCACAGGCAGCACAGCAAGCACAGGCAGCAAGCACAGGGAGCAAGCACAGGCAGCACAGCAAGCACAGGCAGCAAGCACAGGCAGCAAACACAGGCAGCAGAGCAAGCACAGGCAGCAAGCTCAGGCAGCACAGCAAGCACAGGCAGCACAGCAAGCACAGGCAGCAAGCACAGGCAGCACAGCAAACACAGGCAGCAAGCACAGGCAGCACAGCAAGCACAGGCAGCACAGCAGCACAGGCAGCAAGCACAGGCAGCACAGCAAGCACAGGCAGCAAGCACAGGCAGCAAGCACAGGCAGCACAGCAAGCACAGGCAGCAAGCACAGGCAGCACAGCAAGCACACGCAGCAAGCACAGGCAACAAGCACAGGCAGCACAGTAAGCACAGGCAGCAAGCACAGGCAGCACAGCAAGCACAGGCAGCACAGCAAGCACAGACAGCAAGCACAGGCAGCACAGCAAACACAGGCAGCACAGCAAGCACAGGCAGCACAACAAGCACTGGCAGCAAGCACAGGCAGCACAGCAAGCACAGGCAGCAAGCACAGGCAGCACAACAAGCACAGGCAGCAAGCACACGCAGCACAGCAAGCACAGGCAGTACAGCAAGCACAGGCAGCAAGCACAGGCAGCAAGCACAGGCAGCACAGCAAGCACAGGCAGCAAGCACAGGCAGCACAGCAAGCACAGGCAGCAAGCACAGGCAACAAGCACAGGCAGCATAGCAAGTACAGGCAGCAAGCACAGGCAGCACAGCAAGCACAGGCAGCACAGCAAGCACAGGCAGCAAGCACAGGCAGCACAGCAAGCACAGGCAGCAAGCACAGGCAGCACAGGCAGCACAGGCAGCAAGCACAGGCAGCACAGCAAGCACAGACAGCACAGCGGGCACAGGCAGCAAGCACAGGCAGCACAGCAAGCACAGGCAGCACAGCAAGCACAGACAGCAAGCACAGGCAGCACAGCAAGCACAGGCAGCAAGCACAGGCAGCGCAGCAAGCACAGGCAGCAAGCACGGGCAGCACAGCAAGCACAAACAGCAAGCACAGGCAGCACAGCAATCACAGGCAGCAAGCACAGGCAGCAAGCACAGGCAGCTCAGGCAGCACAGCAAGCACAGGCAGCATAGCAAGCACAGCAAGCACAAGCAGCACAGCAAGCACAGGCAGCTTGCACAGGCAGCATAGCAAGCACAGCAAGCACAGGCAGCAAGCACAGGCAGCACAGCAAGCACAGGCAGCAAACACAGGCAGCACAGCAAGCACAGGCAGCAAGCACAGGCAGCACAGCAAGCACAGGCAGCGCAGCAAGCACAGGCAGCAAGCACAGGCAGCACAGCAAGCACAGGCAGCAAGCACAGGCAGCACAGCAAGCACAAACAGCAAGCACAGGCAGCTAGCACAGGGAGCAAGCACAGGCAGCACAGCAAGCACAGGCAGCAAGCACAGGCAGCAAGCACAGGCAGCACAGCAAGCACAGGCATGTTAGAAACCCGCAAAATAGCTCGACGAGATGTGTTCGTTTTAGCGATTCTGGGGGAAGTGCAGAGGGGTCAAGCTCCGTCCTCTTTCCAACAGGCAAAGCCTGCTCCGATCTTCGGCGAGATTCACTCTCGCATTTGTTTACAATGCTTACTCTTACTGAGACGCAGGTCAATGCACCGGCCGCCGAGGTAAACATATTATCCGCGACTCTCGGCGCCTCCAAAAACAGGTGACACAGCAACGCACTGTCGTGTGCCACTGTCGAATTACCGCGTGTTATGGGCGAAATCAAATGCATCGCTAACAGGCAGCACAGCAAGCACAGGCAGCACAGCAACCACAGGCAGCAAGCACAGGCAGCACAGCAAGCACAGGCAGCACAGCAGCACAGGCAGCAAGCACAGGCAGCACAGCAAGCACAGGCAGCAAGCACAGGGAGCAAGCGCAGGCAGCACAGCAAGCACAGGCAGCAAGCACAGGCAGCACAGCAAGCACAGGCAGCAAGCACAGGCAGCAAACACAGGCATCAGAGCAAGCACAGGCAGCAAGCACAGGCAACAAGCACAGGCAGCACAGCAAGCACAGGCAGCAAGCACAGGCAGCAAGCACAGGCAGCACAGCAAGTACAGGCAGCAAGCACAGGCAGCACAGCAAGCACAGGCAGCAAGCACAGGCAGCACAGCAAGCACAGGCAGCAAGCACAGGCAGCACAGCAAGCACAGGCAGCAAGCACAGGCAGCACAGCAGGCACAGGCAGCACAGCAAGCACAGGCATGTTAGAAACCCGCAAAATAGCTCGACGAGATGTGTTCGTTTTTTAGCGATTCTTGGGGAAGTGCAGAGGGGTCAAGCTCCGTCCTCTTTCCAACAGGCAAAGCCTGCTCCGATCTTCGGCGAGATTCACTCTCGCATTTGTTTACAATGCTTACTCTTACTGAGACGCAGGTCAATGCACCGGCCGCCGAGGTAAACATATGATCCGCGACTCTCGGCGCCTCCAAAAACAGGTGACACAGCAACGCACTGTCGTGTGCCACTGTCGAATTACCGCGTGTTATGGGCAAAATCAAATGCATCGCTAACAGGCAGCACAGCAAGCACAGGCAGCAAGCACAGGCAGCGCAGCAAGCACAGGCAGCAAGCACGGGCAGCACAGCAAGCACAAACAGCAAGCACAGGCAGCACAGCAAGCAGAGGCAGCAAGCACAGGCAGCAAGCACAGGCAGCTCAGGCAGCACAGCAAGCACAGGCAGCATAGCAAGCACAGCAAGCACAAGCAGCACAGCAAGCACAGGCAGCTTGCACAGGCAGCATAGCAAGCACAGCAAGCACAGGCAGCAAGCACAGGCAGCACAGCAAGCACAGGCAGCAAGCGCAGGCAGCACAGCAAGCACAGGCAGCGCAGCAAGCACAGGCAGCAAGCACAGGCAGCACAGGCAGCGCAGCAAGCACAGGCAGCACAGCAAGCACAGGCAGCAAGCACAGGCAGCACAGCAAGCACAAACAGCAAGCACAGGCAGCAAGCACAGGCAGCAAGCACAGGGAGCAAGCACAGGCAGCACAGCAAGCACAGGCAGCAAGCACAGGCAGCACAGCAAGCACAGGCAGCAAGCACAGGCATGTTAGAAACCCGCAAAATAGCTCGACGAGATGTGTTCGTTTTAGCGATTCTGGGGGAAGTGCAGAGGGGTCAAGCTCCGTCCTCTTTCCAACAGGCAAAGCTTGCTCCGATCTTCGGCGAGATTCACTCTCGCATTTGTTTACAATGCTTACTCTTACTGAGACGCAGGTCAATGCACCGGCCGCCGAGGTAAACATATGATCCGCGACTCTCGGCGCCTCCAAAAACAGGTGACACAGCAACGCACTGTCGTGTGCCACTGTCGAATTACCGCGTGTTATGGGCGAAATCAAATGCATCGCTAACAGGCAGCACAGCAAGCACAGGCAGCACAGCAAGCACAGGCAGCAAGCACAGGCAGCACAGCAAGCACAGGCAGCACAGCAAGCACAGGCAGCACAGGCAGCACAGCAAGCACAGGCAGCAAGCACAGGCAGCAAGCACAGGCAGCAAGAACAGGCAGCACTGCAAGCACAGGCAGCAAGCACAGGCAGCACAGCAAGCACAGGCAGCACAGCAAGCACAGGCAGCACAGCAAGCACAGGCAGCAAGCACAGGCAGCACAGCAAGCACAGGCAGCGCAGCAAACACAGGCAGCAAGCACAGGCAGCACAGCAAGCACAGGCAGCACAGCAAGCACAGGCAGCAAGCACAGGCAGCACAGCAAGCACAAACAGCAAGCACAAACAGCAAGCACAGGCAGCAAGCACAGGGAGCAAGCACAGGCAGCACAGCAAGCACAGGCAGCAAGCACAGGCAGCACAGCAAGCACAGGCAGCACAGCAAGCACAGGCATTTTAGAAACCCGCAAAATAGCTCGACGAGATGTGTTCGTTTTAGCGATTCTGGGGGAAGTGCAGAGGGGTCAAGCTCCGTCCTCTTTCCAACAGGCAAAGCCTGCTCCGATCTTCGGCGAGATTCACTCTCGCATTTGTTTACAATGCTTACTCTTACTGAGACGCAGGCCAATGCACCGGCCGCCGAGGTAAACATATGATCCGCGACTCTCGGCGCCTCCAAAAACAGGTGAGACAGCAACGCACTGTCGTGTGCCACTGTCGAATTACCGCGTGTTATGGGCGAAATCAAATGCATCGCTAACAGGCAGCACAGCAAGCACAGGCAGCACAGCAAGCACAGGCAGCAAGCACAGGCAGCACAGCAAGCACAGGCAGCACAGCAAGCACAGGGAGCACAGCAAGCACAGGCAGCATAGCACAGGCAGCAAGCACAGACAGCAAGCACAGGCAGCACAGGCAGCAAGCACAGGCAGCACAGGCAGCACAGCAAGCACAGGCAGCAAGCACAGGCAGCACAGCAAGCACAGGCAGCAAGCACAGGCAGCACAGCAGCACAGTAAGCACAGGCAGCACAGGCAGCACAGCAAGCACAGGCAGCAAGCACAGGCAGCACAGCAAGCACAGGCAGCACAGCAAGCACAGGCAGCAAGCACAGGCAGCACAGGCATGTTAGAAACCCGCAAAATAGCTCGACGAGATGTGTTCGTTTTTTAGCGATTCTTGGGGAAGTGCAGAGGGGTCAAGCTCCGTCCTCTTTCCAACAGGCAAAGCCTGCTCCGATCTTCGGCGAGATTCACTCTCGCATTTGTTTACAATGCTTACTCTTACTGAGACGCAGGTCAATGCACCGGCCGCCGAGGTATACATATGATCCGCGACTCTCGGCGCCTCCAAAAACAGGTGACACAGCAACGCACTGCCGTGTGCCACTGTCGAATTACCGCGTGTTATGGGCAAAATCAAATGCATCGCTAACAGGCAGCACAGCAAGCACAGGCAGCACAGCAAGCACAGGCAGCAAGCACAGGCAGCACAGCAAGCACAGGCAGCAAGCACAGGCAGCACAGCAAACACAGGCAGCACAGCAAGCACAGTCAGCAAGCACAGGCAGCAAGCACAGGCAGCAAGCACAGGCAGCACAGCAAGCACAGCAAGCACAGGCAGCACAGGCAGCACAGCAAGCACAGGCAGCACAGGCAGCACAGCAAGCACAGGCAGCAAGCACAGGCAGCACAGGCATGTTAGAAACCCGCAAAATAGCTCGACGAGATGTGTTCGTTTTTTAGCGATTCTTGGGGAAGTGCAGAGGGGTCAAGCTCCGTCCTCTTTCCAACAGGCAAAGCCTGCTCCGATCTTCGGCGAGATTCACTCTCGCATTTGTTTAAAATGCTTACTCTTACTGAGATGCAGGTCAATGCACCGGCCGCCGAGGTAAACATTTGATCCGCGACTCTCGGCGCCTCCAAAAACAGGTGACACAGCAACGCACTGTCGTGTGCCACTGTCGAATTACCGCGTGTTATGGGCGAAATCAAATGCATCGCTAACAAGCAGCACAGCAAGCACAGGCAGCACAGCAAGCACACGCAGCAAGCACAGGCAGCACAGCAAGCACAGGCAGCAAGCACAGGCAGCACAGTAAGCACAGGCAGCAAGCACAGGCAGCACAGGCAGCACAGGCAGCAAGCACAGGCAGCACAGCAAGCACAGGCAGCAAGCACAGGCAGCACAGCAGGCACAGGCAGCACAGCAAGCACAGGCATGTTAGAAACCCGCAAAATAGCTCGACGAGATGTGTTCGTTTTTTAGCGATTCTTGGGGAAGTGCAGAGGGGTCAAGCTCCGTCCTCTTTCCAACAGGCAAAGCCTGCTCCGATCTTCGGCGAGATTCACTCTCGCATTTGTTTACAATGCTTACTCTTACTGAGACGCAGGTCAATGCACCGGCCGCCGAGGTAAACATATGATCCGCGACTCTCGGCGTCTCCAAAAACAGGTGACACAGCAACGCACTGTCGTGTGCCACTGTCGAATTACCGCGTGTTATGGGCGAAATCAAATGCATCGCTAACAGGCAGCACAGCAAGCACAGGCAGCACAGCAAGCACACGCAGCAAGCACAGGCAGCACAGCAAGCACAGGCAGCAAGCACAGGCAGCACAGCAAACACAGGCAGCACAGCAAGCACAGGCAGCACAACAAGCACAGGCAGCAAGCACAGGCAGCAAGCACAGGCAGCAAGCACAAGCAGCACAGCAAGCACAGGCAGCAAGCACAGGCAGCACAGCAAGCACAGGCAGCGCAGCAAGCACAGGCAGCACAGCAAGCACAGGCAGCAAGTACAGGCAGCGCAGCAAGCACAGGGAGCAAGCACAGGCAGCACAGCAAGCATAAACAGCAAGCACAGGCAGCACAGGAAGCACAGGCAGCACAGCAAGCACAGGCGGCACAGCAAGCACAGACAGCACAGCAGGCACAGGCAGCAAGCACAGGCAGCACAGGCAGCGCAGGCAGCAAGCACAGGCAGCACAGCAAGCACAGGCAGCAAGCACAGGCAGCACAGGCAGCAAGCACAGGCAGCACAGCAAGCACAGGCAGCAAGCACAGGCAGCACAGCAAGCACAGGCAGCACAGCAAGCACAGGCAGCAAGCACAGGCAGCACAGCAAGCACAGGCAGCCAGCACAGGCAGCACAGCAAGCACCGGCAGCACAGCAGCACAGGCAGCAAGCACAGGCAGCAAGCACAGGCAGCACAGCAAGCACAGGCAGCAAGCACAGGGAGCAAGCACAGGCAGCACAGCAAGCACAGGCTGCAAGCACAGGCAGCAAGCACAGGCAGCACAGCAAGCACAGGCAGCAAGCACAGGCAGCACAGCAAGCACAGGCAGCAAGCACAGGCAGCACAGCAAGCACAGGTAGCAAGCACAGGCAGCACAGCAAGCACAGGCAGCAAGCACAGGCAACAAGCACAGGCAGCACAGCAAGTACAGGCAGCAAGCACAGGCAGCACAGCAAGCACAGGCAGCAAGCACAGGCAGCACAGCAAGCACAGGCAGCAAGCACAGGCAGCACAGGCAGCACAGGCAGCAAGCACAGGCAGCACAGCAAGCACAGGCAGCAAGCACAGGCAGCACAGCAGGCACAGGCAGCACAGCAAGCACAGGCATGTTAGAAACCCGCAAAATAGCTCGACGAGATGTGTTCGTTTTTTAGCGATTCTTGGGGATGTGCAGAGGGGTCAAGCTCCGTCCTCTTTCCAACAGGCAAAGCCTGCTCCGATCTTCGGCGAGATTCACTCTCGCATTTGTTTACAATGCTTACTCTTACTGAGACGCAGGTCAATGCACCGGCCGCCGAGGTAAACATATGATCCGCGACTCTCGGCGCCTCCAAAAACAGGTGACACAGCAACGCACTGTCGTGTGCCACTGTCGAATTACCGCGTGTTATGGGCAAAATCAAATGCATCGCTAACAGGCAGCACAGCAAGCACAGGCAGCACAGCAAGCACAGGCAGCAAGCACAGGCAGCACAGCAAGCACAGGCAGCAAGCACAGGCATGTTAGAAACCAGCAAAATAGCTCGACGAGATGTGTTCGTTTTAGCGATTCTGGGGGAAGTGCAGAGGGGTCAAGCTCCGTCCTCTTTCCAACAGGCAAAGCCTGCTCCGATCTTCGGCGAGATTCACTCTCGCATTTGTTTACAATGCTTACTCTTACTGAGACGCAGGTCAATGCACCGGCCGCCGAGGTAAACATATGATCCGCGACTCTCGGCGCCTCCAAAAACAGGTGACACAGCAACGCACTGTCGTGTGCCACTGTCGAATTACCGCGTGTTATGGGCGAAATCAAATGCATCGCTAACAGGCAGCACAGCAAGCACAGGCAGCACAGCAAGCACAGGCAGCAAGCACAGGCAGCACAGCAAGCACAGGCAGCAAGCACAGGCAGCACAGCAAGCACAGGCAGCAAGCACAGGCAACAAGCACAGGCAGCACAGCAAGTACAGGCAGCAAGCACAGGCAGCACAGCAAGCACAGGCAGCAAGCACAGGCAGCACAGCAGCACAGCAAGCACAGGCAGCAAGCACAGGCAGCACAGGCAGCACAGCAAGCACAGGCAGCAAGCACAGGCAGCACAGGCAGCACAGCAAGCACAGGCAGCAAGCACAGGCAGCACAGCAAGCACAGGCAGCAAGCACAGGCAGCACAGCAAGCACAGGCAGCAAGCACAGCAAACAAGCACAGGCAGCACAGCAAGTACAGGCAGCAAGCACAGGCAGCACAGCAAGCAGAGGCAGCAAGCACAGGCAGCACAGCAAGCACAGGCAGCAAGCACAGGCAGCACAGGCAGCACCGGCAGCAAGCACAGGCAGCACAGCAAGCACAGGCAGCAAGCACAGGCAGCACAGCAGGCACAGGCAGCACAGCAAGCACAGGCATGTTAGAAACCCGCAAAATAGCTCGACGAGATGTGTTCGTTTTTTAGCGATTCTTGGGGAAGTGCAGAGGGGTCAAGCTCCGTCCTCTTTCCAACAGGCAAAGCCTGCTCCGATCTTCGGCGAGATTCACTCTCGCATTTGTTTACAATGCTTAATCTTACTGAGACGCAGGTCAATGCACCGGCCGCCGAGGTAAACATATGATCCGCGACTCTCGGCGCCTCCAAAAACAGGTGACATAGCAACGCACTGTCGTGTGCCACTGTCGAATTACCGCGTGTTATGGGCAAAATCAAATGCATCGCTAACAGGCAGCACAGCAAGCACAGGCAGCACAGCAAACACAGGCAGCAAGCACAGGCAGAAAGCACAGGCAGCACAGCAAGCACAGGCAGCAAGCACAGGCAGCACAGCAAGCACAGGCAGCAAGCACAGGCAGCACAGAAAGCACAGCAAGCACAGGCAGCACAGCAAGCACAGGCAGCATAGCACAGGCAGCATAGCACAGGCAGCAAGCACAGACAGCAAGCACAGGCAGCACAGGCAGCACAGCAAACACAGGCAGCAAGCACAGGCAGCACAGGCAGCACAGCAAGCACAGGCAGTACAGCAAGCACAGGCAGCAAGCACAGGAAGCACAGCAAGCACAGGCAGCAAGCACAGGCAGCACAGCAGCACAGCAAGCACAGGCAGCAAGCACAGGCAGCACAGGCAGCACAGCAAGCACAGGCAGCACAGGCAGCACAGCAAGCACAGGCAGCAAGCACAGGCAACACAGGCATGTTAGAAACCCGCAAAATAGCTCGACGAGATGTGTTCGTTTTTTAGCGATTCTTGGGGAAGTGCAGAGGGGTCAAGCTCCGTCCTCTTTCCAACAGGCAAAGCCTGCTCCGATCTTCGGCGAGATTCACTCTCGCATTTGTTTAAAATGCTTACTCTTACTGAGACGCAGGACAATGCACCGGCCGCCGAGGTAAACATTGATCCGCGACTTTCGGCGCCTCCAAAAACAGGTGACACAGCAACGCACTATCGTGTGCCACTGTCGAATTACTGCGTGTTATGGGCGAAATCAAATGCATCGCTAACAGGCAGCACAGCAAGCACAGGCAGCACAGCAAGCACAGGCAGCAAGCACAGGCAGCACAGCAAGCACAGGCAGCAAGCACAGGCAGCACAGCAAACACAGGCAGCACAGCAAGCACAGGCAGCACAGAAAGCACAGGCAGCAAGCACAGGCAGCACAGCAAGCACAGGCAGCAAGCACAGGCAGCACAGCAAGCACAGGCAGCACAGCAAGCACAGGCAGCAAGCACAGGCAGCACAGCAAGCACAGGCAGCACACCAAGCACAGGCAGCACAGCAAGCACAGGCAGCACAGCAAGCACAGCAAGCACAGGCAGCACAGCAAGCACAGGCAGCAAGCACAGGCAGCACAGCAAGCACAGGCAGCAAGCACAGGCAGCACAGCAAGCACAGGCAGCAAGCACAGGCAGCAAGCACACTTAAAACAGCAAGCACAGGCAGCACAGCAAGCACAGGCAGCAGAGCAAGCACAGGCAGCAAGCACACTCAGCACAGCAAGCACAGGCAGCACAGCAAGCACAGGCAGCACACCAAGCACAGGCAGCACACCAAGCACAGGCAGCACAGAAAGCACAGGCAGCAAGCACAGGCAGCACAACAAACACAGGCGGCACAGCAAGCACAGCAAGCACAGGCAGCAAGCACAGGCAGCACAGCAAGCACAGGCAGCAAGCACAGGCAGCAAGCACAAGCAGCACAGCAAGCACACGCAGCAACCACAGGCAACAAGCACAGGCAGCACAGTAAGCACAGGCAGCAAGCACAGGCAGCACAGCAAGCATAGGCAACACAGCAAGCACAGGCAGCACAACAAGCACAGGCGGCACAGCAAGCACAGGCAGCAAGCACAGGCAGCACAGGCAGCGCAGCAAGCACAGGCAGCAAGCACAGGCAGCACAGCAAGCACAGGCAGCACAGCAAGTACAGGCAGCAAGCACAGGCAGCACAGCAAGTACAGGCAGCAAGCACAAGCAGCACAGCAAGCAGACGCAGCAAGCACAGGCAACAAGCACAGGCAGCACAGTAAGCACAGGCAGCAAGCACAGGCAGCACAGCAAGCACAGGCAACACAGCAAGCACAGGCAGCACAACAAGCACAGGCGGCACAGCAAGCACAGGCAGCACAGCGAGCACAGGCAGCACAGGCAGCACAGCAAGCACAGGCAGCAAGCACAGGCAGCACAGCAAGCACAGGCATCACAGCAAGCACAGCAAGCACAGGCAGCACAGCAAGCACAGGCAGCACAGCAAGCACAGGCAGCACAGCAAACACAGGCAGCACAGCAAGCACAGGCAGCAAGCACAGGCAGCACAGCAAGCACAGGCAGCAAGCACACTCAGCACAGCAAGCACAGGCAGCACAGCAAGCACAGGCAGCAAGCACAGGCAGCACACCAAGCACAGGCAGCACAGCAAGCACAGGCAGCAAGCACAGGCAGCACAGCAAGCACAGGCAGCAAGCACAGGCAGCACACCAAGCACAGGCAGCACACCAAGCACAGGCAGCACAGAAAGCACAGGCAGCAAGCACAGGCAGCACAACATGCACAGGCGGCACAGCAAGCACAGGCAGCAAGCACAGGCAGCACAGCAAGCACAGGCAGCAAGCACAGGCAGCACAGAAAGCACAGGCAGCAAGCACAAGCAGCACAGCAAGCACACGCAGCAAGCACAGGCAACAAGCACAGGCAGCACAGTAAGCACAGGCAGCAAGCACAGGCAGCACAGCAAGCACAGGCAGCACAACAAGCACAGGCGGCACAGCAAGCACAGGCAGCAAGCACAGGCAGCACAGGCAGCACAGCAAGCACAGGCAACAAGCACAGGCAGCACAGCAAGCACAGGCAGCACAGCAAGTACAGGCAGCAAGCACAGGCAGCACAGCAAGCACAGGCAGCAAGCACAGGCAGCACAGCAGGCACAGGCAGCACAGCAAGTACAGGCAGCAAGCACAGGCAGCACAGCAAGCACACGCAGCAAGCAGAGGCAACAAGCACAGGCAGCACAGCAAGCACAGGCAGCACAGTAAGCACAGGCAGCACAGAAAGCACAGGCAGCAAGCACAGGCAGCACAGCAAGCACAGGCAGCAAGCACAGGCAGCACAGCAAGCACAGGCAGCACAGCAAGCACAGGCAGCAAGCACAGGCAGCACAGCAAGCACAGGCAGCACACCAAGCACAGGCAGCACAGCAAGCACAGGCATCACAGCAAGCACAGCAAGCACAGGCAGCACAGCAAACACAGGCAGCACAGCAAGCACAGGAAGCAAGCACAGGCAGCACAGCAAGCACAGGCAGCAAGCACAGGCAGCACAGCAAGCACAGGCAGCAAGCACAGGCAGCAAGCACACTTAGCACAGCAAGCACAGGCAGCACAGCAAGCACAGGCAGCAAGCACAGGCAGCAGAGCAAGCACAGGCAGCAAGCACACTCAGCACAGCAAGCACAGGCAGCACAGCAAGCACAGGCAGCAAGCACAGGCAGCACACCAAGCACAGGCAGCACACCAAGCACAGGCAGCACAGAAAGCACAGGCAGCAAGCACAGGCAGCACAACATGCACAGGCGGCACAGCAAGCACAGGCAGCAAGCACAGGCAGCACAGCAAGCACAGGCAGCAAGCACAGGCAGCACAGAAAGCACAGGCAGCAAGCACAAGCAGCACAGCAAGCACACGCAGCAAGCACAGGCAACAAGCACAGGCAGCACAGTAAGCACAGGCAGCAAGCACAGGCAGCACAGCAAGCACAGGCAGCACAACAAGCACAGGCGGCACAGCAAGCACAGGCAGCAAGCACAGGCAGCACAGGCAGCACAGCAAGCACAGGCAACAAGCACAGGCAGCACAGCAAGCACAGGCAGCACAGCAAGTACAGGCAGCAAGCACAGGCAGCACAGCAAGCACAGGCAGCAAGCACAGGCAGCACAGCAAGCACAGGCAGCAAGCACACGCAGCACAGCAAGCACAGGCAGTACAGCAAGCACAGGCAGCAAGCACAGGCAGCAAGCACAGGCAGCACAGCAAGCACAGGCAGCACAGCAGCACAGGCAGCAAGCACAGGCAGCACAGCAAGCACAGGCAGCAAGCACAGGCAGCACAGGCAGCACAGGCAGCACAGCAAGCACAGGCAGCAAGCACAGGCAGCACAGGCATGTTAGAAACCCGCAAAATAGCTCGACGAGATGTGTTCGTTTTTTAGCGATTCTTGGGGAAGTGCAGAGGGGTCAAGCTCCGTCCTCTTTCCAACAGGCAAAGCCTGCTCCGATCTTCGGCGAGATTCACTCTCGCATTTGTTTACAATGCTTACTCTTACTGAGACGCAGGTCAATGCACCGGCCGCCGAGGTAAACATATGATCCGCGACTCTCGGCGCCTCCAAAAACAGGTGACAGCAACGCACTGTCGTGTGCCACTGTCGAATTACCGCGTGTTATGGGCGAAATCAAATGCATCGCTAACAGGCAGCACAGCAAGCACAGGCAGCACAGCAACCACAGGCAGCAAGCACAGGCAGCACAGCAAGCACAGGCAGCACAGCAGCACAGGCAGCAAGCACAGGCAGCAAGCACAGGCAGCACAGCAAGCACAGGCAGCAAGCACAGGGAGCAAGCACAGGCAGCACAGCAAGCACAGGCAGCAAGCACAGGCAGCAAACACAGGCAGCAGAGCAAGCACAGGCAGCAAGCACAGGCAGCACAGGCAGCACAGCAAGCACAGGCAGCAAGCACAGGCAGCACAGCAAACACAGGCAGCAAGCACAGGCAGCACAGCAAGCACAGGCAGCACAGCAGCACAGGCAGCAAGCACAGGCAGCACAGCAAGCACAGGCAGCAAGCACAGGCAGCAAGCACAGGCAGCACAGCAAGCACAGGCAGCAAGCACAGGCAGCACAGCAAGCACAGGCAGCAAAGGCAGCACAGCAAGCACAGGCAGCAAACACAGGCAGCACAGGCATGTTAGAAACCCGCAAAATAGCTCGACGAGATGTGTTCGTTTTTTAGCGATTCTTGGGGAAGTGCAGAGGGGTCAAGCTCCGTCCTCTTTCCAACAGGCAAAGCCTGCTCCGATCTTCGGCGAGATTCACTCTCGCATTTGTTTACAATGCTTACTCTTACTGAGACGCAGGTCAATGCACCGGCCGCCGAGGTAAACATATGATCCGCGACTCTCGGCGCCTCCAAAAACAGGTGACACAGCAACGCACTGTCATGTGCCACTGTCGAATTACCGCGTGTTATGGGCGAAATCAAATGCATCGCTAACAGGCAGCACAGCAAGCACAGGCAGCACAGCAAGCACAGACAGCAAGCACAGGCAGCACAGCAAACACAGGCAGCACAGCAAGCACAGGCAGCACAACAAGCACTGGCAGCAAGCACAGGCAGCACAGCAAGCACAGGCAGCAAGCACAGGCAGCACAGCAAGCACAGGCAGCAAGCACACGCAGCACAGCAAGCACAGGCAGTACAGCAAGCACAGGCAGCAAGCACAGGCAGCAAGCACAGGCAGCACAGCAAGCACAGGCAGCAAGCACAGGCAGCACAGCAAGCACAGGCAGCAAGCACAGGCAACAAGCACAGGCAGCATAGCAAGTACAGGCAGCAAGCACAGGCAGCACAGCAAGCACAGGCAGCACAGCAAGCACAGGCAGCAAGCACAGGCAGCACAGCAAGCACAGGCAGCAAGCACAGGCAGCACAGGCAGCACAGGCAGCAAGCACAGGCAGCACAGCAAGCACAGACAGCACAGCAGGCACAGGCAGCAAGCACAGCCAGCACAGGCAGCACAGGCAGCAAGCACAGGCAGCACAGCAAGCACAGGCAGCACAGCAAGCACAGACAGCAAGCACAGGCAGCACAGCAAGCACAGGCAGCAAGCACAGGCAGCGCAGCAAGCACAGGCAGCAAGCACGGGCAGCACAGCAAGCACAAACAGCAAGCACAGGCAGCACAGCAATCACAGGCAGCAAGCACAGGCAGCAAGCACAGGCAGCTCAGGCAGCACAGCAAGCACAGGCAGCATAGCAAGCACAGCAAGCACAAGCAGCACAGCAAGCACAGGCAGCTTGCACAGGCAGCATAGCAAGCACAGCAAGCACAGGCAGCAAGCACAGGCAGCACAGCAAGCACAGGCAGCAAGCACAGGCAGCACAGCAAGCACAGGCAGCAAGCACAGGCAGCACAGCAAGCACAGGCAGCGCAGCAAGCACAGGCAGCAAGCACAGGCAGCACAGCAAGCACAGGCAGCAAGCACAGGCAGCACAGCAAGCACAAACAGCAAGCACAGGCAGCTAGCACAGGGAGCAAGCACAGGCAGCACAGCAAGCACAGGCAGCAAGCACAGGCAGCATAGCAAGCACAGGCAGCAAGCACAGGCAGCACAGCAAGCACAGGCATGTTAGAAACCCGCAAAATAGCTCGACGAGATGTGTTCGTTTTAGCGATTCTGGGGGAAGTGCAGAGGGGTCAAGCTCCGTCCTCTTTCCAACAGGCAAAGCCTGCTCCGATCTTCGGCGAGATTCACTCTCGCATTTGTTTACAATGCTTACTCTTACTGAGACGCAGGTCAATGCACCGGCCGCCGAGGTAAACATATTATCCGCGACTCTCGGCGCCTCCAAAAACAGGTGACACAGCAACGCACTGTCGTGTGCCACTGTCGAATTACCGCGTGTTATGGGCGAAATCAAATGCATCGCTAACAGGCAGCACAGCAAGCACAGGCAGCACAGCAACCACAGGCAGCAAGCACAGGCAGCACAGCAAGCACAGGCAGCACAGCAGCACAGGCAGCAAGCACAGGCAGCACAGCAAGCACAGGCAGCAAGCACAGGGAGCAAGCGCAGGCAGCACAGCAAGCACAGGCAGCAAGCACAGGCAGCACAGCAAGCACAGGCAGCAAGCACAGGCAGCAAACACAGGCATCAGAGCAAGCACAGGGAGCAAGCACAGGCAACAAGCACAGGCAGCACAGCAAGCACAGGCAGCAAGCACAGGCAGCAAGCACAGGCAGCACAGCAAGTACAGGCAGCAAGCACAGGCAGCACAGCAAGCACAGGCAGCAAGCACAGGCAGCACAGCAAGCACAGGCAGCAAGCACAGGCAGCACAGCAAGCACAGGCAGCAAGCACAGGCAGCACAGCAGGCACAGGCAGCACAGCAAGCACAGGCATGTTAGAAACCCGCAAAATAGCTCGACGAGATGTGTTCGTTTTTTAGCGATTCTTGGGGAAGTGCAGAGGGGTCAAGCTCCGTCCTCTTTCCAACAGGCAAAGCCTGCTCCGATCTTCGGCGAGATTCACTCTCGCATTTGTTTACAATGCTTACTCTTACTGAGACGCAGGTCAATGCACCGGCCGCCGAGGTAAACATATGATCCGCGACTCTCGGCGCCTCCAAAAACAGGT
This sequence comes from Priocnemis perturbator, assembly GCA_963942575.1. Classification (NCBI taxonomy): domain Eukaryota; kingdom Metazoa; phylum Arthropoda; class Insecta; order Hymenoptera; family Pompilidae; genus Priocnemis; species Priocnemis perturbator. The sequence continues at coordinate 100,739 of CAWWDK010000189.1, read as the reverse complement.
GACACAGCAACGCACTGTCGTGTGCCACTGTCGAATTACCGCGTGTTATGGGCAAAATCAAATGCATCGCTAACAGGCAGCACAGCAAGCACAGGCAGCAAGCACAGGCAGCGCAGCAAGCACAGGCAGCAAGCACGGGCAGCACAGCAAGCACAAACAGCAAGCACAGGCAGCACAGCAAGCAGAGGCAGCAAGCACAGGCAGCAAGCACAGGCAGCTCAGGCAGCACAGCAAGCACAGGCAGCATAGCAAGCACAGCAAGCACAAGCAGCACAGCAAGCACAGGCAGCTTGCACAGGCAGCATAGCAAGCACAGCAAGCACAGGCAGCAAGCACAGGCAGCACAGCAAGCACAGGCAGCAAGCACAGGCAGCACAGCAAGCACAGGCAGCGCAGCAAGCACAGGCAGCAAGCACAGGCAGCACAGGCAGCGCAGCAAGCACAGGCAGCACAGCAAGCACAGGCAGCAAGCACAGGCAGCACAGCAAGCACAAACAGCAAGCACAGGCAGCAAGCACAGGCAGCAAGCACAGGGAGCAAGCACAGGCAGCACAGCAAGCACAGGCAGCAAGCACAGGCAGCACAGCAAGCACAGGCAGCAAGCACAGGCATGTTAGAAACCCGCAAAATAGCTCGACGAGATGTGTTCGTTTTAGCGATTCTGGGGGAAGTGCAGAGGGGTCAAGCTCAGTCCTCTTTCCAACAGGCAAAGCCTGCTCCGATCTTCGGCGAGATTCACTCTCGCATTTGTTTACAATGCTTACTCTTACTGAGACGCAGGTCAATGCACCGGCCGCCGAGGTAAACATATGATCCGCGACCCTCGGCGCCTCCAAAAACAGGTGACACAGCAACGCACTGTCGTGTGCCACTGTCGAATTACCGCGTGTTATGGGCGAAATCAAATGCATCGCTAACAGGCAGCACAGCAAGCACAGGCAGCACAGCAAGTACAGGCAGCAAGCACAGGCAGCACAGCAAGCACAGGCAGCACAGCAAGCACAGGCAGCACAGGCAGCACAGCAAGCACAGGCAGCAAGCACAGGCAGCAAGCACAGGCAGCAAGAACAGGCAGCACTGCAAGCACAGGCAGCAAGCACAGGCAGCACAGCAAGCACAGGCAGCACAGCAAGCACAGGCAGCACAGCAAGCACAGGCAGCAAGCACAGGCAGCACAGCAAGCACAGGCAGCGCAGCAAACACAGGCAGCAAGCACAGGCAGCACAGCAAGCACAGGCAGCACAGCAAGCACAGGCAGCAAGCACAGGCAGCACAGCAAGCACAAACAGCAAGCACAGGCAGCAAGCACAGGCAGCAAGCACAGGCAGCACAGCAGCACAGTAAGCACAGGCAGCACAGGCAGCACAGCAAGCACAGGCAGCAAGCACAGGCAGCACAGCAAGCACAGGCAGCACAGCAAGCACAGGCAGCAAGCACAGGCAGCACAGGCATGTTAGAAACCCGCAAAATAGCTCGACGAGATGTGTTCGTTTTTTAGCGATTCTTGGGGAAGTGCAGAGGGGTCAAGCTCCGTCCTCTTTCCAACAGGCAAAGCCTGCTCCGATCTTCGGCGAGATTCACTCTCGCATTTGTTTACAATGCTTACTCTTACTGAGACGCAGGTCAATGCACCGGCCGCCGAGGTATACATATGATCCGCGACTCTCGGCGCCTCCAAAAACAGGTGACACAGCAACGCACTGCCGTGTGCCACTGTCGAATTACCGCGTGTTATGGGCAAAATCAAATGCATCGCTAACAGGCAGCACAGGCAGCACAGCAAGCACAGGCAGCAAGCACAGGCAGCACAGCAAGCACAGGCAGCAAGCACAGGCAGCACAGCAAACACAGGCAGCACAGCAAGCACAGTCAGCAAGCACAGGCAGCAAGCACAGGCAGCAAGCACAGGCAGCAGAGCAAGCACAGCAAGCACAGGCAGCACAGGCAGCACAGCAAGCACAGGCAGCACAGGCAGCACAGCAAGCACAGGCAGCAAGCACAGGCAGCACAGGCATGTTAGAAACCCGCAAAATAGCTCGACGAGATGTGTTCGTTTTTTAGCGATTCTTGGGGAAGTGCAGAGGGGTCAAGCTCCGTCCTCTTTCCAACAGGCAAAGCCTGCTCCGATCTTCGGCGAGATTCACTCTCGCATTTGTTTACAATGCTTACTCTTACTGAGACGCAGGTCAATGCACCGGCCGCCGAGGTAAACATATGATCCGCGACTCTCGGCGCCTCCAAAAACAGGTGACACAGCAACGCACTGTCGTGTGCCACTGTCGAATTACCGCGTGTTATGGGCGAAATCAAATGCATCGCTAACAGGCAGCACAGCAAGCACAGGCAGCACAGCAAGCACAGGCAGCAAGCACAGGCAGCACAGCAAGCACAGGCAGCAAGCACAGGCAGCACAGCAAGCACAGGCAGCAAGCACAGGCAACAAGCACAGGCAGCACAGCAAGTACAGGCAGCAAGCACAGGCAGCACAGCAAGCACAGGCGGCAAGCACAGGCAGCACAGCAGCACAGCAAGCACAGGCAGCAAGCACAGGCAGCACAGGCAGCACAGCGAGCACAGGCAGCAAGCACAGGCAGCACAGGCAGCACAGCAAGCACAGGCAGCAAGCAAAGGCAGCACAGCAAGCACAGGCAGCAAGCACAGGCAGCACAGCAAGCACAGGCAGCAAGCACAGCAAACAAGCACAGGCAGCACAGCAAGTACAGGCAGCAAGCACAGGCAGCACAGCAAGCAGAGGCAGCAAGCACAGGCAGCACAGCAAGCACAGGCAGCAAGCACAGGCAGCACAGGCAGCACCGGCAGCAAGCAAAGGCAGCACAGCAAGCACAGGCAGCATAGCACAGGCAGCATAGCACAGGCAGCAAGCACAGACAGCAAGCACAGGCAGCACAGGCAGCACAGCAAACACAGGCAGCAAGCACAGGCAGCACAGGCAGCACAGCAAGCACAGGCAGTACAGCAAGCACAGGCAGCAAGCACAGGAAGCACAGCAAGCACAGGCAGCAAGCACAGGCAGCACAGCAGCACAGCAAGCACAGGCAGCAAGCACAGGCAGCACAGGCAGCACAGCAAGCACAGGCAGCACAGGCAGCACAGCAAGCACAGGCAGCAAGCACAGGCAACACAGGCATGTTAGAAACCCGCAAAATAGCTCGACGAGATGTGTTCGTTTTTTAGCGATTCTTGGGGAAGTGCAGAGGGGTCAAGCTCCCTCCTCTTTCCAACAGGCAAAGCCTGCTCCGATCTTCGGCGAGATTCACTCTCGCATTTGTTTAAAATGCTTACTCTTACTGAGACGCAGGACAATGCACCGGCCGCCGAGGTAAACATTGATCCGCGACTTTCGGCGCCTCCAAAAACAGGTGACACAGCAACGCACTATCGTGTGCCACTGTCGAATTACTGCGTGTTATGGGCGAAATCAAATGCATCGCTAACAGGCAGCACAGCAAGCACAGGCAGCACAGCAAGCACAGGCAGCAAGCACAGGCAGCACAGCAAGCACAGGCAGCAAGCACAGGCAGCACAGCAAACACAGGCAGCACAGCAAGCACAGGCAGCACAACAAGCACAGGCAGCATGCACAGGCAGCACAGCAAGCACAGGCAGCAAGCACAGGCAACACAGCAAGCACAGGCAGCAAGCACAGGCAGCACAGCAAGCACAGACAGCAAGCACAGGCAGCAAGCACAGGCAGCACAGCAAGCACAGGCAGCAAGCACAGGCAGCACAGCAAGCACAGGCAGCAAGCACAGGCAGCACAGCAGGCACAGGCAGCACAGCAAGCACAGGCATGTTAGAAACCCGCAAAATAGCTCGACGAGATGTGTTCGTTTTTTAGCGATTCTTGGGGAAGTGCAGAGGGGTCAAGCTCCGTCCTCTTTCCAACAGGCAAAGCCTGCTCCGATCTTCGGCGAGATTCACTCTCGCATTTGTTTAAAATGCTTACTCTTACTGAGACGCAGGTCAATGCACCGGCCGCCGAGGTAAACATATGATCCGCGACTCTCGGCGCCTCCAAAAACAGGTGACACAGCAACGCACTGTCGTGTGCCACTGTCGAATTACCGCGTGTTATGGGCGAAATCAAATGCATCGCTAACAGGCAGCACAGCAAGCACAGGCAGCACAGCAAGCACAGGCAGCAAGCACAGGCAGCACAGCAAGCACAGGCAGCAAGCACAGGCAGCACAGCAAGCACAGGCAGCAAGCACAGGCAACAAGCACAGGCAGCACAGCAAGTACAGGCAGCAAGCACAGGCAGCACAGCAAGCACAGGCAGCAAGCACAGGCAGCACAGCAGCACAGCAAGCACAGGCAGCAAGCACAGGCAGCACAGGCAGCACAGCAAGCACAGGCAGCAAGCACAGGCAGCACAGGCAGCACAGCAAGCACAGGCAGCAAGCAAAGGCAGCACAGCAAGCACAGGCAGCAAGCACAGGCAGCACAGCACGCACAGGCAGCAAGCACAGCAAACAAGCACAGGCAGCACAGCAAGTACAGGCAGCAAGCACAGGCAGCACAGCAAGCAGAGGCAGCAAGCACAGGCAGCACAGCAAGCACAGGCAGCAAGCACAGGCAGCACAGGCAGCACCGGCAGCAAGCAAAGGCAGCACAGCAAGCACAGGCAGCATAGCACAGGCAGCATAGCACAGGCAGCAAGCACAGACAGCAAGCACAGGCAGCACAGGCAGCACAGCAAACACAGGCAGCAAGCACAGGCAGCACAGGCAGCACAGCAAGCACAGGCAGTACAGCAAGCACAGGCAGCAAGCACAGGAAGCACAGCAAGCACAGGCAGCAAGCACAGGCAGCACAGCAGCACAGCAAGCACAGGCAGCAAGCACAGGCAGCACAGGCAGCACAGCAAGCACAGGCAGCACAGGCAGCACAGCAAGCACAGGCAGCAAGCACAGGCAACACAGGCATGTTAGAAACCCGCAAAATAGCTCGACGAGATGTGTTCGTTTTTTAGCGATTCTTGGGGAAGTGCAGAGGGGTCAAGCTCCCTCCTCTTTCCAACAGGCAAAGCCTGCTCCGATCTTCGGCGAGATTCACTCTCGCATTTGTTTAAAATGCTTACTCTTACTGAGACGCAGGACAATGCACCGGCCGCCGAGGTAAACATTGATCCGCGACTTTCGGCGCCTCCAAAAACAGGTGACACAGCAACGCACTATCGTGTGCCACTGTCGAATTACTGCGTGTTATGGGCGAAATCAAATGCATCGCTAACAGGCAGCACAGCAAGCACAGGCAGCACAGCAAGCACAGGCAGCAAGCACAGGCAGCACAGCAAGCACAGGCAGCAAGCACAGGCAGCACAGCAAACACAGGCAGCACAGCAAGCACAGGCAGCACAACAAGCACAGGCAGCATGCACAGGCAGCACAGCAAGCACAGGCAGCAAGCACAGGCAACACAGCAAGCACAGGCAGCAAGCACAGGCAGCACAGCAAGCACAGACAGCAAGCACAGGCAGCAAGCACAGGCAGCACAGCAAGCACAGGCAGCAAGCACAGGCAGCACAGCAAGCACAGGCAGCAAGCACAGGCAGCACAGCAGGCACAGGCAGCACAGCAAGCACAGGCATGTTAGAAACCCGCAAAATAGCTCGACGAGATGTGTTCGTTTTTTAGCGATTCTTGGGGAAGTGCAGAGGGGTCAAGCTCCGTCCTCTTTCCAACAGGCAAAGCCTGCTCCGATCTTCGGCGAGATTCACTCTCGCATTTGTTTAAAATGCTTACTCTTACTGAGACGCAGGTCAATGCACCGGCCGCCGAGGTAAACATATGATCCGCGACTCTCGGCGCCTCCAAAAACAGGTGACACAGCAACGCACTGTCGTGTGCCACTGTCGAATTACCGCGTGTTATGGGCAAAATCAAATGCATCGCTAACAGGCAGCACAGCAAGCACAGGCAGCACAGCAAGCACAGGCAGCAAGCACAGGCAGCACAGCAAACACAGGCAGCACAGCAAGCACAGGCAGCACAACAAGCACAGGCAGCATGCACAGGCAGCACAGCAAGCAAAGGCAGCAAGCACAGGGAGCAAGCACAGGCAGCACAGCAAGCACAGGCAGCAAGCACAGGCAGCAAGCACAGGCAGCACAGCAAGCACACGCAGCACAGCAAGCACAGGCAGCAAGCACAGGCAGCACAGCAAGCACAGGCAGCAAGCACAGGCAGCAAGCACAGGCAGCACAGCAAGCACAGGTAGCAAGCACAGGCAGCACAGCAAGCACAGGCAGCAAGCACAGGCAGCAAGCACAGGCAGCACAGCAAGCACAGGCATGTTAGAAACCCGCAAAATAGCTCGACGAGATGTGTTCGTTTTTTAGCGATTCTTGGGGAAGTGCAGAGGGGTCAAGCTCCGTCCTCTTTCCAACAGGCAAAGCCTGCTCCGATCTTCGGCGAGATTCACTCTCGCATTTGTTTACAATGCTTACTCTTACTGAGACGCAGGTCAATGCACCGGCCGCCGAGGTAAACATATGATCCGCGACTCTCGGCGCCTCCAAAAACAGGTGACACAGCAACGCACTGTCGTGTGCCACTGTCGAATTACCGCGTGTTATGGGTAAAATCAAATGCATCGCTAACAGGCAGCACAGCAAGCACACGCAGCACAGCAAGCACAGGCAGCAAGCACAGGCAGCACAGCAAGCACAGGCAGCAAGCACAGGCAGCACAGCAAGCACAGGCAGCAAGCACAGGCAACAAGCACAGGCAGCACAGCAAGTACAGGCAGCAAGCACAGGCAGCACAGCAAGCACAGGCAGCACAGGCAGCACAGCAAGCACAGGCAGCAAGCACAGGCAGCACAGGCAGCACAGCAAGCACAGGCAGCACAGCAAGCACAGGCAGCAAGCACAGGCAGCACAGCAAGCACAGGCAGCAAGCACAGGCAGCACAGCAGCACAGCAAGCACAGGCAGCAAGCACAGGCAGCACAGGCAGCACAGCAAGCACAGGCAGCAAGCACAGGCAGCACAGGCAGCACAGCAAGCACAGGCAGCAAGCACAGGCAGCACAGCAAGCACAGGCAGCAAGCACAGGCAGCACAGCAAGCACAGGCAGCAAGCACAGCAAACAAGCACAGGCAGCACAGCAAGTACAGGCAGCAAGCACAGGCAGCACAGCAAGTACAGGCAGCAAGCACAGGCAGCACAGCAAGCAGAGGCAGCAAGCACAGGCAGCACAGCAAGCACAGGCAGCAAGCACAAGTAGCACAGGCAGCACAGGCAGCAAGCACAGGCAGCACAGCAAGCACAGGCAGCAAGCACAGGCTGCACAGCAGGCACAGGCAGCACAGCAAGCACAGGCATGTTAGAAACCCGCAAAATAGCTCGACGAGATGTGTTCGTTTTTTAGCGATTCTTGGGGAAGTGCAGAGGGGTCAAGCTCCGTCCTCTTTCCAACAGGCAAAGCCTGCTCCGATCTTCGGCGAGATTCACTCTCGCATTTGTTTACAATGCTTAATCTTACTGAGACGCAGGTCATTGCACCGGCCGCCGAGGTAAACATATGATCCGCGACTCTCGGCGCCTCCAAAAACAGGTGACACAGCAACGCACTGTCGTGTGCCACTGTCGAATTACCGCGTGTTATGGGCAAAATCAAATGCATCGCTAACAGGCAGCACAGCAAGCACAGGCAGCATAGCAAACACAGGCAGCAAGCACAGGCAGCAAGCACAGGCAGCACAGCAAGCACAGGCGGCAAGCACAGGCAGCAGAGCAAGCACAGGCAGCAAGCACAGGCAGCACAGAAAGCACAGCAAGCACAGGCAGCATAGCACAGGCAGCAAGCACAGACAGCAAGCACAGGCAGCACAGGCAGCACAGCAAACACAGGCAGCAAGCACAGGCAGCACAGGCAGCACAGCAAGCACAGGCAGTACAGCAAGCACAGGCAGCAAGCACAGGAAGCACAGCAAGCACAGGCAGCAAGCACAGGCAGCACAGCAGCACAGCAAGCACAGGCAGCAAGCACAGGCAGCACAGGCAGCACAGGCATGTTAGAAACCCGCAAAATAGCTCGACGAGATGTGTTCGTTTTTTAGCGATTCTTGGGGAAGTGCAGAGGGGTCAAGCTCCGTCCTCTTTCCAAAAGGCAAAGCCTGCTCCGATCTTCGGCGAGATTCACTCTCGCATTTGTTTAAAATGCTTACTCTTACTGAGACGCAGGTCAATGCACCGGCCGCCGAGGTAAACATTGATCCGCGACTCTCGGCGCCTCCAAAAACAGGTGACACAGCAACGCACTATCGTGTGCCACTGTCGAATTACCGCGTGTTATGGGCGAAATCAAATGCATCGCTAACAGGCAGCACAGCAAGCACAGGCAGCACAGCAAGCACAGGCAGCAAGCACAGGCAGCACAGCAAGCACAGGCAGCAAGCACAGGCAGCACAGCAAACACAGGCAGCACAGCAAGCACAGGCAGCACAACAAGCACAGGCAGCATGCACAGGCAGCACAGCAAGCACAGGCAGCAAGCACAGGCAACACAGCAAGCACAGGCAGCAAGCACAGGCAGCACAGCAAGCACAGGCAGCAAGCACAGGCAGCACAGCAAGCACAGTCAGCAAGCACAGGCAGCACAGGCAGCACAGCAAGCACAGGCAGCAAGCACAGGCAGCAAGCACAGGCAGCACAGCAAGCACACGCAGCACAGCTAGCACAGGCAGCAAGCACAGGCAGCACAGCAAGCACAGGCAGCAAGCACAGGCAGCAAGCACAGGCAGCAAGCACAGGCAGCACAGCAAGCACAGGCAGCAAGCACAGGCAGCACAGCAAGCACAGGCAGCACAGCAAGCACGGGCAGCTTGCACAGGCAGCATAGCAAGCACAGCAAACACAGGCAGCAAGCACAGGCAGCACATCAAGCACAGGCAGCAAGCACAGGCAGCAAGCACAGGCAGCACAGCAAGCACAGGCAGCAAGCACAGGCAGCACAGCAAGCACAGACAGCAAGCACAGGCAGCACAGCAAACACAGGCAGCAAGCACAGGCAGCACAGCAGCACAGGCAGCAAGCACAGGCAGCACAGCAAGCACAGGCAGCAAGCACAGGCAGCAAGCACAGGCAGCACAGCAAGCACACGCAGCACAGCTAGCACAGGCAGCAAGCACAGGCAGCACAGCAAGCACAGGCAGCAAGCACAGGCAGCACAGCAAGCACAGGCAGCAAGCACAGGCAGCACAGCAAGCACAGGCAGCAAGCACAGGCAGCACAGCAAGCACAGGCAGCACAGCAAGCACAGGCAGCAAGCATAGGCAGCACAGCAAGCACAGGCAGCACAGCAAGCACAGACAGCAAGCACAGGCAGCACAGGCAGCACAGCAAGCACAGGCAGCAAGCACAGGCAGCAAGCACAGGCAGCACAGCAAGCACAGGCAGCACAGCAAGCACGGGCAGCTTGCACAGGCAGCATAGCAAGCACAGCAAGCACAGGCAGCAAGCACAGGCAGCACAGCAAGCACAGGCAGCAAGCACAGGCAGCAAGCACAGGCAGCACAGCAAGCACAGGCAGCACAGCAAGCACATGCAGCAAGCACAGGCAGCACAGCAAACACAGGCAGCAAGCACAGGCAGCACAGCAAGCACAGGCAGCACAGCAGCACAGGCAGCAAGCACAGGCAGCACAGCAACCACAGGCAGCAAGCACAGGCAGCACAGCAAGCATACGCAGCACAGCAAGCACAGGCAGCAAGCACAGGCAGCACAGCAAGCACAGGCAGCAAGCACAGGCAGCACAGCAAGCACAGGCAGCACAGCAAGCACTGGCAGCACAGCAAACACAGGCAGCAAGCACAGGCAGCACAGCAAGCACAGGCAGCAAGCACAGGCAGCAAGCACAGGCAGCACAGGCAGCACAGCAAGCACATGCAGCAAGCACAGGCAGCACAGCAAACACAGGCAGTAGGCACAGGCAGCACAGCAAGCACAGGCAGCACAGCAGCACAGGCAGCAAGCACAGGCAGCACAGCAAGCACAGGCAGCAAGCACAGGCAGCACAGCAAGCACACGCAGCACAGCAAGCACAGGCAGCAAGCACAGGCAGCACAGCAAGCACAGGCAGCAAGCACAGGCAGCACAGCAAGCACTGGCAGCACAGCAAACACAGGCAGCAAGCACAGGCAGCACAGCAAGCACAGGCAGCACAGCAAGCACAGGCAGCAAGCACAGGCAGCACAGCAAGCACAGGCAGCAAGCACAGGCAGCAAGCACAGACAGCAAGCACAGGCAGCACAGGCAGAACAGCAAGCACAGGCAGCAAGCACAGGCAGCACAGGCAGCACAGGCAGCAAGCACAGGCAGCACAGCAAGCACAGGCAGCAAGCACAGGCAGCACAGCAAGCACAGGCAGCACAGGCAGCACAGCAAGCACAGGCAGCAAGCACAGGCAGCACAGCAAGCACAGGCAGCACAGGCAGCACAGCAAGCACAGGCAGCAAGCACAGGCAGCACAGCAAGCACAGGCAGCGCAGCAAGCACAGGCAGCAAGCACAGGCAGCACAGCAAGCACAAACAGCAAGCACAGGCAGCACAGCAAGCACAGGCAGCAAGCACAGGCAGCACAGCAAGCACAGGCGGCGCAGCAAGCACAGGCAGCACCGCAAGCACAGGCAGCAAGCACAGGCAGCACAGCAAGCACAGGCAGCAAGCACAGGCAGCGCAGCAAGCACAGGCAGCAAGCACAGGCAGCACAGAAAGCACAGGCAGCAAGCACAGGCAGCACAGACAGCACAGGCAGCACAGGCAGCACAGGCAGCACAGGCAGCAAGCACAGGCAGCACAGCAAGCACAGGCAGCAAGCACAGGCAGCACAGCAAGCACAGACAGCACAGCAGGCATAGGCAGCAAGCACAGCCAGCACAGGCAGCACAGGCAGCAAGCACAGGCAGCACAGCAAGCACAGACAGCAAGCACAGGCAGCACAGCAAGCACAGGCAGCAAGCACAGGCAGCGCAGCAAGCACAGGCAGCAAGCACGGGCAGCACAGCAAGCACAAACAGCAAGCACAGGCAGCACAGCAATCACAGGCAGCAAGCACAGGCAGCAAGCACAGGCAGCTCAGGCAGCACAGCAAGCACAGGCAGCATAGCAAGCACAGCAAGCACAAGCAGCACAGCAAGCACAGGCAGCTTGCACAGGCAGCATAGCAAGCACAGCAAGCACAGGCAGCAAGCACAGGCAGCACAGCAAGCACAGGCAGCAAGCACAGGCATCACAGCAAGCACAGGCAGCGCAGCAAGCACAGGCAGCAAGCACAGGCAGCACAGCAAGCACAGGCAGCAAGCACAGGCAGCAAGCACAGGCAGCACAGCAAGCACAAACAGCAAGCACAGGCAGCTAGCACAGGGAGCAAGCACAGGCAGCAAGCACAGGCAGCATAGCAAGCACAGGCAGCAAGCACAGGCATGTTAGAAACCCGCAAAATAGCTCGACGAGATGTGTTCGTTTTAGCGATTCTGGGGGAAGTGCAGAGGGGTCAAGCTCCGTCCTCTTTCCAACAGGCAAAGCCTGCTCCGATCTTCGGCGAGATTCACTCTCGCATTTGTTTAAAATGCTTACTATTACTGAGACGCAGGTCAATGCACCGGCCGCCGAGGTAAACATATGATCCGCGACTCTCGGCGCCTCCAAAAACAGGTGACACAGCAACGCACTGTCGTGTGCCACTGTCGAATTACCGCGTGTTATGGGCAAAATCAAATGCATCGCTAACAGGCAGCACAGCAAGCACAGGCAGCACAGCAAGCACAGGCAGCAAGCACAGGCAGCGCAGCAAGCACAGGCAGCAAGCACAGGCAGCACAGAAAGCACAGGCAGCAAGCACAGGCAGCACAGACAGCACAGGCAGCACAGGCAGCACAGGCAGCAAGCACAGGCAGCACAGCAAGCACAGGCAGCAAGCACAGGCAGCACAGCAAGCACAGACAGCACAGCAGGCATAGGCAGCAAGCACAGCCAGCACAGGCAGCACAGGCAGCAAGCACAGGCAGCACAGCAAGCACAGACAGCAAGCACAGGCAGCACAGCAAGCACAGGCAGCAAGCACAGGCAGCGCAGCAAGCACAGGCAGCAAGCACGGGCAGCACAGCAAGCACAAACAGCAAGCACAGGCAGCACAGCAATCACAGGCAGCAAGCACAGGCAGCAAGCACAGGCAGCTCAGGCAGCACAGCAAGCACAGGCAGCATAGCAAGCACAGCAAGCACAAGCAGCACAGCAAGCACAGGCAGCTTGCACAGGCAGCATAGCAAGCACAGCAAGCACAGGCAGCAAGCACAGGCAGCACAGCAAGCACAGGCAGCACAGGCAGCACAGCAAGCACAGGCAGCAAGCACAGGCAGCACAGCAAGCACAGGCAGCACAGGCAGCACAGCAAGCACAGGCAGCAAGCACAGGCAGCACAGCAAGCACAGGCAGCGCAGCAAGCACAGCAAGCACAAACAGCAAGCACAGGCAGCACAGCAAGCACAGGCAGCAAGCACAGGCAGCACAGCAAGCACAGGCGGCGCAGCAAGCACAGGCAGCACCGCAAGCACAGGCAGCAAGCACAGGCAGCAAGCACAGGCAGCACAGGCAGAACAGCAAGCACAGGCAGCAAGCACAGGCAGCACAGGCAGCACAGGCAGCAAGCACAGGCAGCACAGCAAGCACAGGCAGCAAGCACAGGCAGCACAGCAAGCACAGGCAGCACAGGCAGCACAGCAAGCACAGGCAGCAAGCACAGGCAGCACAGCAAGCACAGGCAGCACAGGCAGCACAGCAAGCACAGGCAGCAAGCACAGGCAGCACAGCAAGCACAGGCAGCGCAGCAAGCACAGCAAGCACAAACAGCAAGCACAGGCAGCACAGCAAGCACAGGCAGCAAGCACAGGCAGCACAGCAAGCACAGGCGGCGCAGCAAGCACAGGCAGCACCGCAAGCACAGGCAGCAAGCACAGGCAGCACAGCAAGCACAGGCAGCAAGCACAGGCAGCGCAGCAAGCACAGGCAGCAAGCACAGGCAGCACAGAAAGCACAGGCAGCAAGCACAGGCAGCACAGACAGCACAGGCAGCACAGGCAGCACAGGCAGCAAGCACAGGCAGCACAGCAAGCACAGGCAGCAAGCACAGGCAGCACAGCAAGCACAGACAGCACAGCAGGCATAGGCAGCAAGCACAGCCAGCACAGGCAGCACAGGCAGCAAGCACAGGCAGCACAGCAAGCACAGACAGCAAGCACAGGCAGCACAGCAAGCACAGGCAGCAAGCACAGGCAGCGCAGCAAGCACAGGCAGCAAGCACGGGCAGCACAGCAAGCACAAACAGCAAGCACAGGCAGCACAGCAATCACAGGCAGCAAGCACAGGCAGCAAGCACAGGCAGCTCAGGCAGCACAGCAAGCACAGGCAGCATAGCAAGCACAGCAAGCACAAGCAGCACAGCAAGCACAGGCAGCTTGCACAGGCAGCATAGCAAGCACAGCAAGCACAGGCAGCAAGCACAGGCAGCACAGCAAGCACAGGCAGCACAGGCAGCACAGCAAGCACAGGCAGCAAGCACAGGCAGCACAGCAAGCACAGGCAGCACAGGCAGCACAGCAAGCACAGGCAGCAAGCACAGGCAGCACAGCAAGCACAGGCAGCGCAGCAAGCACAGCAAGCACAAACAGCAAGCACAGGCAGCACAGCAAGCACAGGCAGCAAGCACAGGCAGCACAGCAAGCACAGGCGGCGCAGCAAGCACAGGCAGCACCGCAAGCACAGGCAGCAAGCACAGGCAGCACAGCAAGCACAGGCAGCAAGCACAGGCAGCGCAGCAAGCACAGGCAGCAAGCACAGGCAGCACAGAAAGCACAGGCAGCAAGCACAGGCAGCACAGACAGCACAGGCAGCACAGGCAGCACAGGCAGCAAGCACAGGCAGCACAGCAAGCACAGGCAGCAAGCACAGGCAGCACAGCAAGCACAGACAGCACAGCAGGCATAGGCAGCAAGCACAGCCAGCACAGGCAGCACAGGCAGCAAGCACGGGCAGCACAGCAAGCACAAACAGCAAGCACAGGCAGCACAGCAATCACAGGCAGCAAGCACAGGCAGCAAGCACGGGCAGCACAGCAAGCACAAACAGCAAGCACAGGCAGCACAGCAATCACAGGCAGCAAGCACAGGCAGCAAGCACAGGCAGCTCAGGCAGCACAGCAAGCACAGGCAGCATAGCAAGCACAGCAAGCACAAGCAGCACAGCAAGCACAGGCAGCTTGCACAGGCAGCATAGCAAGCACAGCAAGCACAGGCAGCAAGCACAGGCAGCACAGCAAGCACAGGCAGCAAGCACAGGCATCACAGCAAGCACAGGCAGCGCAGCAAGCACAGGCAGCAAGCACAGGCAGCACAGCAAGCACAGGCAGCAAGCACAGGCAGCAAGCACAGGCAGCACAGCAAGCACAAACAGCAAGCACAGGCAGCTAGCACAGGGAGCAAGCACAGGCAGCAAGCACAGGCAGCATAGCAAGCACAGGCAGCAAGCACAGGCATGTTAGAAACCCGCAAAATAGCTCGACGAGATGTGTTCGTTTTAGCGATTCTGGGGGAAGTGCAGAGGGGTCAAGCTCCGTCCTCTTTCCAACAGGCAAAGCCTGCTCCGATCTTCGGCGAGATTCACTCTCGCATTTGTTTAAAATGCTTACTCTTACTGAGACGCAGGTCAATGCACCGGCCGCCGAGGTAAACATATGATCCGCGACTCTCGGCGCCTCCAAAAACAGGTGACACAGCAACGCACTGTCGTGTGCCACTGTCGAATTACCGCGTGTTATGGGCAAAATCAAATGCATCGCTAACAGGCAGCACAGCAAGCACAGGCAGCAAGCACAGGCAGCACAGCAAACACAGGCAGCACAGCAAGCACAGGCAGCACAACAAGCACAGGCAGCATGCACAGGCAGCACAGCAAGCACAGGCAGCAAGCACAGGCAGCACAGCAAGCACAGGCAGCAAGCACAGGCAGCACAGCAAGCAAAGGCAGCACAGCAAGCACAGGCAGCAAGCATAGGCAGCACAGCAAGCACAGCAAGCACAGCAAGCACAGACAGCAAGCACAGGCAGCACAGGCAGCACAGCAAGCACAGGCAGCAAGCACAGGCAGCAAGCACAGGCAGCACAGCAAGCACAGGCAGCACAGCAAGCACGGGCAGCTTGCACAGGCAGCATAGCAAGCACAGCAAGCACAGGCAGCAAGCACAGGCAGCACAGCAAGCACAGGCAGCAAGCACAGGCAGCAAGCACAGGCAGCACAGCAAGCACAGGCAGCACAGCAAGCACATGCAGCAAGCACAGGCAGCACAGCAAACACAGGCAGCAAGCACAGGCAGCACAGCAAGCACAGGCAGCACAGCAGCACAGGCAGCAAGCACAGGCAGCACAGCAAGCACAGGCAGCAAGCACAGGCAGCAAGCACAGGCAGCACAGCAAGCACACGCAGCACAGCAAGCACAGGCAGCAAGCACAGGCAGCACAGCAAGCACAGGCAGCAAGCACAGGCAGCACAGCAAGCACTGGCAGCACAGCAAACACAGGCAGCAAGCACAGGCAGTGTTGCTCCTGGCTGCGCTTTCTCGCGCATGCGCATGAAATCCTGCTTAAGGTACGTGCTAAAATTCATGAAAAAGAGGTCCCGTTTGGCCCTCCGTTCAGATATCATTTATAAAAAATTTTATTGGGGTCCACAATAGGGCAAACTGCATGCTTCGTCCCTGCATTTTTCCTAAATTGCACTGCGCATGCGCCAGAAAGCGCAGCCAGGAGCAACACTGAGCACAGGCAGCACAGCAAGCACAGGTAGCACAGTAGCACAGGCAGCAAGCACAGGCAGCACAGCAAGCACACGCAGCACAGCTAGCACAGGCAGCAAGCACAGGCAGCACAGCAAGCACAGGCAGCAAGCACAGGCAGCAAGCACAGGCAGCACAGCAAGCACAGGCAGCAAGCACAGGCAGCACAGCAAGCACAGGCAGCAAGCACAGGCAGCACAGCAAGCACAGGCAGCACAGCAAGCACAGGCAGCAAGCATAGGCAGCACAGCAAGCACAGGCAGCACAGCAAGCACAGACAGCAAGCACAGGCAGCACAGGCAGCACAGCAAGCACAGGCAGCAAGCACAGGCAGCAAGCACAGGCAGCACAGGCAGCACAGGCAGCAAGCACAGGCAGCACAGCAAGCACAGGCAGCAAGCACAGGCAGCACAGCAAGCACAGGCAGCACAGGCAGCACAGCAAGCACAGGCAGCAAGCACAGGCAGCACAGCAAGCACAGGCAGCACAGGCAGCACAGCAAGCACAGGCAGCAAGCACAGGCAGCACAGCAAGCACAGGCAGCGCAGCAAGCACAGGCAGCAAGCACAGGCAGCACAGCAAGCACAAACAGCAAGCACAGGCAGCACAGCAAGCACAGGCAGCAAGCACAGGCAGCACAGCAAGCACAGGCAGCAAGCACAGGCAGCACAGCAAGCACAGGCAGCATAGCACAGTAAGCAAGCACAGGCAGCACAGCAAGCACAGACAGCAAGCACAGGCAGCACGGGCAGCACAGCAAGCACAGGCACCAAGCACAGGCAGCACAGGCAGCACAGCAAGCACAGGCAGCTTGCACAGGCAGCACAGCATGCACAGGCGGCGCAGCAAGCACAGGCAGCACCGCAAGCACAGGCAGCAAGCACAGGCAGCACAGCAAGCACAGGCAGCAAGCACAGGCAGCGCAGCAAGCACAGGCAGCAAGCACAGGCAGCACAGAAAGCACAGGCAGCAAGCACAGGCAGCACAGACAGCACAGGCAGCACAGGCAGCACAGGCAGCAAGCACAGGCAGCACAGCAAGCACAGGCAGCAAGCACAGGCAGCACAGCAAGCACAGACAGCACAGCAGGCATAGGCAGCAAGCACAGCCAGCACAGGCAGCACAGGCAGCAAGCACAGGCAGCACAGCAAGCACAGACAGCAAGCACAGGCAGCACAGCAAGCACAGGCAGCAAGCACAGGCAGCGCAGCAAGCACAGGCAGCAAGCACGGGCAGCACAGCAAGCACAAACAGCAAGCACAGGCAGCACAGCAATCACAGGCAGCAAGCACAGGCAGCAAGCACAGGCAGCTCAGGCAGCACAGCAAGCACAGGCAGCATAGCAAGCACAGCAAGCACAAGCAGCACAGCAAGCACAGGCAGCTTGCACAGGCAGCATAGCAAGCACAGCAAGCACAGGCAGCAAGCACAGGCAGCACAGCAAGCACAGGCAGCAAGCACAGGCATCACAGCAAGCACAGGCAGCGCAGCAAGCACAGGCAGCAAGCACAGGCAGCACAGCAAGCACAGGCAGCAAGCACAGGCAGCAAGCACAGGCAGCACAGCAAGCACAAACAGCAAGCACAGGCAGCTAGCACAGGGAGCAAGCACAGGCAGCAAGCACAGGCAGCATAGCAAGCACAGGCAGCAAGCACAGGCATGTTAGAAACCCGCAAAATAGCTCGACGAGATGTGTTCGTTTTAGCGATTCTGGGGGAAGTGCAGAGGGGTCAAGCTCCGTCCTCTTTCCAACAGGCAAAGCCTGCTCCGATCTTCGGCGAGATTCACTCTCGCATTTGTTTAAAATGCTTACTCTTACTGAGACGCAGGTCAATGCACCGGCCGCCGAGGTAAACATATGATCCGCGACTCTCGGCGCCTCCAAAAACAGGTGACACAGCAACGCACTGTCGTGTGCCACTGTCGAATTACCGCGTGTTATGGGCAAAATCAAATGCATCGCTAACAGGCAGCACAGCAAGCACAGGCAGCAAGCACAGGCAGCACAGCAAACACAGCCAGCACAGCAAGCACAGGCAGCACAACAAGCACAGGCAGCATGCACAGGCAGCACAGCAAGCACAGGCAGCAAGCACAGGCAGCACAGCAAGCACAGGCAGCAAGCACAGGCAGCACAGCAAGCAAAGGCAGCACAGCAAGCACAGGCAGCAAGCATAGGCAGCACAGCAAGCACAGCAAGCACAGCAAGCACAGGCAGCACAGCAAGCACAGACAGCAAGCACAGGCAGCACAGGCAGCACAGCAAGCACAGGCAGCAAGCACAGGCAGCAAGCACAGGCAGCACAGCAAGCACAGGCAGCACAGCAAGCACGGGCAGCTTGCACAGGCAGCATAGCAAGCACAGCAAGCACAGGCAGCAAGCACAGGCAGCACAGCAAGCACAGGCAGCAAGCACAGGCAGCAAGCACAGGCAGCACAGCAAGCACAGGCAGCAAGCACAGGCAGCAAGCACAGGCAGCACAGCAAGCACAGGCAGCACAGCAAGCACATGCAGCAAGCACAGGCAGCAAGCACAGGCAGCACAGCAAGCACAGGCAGCACAGCAGCACAGGCAGCAAGCACAGGCAGCACAGCAAGCACAGGCAGCAAGCACAGGCAGCAAGCACAGGCAGCACAGCAAGCACACGCAGCACAGCAAGCACAGGCAGCAAGCACAGGCAGCACAGCAAGCACAGGCAGCAAGCACAGGCAGCACAGCAAGCACTGGCAGCACAGCAAACACAGGCAGCAAGCACAGGCAGCACAGCAAGCACAGGCAGCACAGTAGCACAGGCAGCAAGCACAGGCAGCACAGCAAGCACAGGCAGCAAGCACAAGCAGCATAGCAAACACAGGCAGCATAGCAAGCACAGCAAGCACAGACAGCAAGCACAGGCAGCACAGCAAGCACAGGCAGCAAGCACAGGCAGCACAGCAAGCACAGGCAGCAAGCACAGGCAGCACAGCAAGCACAGGCAGCAAGCACAGGCAGCGCAGCAAGCACAGGCAGCAAGCACAGGCAGCACAGCAAGCACAGGCAGCAAGCACAGGGAGCAAGCACAGGCAGCACAGCAAGCACAGGCAGCACAGCACAGGCAGCACAGCAAGCACAGGCAGCAAGCACAGGCAGCAAGCACAGGCAGCAAGCACAGGCAGCACAGCAAACACAGGCAGCACAGCAAGCACAGGCAGCACAACAAGCACAGGCAGCAAGCACAAGCAGCACAGCAAGCACAGGCAGCAAGCACAGGCAGCACAGCAAGCACAGGCAGCAAGCACAGGCAGCAAGCACAAGCAGCACAGCAAGCACAGGCAGCAAGCACAGGCAGCACAGGTAGCAAGCACAGGCAGCACAGCAAGCACAGGCAGCAAGCACAGGCAACAAGCACAGGCAGCACAGCAAGTACAGGCAGCAAGCACAGGCAGCACAGCAAGCACAGGCAGCAAGCACAGGCAGCACAGCAAGCACAGGCAGCAAGCACAGGCAGCAAGCACAGGCAGCAAGCACAGGCAGCACAGCAGCACAGTAAGCACAGGCAGCACAGGCAGCACAGCAAGCACAGGCAGCAAGCACAGGCAGCACAGGCAGCACAGCAAGCACAGGCAGCAAGCACAGGCAGCACAGGCATGTTAGAAACCCGCAAAATAGCTCGACGAGATGTGTTCGTTTTTTTAGCGATTCTTGGGGAAGTGCAGAGGGGTCAAGCTCCGTCCTCTTTCCAACAGGCAAAGCCTGCTCCGATCATCGGCGAGATTCACTCTCGCATTTGTTTACAATGCTTACTCTTACTGAGACGCAGGTCAATGCACCGGCCGCCGAGGTAAACATATGATCCGCGACTCTCGGCGCCTCCAAAAACAGGTGACACAGCAACGCACTGTCGTGCGCCACTGTCGAATTACCGCGTGTTATGGGCGAAATCAAATGCATCGCTAACAGGCAGCACAGCAAGCACAGGCAGCAAGCACAGGCAGCACAGCAAGCACAGGCAGCAAGCACAGGCAGCAAGCACAGGCAGCACAGCAAGCACAGGCAGCAAACACAGGCAGCACAGCAAGCACAGGCAGCACAGCAAGCACAGGCAGCAAGCACAGGCAGCACAGCAAGCACAGGCAGCAAGCACAGGCAGCACAGCAAGCACAGGCAGCACAGGCAGCACAGCAAGCACAGGCAACAAGCACAGGCAGCAGGCACAGACAGCAAGCACAGGCAGCACAGGCAGCACAGCAAGCACAGGCAGCAAGCACAGGCAGCACAGCAAGCACAGGCAGCACAGGCAGCACAGCAAGCATAGGCAGCAAGCACAGGCAGCACAGCAAGCACAAACAGCAAGCACAGGCAGCACAGCAAGCACAGGCAGCACAGCAAGCACAGGCAGCACAGTAAGCACAGGCAGCAAGCACAGGCAGCACAGCAAGCACAGGCAGCAAGCACAGGCAGCACAGCAAGCACAGACAGCAAGCACAGGCAGCAAGCACAGGCAGCACAGCAAGCACAGGCAGCGCACAGGCAGCACAGCAAGCACAGGCAGCAAGCACAGGCAGCACAGCAAGCACAGGCAGCGCAGCAAGCACAGGCAGCACAGCAAGCACAGGCAGCAAGCACAGGCAGCACAGCAAGCACAAACAGCAAGCACAAGCAGCACAGCAAAAACAGGCAGCAAGCACAGGCATGTTAGAAACCCGCAAAATAGCTCGACGAGATGTGTTCGTTTTAGCGATTCTGGGGGAAGTGCAGAGGGGTCAAGCTCCGTCCTCTTTCCAACAGGCAAAGCCTGCTCCGATCTTCGGCGAGATTCACTCTCGCATTTGTTTACAATGCTTACTCTTACTGAGACGCAGGTCAATGCACCGGCCGCCGAGGTAAACATATGATCCGCGACTCTCGGCGCCTCCAAAAACAGGTGACACAGCAACGCACTGTCGTGTGCCACTGCCGAATTACCGCGTATTATGGGCGAAATCAAATGCATCGCTAACAGGCAGCACAGCAAGCACAGGCAGCAAGCACAGGCAGCACAGCAAGCACAGGCAGCAAGCACAGGCAGCACAGCAAGCACAGGCAGCACAGGCAGCACAGCAAGCACAGGCAGCAAGCACAGGCAGCACAGCAAGCACAGGCAGCAAGCACAGGCAGCACATCATGCACAGGCAGCACAGCAAGCACAGGCATGTTAGAAGCCCGCAAAATAGCTCGACGAGATGTGTTCGTTTTTTAGCGATTCTTGGGGAAGTGCAGAGGGGTCAAGCTCCGTCCTCTTTCCAACAGGCAAAGCCTGCTCCGATCTTCGGCGAGATTCACTCTCGCATTTGTTTAAAATGCTTACTCTTACTGAGACGCAGGTCAATGCACCGGCCGCCGAGGTAAACATATGATCCGCGACTCTCGGCGCCTCCAAAAACAGGTGACACAGCAACGCACTGTCGTGCGCCACTGTCGAATTACCGCGTGTTATGGGCGAAATCAAATGCATCGCTAACAGGCAGCACAGCAAGCACAGGCAGCAAGCACAGGCAGCACAGCAAGCACAGGCAGCAAGCACAGGCAGCACAGCAAACACAGGCAGCACAGCAAGCACAGGCAGCAAACACAGGCAGCACAGCAAGCACAGGCAGCACAGCAAGCACAGGCAGCAAGCACAGGCAGCACAGCAAGCACAGGCAGCAAGCACAGGCAGCACAGCAAGCACAGGCAGCACAGGCAGCACAGCAAGCACAGGCAGCAAGCACAGGCAGCAGGCACAGACAGCAAGCACAGGCAGCACAGGCAGCACAGCAAGCACAGGCAGCAAGCACAGGCAGCACAGCAAGCACAGGCAGCACAGGCAGCACAGCAAGCATGGGCAGCAAGCACAGGCAGCACAGCAAGCACAGGCAGCGCAGCAAGCACAGGCAGCAAGCACAGGCAGCACAGCAAGCACAAACAGCAAGCACAGGCAGCACAGCAAGCACAGGCAGCAAGCACAGGCAGCACAGCAAGCACAGGCAGCAAGCACAGGCAGCACAGCAAGCACAGGCAGCAAGCACAGGCAGCACAGCAAGCACAGGCAGCACAGGCAGCAAGCACAGGCAGCACAGCAAGCACAGGCAGCAAGCACAGGCAGCACAGCAAGCACAGACAGCAAGCACAGGCAGCAAGCACAGGCAGCACAGCAAGCACAGGCAGCGCACAGGCAGCACAGCAAGCACAGGCAGCAAGCACAAGCAGCACAGCAAGCACAGGCAGCAAGCACAGGCAGCACAGCAGGCACAGGCAGCACAGCAGGCACAGGCAGCACAGCAAGCACAGGCATGTTAGAAACCCGCAAAATAGCTCGACGAGATGTGTTCGTTTTTTAGCGATTCTTGGGGAAGTGCAGAGGGGTCAAGCTCCGTCCTCTTTCCAACAGGCAAAGCCTGCTTCGATCTTCGGCGAGATTCACTCTCGCATTTGTTTACAATGCTTACACTTACTGAGACGCAAGTCAATGCACCGGCCGCCGAGGTAAACATATGATCCGCGACTCTCGGCGCCTCCAAAAACAGGTGACACAGCAACGCACTGTCGTGTGCCACTGTCGAATTACCGCGTGTTATGGGCGAAATCAAATGCATCGTTAACAGGCAGCACAGCAAGCACAGGCAGCACAGCAAGCACAGGCAGCAAGCACAGGCAGCACAGCAAGCATAGGCAGCAAGCACAGGCAGCACAGCAAGCACAGGCAGCTTGCACAGGCAGCACAGCATGCACAGCAAGCACAGGCAGCATAGCACAGGCAGCAAGCACAGAGAGCAAGCACAGGCAGCACAGGCAGCACAGCAAGCACAGGCAGCAAGCACAGGCAGCACAGCAAGCAGAGGCAGCAAGCACAGGCAGCACAGCAAGCACAAACAGCAAGCACAGGCAGCACAGCAAGCACAGGCAGCAAGCACAGGCAGCACAGCAAGCACAGGCAGCACAGCAAGCACAGGCAGCACAGCAAGCACACGCAGCAAGCACAGGCAGCACAGCAAGCACAGACAGCAAGCACAGGCAGCACAGGCAGCACAGCAAGCACAGGCAGCAAGCACAGGCAGCAAGCACAGGCAGCACAGGCAGCACAGCAAGCACAGGCAGCAAGCACAGGCAGCACAGCAAGCACAGGCAGCAAGCACAGGCAGCACAGCAAGCACAGGCAGCTTGCACAGGCAGCATAGCAAGCACAGCAAGCACAATCAGCAAGCACAGGCAGCACAGCAAGCACAGGCAGCAAGCATAGGCAGCACAGCAAGCACAGGCAGCAAGCACAGGCAGCACAGCAAGCACAGGCAGCGCAGCAAGCACAGGCAGCACAGCAAGCACAGGCAGCAAGCACAGGCAGCACAGCAAGCACAGGCAGCGCAGCAAGCACAGGCAGCACAGCAAGCACAGGCAGCAAGCACAGGCAGCACAGCAAGCACAGGCAGCAAGCACAGGCAGCACAGCAAGCACAAACAGCAAGCACAGGCAGCACAGCAAGCACAGGCAGCAAGCACAGGCAGCACAGCAAGCACAGGCAGCACAGCAAGCACAGGCAGCAAGCACAGGCAGCACAGCAAGCACAGACAGCAAGCACAGGCAGCACAGGCAGCACAGCAAGCACAGGCAGCAAGCACAGGCAGCAAGCACAGGCAGCACAGGCAGCACAGCAAGCACAGGCAGCAAGCACAGGCAGCACAGCAAGCACAGGCAGCAAGCACAGGCAGCAAGCACAGGCAGCACAGCAAGCACAGGCAGCAAGCACAGGCAGCACAGCAAGCACAGGCGGCTTGCACAGGCAGCATAGCAAGCACAGGCAGCACAGCAAGCACAGGCAGCAAGCACAGGCAGCACAGCAAGCACAGGCAGCAAGCACAGGCAGCACAGCAAGCACAGGCAGCACAGCAAGCACAGGCAGCAAGCACAGGCAGCGCAGCAAGCACAGGCAGCACACCAAGCACAGGCAGCAAACACAGGCAGCACAGCAAGCACAGGCAGCGCAGCAAGCACAGGCAGCACAGCAAGCACAGGCAGCAAGCACAGGCAGCACAGCAAGCACAGGCATGTTAGAAACCCGCAAAATAGCTCGACGAGCACAAGTGCGTTGAAATGAAAATTTAAAGGATTATCGGTTGAGAATTGAAGATATTCTTCAGGGAAGAGAAGTCGCAAAAGGAAAATTTTCGAAGGAACAATGCCAGGGAATAACAATGCTCTTGAATAAGACAGCCGTTCGGAATTTTCGTTTAGGTCTTCAAAATAATCTTTTAAGTAATATGCTGATAGATCAAAGTCAAAATTTGTTACAGATCATGGACGAAGCACTATTTTGCGAACAGGAAATTACTTAAAATCTGTGGACTCACACGTTATACTCTTCAAAACACAAAAATCTATCAAACAATTACAGATTATCGTAAATGCTATCAATGTGGAAAATTATGCCATATACGAAGAAATTGTTCTCAGAATTGAATGAGTCAGCCTCACTCACAGAATTTCAATTGTACCCGTTGCAATATTTGCGGAGACCCGAATCACACGGGGAACGAGTGCTTTAGAAGGCCGAAAGGAAATTATTGGCCTGTACAAAGAGCGCAGGAACCTGGAGTGTGCAATTCTTTCCAAAAGTCCGATAAAATAAACTGCCACACTGCTCCACCAAATGGCGGACCAGGGAGCAGAAAATTCATTGCACGCCGGAACCCAGCAACTGATTTAAAATAAATGAGAACATCAGCCATATACCCACAATAACCCTTCATGACAAATTATTTAGAGGAGGAATTTCGAAATTTCTAATGGACACAGGCTCTCAATATAATAAAAAGGAGGGAATTAATTAACAATGTGAATATGAATACATTGTATTGGTATTGGTCCTGAGATAGTCTACACAAATGGGGAAACATCCATTCATATTTGTGGTGTGAAAGTAAAATTCCAATTTGTTGCAGATGAGTTTCTGAAAAAGAAATTCTGCAGCACGGTAAGTACGCTTAACCTGAACTATAACTAATATCTACCATGGTACTGCAATGTAGTTCTTAAAGTTTACAGGCGGAATTTACAGCTTGGTAACGTACGCTTCACGCTTTAGATGAATCTAACACAAATTAACAATGCAGGAATATCGAATAAATACCACTTCAGATCAAATTAAGTTTTCCTTACCTCCGGTAGAACTAGAAGAGTTTGAGGTTATGCCTCCAGCACCATGATCAGCAAGTTGGAAATTTTAATAATGCTCAGGCCAAAGCAGATGCGCAGAGTTTTTCTAAAATTGTTGAATCATTACATTTACGTCTTAATAATTTGGAGGTAACAAGCCTTCTCAAACTAATATATATGAATTTTCATATCAATTTCATCTTCCAAATGACAAGTTACAGGCAACAAAGCTCGCAAAACATTCAATAATTACCACTGATGAAGTCCCAAGAAGTGCAAAACAATATCGCTTTCCATGTATACATAAGCAGGAGATAAAAGAACAAGTAGATTCTTTGCTTGAGAATGATATTATTCAACCATCCTCATCTGCATTCAATTCTCCCTTATGGATTGTTCCAAAAAAACCTGATGCTACTGGAAAGCCTCAATGACGGATGGTTATTGATTATCGGAAGTTGAACGAGAAAACCATCAGCGACTCATATCCTATTCCAAACATAGTGGACATTTTAGATGATCTTGGTGGTGCCAAGTATTTTAGTATTCTTGATTTGGCTTCAGGGTTCCATCAAACACCCATGGACCCCGAATCCAAGTCAACGACAGCGTTCTCAACTATCAATGGACACTACAACATTTCAACAGTGCATGGACTTATTATTATCTGGGTTACAGGGAATTGAAATGTTTATTTATATGGATGATATTGTTATTTATGCAAGCTCATTGGCAGAACATTCCCAGAGATTAAAACATATTTTAGCACGTTGACAAAACGCTGGACTCACCTTATAACCTGGAAAGTGCCAATTCCTTCGTCGTGAAATAACATATTTGGGGCATCTTATAACATTGAAGGGTGTAAAACCTGATCCAGGCAAAGTCAAGGCTGTCAAGAATATCCCAATAACTAAAAACAAGAAAAGTTTAAAACAATTCTAAGGCCTTGTTGATTACACTGGACAACAAAATTGAACTTTTTTTTTGCCTTTTGAACGAAAATAGCCAATTTCGATTAATCTTGACCCGCTGAAAACGAATCTGAAACCCGTTTTTCAAAATTGGCTCGAGATTTTGAGTAATTGAATATTGAAAAAAACAGCCTTTTTTCCACTTTGAACAACAATCAGGCCGTAAGTATACAAGTCAGACAATTTTTATTGGTAGCAAAAAATTCTCCAGACTTTTACGAATAAAACGGTATCAAACACTTTTACATTTTAAACTTACAAACATGTTTAAACATTAGTTAAAGTGAATAAGACACGTTTTGCGCACCAATTTTTCGAGATGTTTTTCAATTTAAAAAAAAAACTGTGAGTCCGACGAGAATTCCAATACCTCTACGCGATAGAGCAGACATTTGTCTTTGGAAAACCACTTTAACACTATGTAAATTATATTTCTGCTTCGCACAGGAAACCGAAAACCTCGTGCGTGTTACGCAGTGTGAGCAGTGGTTCTCTGACTTAATGCCGTGCAAGCGCTAGGCGAAAACAAGCCACAGCGGAGCGCGTGTTACTACGTGACGCGCACGAAGTCTTAGTTAGTTTTCCTGTAGGAAGCCGAAACTTGTTTTACATATTATCATGATGGTTTTCCGATGGAAAATGTCTGCTATGTCGTGTAGTGTCATTGGAATTCACGTCGGAGTCACAGTTTTTCAAAAAAATGAAAAACATTTCGAAAAATAGGTGCGCGAAACATGTCTTATCCACTTTAACTAATGTTTAAACATGTTTGCAAGTTGAATTTGTAAAAGTGTTTGATATCGTTTTATTTGCAAGAGTCTGCAGAATTTTTTGCAATAAATGGAAATTGTCTAACTTGTAAACCTACGGCCTGATTGCTCTTCAAAATCGAAAAAAGGATGTTTTTTTCAAAATTCTATTACTCAAAATCTGGAGCCAATTTTCAAAAACGGGTTTCAGATTCGTTTTCAGCGGGTCAAGATTAGTCGAAATTGGCTATTTTCGTTTAAAAGGCAAAAAAAAGTCTAATTCTGTTGCCGAAAGAAATTGAAGAAACCTCCCGAATGATGCGCGCGGAGCATGTTGTACAACTTTAACAAGTTTCTCTGGACAATACACGAATTGCCTTCTAAACAAAAATAACCAATTTCGACTAATCTTGACCCGCCAAAAACGAATCTGAAGCCCGTTTTTGAAAATTGGCTCGAGATTTTGAGTAATTCAATTTTGAAAATAAATAGCCCCTTTTCGACTTTGAACAGCAATCAGGCCGTAGGTTTACAAGTTAGACAATTTTCATTCATTGCAAAAAATTCTCCAGACTTTTCCGAATACAACGATATCAAACACATTTACAATTTAAACTTGCAAACATGGTTAAACATTAGTTAAAATGGATAAGACATGTTTCGCGCACCTATTTTTCGAAATGTTTTTCATTTTTTTGAAAAACTGTGACTCCGACGTGAATTCCAATGACACTACACGACATAGCAGACATTTTCCATCGGAAAACCATCATGATAATATGTAAAACAAGTTTCGGCTTCCTACAGGAAAACTAACTAAGACTTCGTGCGCGTCACGTAGTAACACGCGCTCCGCTGTGGCTTGTTTTCGCCTAGCGCTTGCACGGCATTAAGTCAGAGAACCACTGCTCACACTGCGTAACACGCACGAGGTTTTCGGTTTCCTGTGCGAAGCAGAACTATAATTTACATAGTGTTAAAGTGGTTTTCCAAAGACAAATGTCTGCTCTATCGCGTACAGGTATTGGAATCTTCGTCAGACACCCAGTTTTTTGTAAAAATTGGAAAACATCTCGAAAAATAGGTGCGCAAAACGTGTCTTATCCACTTTAACTAATGTTTAAACATGTTTGCAAGTTTAAAATGTAAAAGTGTTTGATACCGTTTTATTCGGAAAAGTCTGGAGAATTTTTTGCAACCAATAAAAATTGTCTAACTTGTATACTTACGGCCTGATTGTTGTTCAAAGTCGAAAAAAGGCTGATTTTTTTAAAATTGAATTACTCAAAATCTCGAGCCAATTTTCAAAAACGGGTTTCAGATTCGTTTTCAGCGGGTCAGGATTAATCGAAATTGGCTATTTTCGTTCAAAAGGCAAATTTAGTGTTGTGCAGTGTTATTACAGGAGATTTATGGATGGAATGGCCAAAATAGCAAAGCTACAGTACATTCTGTCACATTGTCACTACTGGAGCTCCAGTCACATTGTCAATGGGCTGCGTCTGCGCCCATGTATGCGTCATTCCTACGTCTATGTTACCTCGAGCGGAGTCAGTCAAGCGTGTGATGTTTTTGAGGCGTGAAGCGACGCGGCTCCTTTGTCGAGAGTTCGCGGTTTGGTTTTTTATAATACCATCACATACTTTTTCACATTTTGCTTTTTGTTTTATCTAAAATAGTGATTAATATATTGATGAGATTTTTCCGCGTAAAATGAAATCAAACATGATATTAATCGGACCATATTTACTTATTTATTACTGTGACGTTCTATTTTCATATACGCTGCATATATACATTATTAAATTTGTACGAATAATAAATAAAAAAGAATCGAATAAAAAGACATAATTCGATGACGAGGACGAGTTAAAAATAATAAAAAACAACAACAAATAAAATAAATAAATCTACGAACATTTCCTAATTTATTTACCGGGCTTGTCTGCTTATCTTCCTAATAATATAAATCCTGGACGATAGGACCAGTCACAATTTAAAATACATATCTAAAATCTCAGTTTCACATGTTCCGCGTCACACTTATTTATAATATTCTATCCCGGTCGTGGAGATATAACATTAATACATTTAAAATATAGGGCTTAGTCCTTATCGCTACTCGCCTCTACTCTTACTCGCATACTCTTTTACATTGCCAGTGAGCTGAGATCCGTAGTACGACAACGTGAGAGAGAAGGACGCGAGGCGCGAAAACCATGTCCTTCTCTGTCACATTGTCATACTACGGTTTTCAGCTCACTGACAATGTGAGAGAGTATACTACGATCAGTAAATGTGATCTCAATTACACCATGTTTGATCTCATATTTATCCCAATAATTTCATGATTACGTTATACAATTTTACATACAGGAAAATTTAATAATAAAAAGCGATAAGAATCGTCTTTAATATAGCATTTGGTACGTTGAGTTTTAAACGGCTCAGTTGCCTCGACTGTGCTTTTTTACTCTCTTTTGTTCGCTGTCCTTTTCTTCGTTCGGCGAACTACAAAGGCGGGTCGCGAGGCTCGAAAACAGTGTCTACTATCTCCAAGTGGTCCGAACCATTGAACTATATACACCTGGAATCAGAACATTGTTACGGGACTGTCGGTGGTAAAGGTCTTCCTTGAGTATAAATAAATCTACGTTTGGTTGTTTTAAGAAAAACAGGTTTTTATTGTTGCTTATTCGTGGATAATTTTACACTTTGTTAAACGCACTTGGTAACTCCAGACTCGGTGGTTTCTGGCTAACTGACTTTTGGGTGAAAAGGGCCTTTCTTAAGTACTACGGGCGCGGACCCTAACCCTCAGACCTAAGGGGTGGGGGTAGGTCTAGCGTTACGAACATCCATATGTAAAGTCGCCGAAAAGCGGGACAGAGAAAGAGAGAGTATGATTCCAGGGATACCTGTCCTTTGTTAACTGTACGATCCGTTTCAAAAATATCGGTGTAGCAGACGAGAGCCCAGTCAAGAAATTAAACCGCGTAAATCGGTGGATTACAAACAAGTGCAAACGTGCAAACCAGTTGAATCAAGGCACTTTATCCAAGCGGCAGAAACTAGGTTATGTCGTGTTTTATTAAAAATTGCAAAAGCGTGTGGACGAAGAATGGGGATATTACTTTTCACAGGTAATTAGGAATAAAAGTAAAACTGCGTAGCATATATGAGGAATAGTGTCAGCATATGGAGTTCTGAACACCATTCGTGTCGGCCCTGATTGGACCTAAGCTGTGCGCATCGCACACAGACTGACAGACGCGCACGTACACTGCGACACAAATGGTGTTCAGAGCTCCATATGCTGACACTGATGAGGAAAAGCATTTTTTATTCCCAATTAATTATATCCAAATTGTCTTTATTTACAGCTTTCCCAAGGATCCGGCATCATTTGCAGAATTTGTAACGGCAATACCGCCGACATTCGTAAAAAAAATTACGAAGTACACCACCATTTGCAGTAAACATTTTATATATGATTCATTTCAGGTAACACCATCTGGACAGAACCGCCTAAAGCAGAGAGTAATACCCACATTGTTTGACTACGATGTGGATTATTCAATAGCAAGTAGTTCAACAAATGTGGTATGTAAATATCTATATCGTGCATATTACTTAAACATTCTAGTGAAACTTATCGCCTCGGATACCCACTATGGGTCAATTTGACCCGAAGCCAATTTGATCGTCAACCCATTTTTTGAGCAAAATAAAAATGTTCGCCTACGTACATTTTCGCGACGTTGCAATATATTTTAAACGTTGACAATTTGTTTATAAATTGTTTATACAATTTTTTACAAAATTAAAATTTTTGCTTCCGTGCATTATAGCGTCGTTGCAATGTATTTTACGATTGTTGATAATTTGTTTATAAATTGTTCACAACTTCTTTCGAGCAAAATTTATAAAATTTTCTGCGACATGGTCGTTAGTATTTTATAACGCGTTGAATTTACTCTGCGGTTCTCGTCTCACATAAATTTATACAAATAAAATGTCGGGTTGCCGTCCTGCAGGATGGGTCAGAATGACGTGGGATTGCGTGTCTCCTTTTTTCAGTCGGGTGTCCGAGAGTTAAAGTGTTTCAAATATGTTAACGATGTAAGTACATTTGTATTATTACTTTAATCACAAGGCACCATGATTGATTTAGGTTCAACCTTCAACGAGTACAGGGATCATACAAAATTTGCATGCAGGACCCAGCAAATATTCAACAAATATTGAGGATACCGATAACGAAATGGTAGGTTGTATGACATACTAAATAGGACCGCGCCAGTAATATAAGGCATGTGTGTTTATAAGTGTAAATTGAGAAACTGTCATAAATTTATATTATATTATAGATAATAGAAGCTGCAAATACCAGCTGTGATACAAATGTCACACTTCACCAGAACTGCTCTTCTAATGATGATGTGTTGCATGCTGAAAAGTTACATGTATGTTATTATGTTTTGTTTTATGATCTTTCATTCATATTTTGTAAAATGTTAATAGTATCAAGTGTGTCATATTCAAGGTAGAATTTATCTTTACAGTCAGGACCTGCAATCAACAGAAGATCACAGGACATTGGCACACAAACATCATCCCGGATTTTAAGCAGACAGAATAAAATGGTAACTTTGCGTAAAAAAGTAAGAGTGCTACAGAAGCGGTTGCAGCGACGCAACAATAGATTAAAAACGATGGAAGACTTGGTTCGGCATTTAATACTATTCTGTCCTTTGTTACCTGTACTACCCTTTCAATAATGTTGTGTACGCCGTTAAAATATACGGAACTGAACCATCTTTGCTGTACTACCCTTTTGTTGCTTCTATGACAAAAGGGTTTATGGTAAGTCGTAATAAAAACAGAATGTGTTTGAAGAAAAACTGTTCCCATACAAGAAATATAGACTATATATGTTTCATAATTTGCAATTTGTATACAGAGAGATAATTCCAAATGTGTATAATCAATCAGGCATCTATTACAATTTCTGACTGTGGCAATAGCATGTGAAACTTGTTAATTACCAGTATATATATTATTTTATTCCTAAATAAATGTTAATGGGTGAACCTGAACGAGGAAACACTACTTTCAAACGCATAGAAAAATTAAAAAAAAGTAACACCGACTTCAAAAATCGAACATTATTTTATATTGTTCAGTGCATTTTTGAAGTCTGTTAAATAGGATACTTTCTCAAACAAAATTAATAATATCAATCAAAATTATTGTAATATTTATTTTATTTATGGTCTATGTCTATTTGGAAAAAAACAAAAAATGAGCAAGTATTATATTTTTACATCCACCATGAACAATTCCCAAAGGAAAGCAATTTCGATATGTATTAACAATTAACCTTCATTACTTCTAAAACAAAAAATTATGTATAATTTGAATGCGTTTGATAATATTTTTTACTTTATTTTGTGATCATATACATTAATTTCTGTGACATACTGACATCACCTACTGAAATATCTAAATAGAAGAGAGCAACTCTTTTCGAACCGGTCATATCTAGTCAAATCTCTGTGGAACTTACGTCGAACGGCGCAAATCGACTGTATGTCCCAAAGGTCCAGTGGTAAGAGTGAGACAGAATACCAAAATATCTTTCTTCTCTCTCTAACAGCGAGGCGCGGCTGTTCCTGCACCCGTGCACATTCCAGGTATTCTATAGTTCAATGTAGCCAATTGAATGGTGGAGTCGCAAGCGGTCTTGCACGGAACTACAAAAGTTACTAGGAATATATATACGTTGGTTTCCAAATCATTGGACTCGCGACGTGCACATTATACACAATAACGCACGTTTAAAATAAATTATTTATATGAAATTGAAGTAATAGTGTAACATAAAATAGTGTGTATATATATACAAGTAATAGTATATATAATACGGTAATTTTTATTATATTTACGTGCCATTATACACAATAACGCAGGTTTAAAATGAATTATTTATATGAAATTAAAGTAATAGTGTAACATAATATAGTGTGCATATATATATATAAGTAATAGTATATGTAATACGATATTTTTATTATATTTGAAGGGTTACGTTAAAGTAAATTCATAATAACACTGTAATCAATTTATTAATCCTATTATAATTCACCTAAATATACATCAAATATCAGTGACATATGTGAAGTACATTTTGGTTTACAAACAATGGTATTTATTCGCGTCGTCAAATCAATAAAACGTATCCTATCCATATAAACTGACAGACATTCAAAAGCTGCCTAACGTGATCTCGCCTGTATGTATGGCGAAGTAGTATTCACCTCTGAATTCCTCTTCCTCACGATATCCAGGCCACATGTCGGAATAGCATATGTGTATTTCCCCCGGATATTCGTTATGTCGGTATTGATTGTCCTTACGATTTTCCGAGGATGTCATCATGCTAGGTGGGTTCATACAAAATTGTTTTAATAATGTGAAGAACTGATGAAATTTATATTGACAGTCAATAGCTAAAAATATAAATGTACACGTACCTCAGATCAATTGTCTCATAATGTACATGACTTTTGCAGTCCATGTTACTTGCAGTCACCAATATGGGGCCAGAACAATTTAGTGCTCAGGTCATTCTTGATAATATAATATAGGCAATGAACCTGTAAAATGAAGACATTTATTACATTGAAACTTCATACCAAATCCAATGCCCTGAACAGGGACCAACCCACCATAGCAGCAACAACATTTTACATTTGTTTCCAACACCAAGTTGAACAGCGGAATCAGGAAAAGAATCTTATACATAATGTATAATGTAGGATTGCCCTCTTCTGGGTTGAGAATGGAATGAATTAATATATTTCAACCCTTACATGTTTCAAAACAATTAGTTTCCTCATCAGGAGTCTATAACATACAAAAGTGAACTAATGTAAATGTCTATTACATTTTAGTTGTAGATCTAGCGGATGTATCCTATTGTGGTGGTACTCACGTAAATTGGTATAGGATGCAGTATTGAGATGGTATGTTTGAAAATTTAACCAATTTTTCCTATGTGATTCATTCAATTTTTTCACATTGCACCGTGTCTGAAAGCAAATCAGTGCGTTGAAGAAACCATGGCCAGAAATATGCAAAGCTTACATAATTTTCAACATTTCTCACATTGTAAAATTTTAACTCTCCAAGATTTGACACATTTCTGCATTTTAATTTTGTAATATTAACCAACCTCACCGGTCTTCGCCAATCGCTGATTGGATTAGGATCGTTTCGTTTCACGTTTGAACAATATTTTGGATGCTTTCTAATACAACACATACTTACGGATGAATATATTTATGTTAAAGTATATGACTCGATGTCTCCCAAGAAGTGTTTGTGGTGTCGGTATGTTTACCTTTAGCAGAGTGAAGGGACGGCATTAAACGTTTCAACCCCACAGATAGCAAAAAAAAAATGTTGCAGAACAATTTTCAGAGCGCGGCACCCTATAAGGTACCCACTTTGCCGAATAATAGGCCCTTCACTATACGTAGTACCCTGCAAGACCGCTTGCGACTCCACCGTTCATATTGGCTTCATTCCCCAGATCCTGATCTCGCATCCATTGTATAGAGATCAGTGCTCCGTCCCCTTATTCCTATGTCCATGTCCGCAACACGTGGCGGCAATCGGTCGGCGCGACAAAGTGTCGTCGCCAGCCTCCTGTGAACCGGGTTAATCTCTATCCAACTTTATCCTATACAACGTCAGTTTGTCTCGACCATTCTCAACCGTTCTGAGTTCTGACACAGACGAGGTATAAAATAGACACCGCATCTTATGGACCTTCGTGTCACACGTCTAGAAATACCGACGGAGCAGAAAACGAGGCAAGTTGGAGCGCCCTCTGCGTATGCGAACAGCAGAAGTCATAGGCCCGTATTCAAATACTGCGCTTAGGCCTCGGCTTGAGTCGGAATTACGTAAACCTGGCTCAGACGCGTAATCCGGGTTCAGAAACCTGGCTTGAATCAGATTCTCAAACCAGGATTACATTTGCGTGCCCCCACTCCGATTAAGCCCCGCCCACCGTGTTGTTACACGGGTACACAGGCTTCTCGCATAAAAGTGTAGAGGTCGGTCGGAGTGGGGGTCGAGAAATGTAAGCCTGGCCTGAGACGCCTTGGAAAGGCCTCTTGAGCCAGGATTACGGCCGTTTTTCGCGCCAAATCTGTAAAAATATAACCAAACGTTTACACGACTGTTTAGCAGTTCAGCAGTGTTAAGGTTGGTTAAGGTAATGTTCACCCATGGACAATCAGCAAGAAGTAAATTGAGGAGAAGAATAGAGAACTGCAGTTTCGAAATAGACAGATTGTTCGCGATGATGAGCTCATTCAGGGTGTTTCAGTAGTACAAAGTGTAGAGGATTTGCAAATTTATGAAAGAAAACTTAAAACTTCTGCATTTTTACAAAAATCGGCAATTATTTTTTAATAACATCTTTCGTGTAAAACATACTACAAAAATGACCTTTCGATCAATAGTTACGTCGCAGTCTCAAAAATATAATAGTAATTACAATACAGACTTATAAGTTAAGGTTATTTATTATTTATTATTACATTTATAGTAGAACTTGATAATTGAGGATTAATCAAAATAATATATTCTATAACATAAATTGGCTTGAATTTTTTACAATGTTAAACAGAATCATATGGAGAGTGTAATATTGAATAAAAATTCTTGGAACTTTGAGGCAATATTGCGTGTCATATTCATGCAATATTCCCACAAGTTACGAAGAGGCGGACATAGTAATATCGCTGCAACATTCTTGCAATAATCCGGCGAAGTCACCTGCAAGGTTTCGCATTGTAAAGTAATATTTATACAACCTTCCAACAATGTTCCTTGCTGTCTGGGTAGCCGAGATTCAGACAAGAAGAACGGTACATGAGCGAGTGAATAAATGCTGCTTTTCATTAGTTGTAATGCAAAATCTGTAAAAACAACCAAAAGCGTCCACACGACTGTTCAGTAGTGTTCAGGTAATGTTCAGCCATGGACAACCAGCAACAAGTAAATATTGAGGAGGAGAATTTGAAACTTGCAGTTCCGAGACGGATTGTTCGCCATAATTGGTATAATTAATCAATCGGCAAGGCATCGATTTCAACGCACATCTTGTTAAAATTGGAATTGGGTGGCCGTGAAAACTATCTCGAATGTTCCGCCTTTTTGGTGGCATTACACCTCAGCGCTCCGTGCGGCCCATGGGTGATTTGGCCGATGGTGTTGATACAAGACTGTTACGCAGCATGCGGAATATTATATAAGTAAGTTCCTGTGGCTCATGTCTGACGATAATACAACACTCTTCTCTCATTCGTGGTCCTAAATCGGATAATTCCGAAGTTTCCCGCAAGCGAAGCAAGCCGCATGCAGTGTCAGCATATCGACTCTGAACACCATTCGTGTCGCAGGTATGTGCGTGTCGGTGTGCGATGCGCGCAGCTTAGGCCCAATCAGGGCCTCAGCATCGCACACAAGCGAGCACGTACACTGCAACACGCATGGTATTTAGAGCTCGATATGCTGGCACTGGCCGCATGGCACGCCTTGGCCACGCCCATTATCCAATGACTGCCAGGATCTCCCTTCCACGCGACGTCTAAACCGCGTTTGTGAATACACGAAAAATCTGAACCCGGATTACGCATCTGAGCCAGGTTTACGTAATCCCGACTCAAGCCAAGGTCGAAGCGCAGTATTTGAATACGGGTCTCAGAATCGGCTATCATGCAGCTTCTCCCTTTGGCCAATGGCGGCGTCTGCGAGCTGCACGATAGCCGAAACCGAAATTGTTAATTACGCCCAAACTACGATTTCGTAAACTGCGAAATCGATACAGCTGCTTGCGAAAATTATTCGTATACGATTGAGACCGTTAGAGATGAGATATGTCAAAATTATTTCGTTACTCTATGTCCGAAGAGCGATTCTCGCTTCGGCCAGCGGCGGCGCTTGCGAGCCAATCAACGCTGAACGATAGCCGATTCTGAAATTATTAATTACGGGCAAATTACGATTTCGTAAACTCCGAAATCGATACAGTAGCTTGCGAAAACTATTCGTAAACGATTGGGACCGTTATACACGAGATACGTCAAAGTTATTTCGCCACTTTCTGCATCTCCTTTCGCCAACGGCGGCGCTTGCGAGCAAATCAACGCTGCACGATAGCCGATTATGAAATTGTTAATTACAGGCAAACTACGATGTCGTAAACTCCGAAATCGATACAGTGGCTTGCGAAAACCATTCGTAAATGATTGAAACCGTTAGAGATGAGATACGTCAAAATTATTTCGTTACTCTATGTCCGAAGAGCGATTCTCGCCTCGGCCAACGGCGGCACTTGCGAGCTGCACGTTAGCCGATCCTGAAATTGTTAATAACGAGCAAAATACGATTTCGCAAACTCCGAAATCGATACAGTAGCTTGCGAAAACTATTCGTAAACGATTGAGACCGTTATACACGAAATACGTCAAAGTTATTTCGCCACTTTCTGCATCTCCTTTCGCCAACGGCGGCGCTTGCGAGCAAATCAACGCTGCACGATAGCCGATTATGAAATTGTTAATTACAGGCAAACTACGATGTCGTAAACTCCGAAGTCGATACAGTGGCTTGCGAAAACCATTCGTAAATGATTGAGACCGTTAGAGATGAGATACGTCAAAATTATTTCGTTACTCTATGTCCGAAGAGCGATTCTCGCCTCGGCCAACGGCGGCGCTTGCGAGCTGCACGTTAGCCGATCCTGAAATTGTTAATAACGAGCAAAATACGATTTCGTAAACTCCGAAATCGATACAGTAGCTTGTGAAAACTATTCATAAACGATTGAGACCGTTATACACGAAATACGTCAAAATTATTTCGCCAGAGTTTGCATCTGGTCAGCTTCTGCTTTCGGCCACTGGAGGCGCTTGCAAGACCAACATTACCCGATTCTCGAAATTGTTAATTACGGCCAAAATACGATTTCGTAAACTCCGAAATCGATACAGCAGCTTGCGAAAACTATTCGTAAACGATTGAGACCGTTACACACGAGATACGTCAAAATTATTTCGCCAGGTTCTGCATCTGGTCAGCTTCTGCTTTCGGCCACTGGAGGCGCTTGCAAGAACTACATTACCCGATTCTCGAAATTGTTAATTACGGCCAAACTACGATTTCGTAAACTCTCAAATCGATACAGCATCTTGCGAAAACTATTCGTAAACGATTGAGACCATTACACACGACATACGTCGAAATTATTTCGCCACGTTCTACATCTGGACAGCTTCGCTCCCCGGCCACTGTGGCGCTGCGCGGTAGCAGGCGATAATTACTAGATATTAAAATTGTTAATTACGGGCAAACTACGATTTCGTAAACTCTGAAATCGATTGCGTAAACTTGCGTAAACTATTCGTAAACGATTGAGACCAAAATAAGCGAAATCGGTGATAGTTGTCTGCTAACTATACGGCGGTCCCTCGGCCGTGTGACAAAAATATGCATTGTTTGTCCAGTCTATTCTATACCTCGTTTGTGCTAATACTGATGGACACCGCGAAAATGGTATTCTCGCCTTTCGATTATTTAGAATTAGCACAGAGCAAAACGTTAAATAAATATAAGATTGTAAAAAGAAACCATCCGGACTATTCGACGGACACCAGAGACTCTTGTTTAATAGAAATCTTAACACGCCGAGATACACGAAAATGCCGAACGCATTACATGCAGCTAGCGAACACACTGTGGATTCAATTACATACTAATTCCGACTGGATAGGAGCCGCTCCAAACCAGGAAACCGTGTATATCTTATGTTGCGACAATAAGCCACGTAGTATAGAATTATTAGGTAGCTTCATACTGCACTTAGATAAAGACTGTACCGGTACAACTAATAAGGTCTTCCTCAAACCAGCTACACACGTAACCAGAACTTTAGAGTTAAATATTCTTTTGACGAGCAAGGAAGAGGATTTTAACGTGACTTTCGGGAAACTCAGATTCCAAGACTTACCTTTTGAACCTATTCACGAAGTTAGTATCAATCCTGACAATTTGAAAAATTTGGGTAGAACCTTAGAGGAAATAGACGACCAGATTGAGACCTTAGCATCTGAGAAACGGGTTATCACGTGGAAGGAACGATTTTACAAATATCTGGAATATGCAGGATACGTAGCAATTGCTGGTTTGACAATCGTTTTCCTAAGTAAAATAGGACTATTTAAGCTAATTATAAGAACCATCCGATCGTGCTGTGTATCGTGTACATATAACAATTGTAGCTTTGGCAACAAAGCACCCACGCAGCACATTGCACCCGCTGCAACGCAAGCAACATTTTCAATCAACGAACCTGACGAGGTACGCTTCATCGCTCAACGACCTAGAACGAGACCGACGAATGCTGCTTATGGATTTTAGTTTAGATCAGTACCCCAACTAAAATCTTAAACTACCCGGGGAGGTGTAAGCGGGCCCAGGTACCGAGCCCTTCGCCGCTTTCCCTTTTTGACCACCCATATCGTACCGAGGGATACTTTACGACGTCCGGGTAACCAGAAACTGACAGATAGCGAAGTACTTGCAGCTGAGGCGACATCTGAGTGTACACAGATGTCCAGATAGCCTAAATTCATAGAGACGCCCTTACCAAGAAGAGAGACTTCGTGGAGGACGTTTTCGCCCTTCTCTGGGCTACCGACGCAACCCCCTCTTCTCACAAACCGTAGATATAAGAAGCCTGTTCTACGCTGCGAGTTTAGTCTTAGTCTACATTTTAACACCGAATCTCTGCCAGTAACTATATTCATTCTTAATAAAGTAAGCATTATTATATTTTATTTTATGTCGTCTCATTGATTCGCGCTATCACGACAACAGGACAGACAGATTTCTAGAGAGAAACTAGTAGTTCGCCGCCTAGAAACTAATCGGGATTCGCCGCAGGTGCGAATGTGTGCTAAAGAACTGCGCCATGATTCGGCTTCGTTTTTGATTGACACGGGCGCTGATATCAAAGTAATCAAACTAAAAATATTGCGAGAAGATATATCTGTCGCCTTACACGAATCTATAGTTGTTACGGGTATTACCACGGAACAAATAGAAACATTGGGCACCACGATCGTGCACCTACTCGGACAACCGGTTAAATTCCACGTGGTTCAATCCTCGTTTCCCATCAGGAGCGACGGAATTTTGGGAAAACAATACCTGAGGCAGGAACAGGCAGAGATATCATTCGCGCACAATACTTTAGTCACACATAGTGATCCTATACGCCCGATGCGGTTCATAGGAGAGGCCGAACGACATAACGAAAAATTACCTTTGCCCATTACGCGCGTTCAACCTACGAGCTAGAACGCGTCGAGCAATCAGAATAGATGTAAAGGAAGGGAGAGAACTGACCGAGGGTTATTTGCCGAAATTAAACACGACGGACGGAGTATTCATCGGGGAAGCCGCTGTCTCAGTTTGTCGAGGCGCGTGCCATGTACTTGCGATTAATACCTTGGAAAATGACGTAGAAATAACGATACCACCGCAAAATATAGTACCGTTTGAATACCACAATTTCCCTGAAGAGGAATATTTCAATTCCGAGTCAGAAACAGCACACGCGCCGATAGTTAACGACCGAGTAGGTGAAATAGTCTCCCGTTTGCGTTTAAACCACCTTAACGACGAGGAAAGGAATCACGTAATAGATTTAGTAGAAGAATATCCAGAGAGGTTTCATCTACCGGGCGATAGGCTGCAGTCGACACCCTGTATTAGGCATACAATCCCTACCACAGAAGATTTACCTATTAACACGCGGCAGTATAGATTTCCACCTGTTCATCAAGCCGAAATCGCGAGACAAGTCTCTAATAAATTAGAGTGCAACATTATCGCACCCTCAAATTCGCCATATAATTCACCGCTATGGATAGTTCCGAAAAAGCCGGATTCTCAAGGAAACAAGCGTTGGCGAATGGTCATTGACTTCCGCAAATTAAATGAAAAAACGATTGGAGACGCGTACCCCTTGCCCAATATTACAGATATTATGGATCCCCTAGGCGAGGCGCGGTATTTTTCGATCTTTGACCTCGCGAGCGGCTTTCAACAAATAGAAATGGACCCTAAAGACCGAGCTAAAACTGCCTTCACTACACCAAATGGCCATTACGAGTACATTCGCATGCCCGAAGGGCTTAAAAACGCTCCAGCTACGTTCCAGCGATTAATGGACCAAGTATTACGCGGGTTGCAAGGCGTAGAAGTTTTTGTATATCTAGACGACATCGTAGTTTACGCTAAGTCCTTTAAGGAGCACGGAAGGAAGGTGCAGAGACTATTCAATAGAATACGCGATGCAAAGCTAACTCCGCAACCTGACAAGTGCGACTTCTTGAGAACCGAGGTAGCGTATCTAGGACATATAATCGGTCGAGACGGAGTCCGTCCAGACCCTGGGAAAATTAGCGCGGTAAAGAAATTCCCGTACCCGCAGAGTCAACGGAATGTCCGAGAATTCCTTGGGCTGGTGGGCTATTACCGACGTTTTATAGAAAACTTCGCCGCGATCGCGAAACCATTAACGGAATTATTGAAAAAGAACGAAAAATTCGACTGGAAACAGGAACATACAACTAGCTTTAAAACCTTACGGAGAGCGTTGTGCCGAAGCCCTATTCTACAGTACCCTAATTTTAACGAACATTTTACTTTGACAACGGACGCCTCGGACGTCGCGATAGGCGCGGTATTAAGTCAGAATGCGAACGGCCACGATTTGCCAGTAACATACCCATCGCGTAATCTAACTAAGCTGGAGCGAAATTATTCCACCACGGAAAAGGAATGCCTAGCTGTGTTATATGCAGTCCTGCATTTTAGACCCTATCTATACGGGAGAAAGTTTACGCTAGTTAGCGATCACGAGCCGTTGAGATGGATAGACTCAGTTAAAGATCCGGGACAACGCTTGGTGCGTTGGCGACTTAAATTACGGGACTACGAATATGAATTTGTACATAAACCGGGCCGACTCAACACTAACGCGGATGCATTATCGCGGAATCCGGTAAAGGCTGACACCGTCACGTCGGAATCCGACAACGAGTAACGCAACCGGGTTTCGTCAAAAGTATTGCCAGTAAACCGGGAAGCCTCCGAAGCCGGACCGAGCGCGCCTCGAAAAAACCCACGAGCACCGGAGCCATTAGATACAAGCGCGGTAGCGACGAGAACGCGCAGGCGAATACCGTACCTGCCAGAACCCGACATACCGATGACAGTAGGAGATAATAGCGAATCGTCATCCGACTCCTCAGACACGCCAATATTCATAGAGAGCAGATGCGTGATGCTCAGTGTAAAGCCACGACCACCGCGCAAGTCGAAATCGCCGCCTAAAACACGATCCCATGACGCGGAGTCGCGTGATAGTGAGCGCGGTACTGCAGGGCCGTCGGACAGCGAAAATGTCGCTACGGAACTTCCTACCCGACCGCACTGCACTAGCGATGACGAGCAATCTGAGGACCTACTCACTTGGGACGTATTATCGAGATCTTTCGAAGAACTTGGCGACTCAATTACTAGAGCTGAACAACAAACGAGCACGGAAAATACGCGAGAACCGACGGAAAACGTAATTACCGAAACTGACCCGAACACATCCGACGACATACGAGACGGAGAACAGACGGGAATAACAGCTGATCTGGAGACAGACGTCAGCGAAAATGTCGCTACGGGAGGCCCTACCCGTCCCGCCTGTACCGAAGGTGACGCGGCGCGCCCACCAGGAGGCCCTTTAACGTTGGTCTCTGAAACAGAGGCGTCGGGGGGGGGGGGGGCAGCGCATTACTCGCCGGACCTGCGGATTGCTCGCATTTACCTACACCTTCACCAACGTCGAGACCGGTCGCGCTATCGACACCGATGCCCCTATCTGTACCCGCGAGACCATGCGTAATATTACCGGAATATCTACATAATGATAGACCCCCTTCGATACCGACAGTCGGAATCCCTGTCACCGAAGACGTGCCGATGGGCACCTATATCCCTTTTTCACCGGAACTCCAGCCTCATGTGCAAGAATTTCAGCCGAAACCTGTACGTTATTCCCGCGATAATTTGACAGCACCACGCGGAAACATGGCGCATTTCTTATCAGCTGATTGCAAATTGAGCGACCCGATATCGCGGCAG
This sequence comes from Priocnemis perturbator, assembly GCA_963942575.1. NCBI lineage: Eukaryota > Metazoa > Arthropoda > Insecta > Hymenoptera > Pompilidae > Priocnemis > Priocnemis perturbator. Next base: position 57,731 of record CAWWDK010000189.1, on the reverse strand, counting down.
TAGTAAGAGTAAGCCGCTTCTGGACCCGAGGCGAGAGTAAGCCGATTCTGGAACAGTAATTCTGAACCAGTAGCCGATTCTGGACCAGTGTAGTCGATTCTGCTGGACCGCAGTCATTCGGTCTTGCGTGTTTGCGTGTATTTTTTATTTTTTTATCGAAGTTTGCGGTTAGTGTCTTAATCACAGGTTGAAGTTTGCGGTTTGTCTTATCGGAGAGGTGAAGTTTGCGGTTTGTTTTTTAATGAGGGGAAGTTTGCGGTTTGTCTTAATCAAGTGGAAGTTTGCGCGGTCGGCGGTTAAAATCGGAAGAACGTTGGAAGGTGAAGAAGGCGAGCCGTTCGATTCCACAGCGGTAGCGGTCAAGGTTAAAAGTCGGCAGTTGGGCGATATCGAGTCGGTCGCTGCTGATATCGGGGGGCCTTGCCTTATTTTTTCTGTTAGGTCGAAAGTGTGTGGTTTACACGGAAGTTAGAGAGTAGGAGGAGAAGGGGTTGGACAGGAACAATACGAAACGAACGATAAGCGATTACACGATACTCGAGCGAGCGTGTGGGCAACGATATCGAGAGCGGAGGACGATAAGCGCCATCGACACGCGGCGTTGTACTACGAAATGTAGACAGAGGTAGTAGTAGGCGTTGTACTACGAAATGCCGTGCGGGGGGTTGGAAGTAGACCGGTAGGAGAAGGTTACAGAGGAATGATACGATAAGCGATTACGCGGCACTCGAGCGTGTGTGGGCAACAACGATATCGAGAGCGGAGGACGATTGTACTACGGAGGAGGAGGTTGGGTGGGAGCAAGGTGTACGGGCAGTGAGGAGGGGGTCCGGCGTCATCTTGGTGCAGCGGACGCGTTGCAGGTCGGGGGTGGGAGGGAGGGGGGAGGGTCCCGGGGAAAGGGCGCTAGGCGCTAGCTAATATTTGCACGTTAAACGTAGCACATCGGTTAATACTCTTCGTAGCATCAGCAGACTAGGAAGCAGAGAAGTGTTCGCGACTTTTTCTGAAAGCGAATTACTGAAAGTGTTGTAACGATGGCGGCTGACGGACATATTCGACAATTGTACAGATTTTTTTATGACAAACTGGTTGCTCAAATTGATCCTGAAAGTGGAATATTAGACGAATTAGGAGAGGAAGGGTTATTGAACGAGTCTGATATTTTCGATATTTTAACTTTGAAGGAACGAACAGCACAGGTGCGTTGTTTGATTACGAAGCTAGAAAGGTAAGTAATACAAACAAATTTATAAATCAATGTAGAATGATAGTACAATTGAAAGTATTTAAATTTGAATTTTGACCTTTGCAGATTGCCGCTATTGTATTTCATTCTATTCACAGAAATACTAAAATCTTATAACCTCTGGCTTGCCGTATGCATGATACAATGGATAGAAAATCAAAGTGAGCTGCGCGCACATGTGAAACAATTTTATGAAGTATTTCGCGAACAATTACGCGATGTTGATGTACGTAATGCCGTTATACAAAAGTTAAGACGAGACAAGGTGTTGCGCGCTGATGCAATACAGTACATTTTGGATACGGAAAATAAAGAGGTGCGGGTATCTCGTCTGATCCATAAGATGTCACGGTAAGTTGTAGAAAACTGGTAAAACGAGTGTAATCGTGAATGTTATACATTTTTTAAATTTTTAGACTAGGACTGACAGACTTGCTGTGTTTTAAAGAATCGTTAAAGCATCATTACCCTTGGATAGCTTGACGGATGGAAGACTATTTGAATACGGCATATTTCAGCAAAAACTGAATCACAATTTTAACCCATGCTCGCTTATTTTCAATGCTAAGCTATTTTTGTTAAGAACAGTGAGATGTAATGAATTTCTCAGATACGCACTGTATATAATAAATTGTAAACGGGTGCAGATTATTGATAAATAATACATGTATTCAAATATTGCAAGCATTTTTTATTTTTTAATCGAACAGTGTCCCCAAGCAAGTGTTTGTATACAATCATCGGTGATATATCTTTTATCATCGTACGGATGCAATGCAACTTTTCCTTCGGAAATTGTGTGAATTTGATGCAGCTTCGACGCAATACGGTTTTGTCTAGCCATTTTAATTTCATCATTAAATAGGCAATTTATATAATCATCAAATTTAATTTCTCGCTTAATAAAATCTTTTTTGATCCCTTTAGCCTTCTTCGTGTCGCGCTCGCCAATAACTTTTATAGCATACATTTTCGATCTTAATCCTACAAATTCACACATAATTTTTCCTCCATTTTCATCTTTCATTAGGCCTAGAACTTTTTTATTTGCTAAAGGTATATTGTATACGTTGTCAATTGGATAATTACTAGTGTCGAAATAAGCTATATCTCGCCCCATAATGCTATATATGTCATCACATTGTAATTTATAAATTAAACTGTCCGTATCAGTATATAATACCTTACACATATCTTGAAATTGAACCATCATATAGACGTAATGAAATTAATAGAGATATATTTTTGAAATATCTAGAATGGACATGCCGATATAAATGGGTTTATCTATTTTAACTTTCATCTTTTTCATTTCCACACCGACAAAATTTTCATTGAATATTACTCTTCTATGAAAATTAGGTCTTCCTATCAATGGCTTAATACCGGCACGTCCTTCCCACGATGTTAATAATCTTACATCAACTCGATTACGCACATTTTCCATTGTTTTTCCAAATACTGCGTTATTCATTAACTTAAATAAATCTTTTTCAAAGTCCGATTCAGATTGAGCTCGAAATTTTGCATTTAATTGTATATATGTACACATCCATGGAGATTGATTGAACTGTAAGATACGATGAATGTTCTTTAATTTAAGTCCATGTTGCAGGCATTGCTGTAGGGTTCGATAATGAATAACATAGTTGGTTTTACAATTTAAAGTTGCTAACAATTTTTCATATTTAGCGTTTGGCGGTACTTCGCGAGTGGGACAGAACGGCAAATCTGAATGCGAATCATGTATTTCATCGGGATAGTCTAAATCTACCTCTAATATGTATCCAATCTCAGAATCGGCTTTAGCTGAATAAATGTTAAATTGACTTATCATATCATTATCCATCCATTCAAATTTACCGTACAGCAACGAATCGCACATGGCAAAACCGTATAAATTGTTAACATCGTTGTAGTATAGGTATATTATGGGCGTCCACTCGAACGAGCGATCGAGAATCGATGTCGTCGGCGCGTGACGACAGGCGGCGCGAGAGGCACGAGCAGGACACTGCGTGTGAGGCCTCGAGCGTGAGAACACGTGGCGGAATAAAACGGCGGAGAGGTTAAGTGCCAGGCGAGTATTACTATACCTGACCCAAGCGTAGTCCTATAAGGAGAACGGATACAACATTTGGCGACGAGGATTAAGGAAGTGAAAGGAAGATGGCTCGCCTAGAGAACGGTTTGCAGACGTTTAATCCAAGTGAGGAGGAGGGAAACGTACACACGAAATGGACGCGATGGCTCAGGGCTTTCGAGCTGTGCATGGTAGCGGGGAACATTACGGGAGCCGACAGGAAGAAGGCAATCCTTTTACATCACGGAGGTTTGGAACTACAGGATATTTTCTACACTCTGCCCGACGCAGACAACGTTGCGACGGGAGAGGACACATACAAAAAAGCGGTGGATGCCTTGACGGCGCATTTCAAGCCAAAGCGAAACATGGCGTACGAAAGACACGTGTTTCGATAGATTAAGCAGGGGGATAGTGAGACAATAGGCCAGTACGTAACAAGGCTGAGGCAGCAAGCAAAAAACTGTGAGTTTCATGCGGTCGACGAAGAAATTTGTGGACAGATCATAGAGAAAGGGGCATCAAACGAATTGAGACGTCGGTTGCTGGAAAAGGGGGAAATGAAGCTGAACGACGTCATGGAAACTGCGCGAACAATCGAGGCAATGGAGATGCAGACGAAGGAATTTGAAGGGCAAATGGTTGCGGCCGCGCGCAGCGTAAACAAAGGAAGAGCCCGGGAGGAGACCTGGGCGGACACACCGAGGAGAAGAGAGGTACAATGTTTCAGATGCGGATACATGGGACATACGTACAAAGATGAGAGGTGTCCAGCAAGGCAGAGGACGTGCAAGGCATGTGGGAGAAGAGGCCATTTCGCAACGATGTGTAAATCGCGGGTAGCAGCAAACAACGACACCGAGAGAGGGGGAGTATCGCAGAGCAGACTGAGAGTCAGAGAGCTGGACGAGGAACTCGAGGAACCGGAGGAAGGAAGATCAGTATATACATTTGGATTGCAGTCCGGGTGCAGAATCAACGCGGTGCAGGAGGGTACGTGTGTGGACATTAAAATAGGGGGGGGTCATGTTGAATATGTTAATAGATTCAGGTGCTCAGTGCAATGTGATCGATGAAGAGACGTGGGAACAGTGTAAGGTTAGAAGGATCAAGTGCGAAACGCAAAGACACGTAGATAAGGACATATACCCATATGGACATGATACGGCACTGACATTGTTGGGACAGTTTAATTGCGCCGTGGAAGCGGGAAATAGGGAGGCGCGAGCGAAATTTTTAGTGTTAAAAGGGAAAGGGAGACCGATCTTGGGGTTCGAAACAGCGACGGCATTGGGAATTTTGAAAATAGGGTTAGGAGTAAGCGGTGTACAGTCCGAATAAAGAGGTAATAATAAGAGAGATGTATTCTCGGGTATAGGAAAGTTGATAAATTTTAAGTTAATGTTACCCATTGATAGATCGCACCCGCCAATTGCGCAGCCGGTACGGAGACTACCGTTTAAACTGCGAGACCAAATCAACGACCAAATAAAAGACTTGTTACGCCAGGACATCATCGAAAGGGTCGAGGGCCCAACCGCATGGGTTTCGCGAGTGGTTCCGGTAAGGAAGAAGAGTGGAGAGGTTAGGATATGTGTTGACATGCGGAGGGCGAACGAAGCGATCGCGCGGGAGAGGTACCCGTTACCGGTAATTGAGGAAATTTTGGACACGACACAAGGATGCGAGTGGTTCAGTACACTTGACATTAAGTCGGCAAACCATCAGATTGAGCTGGATGAGAGATGCAGGGATATCACGACATTTGTAACCGAAGCGGGGCTGTTCAGATATAAACGATTGATGTTTGGAGTAAATTGTGCGCCGGAAATGTTTCAGAGGATCATGCGGTCAATATTGGTAGGGTGCGAAGGAGTAATTAACTTCATAGATGACATTATAGTGTGCGGAAGAACAAAAGTGGAACATGATAAAAGATTGGAAAAGGTACTCGAGATTTTGAGAGAGAGGGGGCTAACACTCAATAAGGAAAAGTGTGTGTTCGGGAAAAAGGAGATTGTGTTTTTCGGTTTTCGAATATCAGGGAGGGGGTATCAACCACTCGAATCCAAAGTAGAAGCAGTAAAGAAATTTCGTACGCCTAGAACAGCCGAGGAAGTACGCAGCTTCTTAGGACTTGTAAATTTTTGTGCAGCGTTTATTTTAAACTTAGCAACAATAAGCGAACCTTTGCGGCGGCTAACAAAGAAAGGTACTAGTTTTATATGGGGCTCGGAACAAGAGAGCGCGTTTAATTTGTTAAAGGAGAAGCTAGCGAATGCACAGACGCTCGGTATATTTAATGTCCAGGCGAGGACAAGAGTAATAGCGGACGCAAGCCCGGTGGGCCTCGGGTGCGTGTTAGTACAGATGGACAAGGAACAGCGGTGGCGAGTAATATGCTATACGAGCAGAAGCCTATCAAATTGTGAAAAGCGATACTCACAAACAGAGAAAGAAGCTTTGGCGTTAGTATTTGCGTGCGAGCGATTTTATAATTGGGTATACGGCAGTGAGTTTGAATTAGTGACAGACCATAAAGCGTTGGAATTCATATTTACACCGAGATCAAAACCAAATGCGAGAATTGAAAGATGGGTTTTACGCCTGCAGTCGTTTAAATATAAGGTGGTTTACGAAAGAGGGAGTTTGAATATAGCGGATGCCTTGTCACGGCTAAGTGTCAGAGCGGTAAAAGTCGAAAATGAAAGAGACGGGTATATTGCGTGGTTAGTAGAACAAGCAACACCATGTGCGTTGACAACGGAGGAAATAGACATTGAATCGGAAAAGAATGAAACGCTAAGTGAGGTTAGGAAAGCAATAAAAGCGAATAATTGGACAAGAATGGGAAAGTCACGGTTTGCCATATTAAAAGATGTCTCGAGGGTAGCGTAGTGTTAAGAGGTACACGGATAGTGATCCCGGAATCATTAAAGAAAAGGACACTAGCCTTAGCGCATGAGGGTCATCCGGGGATCGTAGCAATGAAGCATCGACTTAGAAGCAAAGTATGGTGGGAGGGAATCGATAGGGACGCTGAGAAAACCGTAAAAGCGTGTAGAGGCTGTCAGCTGGTGCTGAAAACAGTGGAACCACCACCATTGAAACCGAATCCGTTGCCGAAAGGGCCATGGGAGGTCATTGCAATGGACCTGATGGGGCCGCTTCCTACGGGCGAAAGCATATTCGTCGTAGTAGACTATTATAGTAAATTCTTTGAGACGGTTATGTTAACAAATACGAGCGCAAATACTATAAGGGGATATTTAGCGGAGATGTTTGCAAGATATGGGTTTCCAAATGTAATCATATGCGATAACGGACGTCAGTTTACGGAAGAGAAGCTGAAGGGGTGGCTGAAAGAGAGGAACGTAAAGATATCGCACACTGCACCGTACTGGCCTCAAGCAAATGGGGAAGTAGAGAGACAAAATAGAAGCATTCTTAAAAGGTTGCGAATAGCACAAGCAGAGGGAAAGAATTTGCGAGAAGAGCTACTCACGTTTTTACTTATGTACCGATCGACACCACATACGATGACGGGTGTTTCACCGGCGGAGTTGATGTTTTGCCGGAAAATAAAAACGAAATTGCCGGAGGTGGGAAAGAGTACATTTGTAGAAGAGGAGGTACGGGAAAGAGACGCGTGGAAGAAGGAGAAAGGAAGGGAATATTAGGACAAAAGGAACCACGCCAAAGAGAGTGATATTAAACAGGGAGATAAAGTACTAGTAAAAGAGCCAAAGAAGAATAAACTAAGTACAAATTTTGGTGCGGGGGAGTTTACGGTTTCGGAGAGAAATGGAAATACGGTAACAGTACGATCCAAAGAGGGAAAAATATATAAGAGAAACTTAACGGAGGTAAGGAAGGTCGTGGAGTTTGACAAGGAAGTGGAGGTAGCGGAGGCAGGACAGAGTGAGGAGCCAGAGATAGAAAATCGAGCTGTGAAGACAGAGAAAGGGAATGACGGGGAAAGACCGGTACGGATAAGAAAGGTTCCGGAACGGTATGGAGAATATAGAGTCCATAGGGTAACGACTGTTGGGGGGCTTGGGCGGACAATAGATTAGATGTATGTACTATTCATGTGTATGTTAGATAGGTATATAAGTAGATATAGATGTATATGGGATGTAAGCTAGTATAAGGATATGTATGTATTACGATTAGGTAAACGAAAAAAAAAAAAAAACGAGGAAGGAAGGAGATGTAGTATAGGTATAGTATGGGCGTCGACTCGAACGAGCGATCGAGAATCGATGTCGTCGGCGCGTGACGACAGGCGGCGCGAGAGGCACGAGCAGGACACTGCGTGTGAGGCCTCGAGCGAGAGAACATGTGGCGGAATAAAACGGCGGAGAGGTTAAGTGCCAGGCGAGTATTACTATACCTGACACAAGCGTAGTCCTATAAGGAGAACGGATACAACAATCGTAATACATTAAATACGAAGATTCTTTATTAGAATCATACGTCGCTCCCATGTAAGGATTATTAACTTTTACATCCCGATGCGAACATTGACTGAATCCTCCGCGTATACCGCTTTCAATAAATAACACCATATCAATATCTGTTAATAATTCTAATGTTATGTTTGTAATTTTTAGCATAACGTCCCACGTATATGATGGTAGGGTACAGTAATAGGCAGGGTCGAGACCATAATATTCGATACATTTGCTTCGAAAATTTTCAAAAATATCTGCTAATAGTAGAACATCTGTTTTCAAATATAAATCGCTATATTCGCCTAGTGATGAGATATTAAATTTATTCCATACGTTTTGTGCATGTTTATACTCGCTCCTTTCAATATTGTGCCCGTACAATGTGCTGTGAAATTCGTCGTAATTAGGTAGACAATTATCATTTAGTCTTTCATAGCTGTCAACATATTCATAAGGAAAAACACCTTTGCGCGTCAGTAAATTAAACAAATTTTCATCGATCGACGGAAAGTTTTTGCGTAAAATTCTCATATCATTTATATATAGTGTTGATGTTCGAAAACCCCGCTTTCGCGCCGGTTCGTGGTAGAGAGGAGCACCCGCCGCGGCTGCGCACAGCGCCGATCGCCCTGCCGGCTACGTGCTGCAAAGCACGCGCCTAATGGCGATGCGCGCGCGAAATACGCGCTTGCGGCCGTCTCACCCGCCAACACCCCGCCAGCTCGAGGGCCCACCGGCTTCCCGGAGCCGCCAATGTTTTGGCTTTTGAGCCGCTGAGTTTTCGAATAGCTCGACCGGGCGGCTCCTGGAGGTCGGCGGGCATGCGACCGAAGGAGGAGGCGACCGTTGCTTCCTCCTTCGTGTAAGGACCTCCGAGCCGAAAAGACGTGCGTTAGGCGAGAAAAGAGAGAGAGACAAAAAGGCGAGAAAGAAAAGAGTTTCGGTGCGATTCCCGTTAAATTCGGTGACAAACTTTATTTGGTGTGGCAATTCCCGTTCGAGTCGGAGAACACTTTTAACAGGTTCGGTTTAGCGAGGTGTGCGAGCCCGTTAAAGTCGGTGCGTTGTTTTAAAGTGTCTTAGCCCGTTCGAATCGGTGCATCATTGTTCTAAAGGTTTAGTGTCCCGTTCGAGTCGGTGACGAATTCCTCAGGTGCGTTATAATAAAGTGTCGGTTTTAAAGGAGAACAGTGTTCGTTCCACCCCTCCTTTTCCCGCGATCCGCAAAGAACAGTTCGAGCTGCTCACAGCGAGGAGTCCGGGTACTCTTCGAACATTTTTGGTCCTTCGAGCCGGATCCGCGAATCGACGCCTTCTTAGTGACTGCAACCGCGGCAGTAAGTGCACCTGAAAGAACAATGGAAGATTTAGTCTCCGATCAAAGGGAATTACACGGGCGCATTGCCCGCACGGTCGACAACGTGAGGAAACTCGGCAGCTCCAAGATAACGGTCGAAACCCTCCGAACGACCTTGCTTCTGCTTGAGGCCAAGTGGACGAAGTTCGAATTCAAGCACGACGAGCTGATGAGGGAATACCGCGCGCAGCTGGAAAAGCACGATTACGTTACGAAGGACTTTCTCGGTGTCGTGGAGATGACTTACACGGAGCAACGGTCGTGGCTCCTGCAGATGGAGAGCAAAATGACGAGCGCGTCGTCCACCTCCCGCCCGAAGGAAGAGCCAGCTATGCAGCGAGCTGCCTTGCCCCGGATCCAATTGCCTACGTTCAGTGGTCAATTCGAAGATTGGCCTGGATTCCGGGACTTGTTCACCTCCTTGGTCGACAAGGAGAAGTCCCTGCCAGCGGTGGAACGATTCCACTATTTACAGTCCTGCCTGAAAGGAGACGCCGCCATGCTTATTCGCAATTTACCCCAGGTCGACACAAGTTACGCTCGGGCTTGGTCGACCCTTAAGGAGCACTATGAGAACACTCGACATCTCGTTCGGACATATCTTACCGCCTTTACCGCTTTACCGAAAATGAAGACCGGATGTGCGGCCGATCTCCTCTCTCTCTTTCATGGCATGCTTGCCACAGCGGGTTCGCTGGAAAGTGTCGGGCGCCCTATTACGAGTAGCGAGGATCTTTTCGTGTTCCTCGTGGTCGAACGATTCGACCAACAAACGCGGCGCGAGTGGGAGAACTCCCTCAGAGGGACCTCTGTGCCTCCATCCTTCGAGACGCTGCGGATTTTCCTCAAGGAGCAGTTGGGAACCCAGGTGGCGATACAGGGAAGTGAGGAGGCGGCATCGGAGGCGACAGCGACCCCGCTAGAAGCGCGATCTTCTTCCCGCACCGCCAGAGCCGCCATCTTGCAAGCGCCCAGGCCCGCTCCTAATCACGCATGCCCGCTCTGCAGGGGGGCGCACTACCTCGCAGCGTGTGACGTTTACATTCGTAAGACTCCTCAGGACCGGCGCAAGGCAGTCGAGGACCACGGGCGCTGCTGCAATTGCTTGGGTAGGCACGAGGTAAGCTCCTGCAATTCGGAAAAAACGTGTTTCAAGTGCCACGGTCAACACCATACCTCGCTACACGAAGCCTACTCACCTGTGCAGCGCCCGGATGCAGCCCCGTTTCTCGCGCCTTCGGTTTGCGTCGCGAGGCAGGTGCCGTCGGAGAGTGCGTCTGTTCTCCTTGCGACTGCTCGCGTCTTCGTGATGGACTCTGCGGGGGGAAGACATCCAGTTCGGGCCCTTCTGGATCCGGGTTCGGAAACGTCGTTGGTTTCCGAATCCCTCGCACAGCGGTTACGTCTTCCGCGCACCCCGACTTCCGTCTCGATCTTCGGTGTCGGAGGTCATGATGCAGGGCGCGCGCGGGGCCGAATTTCGATCACTCTCGTCGCGCGAGATGAACAGTTCACAGCCACCGTGTCGGCCCTGGTGTTTCCGCGTTTAGCCGCGTACGGCGGCTCCGTCAAGATTTCCACCGTGTCATGGCACCACGTTCGGGGTCTCCACCTTGCCGATCCCGAGTTCGCGGCCAAGGGTGCCGTCGAGCTTCTCCTGGGCGCCGAGATATGGGCCTCTTTGGTCATGCCCGGTCTACGCCGGGGGGGGGGGGGGCCTCAGGAACCCGTGGCTCAGCAGACAAAGCTGGGGTGGATCCTCTTGGGGGCTGTGGGTGCCGCTGAGCCATCGCCGGCAGCTACGGTCCTGAGATGTGCGTGCGCCGAAGATCTGCCAGGCGCGCTGCGCAGACTTCGGGAGAGGGAAGAACCTGGGCCAATTCCGTTGCTGCTCACACGGGACGAAACGGAGTGCGAGCGACATTTCGCGCTCACGTGTGAGAACCTGGCTGACGGATCCTTCCAGGTATGCCCCCTCCTCCGCCCGGGGCCAACGGAACTCACATCAATTCGGCGCGGCGCCGAGCGGATGCCTGCCGTATTGCGAGGCGACGAGCCTCGTAGGTCACGGAGTGCTCATCGACGTACGTTGCACGGAAGCGTTCCAGCCACGATGGCAGCTGTACGACAGAAATATTCGTTACCTCGTGCGCGTCAGCTGATTAAGGGAGTCATTCGGCGCTGCCTCACGTGCGTTCGATGGCGGGCGGAGTCTCCTCAACCACTCGCGGACGATCTACCGGCGCACCGAGTTGCGCCATGCCGTCCGTTCCTGTACGCCGGCGGGGATTTCGCAGAGGCCCTGCTCCATTCGCCCGTTCCAAGGTCGAGGACGGAAGTCCTACAAGGGCTTCCCAGCCAGTTTTGTCTGTTTCAGCGCAACTCTAAACGCCATCCCGGAGCCAACGCTGCTGGACATTTCCTCGAGCCGCCTCTCGCGGTGGCAGCTGCTGCAGAGCATGCGGGACCACCTCTGGCGTCGATGGTCCCAGGAGTACCTCCAGTCCCTCACCCCAAGGCCGAAGTGGTGGCGCACGACCGGAGGGCTGAAGGAGGGACAGCTCTGCCTCATAAAGGCCGAAAACCTGCCGCCAACTCGATGGCCCCTCGCCCGGGTACTGCGACTGCATCCGGGGAAAGACGGCGTTATTCGGGTCGTCGACGTTAGGACGGCCAAAGGAGAGCTCACTCGCCCCGTCGTTAAGATCGTTCCGTTGCCGCAAGCGGCAGATTAAGGGGGCGAGTGAAGCGTTTATGTACCTTCGTTTCGTTTCGTCCTGTACCGATCTATGTACTCGTCCTATTTGCGTTTACCTTTCTTGTCGCGTTCTATTCGGTTAAATTCACTGCGTTGCGTATGCCTTTTGTATTGTCCGCTCTCTCTCCGCGATACGAAGTCTCCTTCTGAGCAAAACTGTAATTTGCATGTGCGTCCCTTGCAAACATTGTTAATTTCCATTCACGCGAAACAATTTCTATCATTAAATAGTTACTTACGTTCTTTCATTAATTTCGTCCTTGTTCGTTGTATCATGTAAACGTTGCGTCTTCGTTTAGCTCCTTCTGAGCGCCCACAATAGCTCTCGCCTCAAATTTTCTAGCCACGTGTACAATAACCTAAAACTATCGTCCGAAAAAATGTTGCGCCGACGTTCGCTCCTTCTGAGCACCTACAGTAACACACTCGTATTATTAACCTCATATTTTTTCGCGTTTCATTCCTCATCTTTAATTTTGTAATACCGAACACTACACTCATACACACTCTTCTACTATTATACAGTCCACTTACCTGCCGGCGCAGTCTCGATTGGTGTCGCAGCGTCAAGACGGGAATTCCAAGAATTCACTTCCCACAACATCACATTTCGGAGCACCTTGGCCCGTACGCGTCGTACTCGTCACTCAAAATGGAGCTCAACGACCTGCGGCATCGATTGACGATTGCGCCGTGCCATTCACTACCGCTACACTCGACGCCATTCACCGCCGTGACATAAACACCGATGCCATTGAAGTGCGAATCCCTCAATGGCTGTGTCGCCGCGACGTGTGCTCCGGGTGGTCATTCGTGACGTCAATTTGTCGTACCTTACGACAAGGCGGGCGGGATGTTCGAAAACCCCGCTTTCGCGCCGGTTCGTGGTAGAGAGGAGCACCCGCCGCGGCTGCGCACAGCGCCGATCGCCCTGCCGGCTACGTGCTGCAAAGCACGCGCCTAATGGCGATGCGCGCGCGAAATACGCGCTTGCGGCCGTCTCACCCGCCAACACCCCGCCAGCTCGGGGGCCCACCGGCTTCCCGGAGCCGCCAATGTTTTGGCTTTTGAGCCGCTGAGTTTTCGAATAGCTCGACCGGGCGGCTCCTGGAGGTCGGCGGGCATGCGACCGAAGGAGGAGGCGACCGTTGCTTCCTCCTTCGTGTAAGGACCTCCGAGCCGAAAAGACGTGCGTTAGGCGAGAAAAGAGAGAGAGACAAAAAGGCGAGAAAGAAAAGAGTTTCGGTGCGATTCCCGTTAAATTCGGTGACAAACTTTATTTGGTGTGGCAATTCCCGTTCGAGTCGGAGAACACTTTTAACAGGTTCGGTTTAGCGAGGTGTGCGAGCCCGTTAAAGTCGGTGCGTTGTTTTAAAGTGTCTTAGCCCGTTCGAATCGGTGCATCATTGTTCTAAAGGTTTAGTGTCCCGTTCGAGTCGGTGACGAATTCCTCAGGTGCGTTATAATAAAGTGTCGGTTTTAAAGGAGAACAGTGTTCGTTCCACCCCTCCTTTTCCCGCGATCCGCAAAGAACAGTTCGAGCTGCTCACAGCGAGGAGTCCGGGTACTCTTCGAACAGTTGATACTAATTGTTCTAAACTGCTATTAAGAAATTTAAATGAATCGATAAATCTTAATTCAAGAGAAAATATATTATTTTTCATCCGACATGCGAATGAAACATATTTTTCCATTGTAGAGGCTATTACATGAAATTGAGAGCTAAAACATTTCATTGAAACAATTTCTTCTATGAGAAAATGTGCATCGTAATTACTTAAGTTATGAAATATTATGGGTAGCATATACGTAGCTTTATAATTTAGGTTACATGCTCCATGTGCTGCCCCTCTGTAGTAACCTGACCAGTGACAATGATCATGTACTTTATTACCGCCTCTAATATCAGCTTCTTTAAATTCACTTTTACAGATAAAACAATGTGTAGCAGTATTAAATTCTAGTAATTGTTCAGAAGTTAAAGGAGCCATTATGGTACGATTATTTTTTATAAAAGCAAAAATTGATGAAATGATACCTTCCAAATATGATATAAAATAAGATACCACTTTATCCTTCGCACGGTGTGAAACGTATTTGCACATCGATTAATCAAAATTACAGTGTATGTAATAGCCAATACTGTGTGAAACATGAGTTTGATATGCATAAGTATTATGATTTTCTAAATTATGTGTTTCGTTACTAATTAGAGCGCAGTCAAAATCAGCATATATTATAAATGGAAGCGGGATTCCTCTTCTATAATTTTTAAACTTAATCCATTTCTAATCTTCATTGACCAATTCAATTTTGCACGCATTTTGATCCACACATCTTTCATAATGATCTTGAAGTTTCCTTGTTGTATGGAAAAAAATTAGACATCTGTAAATTATAAGAATCATATTATTAAACTATTAAATTATTACAACTGTAAATAGAAACGTGATGAATTACCTGTCGCAAATGTGTGATTTATGTTGATGTTGATGAATTTGCGACGATATCAGCCTTGATAAATTTTGGATCCATACATAATGGCACATATTATCTTTTTCTTGCTCATTTTGATATATTAGTAAGTTTATATGTTTATTTTCAGATATTTTATCACTTAATCGTAATTGTTAAAGAGTAAGCAGTATTTAAACTGCGCGCGTGACGGGCGATCTGCGCGTCGCGATCGCCATGCGCGGCAGTTGCCATTTTCGACAACGACCAATCGCTGCCACTCCCGCGCTCGCTCATGGGCTATGAGTGGATCGTCGGGTGACGTGCCCGTGACGTAGCTTTGACGTAGACTGACGTCTAAGACAATAGAACAGGTGATTGGCTCCAACACATGCGTGCTTCACACCGATGGGAAGGAGGACGGAACACGTGGTCCTGTCCCGTTAACTGCCTTCCTTCTTGATCAGACAGCGAGCGAGTAAGGACGTATTTCCGAACAGATCAGTTTTCCGAGTTTTCCGAAGTTTTTGTTAAGCCTTTGCGGCAGTATTATTTAGTCAAACAGTTATTTGTTGAGACGGTACAGAGGTGAAATAAACGACAGTACAATTCCTATAACTAGTGTACGAGAATAGTATCCATCTCTCCTAACGAGTGCAGTGCCCGGGTCTTTCGCGGAGTTTCGTATTCCTTCTTAGCGCACAGCTGCACTAGAGTTGTTCCCAGCTCGATCCGGTATCCGGGAGGCTAGGAGAAGGATTTATCTCCATCCTCTCATTCTCTAACATTGGTCCTTCGAGCCGGATAGTGTAGTGCGCGCCGCCGAAGGAATTCCAGAAGCACGTGCGAACGGCCCTTAGCCATCTTGACGAGCTCCAACGCCTGGTGACCGTTACGCAGCCATCTTGAACGATGACCTCCACGAATTCCGTTGACGAATCCGAGCTGGACTGTTTGATTTTGGCCCAGCAAAACTACCTGGACCAGATCTTGAGGATTGAGACGAACTTCAAGAAGTTGGCCATTCCCAAGAGGACCCGTTCTGCAGTGCAGAACAGACTCCAGACGCTGGACACGTTCTGGAAGAGTTGCATCAGCCGACACGACGACATCCTCCTCCGGGCAACGCGGGAACAGAGGCGAACACTAGAGTATTTCTCCACCGATGCATTTGCTTCGATTACCGAATGCGTCGACGAGGTAAGGGACTTCCTGACGGAATCCCTCGACGCCCTCCAGGTAATCCCGACTGCGTCCGGCACCGACGCTCTTACTTCTGTTAATAATAGAAATAATACTGTTAATTTACCGCCTATTAATGTACCTACCTTCTCAGGGGACATCACTTCGTGGCCCGGCTTTCGTGACTTATATGTGTCTTTGGTGGACTCTCGCACCGACCTCACAAATGTACAAAAACTCCATTATCTAAAGGGCAGTCTAAGAGGCCCGGCGGTGCAGATCCTGAGGAGCACGGATGTCACGGAGGCCAACTATGCGACGGCGTGGGAGCTGCTAAAAAAGCGGTATGAGAATCCACGGGCGATCGTATATACGCACCTAGAGCGGTTCACGGCTATTCCGAGGGTGGGTACTCACCGGGAGCGGGATTTGCGGGTCTTGAGAGATCAGGCGCATGAAATCTATCATGCCGTCTTGGCCATGAAAAGGCCCATTAATCTGTGGGAAGACCAGTTTATTTTCACGGTGTTGTCGAAACTTGATCCGCAAACGCGCCATGAGTGGGAGCTCACCCAGAGGGACGTGACCGTATTTCCGACATTTTCCGAGCTAGACGAGTATTTGTCCTATCGTATCCGAGCATTTGAAACGTCCGGTCAACCGGCTACCATTCCGAGGGCTAGCGCCCATGTTGAGAGGGAGGCAAGGAGCGGGTCGATCCGTTCCCATCAAACAATGGCTAGTGGCCTGCGCTGCTTCGTTTGTCAAGGGGGGCATCCACTGTTTCAGTGTCAGGCGTTTATTAGCAAGCCGGTAAAGAAAAGAATCGAGTTGCTTACCTCACAAGAGCGGTGTTTTAATTGCTTCCGGAAGGGTCACCGCCCCTTCAATTGCGAGAGTAAAAATGTTTGTCGTGTATGTAAACGGAAGCATCATACGTTGCTGCACCGGGAGGGCGCCGAAGACCCGTCGGGAAGTGCCGAGGTCGGGCATCCTACCGAGGCAGCTCCTTCCGAGTCCAGCGCATCCTTGCCTCCAGCCTCAGAACATAGCGTTTCCAATAACTGCGCCGATGTCGCAAAGAATTTCACGGTGCTACCGACCGCCACCGTCCGACTACACAGTAAGTCAGGTCGGTCACTGACTGTCCGCGCACTGCTCGACCAAGGCTCGCAAGCCACTTTCGTATCGGAGAGCATCGTGCAGATCCTGAAACCCGTCCGCAAGGGTGTTAATATTAGCGTGTCGGGAATCGGTTCAAGGAGTGTAGGCGCTATTAAACAGGCCGTTTTGCTTACCGCGGCGAATTGTACGGGCAACCATTCCGCCATTCCAATCACTGCACTGGTGCTGCCTAAACTCTCCTCTTATCTCCCTCCGCCTGTCAACTATCCTTCCGCTTGCTCGCACCTAAACTCCCTACCATTGGCAGACCGGGACCCCTATGGCAAGGCACCAATCCAATTAATTATCGGGGCAGATTATTATGGCACGATTTTACGCGACGGACTGATTCGCGGCCCTCCAGGCACTCCGGTAGCTCAGCTTACCATGTTCGGCTGGATTCTGTCCGGCCAATCCAACTCATCATCCCCGTCTTCGTCGCACGTTGCGGTCAATCACATCCACACCAATGACGAATTACATGCGTCTCTCGTCAAATTCTGGGAGCTGGAAGAAATTCCCACAGTCAATCTTCACTCCGAGGCTGAACTGCAGTGCGAGCAGCACTTTAAGTCTACTCACTCACGTACTCCGAGAGGGCGTTACGTGGTGCGCCTCCCCTTTCGAACCACGCTTCCGATTAAGTTAGGCAACACCCGAACTTCAGCATTCAAAATGTATCTGAATCAGGAAAGGCGTTTAGATCAGAATCCAGCACTGAGTCAGCCGTATCATGCCTTTCTGGCAGAATATTTAGACTTACGTCACATGGAGCGTGTATCGTCCGCGGACGAGCACCGCCAGGAAGTGGCATACTTCCCACACCACCCTGTTGTGAAAGCGTCGAGTTCTACCACAAAGGTGAGGGTGGTGTTCAACGCCTCCTTTAAGTCCGATAACGGGTCGGCTCTAAATGACTTCCTGCATATCGGTTGCAACCTCCAGGCCGACTTGTTCTCCATTATACTTCGCTGGCGCCAATTTCAGTTCGTGTATGCCACAGACCTGGAGAAGATGTTCCGACAAATATTAATTCACCCGGACGATTCCGACTTCCAGCGAATTTTCTGGCGGCCGAGCGCTCAGGGCTCGGTAGCTTCATTCCGGTTACTTACCGTCACGTATGGCACAGCCTGCGCCCCTTTTCTAGCTAACCGAGTCATCCAGCAGTTAGCCGACGATGACGGGCACAAATTCCCGATTGCGGCAAATATTCTTCGCCAATGCGTGTACGTCGATGACGTCATGTTCGGCTCCGACGATTTAGAGGCGCTCAAGGACGCGCGAGGGCAGTTATGCCAGCTCCTCAAGGCGGGTGGATTCAGACCGTATAAATGGACGGCCAACCACCCGACTTTACTATCCGATATTCCAGAAGCCGACTTAGCGGTTTCTCCCGAAAGGCGCATTGAGCAAACTCCTCAATTGAAGGTCCTTGGCATCCATTGGGAACCAAAGACCGACATGTTCTCTTTCCAAGTAACTGAGGATCCACCAGTTACAACCAAGAGGAAGTTTCTGTCTCTCCTGGCTCGCATATTTGACCCCCACGGGTGGGCTTCCCCAGTCATTGTTACTGGAAAAATTTTGATGCAGAGTTTCTGGCTTTTGAAATTGGACTGGGACGTAGTTCTTCCGGCCAGCGTGGCTGAAAAATGCTTGGCTTTCCAACAGAACTTACCGGTTCTCAACCAAATTAAAATTCCTCGATGGACGGGTCAGAGCCTATCACGTCCGGATATAGAAATCCATGGATTCTGTGACGCTTCAAACGTGGCGTTTGCCGCTGCGGTGTATCTCCGCATCCAGAGATCGTACAGCGACTTCAGCTCTACCCTACTCTACGCCAAGACGAAGGTCGAACCGGTGAAACTCCAGAGCATTCCACGGCTCGAACTGTGCGGAGCACAGCTTCTCGTGCGGGCCGTGCGCTTCGTCGTCGATCAAATGCCCTTTTCCGATGTGCCAGTCCACTGCTGGACAGACTCGACGGTAGTCCTGCATTGGCTTCAAGATCACCCGTCTCGATGGAAGCCTTTTGTGGCGAATCGGGTCTCGGCCATTCAGACTTCCTTTCCGAAAGCCTCCTGGAGGCACGTTCCATCCGAGGACAATCCTGCCGACTGTGCCTCCCGTGGTCTCTCCCCGCAACAACTCCTGCAGCATGCATTGTGGTGGGAAGGGCCGGTCTGGCTAACCCAGCCCCACACCGCGTGGCCTCCGTCCGTCAATATCGACTCTACGCCGTCTTCGTGCGAAGAGCAAAGAGCCCTTCAGGCACATCCGGGGGCATGCGAAGAAAATTTAGAACTGGCGGAACGCGTGTCCTCTTGGCCGAGACTATTGAGAGTCACTGCGTATATATTTAGGTTTACAAATAAGATTCGTAGATTTAAGTTAAACTTACCGCATGCATGGGTCTCCGCCGCCGAATTAGAAGCCGCCGCCAAGTTTTGGTGCAAACAGGTGCAACAACAGTCCTTTCCAGAGATTGTAGCTTGTCTAAAGGATGGCAAGGATATCAGTAAGTTTAGTACAGTGAGAAATCTTAATTTAATTATCGACACAGATGGCATATTACGTGTAGGAGGGCGGCTTCGTAATTCCTCTTTACCCAGAGACGAAAAATTTCCTATTTTGTTACCGCAATGCCGAGTTTCGCAATTGCTGGCACTGCATGCGCATTCTGCGACCCTGCATGGCGGACTTCAAGTATCGCTGCGATTCCTGCGGCAGCGATACTGGGTGTTGAGCGCTCGTTCCCTAGTAAAAAGGGTTTGTTTTAATTGTGTCGTATGCGCGCGACATCGAGCGTCGCTATCAACGCAGAAGATGGGGGACTTACCCGCGGCACGTGTTACCCCGTCGCGGCCTTTCGCGCACACCGGCATTGATTACGCCGGACCGTTTGCCATACGATCCTCAAAGGGGCGGGGAATAAAAACGCATAAGGCGTATTGCGTCGTCTTCGTGTGTCTTTCGATTAGGGCGATTCACCTAGAATGCGCGGACGATGCGACCACTGCCGGATTTTTGGCGGCATTTGACCGGTTTACCGCGCGTAGAGGACTCCCGGGCACGGTATACTCCGACAACGGCACGAACTTCGTAGGCGCAGATAGGGAGCTCGCGGCGAATCTAAAAAAGGTACTCAGTGACCCTGAGTTACTAAGCAAGTGCTCGTCAGACGGGATCAATTGGCAGTTCAATCCTCCGGCTGCTCCCTACTTCGGTGGATTGTGGGAAGCCGGAGTTAAAAGTGTTAAATACCATCTTAAGCGGGTGGTGGGTTCCTTTACGCCAACGTTCGAGGAGTTTTCCACTCTGCTGTGTAGGGTAGAGGGAATTTTAAATTCCAGGCCAATTGCTCCCCTCTTCGACGACCCCGATTCGTACGACGCACTCACCCCGGGGCATTTCCTCGTCGGCTCCTATCTTAAAACACCGCCTGTACCGAGCGTTTTAGACGTCGCCGAGAACCGACTTAGTCGATGGCAGTCCGTACAAAGGTGCCTGGAAACATTTTGGAGGATATGGACTGCAGACTACCTTAACACCTTGCAGCAACGCCTAAAATGGCGAAAAGAGGGCTGCAATTTCCGAATAGGCGATTTAGTGATCGTTAAGAATCCAAACCTACCTCCAACAAAGTGGGAAATGGGCCGTATCGCCAAGTGTTTCCAGGGCCAGGACAAGTTAGTGCGAGTAGTACTAGTGCGAACTGCATCCTCCGAATACAAGCGCCCTATAACACAGCTGTGTAAGCTTCCTGTGGATTCTCATACCAGCAGGGATCCCACTCCGTCGCAAGTTTAGGGCATAGTATACCTTGTAAATATTTCGCACGTAGTATAAGTTCCGATTGCATGGTAGTAAATTCCGATGACGATCCATTTCATTGACTGGGTGAGCGCTGCCATTCAAGGTCTATTTACGCTGCGGATTATCCGCATTCCATAGCACTATACGGTGCTGCCTGCTAACATCCGGCGTCCAGCAAGTTCAATTTTTGTTTTCCGAAGTTCCGGTATGTTAGCAGGACGAGCAGTACCACTTCCGAGAAGCGTCCGAGGGCCTGGCAGCTCCCACCGACACAGGTTCACAAAATAGGCACTGCAACTATTCCATTGCGTAACCTCTCTAATGCAGTTAATGTTTCACTGTTACACTCTTGTTAGTCTCAGAATTATAGCTCCGTTTCACTGCATTATCTTATTTAAAGTCTTTGTTCCTCTCACTTATTTGCATTAGATTCTGTTAAAGCGTAAGATACACTCCAACTAATTGTAAAATTCCGTTTGTAAAATTTAAGACCTGCAGTGCAGCAATATTGTACACACTAGTCATAGTTTAGGTTAAGAATACTTACCGTACCGTAGAATTTAGTTTCAATATTCACTCCGCTAGTCACGGTTGCTCACTCGACGACAATTGGTTTATTCCGCGTAACCCGCGATGTACTTCCGAGGTCCGATCTACGCGTAACCCGCACATCCGAATGTAGTTCGACCACTTCACACCTTTCCGATTATCGCTCCATGAGTGTAGCGAGGCGGGTGGTATGTTAAAGAGTAAGCAGTATTTAAACTGCGCGCGTGACGGGCGATCTGCGCGTCGCGATCGCCATGCGCGGCAGTTGCCATTTTCGACAACGACCAATCGCTGCCACTCCCGCGCTCGCTCATGGGCTATGAGTGGATCGTCGGATGACGTGCCCGTGACGTAGCTTTGACGTAGACTGACGTCTAAGACAATAGAACAGGTGATTGGCTCCAACACATGCGTGCTTCACACCGATGGGAAGGAGGACGGAACACGTGGTCCTGTCCCGTTAACTGCCTTCCTTCTTGATCAGACAGCGAGCGAGTAAGGACGTATTTCCGAACAGATCAGTTTTCCGAGTTTTCCGAAGTTTTTGTTAAGCCTTTGCGGCAGTATTATTTAGTCAAACAGTTATTTGTTGAGACGGTACAGAGGTGAAATAAACGACAGTACAATTCCTATAACTAGTGTACGAGAATAGTATCCATCTCTCCTAACGAGTGCAGTGCCCGGGTCTTTCGCGGAGTTTCGTATTCCTTCTTAGCGCACAGCTGCACTAGAGTTGTTCCCAGCTCGATCCGGTATCCGGGAGGCTAGGAGAAGGATTTATCTCCATCCTCTCATTCTCTAACAGTAATGGTAATACTTCATATTTTTCATGTTCAGATTTATCTTTATTCGTTAATTGGTATAAATTTATGGACAAATTATTATTTTTTTCAAATGTAGGTATATGTTTAGTTGTAACGGGAAATGTAATTCCCGTTAAATTTAGTACATTTTCATAATGCGGATATGATTGTTTACGGTTACTATGATGCGATGCTGGGTATAATGCTGACGTTACTGCCCAAGCAAAGCAATCATTTTCATTATCGGCCAAATCAATAGAAACAGTTGCTTTTCTATTTCGTATAGCTAATGGAAGTCTACAGTTTCCTTTACCGGCGCTCAATAAATCACATTTATTGATATTTATAATCAAACTGATAATTTTGCTCAATGCCCATCCACTGTCACGTTCTTGAAATTCCTCTAGCGATGTAAGAATCTGCTCACACACATTGTTTGTATACCAATTATCAAGCTTTATGGTGGAATCATTGTTATTTAGTAGTACCTCATTTTTTGTTGCAAAGGTTTTAATTTCCTTCTTACTTTCGTCGGTCAAACTGTCTTTTAACGTAAATTCACCATTGAAGATTGTGTTTACTTTAACACATTTGTGCTGTTTAACATACGATAGTACTTTTTCTATCACTATATCTTTAGCATCGTTTAAAAATATAGAAGGATCAATATGATGTAAATTTATAATAATTCCAGTGATTATACGACTTTGGAAGGCATGTCCGCTTTCAATTTCTTTCCATTTCAGTGTAACATTCTTATCCATCTGTTTTTCTTCATTTAATCCAGATCCAGAATGTAGATTGAAATTAAAACTTGATTGTTCACACGTACAAGTCAGTTTAGCTATTTGCGCAAGTAAATGTTGTTTCCAACCGACACTTATTTTTTCTTTTTTATTAATTAAATATGAATGCAAATATTTTAAATGCTGTTCACAATCTTTTATCCATTGGGTTTTATCTGCTTCTGATTCAATTAAATACGCTCGGTTTAATAAATTTTCTTCTTTTTGCATTAGTTGTTTTTTATTCACTGCATTTTCTTTTTTTCTTCGTAATCGTTCGTTTACGAAATACTTTAAATTCCTCAGCCGCTTTAATTGTTCCATCAGTTTCACTTTATATTCTTTTTTCATATTTTCATTATTTAGGAGTATTTTCGTTTTTTTTACATATGTAGTATATTGCTTTTTCCACTCTTTAAAATCCTCTTCTTTCTTCAAAAACGGCATTTGATTTAATACATTTTTTTCTATTTTCGCCGATAATCTATTAATAGATTTCATTTTACACCTCTTTAATCACACTACCGTTTTGTAATTAATCACACTACCGTTTTGTAACTTTCACTGCACTTCACTTCGTTAGCCTCCTCCGCCTCCGCTTACGGTCGCGGTTTAGAATACAACGGACGCACAATTTCCTGCATATATTTGTCCTGCTACGACTATCCCCTCTCTCTGATTTACCACCGCACCGCTTTTATCATAGATAAGAAATCATATGATTTCTTATCTCTGCTTGTGTGTTAAATTCGTTTATATCACGTTTATTTGCGTTATAAGATAATCTTGAATTTACATTTTTATTGTATTCACCATAAAATTGAACTAATTTTTCTACCATATCTCTCAAATTGGCTATAATGTTACTATCAGTAATAAATTGAATACTGAAAATGGAGAGATCGAACGGCCCTGACCTTACAACATTGAAATTAAATTCGTCATATTCATAAAAATTACCGTTTTGTAATATATAAAGTTTACCATTTATATATTTAAATACTGAAAATGGATTTTGTGGAGATATGGATAGGCCAATTCCCTTAAATAAATCGTTAATTAAAATATACTTTCTAGGCTGATATCTACACTCGTCAATTTCAATTACATATACTCCTTTATAAAAAATATATGTTCTACCGGTATTTGTTAAAACAGCAGATTGCACTCCATTATACTGAAAGTCTTTGCCAAATAGTTTTTGATATGTCATGGGATAACCAGTTTTTAATTGAAAAGTATCAGGATTGAATATATAAATATTATTATCAGCAAATAATGCAACTTCTCCATTTACTCTTTCATATATTGAATTAATTCCTGAAAAATTAAATGGCAAAAATTTTAACCACGATCTTATTAACTGTGGCTCCTCATACTTTCGATATTTAACGTTTAAATTAAATGGCCATACCCAAATTTTATAGAATATATACAATCGTGGTTTAAAAATGAAAAATTTTAAATCATCTGCTGGAGCTGAACATAAATCGATTAATTTTGGTGGAACTAATGTTGGTGCATCTGGTGACGTATCAGGAGAAGCATTACCATTTGCATCTTCGCCGAATTCGTCCTCAGACTCATTCTCAGCATTAACATTATATAAATTTCGTATAGCTAATATATCATCTTCCTCAAGTTTAATATAATCTGTATGATTTTCATAATGATAAAACGGCGACATTATTGAATTCATATTTGACGAATGTAGTATACCTAGACTGTGACCAATTTCGTGTGTTAATGTTTCGTATAAACTGAATGACTCATCGTTTATCGGCCCCTCGCCTATCATCCATTTCCACGATTTAGACATATGAATTTCTCTGACATTATTACTTTCATTCGGCATATCTGCATGTGCTAATGTTTGATTAGAGAATGGCGGTGAACAAACTTGTTGCGGTGAATTAACACTGTAATGCATTGTATTTTCAAATGATATAATTATATCCGCTTCAGTTTTACATTGTACTTGAGTAAAGGTTAACCGAGATGGCTTTTGCCACAAAGAAAATGCTTTTTTTGCAATGTTAATTTGATCTGTTGTTCCGACATGGAAATACCAACGCAATGTTTTTTTGTTCCATTTATAAGAATGAAGTGTGTAATCGCTGACATGATCACTTACTCCGCAACGCTTTGCCTCCATCAACTTTTTCGTTTCAGCATTTAGAGTCCCATCGACTTTAAGATTCCAATATTGTTGAAAAATTCGTATTGCATCTGCCAATTTATCATTATCAATATTTTGTGATTTTGAATCGTTAGTGTTCATATAGCCGTAATATTGAAGATAATTAATTGTTGAACGTTTATTCATCGGATGCGTAGAAGGCACTCGCAAATTGGTCTTGATAGATAAGAGAGAAGGAAAAAGTTGAAGATGTATCGCAGTGTGAATTATAAATATAATTAATTTCGCCATGATTAGAATTGAGGTGCTCACGTGTCACGGTAGGACGAAAGACTGATGTGAAAGAAAAATATGTACTAGTTTATAATGAACTCATTTTTTATTAATTTTATATAGATGGCTAAATACATTAGAAATTTTAAACATTATTTTCATTATTTATATATTGTGTAAATTTCAAATTCATAATATCTTGAAGCAAATCATCCATTTTTTTAACCCGTGCTTTAAAATATGCGGAGTCGATATGCCAGAATCCTTTACGCGCACATCGGTATTCTTCAGGATACGTATCGTCGATTATATATAAGTAGTAGAAGTTGTTGAATGAAACAGTTTGTTTTATCTGTAAAGGAAATTATTATTTTATATAGTTTTATTACTAAAATCATTTATAATTATATACATACTTGATGTATGTCTACAAACCTGTTTTTGATTATGATGCTGCTTTTTTTTATTCTTTTCATCTTTTGACATCTCGTTTCCATTTTTGCGCTTACGTTTTGACGAATCTTTTTCGCTCTCATTTTTCATATTTTTCTTCTCACTCTCTACATGTTCTTCTTCTTTTACATCATCATCATCATCATTATCATTAGTAGAGAATTTCATTTCATTATATTTTCCACCAAGGTATATTAGATGAACTGGTTTACCGCTTGTAAGGCAGTTCTCTATAACTTGGTAATGCTTGCTTTTTTCTAATAAAATATTACTTATACGTAATGGCAGAAAAATAGAGAATGTATCATATAAATCAAACATAACTCTATCTCCAAAGCGGGTCTTCATTTTTCTCATTCCGCTTATTAAATATGATTTATTAATTTCCAAGCCTGCTACCGGGTTCACTGGCAACTTGCTTATAATACCGACACTATTCAGCAAACTGAACGTATTTTCGCACATGTTCACTGCAAATATCTACTGAACTGTTAATGCACTTGCGCTATTCAACGACTAAACTGCGCGTATCGCGAAGTAGCGCTATTTATGCACCCCATACTTTTCCACCCAAACTTCCAGCATACGTCACTTTTCTTCATTCTCCTACTCCCTTCAACAATTATGCCCAGGCTTAATTTCTGATTTTCCACACATTTAATACCTACAGCGCAAATAGGAGCTTCAGTACGAGACGAATCTTTTTGAAAGAAACTTCGGTCGACTAAAGTTTGTGCAACATTTGCATTAAAGTGAAATTGAAAAGTTACAGTTTTGTAAGTGAAGTGCAAATTTAAAAATATAATTATGGTATGTAGTTCGAATATAAGTAAAACAAATTTTTATTTTCAATACTCTAATTTGCTTAAATTAATATTATTTTCAGGCTACAGCCGATTATGAAAAAATAACGCATTTCATCGATATGGATGGATTTACAATTAATCGACATACGTTTTTATGCAAAGAAATTGCGATATTATCTATAAATGAAAATATATTACGTGAATACCTATTTTTGAATAAAAACTTTAGCGATTTAAGTGTTGAAGATCAGCGAAGCGCGCGTTATGTATACAACAACGTTCACGGAATTTTATTCAAAGATTACGGATATGAAAATTTTGAATAAGAGGACTTGCCCTATATAGTCCAAGATTTTATCTCAAAATATGACAGTCCAATTGTTGCATATAAAGGTGGAACTTATGAAAAGAAATTATTGAACGAACTTGGAATCCGAAATATAAATTTAGAGGAACTGGCATGTCCTAAATTTGATGTTCTAGTTTCTAATAAACTGTATAATAAAGTGAACATCAACACTATAATGTGTAAAATGCATGTAAAAGAGAGAAATTGGAATAATAAAATTCCGCATTGTCCTTTACTTGAAGTACAAGTTTTTAGAAATTGGTACTGTCATAACGTAACTAATAAATCTTCTTAAATAATAATGTACATTGATATGCACTGATTGTGAATATAATGAATTTTTATATTTTATTATCAATTTGTAATTAAGTACACAATTAAAAATAAATTTATTTTAAATTTATATCAATCCATGAATTATGTGATTTATCTAATCCCAACCATTTAACATATACTTTATTTTGCTTTCTACGAATAACTTTTTCAACTAAATAAATATCGCTATGCTTAGCTTTTAATAATTCATATTCATAGAAACCGCCTTTAATGTCATTTCCTCGTAAATCTTGAATTAAATATGTGACAGGATAAGTATGTTGCACAGAAGTAACTTTAAAAATTTCAGTCGTCCAATTAGGCGTATATCCTTTCTCAAACAAATGCTTGTATTTACTAATACGTACAAAATCTCCAACTCGATATTTGCCCGGTTTAACGATCTTTATATTACTATAAACTGATGAAAGAAGCGTGCTAGCATTTTTATTTGTCACATCTGCAGGTCTCATTTTGATTGTTCTATGTTTACGCATATTGTAATCGTATACAAGTTTATTTAACATATGCGTCCATTTATAGCTTCCGTTTAACGAGAATAATTTCCACATATTATTTTTTAACGTTCTATTCCAACGCTCTACTATCGATGCCTTCATAACACTATATGTAGAATAATGATTTATTTCATGTTTATCCATTAAATTCTTAAAATCTTTATTAAAAAATTCTTTCCCATCATCCGTTTGCAAATTTTTAGGTTTACGCTCCTCGAAGATATTTGAGAAAGCCTTTACCACATCTTTACCTTGTTTCGTTTTCAACGGACGAGCCCAGCCATATTTAGAAAATGTGTCGATAACTGTGAGAATATATTGAAATCCCGAATTAAATCGCGTATATGCTTTCATATCTACTAAATCAGCTTGCCATAAATCATCATATCCTTTAATTATAACACGTCTTCTTACAAAATTCTTTCTCACAGGTGTATGCAATTCTTTTACTAACTGCTCTTGTTCTTTAATTAATTTCATGATTTTAGGTTTCTACTACATTATCATGTGCTTGTGTACTATTTATAATTTCTATAATTGCAATTTGAGTATTTCGTAAATTCTCCTTATTATCATTCACATCCTTCCGCAGCTCGTCAATTGAAGTTTTTAGCGTATTTTGTGTCACAAATTCTTTACGAATTTAGCTATGTCGTTTTCTTTATCGTGTAAATTTTGTTTTACCCCATTTATCTGCTCATCAAGAAGAGATTGTAGATTCACTATATCTTTTTCCAATGCCGTGGTCAAATTCTCTACTGCATCCTTTGTCGTAGCCGATTCCGAAAGATTGCTTATAAAATATTCATGATGACTAATACTATTTTTTGCTGAAGTAATATTATAATTAATTTCTTCAATATTTTTAGAAATTGTATTCAATTTTTCATTAAGGTTTTTTTCATCAGACTCTATTTTTTGCTGTTCCGCGAGGAAATTTTCTATAACATTTTGCAGCAATTTATTATTTTCTTTTCCATTTACTTCTAACTTTATAATTTTTTCTGTTAACGTAGAAGTCACTTCATCAAGTTTATTGAAATTTGCGCCATAAAGATTTAATACGGCATTTATTCTCTTTAATTTATCGTAATTAGCTTCGCTTTGCGATGCACACTTTTCAATTTTTTCGTTGAGACTGCCTCGAAGCGCCCTATCGTTACTTAATATACGTTTATCTACATAGTATTTGTTCGCAGCGTCTGTAGAGTTTCCAGGATTTGCTAATCGTATAATTTTTCTATTTTTTGCATCATAGCCGCCCTCATTAACGTTGAAATGAAGAAAAATACCTTTCCTTTTCATATTAGAATTTTGTAACCGATCATTAGCATCTTCTATGCCCTTACCACTAAACTTGTTAATGAACATTATAAGACTAAATATAATTTAGGCATACACAAATATTATATAATAATATTGGCTTCGCAAAGTTCCTCCACTATTGACATAATTTCATTATCATGTCCTGTATGTCCAACTTTTTTTGATGATATTAAAAGCCGTAAACGGTCAATAAGCTCATTAGGATTGTCCCAGTGAACATAATTCACTGGTTCATTCGTAACTAACATATTATTCGGTATATATTTTTTCATTGCAAATTTATTTCCTGCTCCAACTTTAAATTTATTAGATTTTGTTTTAGCTCTTTCCGCGGCTGTAGCTATAGCTAAATGTGGTGCTAGTAATGGAGCAATTATTTTTTTATATTTAAATCCTTTACTGCCCATAATCTGTTGTGATGATTGGTAATCTCTACGGAAGGCATTTGTTTTTAATAAAATAGTTTTATACTTAATTAAATCTGTATTATTATATAATTTTGAATTGGGAATTTTCTTGAAAATTAATTCGAAACTTCCAGGGGTTCCGCCGTATCTAGTTTTCTTAATAATAATATTATCATTTTCATCCACCTCAAATATGCTGTCACCTAACATTAAATTGTCATCTTTAAAATATATGTCGTAAACATGATCAATTTCTTTGTCAAAATCTGTACTGAAAAATAAGCTAATATATTTTCGTGATAATGGGCCTAAGTTCTCCTGCATTAAATTTCTAACATCTTCAGGCGGATTTTGTAATATTTCACTAATAGAGGATACCGCATGTGATTTTTCTAACGGCGAAGGTTCTTCAACATTTGGTCTTTCTATCGATAATGGTATAGGAGATATAGGAGTTGACGCTTCAGCAAATGTCCTTCTCCTACCTATTTGTGGCGTTGCCTTAAATTTTATATTATCATTTTTAGTTTTAGTACTCTTAATAACGGCACTAGACGGAGAATAACTATAATGCGTTTCACTCAATGACGGATTAACCATTTCCTTTGTTTTTTTCTTACTCAAGTCTTCAATTCTTCCACTACCTTCATCTTCAAAAACATCACCTTCATTATCTTCAATATCTTCAATATCACTTTCAATATCTTTTTCAATTTCAAATTTTTTCTTTTCGTTTTCATTATTGATATTTGTAATTATATTTTTCTCTAGTAATTTTTGTAGAGGTTTAGTTATCGGTTTATATGTTTCTTTTAAATATTCCTCAGACTCTATTTTACCAAGTTTCAAATCTTTATATTTTTTTCGAATTATATCACTTGTTTTCACGATATGTTTTAAAATTTGCCGGCGTTTCTTATTTTCTCGCGTACCACCCATCTCACTTCTCACTCCTTCCGTGGATGTATAATGACTGAATATTAGCAGTATACTGATTTATATAATAGCAAACTGGTCAAATTCTTTTCGATACCTTCCATTTTGAATATTACTATCCTTATCAATTACTAAAAATCCATACTTTTTCTCGCAGCAATTTCTACATAATGCTAGAAAATCTTCATAGCTCATATCCGTATTAATATGTTCATTATAAATATGGCGTCAATTTGTATTATCTTGCTGAAAAATTACTAATAAATTCGTATTATCTCTTATAAGATGCTTAGGTATTTTTGCATAAGTTTGACATAAATAAAAACTATCGATATTAGAATGTCTGCCCATTGAAAAATACTCCCTTATAGTTTGCTGTTTATCACAGGCTACATCATCGAATATAAAGATAGAATTAGGCAAAGCTTCAGAAATCGGAATAATCTCGCTATTATTTGAAAATGTATAATAGCCGATGTCTGGTACTGCTGATATAATTCTTTCGAGATAAAGATATTTTACTTGTTGTAGTGATTTCGAATACACATAAATATTTTCAAAGCGCACTCCATTAGGGCTTTCAATTAAAATAACTATTATATTGGTTTTTCCACAATTAGATGGTCACGCATATTATACAGCGAATAGTATTGGGGAGTATCTTACTATGACGTCGATAATTATCATTACGATTTTCTTCAAGTAACATTTTTTCACACACAAAATTATTACAAATTGACAACGGCTGCTTAACGAAACGCATGATAATATTACCCGTAGAGACTAAAAGAATAACTACGAATATTCGCTTACAGCAAAAGCATATAAATAGGCGAGTAATCATTTATTAGCTTTATTATCTCAGAAGATGGTGAAGTGTAAGTGTAATGATAGCGTATGCAAATAGAAAAGAAAGAGTGAATGGCAGTCATACTAAGGGGAGTGGTATATTAAACTCTGCAATCAATGCACTTCCTTTCGAATTACATATTCCGGGGTATCAGATTTGCGGACCTGGTACGCATTTAAACAAAAGATTATCATTAGGACAAAAAGGTATAAACCAATTAGATTCAGCTTGTCGCGAACACGACATCGCCTATTCTAATAGTAAAGATATCGAGGAGCGACATAAGGCAGATAAATCTTTAGCAGCGGCTGCTAAACAAATTGCTACAGCGCAAGATACTAAACTTGGCCATCGTATTGCCGCTACTGTTACTTGGGTTCTTATGAATGCAAAAAGAAAAATGGGTATGGGCATGAATAAAAAGAAAAATAGAAAAAGAAAGATACGTATTGCTAAACGAGGCGGATTTATACCGCTATTGCCACTTCTCGGTGTCTTGGGTTTGCTAGCGGGAGGTGCTGCTAATATTGCATCCGCAATAAATAGGTCTAAAGCTAAGCAAAAGCAGTTAGAAGAATTGAAAAGACACAATGCAACTTTAGAGGGTCGCGGACTCTATCTCCGTATAAACGTATAAGCGGTCGCGGTATTAGAAAACGAAGAAAGGCCGGAAAAAAAAAAATAATAATTCGAATACATTAGTCGCAACTGGAGTAACCACTAATATACAATTAGAAAAAGCATGCAAAAGTATTCCATATTTTAGAGGGGTTTTTATGCGAAATAAACTACCTATAACGATAAGAAGAAATGAATGTGGAATAGAAAATTTGGATAATAATGAAGGAAAAGGAACACACTGGGTGGCATATATTAAAAAAGGAAACAATGTTAAATATTTTGATTCGTTCGGTAATTTAAGGCCACCGTTAGAACTAATAAATTATTTTAATAAAAAAAACCTAGCAGCAGTTTCTTATAATTACAGCAGTTATCAATCATACGACATGACTAATTGTGGTCAGTTATGCTTTGAATTTCTTATACGTAACATCTAAAAATGTCGTTTACTGTAACTTTAAGTGGCACGTCTTCAGACTTGATAGCCGAAACATTTCACGCTATTCCTAATATCGATGAATCAAATAATAAATTTTATTACGACGGTAATAAGGAAATCGTTATACCAAAAGGTTCCTACGAACTATCAAGTGTTAATACCTATATTCAAGACAATATTCGTAAAGAGGTAAGCGAGGATCCAGATAATATCTTCATATTACGTGCAAATAATAGTACGTTAAAAAGTGAAATCAAATGTAAGTATTCTATTGACTTCGGTAAACCAAACAGTATTGGAAGTATATTAGGATTTTCAAACAAGAGAATACTTGAACCTGAAAAATGGTATGAATCGGATATTACAGTAAAAATTATTAAAGTGAATATAATTCGAATTGACTGTAGTATTACTGCTGGTGCATATAGTAACGGGAAAATTGTGTACACAATTCATGAATTTTTCCCAAACGTTGAGCCAGGATATAAAATATCGGAAACGCCGTCAAACGTCATTTATCTTCCAATCATCGTAAGAGTTATAGACCGTATAAATTTACGAGTAGTAGATCAAAGCGGAGATTTAGTTAATTTCGGAGACGAAGAAGTGACAATATGATTACATATTAGAAAAAATGATAATTTATAACAATAATGATAGGAGGGCTAATAGCGTGGAAAAAGTATGTAAATTAAGAGCACCGATTAAGAAACGTGTCAGTAGAGCGATACACTTCCACCGAAACCCATCTCATTCGCGAAAGAGTCTTACATCGGCGTCAACGTCGAAAATAAAGAGGTTAAGTTCGACAAATAAGAAATTTTTAGAATCGCTAGGCTTTACGGTAATATCTAAATAATATGAGCGACCCGCTTAATATTCATGATTCTCCTGTTATTGATAATCGAATTAGTGGCTACGAGTTTCATGCTTATAATCCCTACGTTAATTCTTCTCTAAGTTTTAACGATGAAATAAGAATTCCGATACAGCAGCAAGATTTAATTGTATTACCATGTGAAAGTTACTTATTAATTGAGGGACGGTGTAGCATAAAATATAATAACGATGCAAATAAAACTAGCCGCTTAGAAAACAATGCAATTGCTTTCCTATTTACTGAAATACGATATGAGCTTAATGGAATTGAGATAGACCGTTGTAAAAATGTGGGCATTACTACTACATTAAAGAATTATATTTCACTCGGAGATTCTAAAAGTAGGGAACTAGCTAAAGCCGGTTGGAATTATGGAAAATGGAAACCGCTAAACGAATCTGTCAATTCGTTTAGTTTTTGCGTACCGTTGAATATAATTTTAGGATTCTTTGAAGATTATAAACGCGTAATTACATATGGAAGGCATGAATTAATTTTAATTAGAGCAAAAGATGATAAAAATGAAATAGTATCCGAACATGAATTTGTCGTGGAACCAAAAATTGAATTAACAAAAATACAATGGATGATGGAACACATTACGTTAGACGAAAGTACTAAATTACAATTTTTACGGCTTCTACAACATGATAGACCAATTTCAATGAGCTTTCGTTCTTGGGAGTTACACGAATATCCCTTATTACCCGAAACACAAAATCATACGTGGGCTGTTAAAGCCTCAACTCAGCTAGAAAAGCCTCGCTACATCATATTTGCGTTTCAAACTAATAGAAAAAATGATTTCAAGAAAGCCTGTACGAAATTCGATCATTGCTTTCTACGGAATATTAAGCTTCACTTAAACTCCGACTTTTATCCCTATGATAGGCTCAATTTAAATTTTGGTAACAATCAAGCTACAATCTTATATGATATGTACGCTAGATTTAAAAAATCATATTATAACTTATCAGATTTATCTGAATGTGCAACATTACTGAGCATGGACTCTTTCATTGATACAATAGGTCCAATAGTAGTAATTGATTGTTCGCACCAAAACGAAACGGTCAAAACAGGTACGGTAGATGTAAAAATTGAATTTGAATGTGCTAATAATATCCCCCCCAATACATGTGCTTATTGTCTTATTTTACATGATCGCATAGTAGAATATAACCCATTATCTAGTATTGTGCGTAAGCTAAAATAAATGTGACTCCTCTACTACGATAGAATTACCCCCTCTTATTGTACATTAATATCTAACACCCAATGCATATAAACTACACCCGCTATCATAAACAGTACCTTATAGCACGCTCAGACGTGAACAAAGGACGATCGGTGGTCTCAACGTCATAGTGAAATTAAACATGGAGAATTGTAATTTCAAATATCTCCTATCAATTAGTGAAAACTGTGAGATTGAGTGTCCAAATCATTGGAAATTTATAAATAATGATACAAAGATTAAAGATATTTAAAAATTTATTATTGAAAGAGATTTACATAAGTTTCTAATGATAAAAGTAAATACAACTTTTTATATATTCAATAAATTATTTAAAATAATGATACCGGTGATGGAGGAGACCGATACGATAGCGTCAAAATGGTAAGTAAATAATAAATACTCTTATTCTTCTTTTCATATTTACAACTTTCCACGTATACTCAGTTTTATTCTTTTTCAGTGTTTCAAAATTCGAGTTCATGATGGAGATAAACGACAAATTTATAAAATCACCGTCTACATGGCTTTATATGGAAATATTAGAGATTATTGAAGATATTCTATCGTTTATAGACGACTACGGATTTGAGGAAATGTTAGCTATTAAGTTAAATAATGATATTTATATGTATGACAAAGAACACAGGGAAATCTTGCAATTACATTTGAAGTAAGTACACAGCTTCACAGACATTATTCGCTTTAGCAAAAATATTTAATTTAAGTCTTTGCAGCGCACCGATGTTGCATCAGGACTCTGAGGATTGTTCGGCAACATCATATTGCGCGAGTTTTAGTTCTGACGGTAACGAGGAAAGCGATACAGAGAACAACAGTGAAAAAGGAGCTACTTATGCCTCTTCCTCGCCATCGCCCGTAGAATCCATACCGGATTTGCTATCGGAACAAGACTGGCAGGAATCCATATCAGATTTGCAATCGGAACAAGAAACGCAGGATTATATTTAACATTTCTCATATTAATTCTTTGTATCATAAGAACATATTTAAATTGTATTTTTAACTTTATTTTAAAAACAATAGATATAAATAAATAATACTGGCATTGATATTTACATTATTACGATCATTTACTACCGTATTCCATCGCGCGCGCACCCGACTTTATCGTTTCGCAGCTCAAATGTTCGTAGACAGTATCGACATTGTATAATGTAAATTCACCTAAAGATAATAACAACGAACTGCACTTCTCTGCTTCCTAGTCTGCTGATGCTACGAAGAGTATTAACCGATGTGCTACGTTTAACGTGCGAATATTAGCTAGCGCCTAGCGCCCTTTCCCGGGACCCTCTCCCCTCCCTCCCACCCCCGACCTGCAACGCGTCCGCTGCTCCAAGATGACGCCGGACCCCCTCCTCACTGCCCGTACACCTTGCTCCCACCCAACCTCCTCCTCCGTAGTACAATCGTCCTCCGCTCTCGATATCGTTGTTGCCCACACACGCTCGAGTACCGCGTAATCGCTTATCGTATCATTCCTCTGCAACATTCTCCTACCGGTCTACTTCCAACCCCCCGCACGGCATTTCGTAGTACAACGCCTACTACTACCTCTGTCTACATTTCGTAGTACAACGCCGCGTGTCGATGGCGCTTATCGTCCTCCGCTCTCGATATCGTTGCCCACACGCTCGCTCGAGTATCGTGTAATCGCTTATCGTTCGTTTCGTATTGTTCCTGTCCAACCCCTTCTCCTCCTACTCTCTAACTTCCGTGTAAACCACAAACTTTCGACCTAACAGAAAAAATAAGGCAAGGCCCCCCGATATCAGCAGCGACCGACTCGATACCGCCCAACCGCCGACTTTTAACCTTGACCGCTACCGCTGTGGAATCGAACGGCTCGCCTTCTTCACCTTCCAACGTTCTTCCGATTTTAACCGCCGACCGCGCAAACTTCCACCTGATTAAGACAAACCGCAAACTTCCCCTCATTAAAAGACAAACCGCAAACTTCACCTCTCCGATAAGACAAACCGCAAACTTCAACCTGTGATTAAGACACTAACCGCAAACTTCGATAAAAAAATAAAAAATACACGCAAACACGCAAGACCGAATGACTGCGGTCCAGCAGAATCGACTACACTGGTCCAGAATCGGCTACTGGTCCAGAATTACTGGTCCAGAATCGGCTTACTCTCGCCTCGGGTCCAGAAGCGGCTTACTCTTACTACTCGCGGCTACTCGTAGAATTGCGTATGATTTCGGTAGAAGACATGAAACTTGCAAGGCCAAAGAAAGGAAACATACTGGTAACACAATACGGGCAGCACCGAATTTTTAGGATAGAATGATAGAAGTAATTTGTATAACAAAGGTCTATATATAGACTTTGACTATATGATTCTTACAATATTGACTATACGATTGAACAATTTAAGGAACTTGATTCAACCTTAATAATTAGTACAGTGTTATGCGAGTGTCGAACCGGCAAGTCAGTTTGCTTACCGTGAGTTGGTTTTTGTCGAATCTTCAGTTGTTGCTTCAGCACTTATTCTTTGATAAAATGATTTGAACTTTTGAGTTTGTGATTTAGATTTATGAATTTGGGTTTTGATTGGATTGAAATGAACTGAGCTTTCACTATAGATTTCGAACAAAGGATTTTAGTACACTGTTCTTCAATTTGATGTAACTGCTTGTCTTCAAGACGACTTAATTAATCTTCAAGAAGGAATTTGTAAGTAGAAGTAGACGATTGTAAGTAGAATGCACTCAAGAAAAGTAATGAACTGCTAGTCAAGTATAATAGCACTGTGATATTATGTATAATGCATAATGCACTGATTTTCGGTTCGACCCGGCCTTAAATCTAATTACTAGGGCCCGCCGCTAAGGAAGGGGTACGGCCCTTAGAGTGGGGCTCGGCGCTCGACGCAGGCGCGTTGGTGGTGAAGCGCTGTCCACTTGGAGCGCCGCGTGCGCTTTTACTTAGAACTAATGCCCTAACGCTCGATGGGTATAGACGCAAAGATATATCTACTTATGATTCGATTCTATGTTATCATGGCTTAAACTAGGTGAGTGTGAACGAGTGAGGGAGAAGTTCCGTCGCTCGTCCACTTAGGTGACCTCTGGGAGTGCCCTCAAGATACTAGCCGGCTTATGGTTAAAGGTGGGTCGAGAATGGTGTCGGTAACGGCTGGCCGTCACAATGATCACAAAATAAAGCACCGACGAGATATTCCTAAAGACTGCCTGCCTTATGGGACTTTGTGTCTCCAGCAAAATTCGCTGTTCTCGGGCGCCCTCTAGAATATATTGCGGCCAGAGTAAGAAACTGATGTCGAATCACCACCGTACTGAACTATTATCATGAGATGTCACCTGTGTGTGGGCAAGTGAAGCTCTCTTTACAGACGATTTCAAGTGGAATTTTAAGTTTCAAAATAATAGAAGCAAAATTACTATTAACGGCAGAAAAGGGTGTACGAAACATAAAATGAAAGATAAAAAGTTCACTAAAATTTTAATAAATGTTCAACTATTCAACGTTAACCGTAAAAATATATGTACAACATTGGACGCGGAAATTTTGATATACAAACCTGACCATGTCTTGTTGGTCTGAATTTTGGATATATATTATTGTATGTTCAAGTGAAGTTCACGTATAGTTTCAATGCAATTTGCTCATTTGTTCCACCATTCGAAGCTGTGTGAGATACATGAAACTGACAATTGGAGAACAGGTGCCCGGAAAAATCTGCCGTATAGGTCATGATCGCTATAGGTGAGATTGAAAATAAGTAAGGCTGCCGTTACAATGGTCGCGGTTTTGGTCGATCTTCTGTAGTCCGAAACAATTTGTCAGTAGTGGCACTCAGCTACATCGACAAATACGTCGCATAGCAACAACGGTATCGCTGCGAGAGTAGGCATAGTCCATGCGTGCATCTACACATGCATATCCACTCTCAAGGTCATCCTTTCGTTTGTTTAGCGATCGACGAAAACGCACGCAACGCAACCACGCCGAAGACAGCTACAATGAGTTTTACAAAATCAGCACTAGAATCACCGAGAGAATCAACTTCCCTCGTTTGGCTTTTATTTATATATAGTGATCAAATCTTTTCAAGACGTTTTATTTATTAGCGCAGCTGCGAAATTTGACCAATGACACGGGCTAATTGAAGAGTGCCATGCGTTGACGCATTGCTATGCGACTTGTTTGAGAGGTATCAAGGGGCTGACGGCTGATGAGCATATGCTCACCTCGGGGCATTGACCCGTATAGAAAGAGTGGACATAAAAACAAATGCGAGAATGGATCTGGCCGAAAATCGGAGCAAGAGTTACCTGTCGGGAAAAGGACGGAGATTGACCCATCCGCGCTTACCCCAGAACTGTCATGAAAGTTCATTTCATATAGACATATACCGTTCTTTTCTAAGATCTAAGATATTATTTTAAAGAACATTTTGTGTTTCATTAATATATAATGACTCTATTACAAAGTGCCAGAGAAGAGATTTTCACCCCCTTGATACTTCTAGTGTTTAGTCTTCCAAATTTAATAAAGTTGTTGGACGAAAAAGCGAAACATGTTTGAAACACCAGCTCTTGACCACATCGTAACTGCTCTCACCGTGCCACTGTTGCTCGTTTGTGTGCGTTTTCGTCGGTTGTCAAACAAATGAAGCATCGTCTTGTGAGTGAGTATGCATGTGTAGGTGCACGCATGGACTATGGCCACTCTCAAAACGATGCTGCTGTTAACGATGAGTGAACCCGATGTACGAGCTGTCTATGAATATTTAATTCAGACTATACAAGGATACTCTACTTGTCGCCAATTTGGTGCTAACCGTGTTATCTAAACCACCGGAGTGTACGAGTAAATCTCTACCGCAATTAAATAATAATATAAAATACCCTTTCAAACTTTACAAAATCATATTTGGCCTATGGCCCCTAACAGTCACAGTGGCTACTCGATTCGTTGCCAAAGATGTGTCAAGGAGCTTCGTTGCGAATTGTCCCGTCGCGTCGTCCTCCCGACTCGACCCAATGTCGTGACGGACAAGGAGAACCGCGACTGTCTGTCTGAGCGGGTGAACGAGAAGTCATTGGTGTGTTGGAGATTCATTCTAGTATTGGAGAATCGGTGTTGCTTGCTCGGGCCGATCCGAGACTGTCGGATCGGGCTGTGAGCAAATGTCGGCATCGGAAGAGTGGCAATATTTTAATGAATTATAATCGTTTTTATACTTTTTAAATATCACAAAGTTAGAGATGTTTTTCCTCAGTCTGATTTGCTTTTGAAAAAGAGCAAGCTACACCGATTCTGCAAGTCTAGAATGAATCTCGAACCACCAATGATTTCTCGTTCACCCGTTCAGACAGACAGTCGCGGATCGGCCCGAGCAAGCTACACCGATTCTCCAACATTAGAATAAGTCTCCGACACACTACATTTTTTTTCGTACGGCGGCGAACCGATCAATCGATGAGGGCAATGTGAAACCATTGAATCGGTTTGCCCCGGCTTGCCTACGCGCCCCTGATGACGTAATGCTGAGGCCGAACATGTATTTTATTACATAAGAGCATCTGTTGGTTAATTTTCAGACTTTGAGGCGCTGAAAACAAATCTAAAATCCGTTTATCTCCGTAATCCTCAGTTTTTAGAAAGGAAAAAATTAATATTTTTTGTACGTTGAATAACATTCTGTGGGAAGTGACACACACGCCACACCAGTCCCTTGCCGTGTATCGCCGGCCCGGGCCCGAGCCTCGGCGCGCGTCCGGCGAAAAACATAAGCGTCGCGATGAGTGAAGGGGGCAGAGAGGTGACGACGCACGACTCACGAGGCAGTTAGCCACGGATGTATGTACATTGTACAAATGTATATGATTGTAGGACACACGTGCGTAAAAATAAAAAAGCGAATTTGATTTCCGATTACAAGCTTTACCCGATACCCACACATTCAGATCGTCAATTTAAAATTTAGACTATAAAAAAGAATCTAGCAACTTTTCTGAATAACATCATTGCGCACACCTATTTTTCCGAATCCTTTCCAATTTTTAGTAAAAAGGACTAATCTGCCATAAATTCTAGTGTCTAATTTTACTGCATCATACAACAGGTATATTTCTTCTGAAACGATAAATAAAATAGTTGTGGAAGTCACGCACTGACAGCAGAAATTCTCCGACCGTTTTAATATATAGTGTCCTGCGCTGCGGATGTAAACTTTATTTTATATTCTTATAAAAACGACTAATGAGCAATTACATAAAAAAATCGGGTAGGCTCAAGTTCGATTGAGTTGTCAGTTGAGTAGGAGTGTAGGACTAAGACTTGCAGATTGGAGAGTAAAGTTGAGCTAGTCAAGTATGGTTTCTAAGCGTTTATTTCATGCGGGTGTGCTGCCGTGTTTAACTCATTGTCAGTCTATCTCGGCAACTGTGAGTGCAACACAACGAATTTGGTAAAGAATGTTTAAAATATTTAGCTTAAAACAATGCAAAATGTTCTTCGTATATTCGAACAGATCTTGTCGAGAGCTTCACAGCGATACCTTGCACGGTTGTGTTCTATTGACCGTTTCCGAGACAAGCCAAGATAAACGAAGTCAAACGTGACCGAACATCCATAAATATTGCACCGTTTCCCCGGGCACTCGATATTTTCCGCAATACACTAATCGATTCTTACGCTTTCATTGGTCTATTTAAACAAGTTTTTCGTTTTGTTGCAAAACATGGAGCCGCGTACCAATTTGAACTCGAATGCACATGAGGGCAGCCCGAGGCCGCATGAAAAGTTGATCCGAGGCGCAACGAACTGTTTTGATATATTAAACAGATATTGCAAAGTAGCGAAAGAAATTGATGTTATTTTTAAATCACGTGCTAATTACTCTTTAATTATGTATGCATTTGTGAAGTGTCGATTACAAAGGTGAGGGTGAAATAAAATTATAAAATAAAATCTCATTACGTTTTAAGCAGTTACACAATGGGTAATGTCAACGTTCTATGTTTGTCTATTACCTACGGTACTAGCTCCAATTACCGATGCCAACCGACGCCGCCAAGAGACCTCAGCGCCCCCTCAGACCCCATCCAGCCCCCATTTGCGGGCCGCTTTTTAACACAGGCGCTGGCAGTCTTTAAGAATATCTCGTCGGTGAATAAAGTAAAAAATATTATCAAACGCATTCAAATTACACATGATTTTTTGTTTTAGAGGTAGTGAAGGTTAATTGTTAATACATATCGAAATTGCTTTCCTTTGGGAATTGTTCATGCTGGATGTAAAAATATAATACTTGCTCATTTTTTGTTTTTTCCAAATAGACATAGGATAATATCAAGGATACCAATAAATATCAGGATATCTGTCCGGTAGCTACCTAGAGGATAAGCCCTACCCAGCACTTACCGGCTACTTTTATACAGGGGTTGTTCCATCATATTTTATCCTCTTGGTAAAGTTATCCATACTTATTACGATTTACCCAGCCACCAGATGGCACATATACACTATTCTGCGTTAACGCGCATGATTTGAAAACGAAAACTTGAACCAGTGTACGATAAATGTAAAAGGAGACCGTCTTATATGATTGATTGATTGCCCATTGATTTATTATAATAAAAGAAATAATAAAATAAGGGAATTAGTTGCTAAGACAATAGCAACTATCCTGTCGGTAGCTTCATTTACCAGGAGGATAAATTTTACCGAAAGGTGGAACAACGCAAGATTTACTTTTGTCTAGTTTTATCTGGTAACTTCGCTACGTGACACTTTACCCAGAGGTGGAACAGCCCGGTCTAACGGTTTCAATCGTTTACGAATAGTTTTAGCAAGCTGCTGTATCGATTTCGGAGTTTACGAAATCGTATTTTGGCCGTAATTTACAATTTCGAGAATCGGGTAATGTAGGTCTTGCAAGCGCCGCCAGTGGCCGAAAGCAGAAGCTGACCAGATGCGGAACCTGGCGAAATAATTTTGACGTATCTCGTGTGTAACGGTGTCAATCGTTTACGAATAGTTTTCGCAAGCTGCTGTATCCATTTCGGAGTTTACGAAATCGTATTTTGGCCGTAATTAACAATTTCGGGAATCGGGTAATGTAGGTCTTGCAAGCGCCTCCATTGGCCGAAAGGAGAAGCTGACCAGATGCAAACTCTAGCGAAATAATTTTGACGTATCTCGTGTGTAATGGTCTCAATCGTTTACGAATAGTTTTCGCAAGCTGCTGTATCGATTTCGGAGTTTACGAAATCGTATTTTGGTCGTAATTAACAATTTCGAGAATCGGGTAATGTAGGTCTTGCAAGCGCCGCCAGTGGCCGAAAGCAGAAGCTGACCAGATGTGGAACCTGGCGAAATAATTTTGACGTATCTCGTGTGTAATGGTCTCAATCGTTTACGAATAGTTTTCGGAAGCTGCTGTATCGATTTCGGAGTTTACGAAATCGTTTTTGGCCGTAATTAACAATTTCAGAATCGGCTATCGTGCAGCGTCGATTGGCTCCCAAGCGCCGCCGTTGGCCGAAGGGAGAAGCTGCATGATAGCCGATTCTGAAATTGTAAATTTCACGACAGCAAGGAATTTTGTTGGCATGTAGCACAAATATTACTTTGCAATGCTGAACCTTGCAGGTCACATTGTCGGAGTATTGTAGGAATATTGCTGCAATATTTCTATGTCAGCCCCCTCGAAATTTGCGGGAATATTGCAGGAAGATGACACAGAATATTGCATCAAGGTCCTAAGAATATTCATTCAATATTATATCCTACATATGATTCTGTTTTACATTATGAATAATTCAAGAAAATTTGTTTTACAATATATTATTTTTATTAATGAAATATTACATTACACTAAATATAAAAATACATAAAAAATATTTACATTAAATATAACAGTAAATATAAAAACTACACTAAATATAATAGTAAATATAACAAAATCTTAACCTAGTCTCAATTCTATTTATTAAGATTTCATTTTTCGCTCAATTCTCGTTTTTGCTTGAGTGAACCACTTGCCAATGACGTCATTTACTTCCGCCTTTTTCAACTTATTATTGCCAACGGCCATACAGGCTACTATAAAATAATAAAAGAATATTATTTATTATTAAAAGATTATTAATAATGTATATCTGTAGGAAAATACTTTGGAATAAGTTCGCAGTCCGCAATTTTGGAAAGCTTTGCTTTTGCAAGCGGCCCTGCCAACTGAAATTTACTGCGATTCCGTCTGCAAGTACTCGGGATATTACAGCTGCTACGCACATAGTCAGCTTACCTGGGCCAACAATATTTAAGTCGACGAATCTGAAAAATTTCATGATGTTATCATGTGTACATAAAAGGCAGATCAAAACAGCAACTAATTAATATAAGTTATAATAGAAATATTGTGAAAGCAAAAGAGTATTGCAGATCAATATGAACCAATAAAATTGATAGTTATAGCGAGAAAGAGATGTGAATTCAACACAAAAAACACGATATATTGATTCCTTCATAGGCGAGAAAGAGTATTGTGGAATTAACGCAAAAACATAAAATAATGATTCTCTCGCGGACATGCACCAAACCTATCCTTATATATCCTTTACCTTTACCCATGCCCATGCCCACGCCCACGCCCATAAAAACTGTAATAGTACATTCATCTGAATAGGCATTATACTCAAATGAGCAGTGACGTGACTTCAATACTTTTGATGCTGACAACTACATGTTCAGGAAACCTCAGCTGTTGGGAGGAAATGTATTGGATGGTCATTATTATATTTTATTCCACGAAAGATATTACTTTTTACGTTGTAGAACAATAATGGTACTTTAGAAGCACATGTGATTACAAAATAATTACCAATTTTTTCTAAAATTCAGTCTGTTCAAGTTTGGGCTCAAACGAGGCCAAATCATCCATACTTTGCACTATGGGAACTCGCTGCAATTCAGTTTCGGATGTTTCGTCCTCATCAATTTCAGCATTTTAATTTTTGGGCTCCAACAAAAAATCGACTTTTGTGTTCAGATCCTTTATTTGTAAAGATATCGTAGACAGCATTTTGTAAACATATTTTGAAATCCTAAAATATGGAAACCAGAAGGTAGAAGCATTGATATGAATGGTTTATTTGTTTTATTTACCAATTTCTAAGGTGTATGGATGATGCTCCCAGTCTCCACAGGCCCTGCCTTGAGCTGCAATAGTTTCAGTAGCTAAGGGACATTAGAAAAAGATGAGAAACGTTTGCAATAATCATGATTAAAATGAATACACTCCGATAATATGAAGCTTACCTCCATGGCTATG
Organism: Priocnemis perturbator; assembly: GCA_963942575.1. Lineage (NCBI taxonomy): Eukaryota > Metazoa > Arthropoda > Insecta > Hymenoptera > Pompilidae > Priocnemis > Priocnemis perturbator. The sequence continues at coordinate 13,175 of CAWWDK010000189.1, read as the reverse complement.
TAAACAGTGGTAGGGGGTTCATTCTCATCATATGCAATGAACGTCAAACCGCCAGGTGTTGATGAATCGAATAAGGGTTCAAGCATTACAGGTGTTATTAGTAGATTGGTTAATGTACTCTCCGCTCGTCTGTGAATGTGTCGTCATATCTTGATTTTTTCTTGGGTTTTTAGATATGGACTCCATACTCTCTTCTTCCGAGGATATGACCCTTTTAACCGTAGCCCTCCTTCGGTTTTTTAAGGCCGCAGCTAACTCATATTCCAAGAGCTCATCCCAATAGAAAACATCAGATGTGTCCTGTGCCTCATTTAATTTTTCTTGGGCCCATACTCAATCATCTACAAAGTTTATAATTGTTTATTATTATGACATCAACAGGTCTTCTAGGTATAAAAAATATAGACATCTATATTATATATAAACACATACACACATTATTAATAATATCCACTATACATACCTGTCGACCCAAAGCAACGCTAATAACAGCACAATCCTCTCACGAGGTTTGAGATAAAGCCTCGGAAATTATTAATTTCTCTAATTTGTTCAGCGACTTGACGTGGCCTGGCCATTTGCTTACACTTTTGTTGGCATTTAACCAACAGGTTGGAATCACTTGCAAACCATTGCTCAATTCCACGATACAATATTTTTCTTGTACTACTTGTCGATGGAAGACGTGAGATACGTCAAAAGTCAAAACTACTTGGTCAGGGTATACATCTGATCAGATTCTCCCTTCGGCCAACGGAGGCGCTTGCGAGCAAATCAACACTGCACGATAGCCGATTCTGAAAATGTTAATTACGGGCAAATTATGATTTCGTAAACTCCGAAATCGATACAGCAGCTTGCGAAAACTATTCGTAAACGATTGAGACCGTTACACACAAGATACGTCAAAATCATTTCGCCAGAGTTTGCATCTGGTCAGGTTCTCTTTTCGGCCACTGGAGGCGCTCGCAAGATCTACATTACCCCATTCCCGAAATTGTTAATTACGGCCAAAATACGATTTCGTAAACACCGAAGTCGATACAGCAGCTTGCGAAAACTATTCGTAAACGATTGAGACCATTACACACGAGATACGTCAAAATTATTTCGCTAGAGTTTGCATCTGGTCAGCTTCTCCTTTCGGCCACTGGAGGCGCTCACAAGATCTACATTGCCCCATTCCCGAAATTGTTAATTACGGCCAAAATACGATTTCGTAAACTCCGAAATCAATACAGCAGCTTGCGAAAACTATTCGTAAACGATTGAGACCGTTACACACGAGATACGTCAAAATTATTTTGCCAAGTTCCGCATCTGGTCAGCTTCTGCTTTCGGCCACTGGAGGCGCTCGCATGATCTACATTACCCCATTCCCGAAATTGTTAATTACGGCCAAAATACGATTTCGTAAACTCCGAAATTGATACAGCAGCTTGCGAAAACCATTCGTAAACGATTGAGACCGTTGCACACGAGATACGTAAAAGATATTTCGCCAGGTTCCGCATCTGGTCAGCTTCTGCTTTCGGCCACTGGCGGCGCTTGCAAGACCTACATTACCCCATTCCCGAAATTGTTAATTACGGGCAAACTACGATTTCGTAAACTCTGAAATCGATTGCGTAAACTTGCGTAAACTATCGTAAACGATTGAGACCAAAATAAGCGAAATCGGTGATAGTTGTCTGCTAACTATACGGCGGTGTTCATATCCGTCTTTCGTTTTTTCAAATGGACCGACACAGTCACAGTGTATCGTGTCGAAGGGGAAAGGCTTCTTTTCAATTGGGTGCAATTTCCCTTGTTTCGGTCCGGTCTGTCGTTTGCATACTACGCAAGTAATGCAGTGATCGATGTACTTACGGACAAATCTTAGCATTTTTGGGAACCAGTATTTTTTCGCGATGCGGTCGTATGTTTTTTCAAAGCCTGCATGACAGTTTTCGTCATGGTACAGACGCAACAAACCAAGGCGGCTTCCCTTCGGGACAAAACTTCGGTAGATCCCTCGGCCTGTGTCCCGGAGTGTTTTTCGACACAGTATACCGTCTCTTAGCTCGAAATCCGTAATAACAGTTTGGTTTGACTTTACCCGCTCGATCATGTTTTGCGTTTCTTCATCATTTTTCTGCGCGATTTCTAGCCAGGAGCCCTCACAAATTACGTTTACGCGATAGTTTTTACACGGATTTATACTTAAATAATCCACGTGCTCTACGTATTTGCCTTTCCTATATTCAAGATCAAAGGAAAAGTCTTGTAGAAATATCCACCAACGAGCTACGCGTGGTAATAAATCTTTTTTGTTTTGCGTAGCCTTAATGGCATTACAGTCGGTGACAATTTTAAACTGCATACCAAGCAGATATACGCGGAAGTATTTCAGTGCGTTCACAATCGCGAGTGTCTCTAGTTCATACGAATGATAGCGCGATTCCTCTGGGCTGGTACGACGACTAAAATATGCGACCACGCGTAGTTCCTTTTCCACTCTTTGGAAGAGGATTGCACCATATCCAAAGGAACTAGCGTCGGTGTGGAGCTCCGTATTTCGCGTTGGGTCCAATATTACGAGCAAAGTTTGTGTACTCAGTTTGTCTATGATGTACGATCGCGCTTCGTCCTGTTCTTTACCCCATACCCACGGCTCATTATGTTTTGTTAATTTGGTCAAGCACGCCGTTCGCACCGCGAATTCAGGTACAAACTTCCGGAAATAACTCGCTAGGCCAATAAATTGTCTTATCTGCTTCACATTGTTCGGAACTGGTGATTCTACTAGGGCTTTAACTTTTTCTTTGCCTGGCTTTATGCCTTCGGATAATATCTCTCGACCCAGGTGATTGATCGAAGTTTCAAAAAATTTACATTTTGCGATGTTTAACGTGAATCCTGCCTTGTCCAATACCTCCAACACGCGCTCTAAACTCTGTAGCCCTTCCTCGACCGTTTGCGATGGGATCAAAATATCGTCCATATAGACTAATGCGATGCTATTTCTTAGGTTGCCTAGAGCTGCGTTAATGGCTCTCTGAAAGACAGCGGGCGCATTACAAAGGCCGAAGGGCATACGGATATACTCATAATGCCCGTCGGGGGTAACAAAGGCAATTTTACAAATTGAATCGGCGGCAATGGGTATTTGGTGAAATCCCGCGGCCATGTCTATCGTAGTAAATACCCTACCCTTTCCCAAACGATCCAATTGATCGTCGATTAGTGGTAAAGGGTATCTGTCTTGAACCGTAATTCTATTTAACGCCCCGAAATCCACGCACAGACGGTCCTCTCCATTTTTCTTTTTCACTAAGATAACGGGGCTTGCAAACGGCGAGTCGCTTTCGCGTATTATGCCGTTAGAGAATCGGCGGCAATGGGTACTTGGTGAAATCCCGCGGCCATGTCTATCGTAGTAAATACCCTACCCTTTCCCAAACGATCCAATTGATCGTCGATTAGTGGTAAAGGGTATCTGTCTTGAACCGTAATTCTATTTAACGCCCTGAAATCCACGCACAGACGGTCCTCTCCATTTTTCTTTTTCACTAAGATAACGGGGCTTGCAAACGGCGAGTCGCTTTCGCGTATTATGCCGTTACTTATGAGGTCATCTATGATCCCTCTTAATTTCTCCCGTTCCGAAAGTGACAGACGGTAAGGGTGGTAATTTATTACCTTGTTCTCCTGAGTAATTATTTTGAGTTCCGCCGTACTTACGGACCGCACGTGATTGCCAGTGGTCAACATTCGCTCGAATTTTCTTAAAAGATCTCTAAGAGAATCGTTCGCAACGTCGAGTGTGAAGCACGGTGCCTTCGTTGTAGCCTCGTTCCTTTCTGCCGTGACAAGTCCGCACCGTTGAAGCCTCGTCGTCCCATCAGGTTCCGTCACAATGCGTAGATCGGCATGCACCAGGACATTCTTCCAGATGATGACCTCGTACGGTATTGCAGTATCCGGGACAACAAACAAATCCAACTCAGTGGACACATCCTCCGTCTGAATTAATGCTGATGTGCATCCGACGGTCGTCGTGCTAGACTCACACAGTCCTTGTATTGTCGTCGTGTACGCGTTTACTTTGCAGTTTGCCCGGTCGGCAACACTTTCTCTCACGAGGGAACATGTTGCGCCATTGTCGATCAAACAGCGTCGTACGATCATCTGTCTCAATAGTATTGGTGTCAGTTTGTGTTCTACTGAGTAGCACACGTTGGCATCGGGTTTCTTCGAACCTTGATGATTTTGGGCTGTTCGCTGTTTCGCCCAACATTGCGATTCGGTATGGCCCCTCTTTTTGCAAAACTTGCAGTTAGTTACGCTGGGAGTTTCCCGTTGCGGTAATAATTTTCTCCTTTTCGGGCAATTCACCCGTTAATGTCCCAGCTCATTGCATTGGTAGCATCTGCCGTCTTGTCGGTTCGGAGCGCGTTCTCCGCCATCGCGTGCAAATCATTCCCTTGGTTTCGTTTCTTTTACGAAATTGGTCGTGCCCGTGATCAGCGCCGATGGCGTCGCGTAATTCGCGGACAGCATGGCCTGTCGCACGTTCTGATCTGTGATTGTGCTTATTGTCAGCTCCACCAATTCATCGGGTCGAAATGCTACACGCGCCTACTCGAGATAGCCCACTTTTTTCTTTGCATATTCCACGTACGTGGTCGCGTCGTCGCTGTTATAGGTCAGCGCCCGTAGCAAGCATTCGTGGAGTTTCTTCTGCGGACCGAAAATGGCGCACAAGTCCTCCTTGAATTTGTCCCACGTTCGGGGTCTCCCTTTCCATTCTTGGTACCATGCTTTAGCAGAACCCACAAGCGCATGGGTGGCGGCACTCAACCGCTGTTGCGGGGTCGAATCACGAGTGATATGTTCCACTTCGTTGCACCAAGCATTAGCGTCGTCATTCAGTTCGGTACCACGGAATTGCGGCACCATATCCAAAAGAGGAGGTGTCGTTGCATTAATAATCTTCGGGGTAGCCGGCATTACGCCTCTTGCAATTTCGGCTACCACTTGGCGGATGATGTCCTCCAAGGACGGGGGAGCACGGGAGTTCTCCATTTTTTAGTGTCCCGATCACGTCCCGAACAAAACGAAAGGGAAAAAAAAATAAAACGAGGAAACCAACAAAAGCACACAAAGAAACACAACACGACACAATCCACAGCACAATAAAATCAACGAAAATGAATCAAGAATTAGTTTTGCAGCTAAGGCGCGTAATATTCACTATATCCCACTTCTGATGTTAGAAACCCGCAAAGTAGCTCGACGAGATGTGTTCGTTTTAGCGATTCTGGGGGAAGTGCAGAGGGGTCAAGCTCCGTCCTCTTTCCAACAGGCAAAGCCTGCTCCGATCTTCGGCCAGATTCACACTCGCATTTGTTTACAATGCTTACTCTTACTGAGACGCAGGTCAATGCAACGGCCGCCGAGGTAAACATATGATCCGCGACTCTCGGCGCCTCCAAAAACAGGTGACACAGCAACGCACTGTAGTGTGCCACTGTAGAATTACCGCGTGTTATGGGCGAAATAAAATGCATCGCTAACAGGCAGCACAGCAAGCACAGGCAGCAAGCACAGGCAGCACAGCAAGCACAGGCAGCAGAGCAAGCACAGGCAGCACAGCAAGCACAGGCAACACAGCAAGCACAGGCAGCACAACAAGCACAGGCGGCACAGCAAGCACAGGCAGCAAGCACAGGCAGCACAGGCAGCACAGCAAGCACAGGCAGCAAGCACAGGCAGCACAGCAAGCACAGGCAGCAAGCACAGGAAGCGCAGCAAGCACAGGCAGCACAGCAAGCACAGGCAGCAAGCGCAGGCAGCACAGCAGGCACAGGCAACACAGCAAGCACAGAAAGCACAGGCAGCAAGCACAGGCAGCAAGCAAACACAGGCAGCACAGCAAACACAGGCAGCACAGCAAGCACAGGCAGCAAGCACAGGCAGCACAGCAAGCACATGCAGCAAGCACAGGCAGCGCAGCAAGCACAGGCAGCACAGCAAGCACAGGCAGCACAATAAGCACAGGCAGCTTGCACAGGCAGCATAGCAAGCACAGGCAGCAAGCACAGGCAGCACAGCAAGCACAGGCAGCACAGCAAGCACAGGCAGCAAGCACAGGCAGCGCAGCAAGCACAGGCAGCACAGCAAGCACAGGCAGCAAGCACAGGCAGCACAGCAAGCACAGGCAGCACAGCAAGCACAGGCGGCACAGCAAGCACAGGCAGCCAGCACAGGGAGCACAGCAAGCACAGGCAGCACAGCAAGCACAGGCAGCAAGCACAGGCAGCACAGCAAGCACAGGCAGCAAGCACAGGCAGCGCAGCAAGCACAGGCAGCAAGCACAGGCAGCACAGCAAGCACAGGCAGCAAGCACAGGCAGCGCAGCAAGCACAGGCAGCAAGCACAGGCAGCAGAGCAAGCACAGGCAGCAAGCACAGGCAACAAGCACAGGCAGCACAGCAAGCACAGGCAGCAAGCACAGGCAGCACAGCAAGCACAGGCAGCACAGCAAGCACAGGCAGCACAGCAAGCACAGACAGCAAACACAGGCAGCACAGCAAGCGCAGGCAGCACAGCAGGCACATGCAGCACACAAACACAGAAAGCACAGGCAGCAAGCACAGGCAGCGCAGCAAGCACAGGCAGCAAGCACAGGCAGCATAGCAAGCAGAGGCAGCAAAGAAAGCACAGGCAGCACAGCAAGCACAGGCAACACAGCAACCACAGGCAGCACTACAAGCACAGGCGGCACAGCAAGCACAGGCAGCAAGCACAGACAGCACAGGCAGCACAGGCAGCAAGCACAGGCAGCACAGCAAGCACAGGCAGCAAGCACAGGCAGCGCAGCAAGCACAAGCAGCACAGCAAGCACAGGCAGCAAGCGCAGGCAGCACAGCAGGCACAGGCAACACAGCAAGCACAGAAAGCACAGGCAGCAAGCACAGGCAGCACAGCAAGCACAGGCAGTAAGCAAACACAGGCAGCACAGCAAACACAGGCAGCACAGCAAGCACAGGCAGCAAGCACAGGCAGCACAGCAAGCACAGGCAGCAAGCACAGGCAGCGCAGCAAGCACAGGCAGCACAGTAAGCACAGGCAGCTTGCACAGGCAGCTTGCACAGGCAGCATAGCAAGCACAGGCAGCAAGCACAGGCAGCACAGCAAGCACAGGCAGCAAGCACAGGCAGCACAGCAAGCACAGGCAGCAAGCACAGGCAGCACAGCAAGCACAGGCAGCATAGCAAGAACAGGCAGCAAGCACAGGCAGCACAGCAAGCACAGGCAGCACAGCAAGCACAGGCAGCAAGCACGGGCAACACAGCAAGCACAGGCAGCAAGCACAGGCAGCAAGCACAGGCAGCACAACAAGCACAGGCGGCACAGCAAGCACAGGCAGCTAGCACAGGCAGCACAGCAAGCACAGGCAGCTTGCACAGGCAGCACAGCAAGCACAGGCAGCAAGCACAGGCAGCACAGCAAGCACAGGCAGCAAGCACAGGCAGCACAGGCAGCACAGCAAGCACAGGCAGCAAGCACAGGCAGCACAGCAAGCACAGGCAGCAAGCACAGGCAGCACAGCAAGCACAGGCAGCAAGCACAGGCAACACAGCAAGCACAGGCAGCAAGCACAGGCAGCACAGCAAGCACAGGCAGCACAGGCAGCACAGGCAGCACAGGCATGTTAGAAACCCGCAAAATAGCTCGACGAGATGTGTTCGTTTTAGCGATTTTGGGGGAAGTGCAGAGGGGTCAAGCTCCGTCCTCTTTCCAACAGGCAAAGCCTGCTCCGATCTTCGGCGAGATTCACTCTCGCATTTGTTTACAATGCTTACTCTTACTGAGACGCAGGTCAATGCACCGGCCGCCGAGGTAAACATATGATCCGCGACTCTCGGCGCCTCCAAAAACAGGTGGCACAGCAACGCACTGTCGTGTGCCACTGTCGAATTACCCCGTGTTATGGGCGAAATCAAATGCATCGCTAACAGGCAGCACAGCAAGCAGAGGCAGCACAGCAAGCACAGGCAGCAAGCACAGGCAGCAACCACAGGCAGCACAGCAAGCACAGGCAGAACAGCAAGCACAGGCAGCAAGCACAGGCAGCACAGCAAGCACAGGCAGTACAGCAAGCACAGGCAGCAAGAACAGGCAGCACAGCATGCACAGGCAGCAAGCACAGGCAGTACAGCAAGCACAGGCAGCACGGCAATCACAGCAAGCACAGGCAGCAAGCACAGGCAGCACAGCACGCACAGGCAGCACAGCAATCACAGGCAGCAAGAACAGGCATGTTAGAAACCCGCAAAATAGCTCGACGAGATGTGTTCGTTTTAGCGATTCTGGGGGAAGTGCAGAGGGGGCAAGCTCCGTCCTCTTTCCAACAGGCAAAGCCTGCTCCGATCTTCGGCGAGATTCACTCTCGCATTTGTTTACAATGCTTACTCTTACTGAGACGCAGGTCAATGCACCGGCCGCCGAGGTAAACATATGATCCGCGACTCTCGGCGCCTCCAAAAACAGGTGACACAGCAACGCACTGTCGTGTGCCACTGTCGAATTACCGCGTGTAATGGGCGAAATCAAATGCATCGCTAACAGGCAGCACAGCAAGCACAGGCAGCACAGCAAGCACAGGCAGCAAGCACAGGCAGCACAGCAAGCACAGGCAGCAAGCACAGGCAGCACAGCAAGCACAGGCAGCACAGCAAGCACAGGCAGCATAGCAAGAACAGGCAGCAAGCACAGGCAGCACAGCAAGCACAGGCAGCACAGCAAGCACAGGCAGCAAGCACGGGCAACACAGCAAGCACAGGCAGCAAGCACAGGCAGCAAGCACAGGCAGCACAGCAAGCACAGGCAGCACAACAAGCACAGGCGGCACAGCAAGCACAGGCAGCTAGCACAGGCAGCACAGCAAGCACAGGCAGCACAGCAAGCACAGGCAGCTTGCACAGGCAGCACAGCAAGCACAGGCAGCAAGCACAGGCAGCACAGCAAGCACAGGCAGCAAGCACAGGCAGCTCAGGCAGCACAGCAAGCACAGGCAGCAAGCACAGGCAGCACAGCAAGCACAGGCAGCACAGCAAGCACAGGCAGCAAGCACAGGCAGCAAGCACAGGCAGCACAGCAAGCACAGGCAGCACAGGCAGCACAGGCAGCACAGGCAGCAAGCACAGGCATGTTAGAAACCCGCAAAATAGCTCGACGAGATGTGTTCGTTTTAGCGATTTTGGGGGAAGTGCAGAGGGGTCAAGCTCCGTCCTCTTTCCAACAGGCAAAGCCTGCTCCGATCTTAGGCGAGATTCACTCTCGCATTTGTTTACAATGCTTACTCTTACTGAGACGCAGGTCAATGCACCGGCCGCCGAGGTAAACATATGATCCGCGACTCTCGGCGCCTCCAAAAACAGGTGACACAGCAACGCACTGTCGTGTGCCACTGTCGAATTACCACGTGTTATGGGCGAAATCAAATGCATCGCTAACAGGCAGCACAGCAAGCACAGGCAGCACAGCAAGCACAGGCAGCAAGCACAGGCAGCAACCACAGGCAGCACAGCAAGCACAGGCAGAACAGCAAGCACAGGCAGCAAGCACAGGCAGCACAGGCAGTACAGCAAGCACAGGCAGCAAGAACAGGCAGCACAGCATGCACAGGCAGCAAGCACAGGCAGTACAGCAAGCACAGGCAGCACGGCAATCACAGCAAGCACAGGCAGCAAGCACAGGCAGCACAGCACGCACAGGCAGCAAGCACAGGCAGCACAGCAAGCACAGGCAGCACAGGCAGCAAGCACAGGCATGTTAGAAACCCGCAAAATAGCTCGACGAGATGTGTTCGTTTTAGCGATTCTGGGGGAAGTGCAGAGGGGTCAAGCTCCGTCCTCTTTCCAACAGGCAAAGCCTGCTCCGATCTTCGGCGAGATTCACTCTCGCATTTGTTTACAATGCTTACTCTTACTGAGGCGCAGGTCAATGCACCGGCCGCCGAGGTAAACATATGATCCGCGACTCTCTGCGCCTCCAAAAACAGGTGACACAGCAACGCACTGTCGTGTGCCACTGTCGAATTAACGCGTGTTATGGGCGAAATCAAATGCATCGCTAACAGGCAGCACAGCAAGCACAGGCAGCAAGCACAGGCAGCACAGCAAGCACAGGCAGCACAGCAAGCACAGGCAGCAAGCACAGGCAGCGCAGCAAGCACAGGCAGCTTGCACAGGCAGCATAGCAAGCACAGCAAGCACAGGCAGCAAGCACAGGCAGCACAGCAAGCACAGGCAGCAAGCACAGGCAGCAAGCACAGGCAGCACAGCAAGCACAGGCAGCACAGGAAGCACAGCAAGCACAGGCAGCAAGCACAGGCAGCACAGCAAGCACAGGCGGCACAGCACAGGCAGCAAGCACAGGCAGCACACCAAGCACAGGCAGCACAGCACAGGCAGCACAGCAAACACAGGCAGCACAGCAAGCACAGGCAGCAAGCCCAGGCAGCACTCCAAGCACAGGCAGCACAGCAAGCACAGGCAGCACAGCAAGTACAGCAAGCACAGGCAGCAAGCACAGGCAGCAAGCACAGGCAGCAAGCACAGGCAGCACAGCAAGCACAGGCAGCTTGCACAGGCAGCACAGCAAGCACAGGCAGCAAGCACAGGCAGCACAGCAAGCACAGGCAGCAAGCACAGGCAGCTCAGGCAGCACAGCAAGCACAGGCAGCAAGCACAGGCAGCACAGCAAGCACAGGCAGCAAGCACAGGCAGCACAGCAAGCACAGGCAGCAAGCACAGGCAGCAAGCACAGGCAGCACAGCAAGCACAGGCAGCTAGCACAGGCAGCACAGCAAGCACAGGCAGCAAGCACAGGCAGCACATCAAGCACAGGCAGCACAAAAAGCACAGGCAGCACAGCAAGCAAAGGCAGCAAGCACAGGCAGCACAGCAAGCACAGGCAGCACAGCAAGCACAGGCGTCAAGCACAGGCAGCACAGCAAGCACAGGCAGCACAGGAAGCACAGCAAGCACAGGCAGCACATCAAGCACAGGCAGCACAAAAAGCACAGGCAGCACAGCAAGCACAGGCAGCACAGCAAGCACATGCAGCAAGTACAGGCAGCACAGCAAGCACAGGCAGCAAGCACAGGCAGCACAGCAAGCGCAGGCAGCAAGCACAGGCAGCTCAGGCAGCACAGCAAGCACAGGCAGCAAGCACAGGCAGCACAGCAAGCACAGGCAGCACAGCAAGCACAGGCAGCAAGCACAGGCAGCACAGCAAGCACAGGCAGCACAGCAAGCACAGGCAACACAGTAAGCACAGGCAGCAAGCACAGGCAGCACAGCAAGCACAGGCAGCACAGCAAGCACAGGCAGCTTGCACAGGCAGCAAGCACAGGCAGCAAGCGCAGGCAGCACAGCAGGCACAGGCATCACAGCAAGCACAGGCAGCAAGCACAGGCAGCACAGCAAGCACAGGCAGCAAGCACAGGCAGCACAGCAAGCACAGGCAGCAAGCACAGGCAGCACAGCAAGCACAGGCAGCAAGCACAGGCAGCACAGCAAGCACAGGCAGCAAGCACAGGCAGCACAGCAAGCACAGGCAGCTTGCACAGGCAGCAAGCACAGGCAGCAAGCGCAGGCAGCACAGCAGGCACAGGCATCACAGCAAGCACAGGCAGCAAGAACAGGCAGCACAGCAAGCACAGGCAGCAAGCACAGGCAGCACAGCAAGCACAGGCAGCAAGCACAGGCAGCACAGCAAGCACAGGCAGCAAGCACAGGCAGCACAGCAAGCACAGGCAGCAAGCACAGGCAGCACAGCAAGCACAGGCAGCAAGCACAGGCAGCACACCAAGCACAGGCAGCACAGCAAGCACAGGCAGCAAGCACAGGCAGCACAGCAAGCACAGGCAGCAAGCACAGGCAGCACAGCAAGCACAGGCAGCAAGCACAGGCAGCACAGCAAGCACAGGCAGCAAGCACAGGCAGCACAGCAAGCACAGGCAGCAAGCACAGGCAGCACAGCAAGCACAGGCAGCACAGCAAGCACAGGCAGCATAGCAAGAACAGGCAGCAAGCACAGGCAGCACAGCAAGCACAGGCAGCATAGCAAGAACAGGCAGCAAGCACAGGCAGCACAGCAAGCACAGCCAGCACAGCAAGCACAGGCAGCAAGCACAGGCAGCACAGCAAGCACAGGCAGCAAGCACATGCAGCACAGCAAGCACAGGCAGCAAGCCCAGGCAGCACAGCAGCCACAGGCAACACAGCAAGCACAGGCAGCAAACACAGGCAGCACAGCAAGCACAGGCAGCAAGCCCAGGCTGCACAGCAAGTACAGCAAGCACAGGCAGCAAGCACAGCAAGTACAGCAAGCACAGGCAGCAAGCACAGGCAGCACAGCAAGCACAGGCAGCAAGCACAGGCAGCACAGCAAGCACAGGCACCAAGCACAGGCAGCACAGCAAGCACAGGCAGCAAGCACAGGCAGCACAGCAAGCACAGGCAGCACAGGCAGCACAGCAAGTACAGCTAGCACAGGCAGCAAGCACAGGCAGCAAGCACAGGCAGCACAGCAAGCACAGGCAGCAAGCACAGGCAACACAGTAAGCACAGGCAGCAAGCACAGGCAGCACAGCAAGCACAGGCAGCACAGCAAGCACAGGCATGTTAGAAACCCGCAAAATAGCTCGACGAGATGTGTTCGTTTTAGCGATTCTGGGGGAAGTGCAGAGGGGTCAAGTTCCGTCCTCTTTCCAACAGGCAAAGCCTGCTCCGATCTTCGGCGAGATTCACTCTCGCATTTCTTTACAATTCTTACTCTTACTGAGACGCAGGTTAATGCACCGGCCGCCGAGGTAAACATATGATCCGCGACTCTCGGCGCCTCCAAAAACAGGTGACACAGCAACGCACTGTCGTGTGCCACTGTCGAATTACCGCGTGTTATGGGCGAAATCAAATGCATCGCTAACAGGCAGCATAGCAAGCACAGCACAGCAAGCACAGGCAACACAGCAAGCACAGGCAGCAAGCACAGGCAGCACAGCAAGCACAGGCAGCAAGCACAGGCAGCACAGCAAGCACAGGCAGTACAGCAAGCACAGGCAGCAAGGACAGGCAGCACAGCAAGCACAGGCAGCAAGCACAGGCAGTACAGCAAGC